>CM076579.1:277352622-278087288 GCA_034641835.2 Pinus albicaulis | reverse complement strand
AACTCTTCTATTTACGGCGAAGAGAAGGCTCCATACCCCTTGCGTGAGCCAGGCGACACAGCCCGCGGCGCGATGGGCTTTCAGTAGCCATACCCACGTAAGCTGCCTGGCATTTTTGCCCCGACCCTACTTATCTGACTGATGGAAATCGTCTTCAGGGCTTTGCAATCCCACCATGGACCAATTTGGATTCTCCATTTTTACTACCACGGAAGTTCTCCTGTGGATCTCCTTCTCCTTGTTCCACCATTCTTGAAGCTCAAAATTGGGAGCCATACATAAGAACCAAATGACACCCCACCTCCTGGGGAGTCACATGAACAAAAAAAAGGAAAAATCATTGTGCCAAAACCTGGATAGCACAAACCTGGATCTTCAGGTGAGAGAATGCAAAGTGAGGATCTTGATCATAAGTTGGAAATACTTTTGACAACAATAATATTAAGTGCGTTCTCCTCCTCAAATTCATCTGTCTTCTAACTGATAAAGAACGAACCCACCGACAGCCTCGCCTATATAGAAGTTGCGCCACTCTCACAATCCGGAGGCTAGCTAGAGTTTGTGAGATTCGATCTACGAATGTCGAGATGCTATAAGCCAGGCGCACATGCAATCAATAACTGTGGAAATTTTACTTCAATATAGGAAGGGCTGGAACAGAGGGTCATCCAGGAGAACGCCTCTGGCCTAAAAATAGTTTTAATTTTTAAAAACCAAAATATTAGTGGACAGTCTTAATTTGTAGCTTACCATAATTAAAATAGTTTTAATTTTTAAACTAATAATTTAGGATTTTAAAATAAAATATTAATCGGCCGTAAAAAAATGTTTTAGAGTGATATAAAAATAAACTAAATAATAATTTAGGATTTTAAAACAAAATATTACTCGGCCTTTAAAGAAAATTGTCTTAGAGTGATATAATTTTTATGTGGAGTAGTGATATAATTGTTATGGCTGTTTAATTATTTATTAGGTTTATAAATAAGGAATTACTATTTCATTTTATTCATGAGGATTATTTTAAGATGTTTGTGCACAATTTAGGTGTAATTTTAAAATAATCCAACATAAAATGTGGTTTTTGATTGTTTTAAAGACGATAGAGATTAAAGTACAAATTAGATTATAAAGGGATGTGACGAGTTTCTTAATTAAAATACGTGTAGTGATTAGATGGAAAAAAAGCAAATAATATGCATCTTATATGAAAGTAAAATTTAAATAAGTGCACTTTAATGAAAACACAATCCTTGCAGTATGATAACATATACAAAACAACCACATGAACTCAAAGAGCTATAAAATAAGCATATTAGAAACCATTTGATATGTGAATGAAGTGTTAGAAATTAAATCATAAAGACATTGCACCATGGGCTACTCTATCAAGCTCTTACATGAAGTTCTCTTAAGTCTAAAATGAATGAGGGTAGGTGATGAGAAGCTCTTGACACCTTTGTAAGTAAATCCACCCTCTAAATGAAGACTTGCACCTATCTTTTATAGAACGGGGTACGAGGAGAGATAATGTAGTCTAGGAAAGAGAAGAGGATCAAATTGTGGGTTAAAGGCTTGTGTGCTAGATCATTTTGGATGTCACAATTCCTCTCTTGTGAATATTCTCTCTTTCAAAACCAGGTTTGTTGAAAGTACACACCTGCCCAAAACACTTCGTAGCTAATGTTTTTCCTTTAATTGACAAATATGTTGAAAGTATATTTAGTGAAGTACATTTCTTCTAAAATATCTGTTGTTTTAGCAAGTAATACTCATGATAATGCATTAAATGTATGAGAAACAAGTCAACACAACACCGTGGCACAATCAAGTCCACGATATATATATTTTTTCTTATTATGAAGTTCCAATCTACTAGAAATAGTTCAATATGGTGCCCCCTTTGTAAAAAAATTTTGTTTTCCTTTAGTAACCATATATATCTAGTGATTCTCATTTGTATGGATGAAATGCAAACATTTCCTAGAATTATCTTCCTTGAGCACACCTTCTCCAAGACTTTTCACTATTTGAATGGTCGAAACATGAAATCTGCCAATAATAATCCCTTTTGACTACATCACCTCTCATTATTTGCCTTTATCACTGTAGTAATTAACATGTGTGGATGAAAGTAGAGCTAATTCGACTTCATGAAGAAAAGAAACCTTGCATATATGGCTAGTTTGAATTTCATCATTACCCAATTAACCTAGTCATTATCATCATCCTTAACCTCAGCCCCTGCATCCTCCTTGATTACACATACAACTCAACCCCTCTTCACTCCAACTGAGATGAAATTGATTCAATTTCAACAGGAAGAATCGATGGGATGAAGAAAATCGAGTAAGTTGCAATCCCTGCATCCTCTTTGACTATTCTTGCGACTCAACCCAATCAGCTCCACCTCATCTCCTTCAACTAGGATAAAAGTGCTTCAATTTCAATAGGAAGAACAGGTGGGATCGGGAACCTCAAGCAAGTTGTAGTCCATGCATCCTCCTTGGCTTCGTCTATAACTCAACCCCCTTAGCTCCTTCAACCTGGATTAAAAGACTTAAATAGGAAGAAATGGTGGGATCAAGAACCTCCTGCAAATTGCAACAGGAAGAAATGAACAGATCAAAATATGTCATTCAAAGAAACAATATAACAAGATTTTCTCCCATGGGGTATAAAAAAAAATTGTTTAAGCATTTGTTCCATATTTGAAATTTTAATAGACGAGAAGCTTAATGATATATAAACAAGTTAAATGTGCTTTGTAATAAATTAGAGGTTTGTAATTAACATTGCAAATATGATGTTTGAAATTAAATATATTGGAGGAGAAAAGGACATACATGTTGTGCATCTACAACACAAAACCACCTACATATTGTATAGTAAGTCCTCCATTCAAATAAGAGGAAACTACCACTAATTTTTCTTGGATCATAAGCTAAGAGGAAATAAATTATAAAGGAAAACCAATCCAAACCTAGCCAAGGTAATAAAAGAAGGGCCTAAAATTTTGGGAGTAGATATAACGCTTATGCACCATGTTCATTAAATCTGGATAGATGAAAGCTTTTATGATACTTGTCAAATTGAATACAATCTTCATAAAGACACATCTAAAAACCTTGGATATCTACAACATCACCTAGATGCACTAAAATATACCCAAAATGTTAATGGCACACACCCAAGGAAATACTTTGTTCCAAAACTAGTAGAAGTTCAAGAAAAAAAGGATTTCATGAGAGATCTAGTCATATAAAATTGGTTGAAAAGATAGAGGAGAAAGGATGAGGGAAAAAAATAAATTTAAATAATATACACCAACACAATATCATTTTAGCCCTAAATTGCTCAACCCTAGCAATCTCTCGGTGCATATAAAATTTTTACATTGGCTTGTATTTATTACTTCAATCAATTGTAAAGGCGGGAAATTTACTCATTGATAAAAACTGGGCCCTTGAAATCTGAACCAAAGGGGAAGGCACAATATTTTATCCTATGTACACCCAACCCTGCACTCTGTAGCAAGAGGAAACCCAAAACAAATATGGAAATTAGAAATCAATGTAAGAACAAAGGTCGATGTCCAATTAATTGCAATATCTAAGCCCAAAAATCACTTCCCACCATACCTCTGAGCCTTGCTACCCCATGGGTGATGGTAAATAATTGCAAGTGACCGCGATATCAGTAGTTTTTTCCTTATCTGTTTGTAAGGAAAGTTCCCAACTAATGGATGAGACTTGTGCCATTGGTATTGGGGCAAGCAAGATATCTGCCAAATATATTATGGAGGTGTAAGCCAAAATGTCCATTCTCCTCTGATACAAGCCATTCCATCGTTTTTTAAAGCTTGGTCTTCACAAAAATATCTATCTTGAGCATTACAGGGACCCATCAATATTTTGCTCAAAAAACTTCTAAATGATAAAACCTCTCGCTTTCTAAAGGGTGCACCCTAATGCTACTCATGGTATGTTTTGGTCTTTCTATATGACGTCCCCATTCATTTTCGGTAGAAATATAAATGAGTAATGATCTCATCCAAATCCCATTGGTTTTTATTATCTTTACTTTGAACAAGGTCCTACAATTCGAGATTTAGTAATATATGTTTACTCCCAACTCTTACTGGCTCAGATAATAAGGGCAGATAGGAGAGTTGTCTCGTGTCGAACTCTTTGAGTGAAAGCTCTGTTCAATTCTCTTGCCAATAATACCATATGAGTGCACCCAAAAAATAGAATACTGCAAGGGCCTTTGAAAGGGGAATTTACAATCCAACATCTCTTATTATGTTTCCTAGCAAATGATTTAATTCACGAATGAGGACTTTTTAAAATGACAATTTTTTATATGAATGATGAGCTCAACACTCCTCAGTTGGGGCTCAATATTCATCCTGTATACCATGTTTCTACAGTGGCATGATGGCACTCAAGGAAACTTTGGAATGGGAAATTCCCCAACCACACACCCATTTATGGCATGCAAATATTTCATAGATCAAAGTATTATATCCCTAAAACTCTTATGAAATGAAATAAAAGGAAAACCCAGTTAACCTAGACATTGTCATGTCCCCTTAACCTAATTCACTGCATCCTCCTTGACTGCACATACAATTCAACCCCTCTCCACTAGTTTAACCGGGATGAAAAAGATTCAATTTCAATAGGAAGAATCGATGCGATGAAGAAAATCGAGTAAGTTGCAGTCCCTACATCCTCCATGAATATTCCTGTGACTCAACCCGCTCAGCTCCCCCTCATCTCCTTCAACTAGGATAAAAATGCTTCAATTTCAATAGGAAGAACATGCAGTATCGGGAACCTCGAGCAAGTTGTAGTCCATGCATCCTCCTTGGCTTCATCTGCAACTCAACCCCCTTAGCTCCTTCAACCTGGATCAAAAGACTTAAATAGGAATAAATGGTGGGATCAAGAACCTCCTGCAAACAAAAATAAGAATAAATGGTCAGATCAAACTGCATCATTCCATCACTAAGAAGCCTAAGTTTGCAAGGCATTTACTCACATATAGAGAGAGATATCATCACAAAGAAAGAAGAAGAATAAACACTTACTAATGTGTTCTAATTGTTTGAGCTAGAGGAAGGTAAAGTAGTAGACATGATATAGCCTACGAAAAGTGGATCTAATCCAAACCAACCACCCTATGAATTTTAAAATCCTGGAGGTAGTCCCAACTTCTATTATACTTTTGACTTTAAAATGGCTTTTCTTAGTCTCAATAAATGAAGTAAATAGTCTCAAACCCTCAAAGAAGGAAATTTGAGAAAAAACAATTAGCATGAACAAACAAAGAATCCAATGAGTTAAGCTGAGAGGGGTCAAACAAGAATCCATGGGCTTGTTAGAGTTAGTATGAATCTTTACTAGAAGGTGAGTAGTCTTCACATCACCAACCACATCCAATAGAATGGTACCAACCCCGACAATAAAAATTATGTCTCCAAATAAGGTGTGGTCAACACCA
The DNA here is from genome assembly GCA_034641835.2 of Pinus albicaulis. Lineage (NCBI taxonomy): Eukaryota > Viridiplantae > Streptophyta > Pinopsida > Pinales > Pinaceae > Pinus > Pinus albicaulis. The sequence goes on along the minus strand of CM076579.1, from coordinate 278,081,780 downwards.
ATAATATCATCTTATGAATATATTACAATATGATTTGCAAAGTATGTTTCCATACATGTGTGAAAGAAACAATCCATCTGGTTAGCAAAAGGAAGTCTTTGTGAAGGGCTTAAGAAACCCCCTTGAAGGAGACAATAAGGGTTTGAAACCATAGAATAAAAGTTTATCTATGAACCCTAGTTCTACAACCCTTAGGATAAATGTTAATCGTCAATATTCTAATCTCAGATGATATCCTAATCTCAAATCAATCTTTGATAACATTGTTTTTCCCTTCAATTAATTTTACAAATCATCAATCCTCGACAATGGATACTTATTCTTAATGGTCACCTTGTTCAATTGCATGTAATGAATGCACAATCTGAGAGTACCATCCTTCTTCTTCACAAATAATACTTGTGTGCGCCATAGTGATACACTTACCCTAATGTATCCATTGTCCAACATTTCCTTCAACTAATGTGAAATAATCGATGCACGACCGAAATATGTGTTATCAACTAATACACATATTCGATGCACGACTGGTATAAAGTCACAACAAATACATTCAACAATGACACCATCAAATTTCACATGGAGACACCACTACAATCATGACCAATGCCATGCATACACAACCAGCACATAGATCATAAGCACAAGGACCTATATTCAACCAACATGTACATACGACAACACATCCATCCAAGGGGAACATAAACCAGACATCACCCAAGGAGAATGGAACCATTCTATCTTACCACTCTATAACACCCTCCTCCCACATCTACCCAAGTAACTAGCCAACCGGGGTAAACATGTGACAAAGAGTTACTATGATATTATTAAACTCCCTATATATTACACAACCAACCTGACATTCTCCACTCGCAAAAGAACCCCCAGGAGCCATCCAACCCATCCAGGTGACCAAACCTTAAGACAAACAGAAATTTTTCTTCATCAAAGCCTTATTTCTCCCTTAACATGGGCATGCTTGCAACTTAGAACATCCAATTGCTCCCAAAACAAGGCATGCCTGTGACTAGGGACTTTTCTATGTAGTTATGTGCCAATGAATCTAGATTCTGAGCCACTTTTTTAGATCCAGGACTCATGCCACTACCCAAAACTCCATGAAACTTCCAGAAATTAAAAGTAACATCAAAATAATGATAAAAATGTAAATACTTGAATAAGGACTTGAGCATACGCCTACTAGCCATGACAACCATGTCTTCAAACATGTCACAAATATGCATTCTGAAGGTTAAAATAGTAGACATGAGCACAAGGGTCTCACAATTATCTGAGAATAATTAAGAAGCATTGATGCCTCATCATAATAAATGCACTAACATCTATTAAGCCATATAGTCATTGTAAATTTAGTGATTAAGAAAAACATGATGAGAGCCATATATTATCATTTTCATAAAACTCAACCATAACCAACATATAACCAACAGAAATATCAAGGATATAGCAACGATATAAGCCACATATAAACAAGTATATTTACCCATAAAATAACAAGTATAAAGAGCTCCCATTGATGATTGCATAGGCTAACTAGGAATGGAACTTCCATGAACCTGTTGAAGCCTCGAAAATCGCTACTTCAAACATTGGGGGAAAACCACTCGGTTGGGACCTTAGGACAGCTCCTTTTTCGTTTGGTGTGGTGGCTCCGACTGGATTGATAGGACCAGTTTCCTAATAACTTAAATGGGTTGGTGATGGAATGATTGGATGAATAGAAAATGGGACTAAATGACTGAAATAAACTATCTAATCTAATCTATAACTTATAAATAAATCTAGAATTAAACCCGGGTATCAAATATGAATATAACTTAAAAATTGTTTCAATCAAATCAATAACCATGAAAATGTATTATGGTTTAATTGAAATATGCAGTAACAAATAAATATAACTCTGTTTAAGAAATTAAACAGAGTTATAATAGCACATTGTATTCATCATTTTATATATCATTTGCATATACTGAAAGAAATGAATATTTCTACACAATCAGAAACAATATGTATAAAGAAATATTGTAAAACAAGTACATATAAATGATAGCAAATTTTAAAGAGAATATCTCATAACATAAGAAAATTAACAGTGAATAAATAGAAATACCAAATCCATCTTGATACTTTTGTCGATGCAATTCAATATCCAATACCAGCACTTCAATGTAAAACAGACTCCAAGATACAAAAATGCAATTCTTAAAGACAATTTTCCATAAAATCACCAGATGTGATCCTTTATAAAAATATAAGAGTCAATGGAGTAAAAAAATGTAACATCCAAGTCAAAATATTACAAATTCAGGACCCCTTTCTAAATGCATGAAAGGGGTTTAAATAGGAACTTAAAATAAAACAAAATAACTAAAAATACTGCTACAATCTATCTCATCAGAAATCTATAAACAGAATTGCGATATTGAAGTGAAACCGATTCATTGATTATCTCTTGTGTTCAATGTGCCCAGATGGAAAATTTTGACCATATCTTTGACTTCTGTTGGATGACTTAGCCTTGAATGTAACTGCCCAATATACATAGCATCAGAGAATTCAAGAATGATACAATTAATAGCATTTGAAAGGAATTTGATGGCCAATTGTTGAATGTGTGGGTTGATTAGGTAAGTCCACATAATATCCCATGAAATTCCTTGAAGTTTGCTAATTTGTTGATTCTTATTGATTATCTCTTCCTTCCACCTGGAATCAACTTCTTTTACTTTTGGTAATTTGTCTGGGATACAATCTGAGATCAAATTAGTGGCATACAAGCTGTCATTAATCAACTGTGTTATATTATTCATCATACTTTTATTTCTTGATATGGCTCTTTCTACTTTCATCAGCTACTGTTCCCATTCCACAAATAAAATTTCCTTGTGTTTCTCCTCAATTCTGGGAAGATTAGCTTTTCTTCCCTGCTCTGTATCCTGCCATGAAAGGAACTTAGAAATTTTTTCATCAACATCATCAATTTCTTGCCTGAGAGTGACTGCTTCATCTATCAAAGATGATGTTATTTCGCACAAGGGCTCAGCTTGTGCCAACTTTAGACAAAATTCATTTAACTGCTGAGATAGCAGTTTGTTCATTTCAAGAGCTTCAGTTTTGAATTGATCTAATTTAGGGTAATCCTTAAACTTGTCCAATGCTGATTGGAATATTTTCTCTTGTTCAACCTTTGCATTTTCCTCATTTTGCAGAAGATTTTGTAACTTTTCTACCTCTTGACTCAACTATCGCTGTTTGTTCAAGGCTTGTTCATCAATCTTCTTCTTTTCAATGCTAAGCTGCTCTTCCAACTATTTAGATCTGAGCTCCTCATCTTGCAATTGTTTTTCAAATTGAACAATCGTTTGTTGATTCTCTGTGGCCTATTCCTCTAGCATAGCTATCTGTAAGTCTTTTTGTTTCATCAACTGGGAGACTTCAAAAGCTTTGTCTATAGTTGCAACACTATAGGCACATGTGTATTGAGATAATTTGGTGAGATCATTTGACGGATTCACCTCGGCATTTTTATAAACAATGTTCATAAATTCCACTTGTGATGTTGAAAGTGAATCCTGGTCAGTTCTTCTCCTCTTCCTCTACTTTCTAACAACAGCCCTATGCTTAGGACTGTAAAATATGTCTAGAGGAGGAATTTCTTCTACTTTCAACATAATTTCACCTATAGGATGTTCAGGAATAACTTCCATATCTTGATCTTCCAGAACTTTAACTTGGGGATTATTTTGTTGTCCTATTTGCTGGGCAAATTGCTCATATTGGCTCAGCAAATGGGAAGAAACTATAAGCTTAGCAGATTCCACTACTTTCTCAGTATTTTTTTCTCTTCCAAGTTGACAATCTGGATTATTGCTCATATCTCCTTTTATTGCTTGTACAATAGCATTATTTCCTGTGTCTTTTTTCTTAGTATGCACATTGGTCTCAGTACTTGTGCTTTCCTTTTCTATCTGAGTTGTAGATTGCTGATCAATATGTACATTGATTTTACCATTAGTATTCTCTTTTTGCACATCAGGTTTTCCCATTGTGCTTACTTTTTCAGTCTGTACATTGATCCTTCTGGTGGATGCTTCTTTAGCTGCTTTGCCAGATGCATCCTCATTTTCCTTTTGCTGTGTTTCGACTCTTGCACAGGAATTATTAATTGGTCTAGAGGAGCTTTGAACAGTCTTTGGCTTCTAAATAACATGAATTTATTCATCTGTTCAGTCTGAAATTTAGACTTGGCTAAGTTATAGACTTGGGAAAAATTACCAACAGAAATAAACAAATCATCGAACTCGTCTGGTTCATGCTAAAATCGAGCGATTGAAACTGAAGTCGTGAAATCAAAAGCCACCTTCTTTGGGTCATATTTCCTTCCTGGGACTGTTGAGAGCTTGAGATCCATTATTTTAATAACTTCTTTTTCAGCATGAATGAAGTTATTGAGAGTATAATCCCCATAGTGGAAGGGAAAAGTAGGCCACATCAACTTTTTATTATTCTTCAAAGACCTGGACATGCCTTCTACTATTAACTGATAGGAAATATCTTGTGCTAATAGTTTATCAGGAACATACAGAGGCAGAATATGGGGCTCTACAATGCTCCCGAAGACTCTGATATAAGTAAATATTTCTTCTCCGAACCAATCCCCAATCAAGGATATATCAATTTTAGCTTTTTCAGAAAGCCTGGGAGGGAATCGGTTAAAAATGGTTTGATAAATAGGGATGAGGAAACCATGAAAAATTCTATAAACATAGTTTTTAAAATGAACTTTCCACAAGAACTTATGATATATATGAATAGGAGCAGGATATTTTGGGGTCCATTTCCATCCTAACATGGGAAATTCAGAGTTGAAACATAGGGCATCTAGAATATAGGCACAAAAGTAAAATGGGGTTGTGTTTCCTGTGTCCTTGTCCTTTCTATACTCGAGGATTCTATTGGCTCTCTTATCTGAAAGGATGACAACCCAGTCCATGATTTCAGAATTTACAGCAAAATGGATTAAAGGTACCATTTGTATCGAAAACCTATCTGAATTATCATTTCCAAATAGCCTGCACATCATTACAGCGGCATAACAGTATGGAGGTGAAAGGGACTCCACAGAGTACATACCTGATGCCTCGTTTTTGTGCTTCTCTGGAGCTCTTCTCCATTCTCTAATTGGCTCTGACTAAGTATGATTCTTTGCAGTAAATTCCTTGATGAAGGCTTTTTTGTATATTTTCTGCGGGTCCGGAAGGTGGTACATTTCTTTAATGTCCTCTACTTTAAATGACCCAAATTTTGTCCCAATAGCTGAAACAAACGTCCGGTTTCTGATGGTCACATTTTCAATTACCCACCAAATTACATCATAGTAAGGGAAAATGTTTTCCCGAGCTGCAATTCGGTGCAGGAATGAATTCGCAAGTGCTTGAAGAGAATTTTCTGAATCGGACTCTGAGTCGTCTTCATCAGGAACTGTTGCCTTTGCCACAATGACCTTAGGGTTTTCCCTTTCAATCAGGTTATATACCTCTTCCCAAGGGATTTTTCCAAGACCTTGGCACGATGTGTCTGTAACCAGCTTAATTCTAGCTGGTTTCTCTTTAGGTACCCTTGTGAAAATATGGGTCTTTGCAGTGACAGTGGCCTTTGCTTTCCTAGATCTCTTAGACATTTCGTTGTCTGGTAACGTTTCCCTTGCTCGGTGAATGAAAGGATTGGGTGTTCTGTAGTTCTGCAATGGAGAAAAGCTTTTAGACGTGATAAAAATAGAATAAGGAGAGTAGCTATATGAAAGATCTATTCGTTGATTTATTTATTAACATTGTATTTTAAACTTAAATGCTCTCTTTAGAAGTCACACTCAACGTATTCAAAATAGAATCAATAACCATCATTCATTTTATTTTCTATTAATAATAAACGTACAATCGGAGATCGGCGGTTTTGAAATGAGAACCTAAAACTTTCCCTTTGAATCGTGTGATTGCGATGAATAAATAACATATGTGCAATGTAAAATATAAAGATTAAGTATTAATCATATCGGGGATTTTCAAGAGGGACAACAAATAAGATTTCATGATATCCGCCGATTTCCGATTGCGATGATGGTGTATCGCATCGGGATTTTAGTATCATGAGTGAATATAATGTTTGTTCCTCCGAAATGCAATTGCGATCAATCGCATTGCATCATAGTTTTGCAAATGACCGAATGAAGAGTTTGCATTTTCATTTTGTGATTTGCGATTTGTGATGGGGCCCATCGCATCGGAGATTATAAAACAAGCGCATATTACATTGCTCTTCCGAAATGTGATTGCGATCAATCACATCGCATCGAAGTTTTATAGAACAAATTTGAAAGCTTTAAAACTTTTTTGATTTTCGATCGCGATTGGTTCAATCGCATCGAAGTTTTTCAAAAACAAATATACAACTTAAAGATATCTGCGATTTGCGATTGCGATTACTGTATCACATCGGACTTTGTTCCAATTGAATACTTTTATGTATTATGTTAATGTGATAAAGTCTTTATATCTCATCGAATCGGAAATTTTTCAACGTTTCATTTGTTTATATACACTTGTTATTAAATATATGCAATATATATGTCTTTCTAACAATGAACCTTTATTGTTTTATTCAAAATGATCGGATTTCCTCTAAGTCTTTTATTCCTATCTTAAAAAGAAAGGGGACCTATTTCTAAATGAAATTTATTCTAAAAATTTGAAATGGCAGGGGTTGTTGTACCGTACATCAATTGGTGATTCACTGGAAGAAACAGTTATCTCTGAAAAATAAAATGAATACTATATTTCTAGTAAGTAAAATTTTTTAAAGATAATGAAAACTACCTTAGGGAAATTTTTAAATAAAATGTAACTCTGAAAAAAGAATAAAAATCACTTACAATTTCTTTCTAATTCCTTAAGAATAAAAACATTTTTGGGTTTTCTTAAGCTTTGACTGGTTGATAATAATGAAGTAAGGGGACCTTTCCAAGTTTAGCTTTTTTAATATACTCTATTGTCATAGGCATTGCCTCTGCTGCCTGCAAACGTTCATAGTCTCGACAGGGTTACCTTTTAACCATTAAACATTCATTGTCCCATCCAAATAAGATTATAAATCTTTAAAAGATAAGTTCATAAGACATATTATCTCATGTTTTTTTGTCTTTTACTTATTTTTTAGTTTAAAAGACATTGTTCTGGTTTGGTAGCCAATTAATAACAATGCCACTCACTAGTTGTAATTAAACTGAACAAGTTGGCTCGTGATGAGACCCCTTGTCTTATATTTATAAGCCATTACCCTGTTTTGGTATGAAGTGTTGGTAATGTCAGTTTTATTACTTCTTATGATCATGGTAAGTAGGCTCGTAATGAGACCTCTTATCTCTTAAATTTTATATGTAATTTCTTAGAATTACATTCTAAAAAATCACAACCTAAATGGATGGGGTGAAATAGTTTTATCCTTAAAAATCAATGGATGACAATTTTCAGAGTTTTTTGAGTGCCAAAGCTTGAAAAAGTCTTTACTTTTATAGATAACCTTTCTCTGCTCAATAAACTTATAACGATTTACATTTTCCTCACGGTTTCAAAAGATCATGCAAATGTTTTGAATAAATTTTCAAAGTTTAACATTTTATTTTAAATTATCCAAAACTGTAATCATCTCCCTAAAAATTCTTAATTACACAAAATAATTATTTATAATATTCTTCCTAAGACATTTTCTAATAGTAAAAAGTCAATTAAAGACTTATTAACAACCTTTATTTTACAATACAAACAAAAATTGCAGAAAGGAATATGTACAAGTAAGAAGGGGTTACCTCCTTATGAAAAGAATTTCTTTAAGACAAGCCCATTTACAGGAAGAGATTCTCTCTTTCCTATTAAATCTTGGAGTATGAATGTATATGAGCCTATCTTTTCAGCAATCTGAAATGGTCCAAGCCACATTTTCTGAAATTTGGTATGCTTACCTTTTTCTTCATGTGCTTTATCCCATTTCAGAACAAGATCACCAATTGAAAAAAAAAAATTGAGCCAGTGAAACTTGAATCAAAAGAAGATTTTACAAGCTGTTGATGTTTTTCATGAATACCTTTTGCTTTCTCTCTATCTTCTTCTAATTTAAGGATTTGATCAAATCTCAACTGAATAGATGAGGAAGGATTTTCTTTAATAAATTGCACTAGAGCTAATGATGGGAGAGCTAGATTTGATGGTATCATAGCTTCTTTTCCATAAAATAAATTGAAAGGTGAAGTTCCTATTGAAGCTTTATGAGTAATACGATCAGCCCATAATGCAAAGATTAAAGACTTGTGCCAATTCTTTTGATTTTGATCAATGGTCCTTTTAATGATTTTGATGAGATTTTTATTAGTAGATTCAGCTAAACCATTACCTTGTGGATAATAATTTGCTGAATATTTCAATTTGAAACCTCTTTTGATTGCAAATTCCATTATACTATTTCCAGAAAAATAAGATGCATTGTCAAAGACAAGAGCGTTAGGTACACCAAACTTGGTAATGATGAATTGATCGATAAAATCAATAATTGCATCAAAATTGGCTACCTTTAGAGGAATTGCTTCTACCCACTTTGTGAAGTAATTTGTTGCTGTAAGGATGTATTTGTACTGTTTGGAAGAGTGAGGTACTATCTCACCAATGATGTCAAGCCCCCATTGCTCAAATGGTTGCTCAATGTTTATTGGTTGCAAAGGAAAAGCTGGCTTCCTTTTTCTTCCACTAGCAGTTTGAAAATTTTTTCACTTCCTCACATAATCATGTGTATCTTTGAAAAGGGTAGGCCAATAATATCCAGCATGGATGATTTTGTGAGTTGTGGTATCACCTCCAAAATGACCACCTGCTGGTCCATCATGTAATTCCTGCAATACCTTTTTTTCTTCAGTCTTTTCAAGACATCTTAATAGGATAGAATCGTAATTCTTTCTAAATAACACATCATCAATGATTTCATATTTAGTATCCTTCAATCTTAAAGCATATTTGTTCTTATAGTTGAGATTATAAGGAGCATACCCATTTTTCAAGTAAAAGATCAGATCAGCATACTGAGATTTAGAATCTGTAACACTTATCTGACTTACTTGAACAACATTATCTGGATCTTGATTTTCTGGTATGTTGTGAGCTCCTACTAATAATCTGCAAAAACCTTGACCTCTAAAAATCTTGGCTGGCCTAATATCAATATCATATTCTTGCAAAACTGTCACCCAATTAGCCCTTTTTTTCTCCTACTTCCTTTTGAATTAATAATTGTCTCACTGCAGAGAATGGAACAATAATTTTTGTATGTGTTTTTAGGAGAAAAGGTCTAAAATGTTTGATTGACTTAAACATAGCGAAGGCTTGTTTTTCTACATCAGAATAATTAAGCTCAGCTCCTTGCAGATTCGAGCTGAAGAAAGAAATTGGTGCTTCTATTTTTTGATCATTGAGTTGTGTTAAAACAGCAACGTAGGATGTTTCAGTAGCTAAGGTATACATAATAAAATCTTTAGAAAAATCAGGAGTATTCAATGCAGGTGCATTAATGATTGCCTGTTTGATTGCATCAAAGGCTTCCTTCTCTTTATACCCCCATTTGAATACTGAATTTTTCTTAATCATATTCTGCATAGGTAAAACAATTTAAGAAAAATCGGGAATGAATCTTTTTACAAAATTGATTTTCCCTAAAAATGATTGCATGGATTTTTTGTTATGAGGTAAAGAAATATCAGAAATTTCTTTCACTCTGTCCGGGTCAATATATAAACCATATTTTGATACAAAAAACCCTAAGAGTTTTCCTTCATTGAGAGCAAAGAAGGATTTCTTTGGGTTTAAAGAAATACCAAACCTTCTACATCTTTCAAATATATGTTTCAGATCATGTAGATGATTGGCTCTCTTCTTTGAAAATACTGTTATGTCACCAAGATAAATAACAACTGATCTATTAATCAGACACTTAAATGCTATGTCTATGGCTCTCTGGAAAGTAGCTCCTGCATTTATTAAACCAAAAGGCATTTTCAGATAAGCATAGGTTCCCCATTTGGTTCTGAAAGTGTTTTTCAGCCTATCATCTGGATGTACTAATATTTGATTATAGCCTGAAAATCCATCAAGGAAGGAAATGAGTTCAGAAGCAGCTACCTTTTGGAGTATTTGCTCCATAGTTGGTAATGGGAAATTATCCTTTTGACATGCCTTGTTTAAATTTATAAAATCAATACATATTCTAATATCACCATTTTTCTTCCTAACAAGTACCATGTTGGAAACCCAATTGAAATGCCTTACAGGAAAAATGATTTTGGCTTTCAAAAGTTTGTTGAGTTCTGTTTTGATTTGACTTTAAATATTTGGATAAATCTTTCTTAACTTATGTTGAACAGGCTTAACATCAGACAGCATTGGAATTGTGTGTTGAATAACCAAAGTATCATAAGTTTTTAAGTATTCATAATTCCAAGCATAAACATTTTTATACCTATTTAGAAGTTTGATGAAAGCAGTTCTTTCCTCTGGAGTTAAATTGAGTCCTAGATTAACATTTTGAGGTTTAGAGTCAGAGCCAAGATTTACTAATTCAAACTTTAGAGTAGAACTTTGAAGTTTAGCATTAGTAACTTTCTTAAATCTGTCTTTTATATCATATAGATCCTCAAGTTTAACAACAAATTTAGGAATAGGATTTTCATTACTTTTTGAAGTAATTTGCAGATCATGATCATTTTCATCAATGATTTGTTCATCATAGGATTTCTCCGAAGTCAAGAAATTAAATATATCTTCATCATGGTAGAATACTCTCCAGTTTGTGATATTATCGGGAACATATGGGCGAAAAATTAATTCTACTGAAAATCTATCAGGACTACAATCTTCAGCAGGGAGGATTTTGGATGCAACATTAGCTAGCAAATCAGCTGATATGTTTTGATTTCTAGGAATAGAAGAGATATTAAATGCTAAAAATTGAGTGGTAAGGTCTTGCACTAGGGTTTGATAATGTTTGAGATGTCCTGAAAGACAATGGATGGTATTCCTTACTTATCTTATGACAATTTCGAAATCACCATATACTTTCAAGTATTTTACATTTAACCCTATGGCTTTATAAAGCCCTTGAATCAAGGCTTCATATTCTGCAGTATTGTTTGTGCACTCAAATTCTAGTCTACATGATAGCATGGTTTTCTCTCCTTCTGTATCAATTAGGATGCATCATGCTCCTGCTCCATCACTAGATTTTGATCCATCAAAATATAATGACCAAAATAAAGACTTATCTACAGGTTTATATACAAATGTATCAGAAATATTAACAATTCTAGAAGAATCAGATTGTGAAAAATTTTCAATTTGCGAAACAAAAGTATTTACAGAAAAGGGTGATTGTGGTGCAGTGAAATTCCCAGTGAATGATTCAGTAGAATAACCTCCAAGGATATTGTTTTTGAAAGCTACAGGTTCATTTGGTTGTTTAAATTTAGTTACAGTGTGTGTCATGTGTTTTTCTTGCTTGATTTTGATTTGATTTGGTTTCCCTTTGTAGGGAAGCCACATATGTGAATAATCAGTTGCGATATAACCATTAAGCTTTGCAGACCAATCCCTGCTTAAGACTAATCCATAGAATTCAAGAATATTTGCAATTAGAATATAAATTCTTTGGACAATCCTAGGATCGGAAGCTAGTCTAATGGTAACTGAATTGATTTCTCCTACAACTTGAACTTTAGAGTGATCTAATTGTACAATGTGAACTGTAGACTTTTGTGGTTCAATAGTCAATTTTTCACAGACTAAAGTAGGCATTATATTAGAGGATGCTCCAGAATCTATCAAACAATTATGAAAATTCTTGTTGTAGATTTCATAAGTCAACAGAAAAAGAGGTGTCTAAGAATTTGATCTTTCTCCAATAAGAACAGTATCTGTGGCATCTACTTTGTCTGGTGGCTTACCAATCCCTTTAGCTGCTTTGGCAACTACACCACTTGGTAGAGGACCAATAGGTGTAGCATTTAATTATTTTAATAGAAGATTTTGTTGATGTTTAAGTTTGCTGAGTTCATGTAAAGAAATGTTCGCTCTAGTCTTTTTCATGTCTTCAACAATGTTATAATCCATAGGATTTGATACCACCAAAGTCTTAGATGTTGATGTAGGAGGATTAGAAGATGATGGCTGATTCTGAGTGGGTAAGGGAGAAGATTTATTTGCAGGATATTTGTCTTTGGTACTTGGAGTTGTAGTTTTCTTCTGAGGAACAGATTGAACAGGTTCCAATGTAGATTTTCTCCTTGTACTTACAGGCATAGCTTCTTGTTCCATTTCACTGTCCGAGTTAGGGAGAATGAAATCCCACATTCCATGTAATTCAACTATTTCTTCTATTTCTTCTTCTTCATATGATATTGCAGGAGTATCTTCTTCTTCTTCCTCTTCTGATTCTGCATTGGAGATTGAATTGGGAGGTTTAGATTCAACTTGATTTCTCTTGAAATTTCTGAATGGTCTCTTGGTAGAAGTCTCTGCTACTTTCTTTTTAATCTCAACCATCTCATTAGACATGGTTTTAAGAACTTTCTGTAAGCCTTCCATGTCATATGGATATCTTGGTGTCTTCTTCTTTGAATCATCCTTAAAGCTGACTTTCTTGGATTTTCTTTCTTCAATGGCATTTTTCTTATCCAACGCAATAATCGTTTTTTCCACTGCAATCGCTTCTTTCATGTTCTCAGCCAAAGTCGGTTTAGCTGCTCTATCAACAAAAATTGCTATGTTTGAAGGCAAAGCATTTATATACTATTCACTTCTAACCTGCTCACTAGGCTTTGAATCTGTAGGGATTTTATTCAATTTTTTTTTGAATCGAGAGTTGAAATATTTAATGGGTTCCTTGGGTTCTGTCCTCAGGTTGGAAAGATCATTGATTAGGGTAACTATGGATCTGTCATCTCCGAACTTCATCAAGAAATGATCTGAGAAAATATCCCAACTTGTAATAGATCCTCAAGGTAATGAAAAATACTAGGATCTTGCTGCACCTTGCAACGTATAAGGGAATAATCTGACTACAATATCTTCATGCTCAACTCCATTCAAATTTACAGCAAGCATAAAATTATTGATATGTTCTTCAGCTAGTATGTTCAGATCTGGACTGAATTTTGGTAGCCATTTTTCAGCATGATCGGGTAAGTCATGTAAAGGTGCAGGCATATTAATAGTTCTGGGTCTAGCCTATGGTCTTGGTGCTTCTTGTGCCATCGTTGGGATAACAATGGGAGGATTTGGAGGAAAAACTAGTGTTTGAGTAGTAATAGTTGAAGGACTAGAAGAGACAGTTGGTGTTTGGACATATGTTATTTGAGAAGATGATGATGATGAGACAACTGCACTTTTTTGAGTTGGGTTTTGGGAAACAGATGATTGAATTGGCGTTCAAGAACTAATATCACTTTCTGATTCCGATGGGGTTTTTCTTGTTTTAAATCTACTAGGTAAAGGAAATTCTTCTGGGGGAATACCAAGTTTTTCACTTTGTGACCTAGTGATAGGTCTGGAAGAAACAAATTGTGAGGTAACACTACTTTCAGATATTTCAGACTCTTCTAATGATAATGAGAACCCTTGAAGTTTATGAACTAAAGCTTCAATTTCAGGAGACTCAGGAGGTTGATTTTCTAATTGATTTGAAACTTTGGTAGTGGGTGTTTGAATACTCTTATCAATTTCTTCTCTGGTGATTTGAGATGTGGAAGAAATTGAAGAAGGTGATGAGGGTGAGTTGCTCTTAGAATGACCTGTAGATTTGGATTTATCTGCCATTCATAGCTTAGGCCCTCCTTCTAGCACCAAAAATGTTGAAGCCTCGAAAATCGCTGCTTTAAACATTGGGGGAAAACCACCCGGTCGAGACCTTAGGATAGCTCCTTTTCTGTTTGGTATGGTGGCTCCGACTGGATTAATAGGACCAGTTTCCTAATAAATTAAATGGTTTGGTGATGGAATGATTGGATGAAATGGAAAATGGGACTAAAATGACTTAAACAATCTATCTAATTTAATATATAACTAATAAATAATTCTAAAACTAACCCGGGTATCAAATATGAATACAACTTTAAAATTTGTTTCAATTAAATCAATAACCATGAAAATGTATTATAATTTAATTGAAATATGCAATATCAAATAATAATAACTCTGTTTAAGAAATTAAACAGAGTTATAATAGCACATTGTATTCATCATATTATATATCATTTGCATATACTGAAAGAGATGAATATTTCTACACACTCAGAAATGATATGTATAAAGAAATATTGTAAAACAAGTACATATAAATGATGGAAAATTTTAAAGAGAATATCTCATAACATAAGAAAATTAACATTGAATAGATAGAAATACCATATCCATCTTGATACTTTTCCCGATGCAATTCGATATCCAAATCCAACACTTCAATGTAAAACAGACTCCAAGATACAGAAATGCAATTCTTAAAGACAATTTTTCATAAAACCACCAGATGTGATCCTTTATAAAAATATAAGAGTCAATGGATTACAAAAATGTAACATCCAAGTCAAAATATTACAAATTCAGGACCCCTTTCTAAATGCATGAAAGGGGTTTAAATAGGAACTTTAAAATACAAAAAAATAACTAAAACTACTGCTACAATCTATCTAATCAGAAATCTAGAAACATTATTGCGATCTTGAAGTGAAACCGATTCATTGATTATCTCCTGCGTTTAATGTGCCCATATGGCAGATTTTGAGCATATCTTTCACTTCTGTTGGATGACTTAGCCTTGAATGTAGCTGCCCAATATACGTAGCATCAGAGTATTCAGGAATGATACAATGAATAGAATTTGAAAGGAATTTGATGGCCATTTGTTGGCTGTGTGGCTTGATTAGATAACGTCCACATAATATCCCATGAAATTCCTTGAAGTTTGCTAATTTGTTGATTCTTATTAATTTTCTCTTCCTTCCACCTGGAATCGGCTTCTTTTACTTTTGGTAATTTGCCTGGGGTACAATCTGAGATCAAATTAGTGGCATACAAACTATCATTAATCAGTTGTGTAATATTATTCATCATACTTTTAGCTCTTGATATGGCTCTTTTTGATTTCATCAGCTGCTGTTCCCATTCCACAAATAATATTTCCTTGTGTCTTTCAATTGGAAGATTAGCTTTTCCCCGTTTAGATCTCCTGCCATGAAAGGAATTCAGAAATTATATCATCAGCATCATCAATTTCTTGCCTAAGAGTGACTGATTCATCTATCAAAGATGATGTTATTTCGCACAAAGGCTCAATTTGTGCCAACTTTAGACAAAATTCATTTAATTGCTAAAATAGCATTTTGTTTATTTCAAGAGCTTCAATTTTGAATTGAGCTAACTTAGGATAATACTTGAACTTGTCCAATGCTGATTGGAACATTTTCTCTTGTTCAATCTTTGCATTTTCCTCATTTTGCAGAAGATTTTGTAACTTTTCTACTTCTTGAATCAACTGTTGTTGTTTGTTCAAGGCTTGTTCATCAATATTCTTCTTTTCAATGCTAAGCTGCTCTTCTAGCTGTTTAGATATGAGCTCCTCATCTTGCAATTGTTTTTCCAACTAAACAATCTTTTGCTGATTCTCTATGGCCTGTTCCCCCAGCATAGCTATCTGTAAGTCTTTTTTTTTTCACCAACTGGGAGACTTCCGTTGAAGATTGCAACAAGAAATAGTGAAGGAGGTATCCCGAAACATCATCCCCGATCCTAGTTGGAAAGTGATCACCAAAACTACAACACACAGTGATTTTTTACTTAAAAGTTCATTTTTAGACATGTCGATCATATTCTATGAGTTGCAGGATGCTATTTGTGGATGGTTGGTCAAGTTGGAAAAATAGATGGACTTCTATTTTTAGACATATTGGGCAGAATCTATTTTTAGATTGCCAGTCTAAAAATAGATATTTCGAATATTATTAGCTCTTAATAATATTTGGACTATAAACATTATCTTATTCTCTTGGAGCACTTCAGTTAAGTGCACAGATGTGGCACAGGAGCTGACAGAAGGAATTACGCTATTCATGAGGGTTAAGTGGAGCTATTGCATGGATACTTCAGTTAGAACTCATGTGACAGAGTTTGGTGGAGTTGATTGAGGAAGTTAGTGGAGTTGTATTCAGTTTAACTCAGTTAAACATAGTTGAGCTAGTTGTATCTAGTCTAACCGATTGATACACTAGTGAGAGTGGTGTGAATTAATTATTAATTAATTCACTAATTATAAACTCATTAATCAACTAAAGAATACATCAGTTAACTTCAGTGCATGGACAGTTTCAGTGGAGACCAGTGCAGAGATAAGTGAAAGGGCAAGTGTGACTATCAGTTGTGACTATAAGTGATGCATGGTTTGCATCCAACACTTAGTAGAGATGCCTATAAAGACTGCGTGAGCAAGGCTGGGGTAATACATTCTCATCAAGAGGCATTCTTCAGCAGGGATTGCGCAGTAGAGGCAGGCTAAAGGCTGGCAAAGATCGGTGCATGGGATTTGCAAGATCAAGCCTGATTAGTGTGTAGCAAGTGGAGATTATACTAAGAGCTTGTGAGGAGCTTTGTATGATGATTGTTACATGATCTCTATGACATATATAATATACATATAGTTGGGGGTTTTTAGCTTTAAGCTTTCCCATTACATACTGTGTTCATATGTGTGAATTTTTATGGTTTTAATGTGTGCGTGCAATTGATTTTATTTCCGCATGTAATGATCAATGGTAGAAGATATTATGTATTGTGCATGAAGATAAAATAGTGTGGATAACATATCAATTATATAATTTCTACATGGTATCAGAGCGATATTGATCATTGGAGCAATTGCAAAACATTGAAGCGGTTGAGTTTTGTGCTGGTGGAATTCGAATTTGCAACAGTGTTTTCTTGGTGAAGTTGAGATGTCTTTCAATGGATTGCGATTGGAGTATGCCCTTGAGGGAAGCTTGAATTATATTTCATGGAAGGACAGGATGGAGGCGATGCTGGATGACAATGGGTTGAAGGAGTTCATAGATGCGGAAATTCCAAAACCTGCTTCTAGCGATGCTGCCGCACTTGACGCATGGCAAACGAAGACAGTAAGGTGTCGAAGGATTCTGTTGGAAGGTGTGAAGGATCACATAGTGTCCAGCCTTCATGGTAAAGCTTATCCATTATTGATGTGGAAAGATTTGACATATTTGTTCCAAAGCAAGAGCTACCGCAGGAAGTTGGCGCGCGGGTAAAACTCGTAGAAAAATAAAATGGGAGAAGAATGACACTATTCTCAAAGATACTCTAACAAAGTTTTTCCACCACAAGGATGAGTCGAGGTGTAGTGGATTTGTATGTATATGAGAAGGACAAGCTGGTAGTTTCTTCGATTCGACAAAGAATCTCTGGCGTACTCTGAAGTAGATGGGATACCACTTTTTAGCTTCCCACCCAGCAGCAAAGAAAGACATGCAACCGATGCTTGTAGAGGAGCAGATTCGTACGCAAAGAGTGAACCCCAGATGTGGAGTATGCCACAAGATGAGGATTCCTGTGAGTGGAGAAACTACTCATGCAGCAGGGAATTTCTGCATGACAGCAAGAGGGAGTGCATGCAGCTATACCACCAGGTGAGAGGTGGGGCAACATGCATGATTAATCCCATGGAGATATTTCTGGGCAGATTCATGAGATGGTGTGGATCTCATGGATTGAAACTGGCTATGAGGTGCCCACAACATGCCAGCAGCATGACCGCCTGGATTGATGCGGCATCAAAGACAAGGCTCTGACACCTGAGCGCGCATCGAAAGGACAACAAGTGCAAGAGTGCATGGTTGCAAGAGTTCAACATCGTAGTGGTTCTTGATGACATGTGCAGTTGGCCAAGCAGAAGTTGAAGACTTTGATGATAGATGCATTAAGACTGATTGAGTTATTTGGAGCCTATTCGCCTTTCGCAGGAGCGTGCAGCGCATGCAGTGAGCTGCATGGCACTTCTGTGGCTGCTGGCAGTGGCGACACGCGGAGTTGTATGTCAGACACTTCGGTTACCCTTTCTTGTTGAGAGGGAATGTTGAAAATGGCAACAAGAAACAGTGAAGGAGGCCTCCTGAAACATCTTTCCTGATCCTAGTTGGAAAGTGATCACCTAAACTAGGTGGGGACCACACATGTGATTTTTTGTCGAAAAGTCTATTTTTAGACTATGTCTATTTTTAGAAATATGGATCATATTCTATGAGTTATTAAAAGATGTTATTTGTGGATGGTTACTTAAGTTGGAAAAAAATATTGCGATTTCTTCCCACAGACATATTATGCACCTATTTTTAGATCACAACTAAAAATAGATATGTCGAATATTATTAGCTCTTAATAATATTTAGACTCTAAACATTATCTTATTCTCTTGGAGCACTTCAGTTAAGTGCACAGATGTGGCACAAGAGCTGACAGAAGGAATTACGCTATTCATAAGGGTTAAGTGGATCTATTGCATGGATACTTCAGTTAGAACTCATGTGACAGAGTTTGGTGGAGTTGATTGAGGAAGTTAGTGGAGTTGTATTCAGTTTAACTAATTTAAACATAGTTGAGCTATTTGTATTCAGTTTAACTAATTGATACAATTAGTGAGAGTGGTGTGAATTAATTATTAATTAATTCACTAATTTTAAACTCATTAATAAACTAAAGAATGCATCAGTTAACTTCAGTGCATGGACAGTTTCAGTGGAGACTAAGTATATAGAGCAGAAAAGGCAAGGTGGACTATCGCCTGCATTATATGATGCCAGGCGGTTTGCATCCCTTACTTTCAGGGGCAGAATGTTTACAAAGGATCACAAGGAGCAAGGTTGGGGTAATACATTCTCATCAAGAGGCATTCTTCAGCAGGGATTGCGCAGTAGAGGCAGGCTAAAGGCTGGCAAAGATCGGTGCATGGGATTTGCAAGATCGGGCCTGATTAGTGTGTAGCAAGTGGAGATTATATTGAGAGCTTGTGAGGAGCTTTGTATGATGATTGTTACATGATCTCTATGACATATATAATATACAGATATTTGGGGGTTTTCAGCTTTAAGCTTTTCCATTACATACCGTGTTCATATGTGTGAATTTTTATGGCTTTAATGAGTGCATGCAATTGATTTTATTTCCGCATGTGATGATCAATGGTAGAAGAGATTTTGTATTGTGCATGAAGATAAAATAGTGTGTGATCAAGAGAATATCAGTGGATAACATATCAATTATTCAAATTTCTTGCCAACCCCTAAGCCGTTCATAGTTGCAACATCATAGGCACCGCGTATTGAGATCATTTGGTGAGATCCTCTGACGGATTCACCTCAAAATTTTTATAAAAAATGTTCAAAAATTCCACTTGTGATGTTGAAAGTGGATCTTGGTCAGTCCTTCTCCTCTTCCTCTGTTTTATAACAAAAACCCTATGTTTAGGACTGTAAAATATGTCTAGAGGAGGGATTCTATTTTCAACATAATTTCACTTGTAGGATTTTCAGGAATAAATTCCATATCTTGATCTTCCATAACTCTAACTTGGGGGTTATTTTTTTGTCCAATTTGCTAGGAAAATTGCTCATATTGGCTTAGAAAATGGGAAGAAACTATAAGTTCAGCAGATTCCACTACTCTCTTAGTAGTTTTTTCTCTTCCAAGTTGAGAATCTGGATTATTGCTCATATCTCCTTTTATTGCTTGTACAATAGCCTAACTGCATGTGTCTTCGTTCTCAGTATGCACATTGGTCTCAGTACCTGTGCTTTCCTTTTCTGTCTGAGCTGTAGATTGCTGATCAATATGTACATTGAGTTTACCATTAGTATTCTCTTTTTTCACATTTGGTTTGCCGCTAGTGTTTTCTTTCTGCACAACAGGATTAGTTCCTGTGACTTCCTTTTGTGTTTGTTCATTGACCCTGCTAGTAGATGTCTCTTTAGCTAGTTTGCCAGATGCATCCTCTTTTTCCTTTTGCTGTGTTTCAGATTCTTGCACAGGAATTCTTAATTGATCTAGAGGGGCTTTGAGCAGTCTCTGGCTTCTAAATAACATGAATTTATTCATCTCTTCAGTCTGAAATTTAGACTTGGCTAAGTTATAGACTTGGGAAAAATTATCAACAGAAACAAACAAATCATCAAACTCATCTGGTTCATGCTCAAATCGAGTGATTGAAACTGAAGTGATGAAATCAAACACCACCTTGTTTGGGTCATATTGCCTTCCCGGGACTGTTGAGAGCTTGAGATCCATTATTTTAATAACTCTTTTTCAGCATGAACGAAGTTATTGAGAGTATAATCCCCACAGTGGAAGGGAAAAGTAGGCCACATCAACTTTTTATTATTCTTCAAAGACCTGGACATGCCTTCTACTGTTAATTGATAGGAAATCTCTTGTGCTAACAATTTATTGAGAACATACAGAGGCAGAATATGGGGCTCTACAATGCTCCCAAAGACTCTGATATAGGTAAATCTTTCTTCTCCGAACCAATCCCCAATCAAGGATATATCAATTTTAGCTTTTTCAAAAAGCCTAGGAGGGAATCGATTAAAAATGGTTTGATAAACAGGGATGAGGAAACCATGACAAATTCTATAAACATGATTTTTAAAATTAACTTTCCACGAGAACTTATGATATATATGAATAGGAGCAGGATCTTTGGGGGTCCATTTCCATCCTAACATGGGAAATTCAGAGTTGAAACATAGGGAATCTAGAATATAGGCACAAAATTAAAATGGGGTTGTGTTTCATGTGTCCTTGTCCTTTCTATACTCGAGGATTCTATTGGCTATCTTATCTGAAAGAATGACAGCCCAGTCCATGATTTCGAAATTTACAGTAGAATGGATTAAAGGTACCATTTGTATAGAAAACCTAGCTGAATTATCATTTCCAAATAGCCTGCACATCATTGCAACAACATAATAGTATGGAGGCGAAAGTGACTCTACAGAGTACATACCTGATGCCTCGTTTTTGTGCTTCTATGGATCTCTTCTCCATTCTCCGATTGGCTCAGACTGATTTTCATTATTTGCAGCAAATTCCTTGATAAAGGCTTTGTTGTAGATTTTGTGTGGGTCCGGAAGGTGGTACATTGCTTTAATGTCCTCTGCTTTAAATGACCCAAATGTTGTCCCAGTAGCTGAAACAAACGTCCTGTTCTGGATGGTGACATTATCTATCACCCACCGGATCACATCATATTAAGGGAAAATGTTTGCCCAAGCTGCAATTCGGTGTAGGAATGAATTCGCAAGTGCTTGAACAGAAGTTTTTGAATTGGATTCTGAGTCATCTTCGTCAGGAACTATTGCCTTCGCCACAGTGACCTTAGGATTTTCCCTTTCAATGAGGTTATATACCTCTTCCCAAGAGATTTTTCCAAGATCTTGGCACGATGTGTCTGTAACCAGCTTAATTTTGGCTGGTTTATCTTTAGGCACCATGGTGAAAATAGGGGTCTCTGCAGTGACAGTGGCATTTGATTTCCTAGATATTTTAGACATTTCGTTGTCTGGTAATGTTTCTCTTGCTCGGCGAATGAAAGGATTGGATGTTCTGTTGTTCTGCAATGGAGAAAAAGCTTTCAGATGTGGTAAAAAGAGAATTAAGAGAACAACTATATGAAAGATCTATTCATTGATTTCCATTTATTAACTCTGTATTTTAAACTTAAATGTTCTCTTTTAGAAGTCACACTCAACGTATTTGAAATAGAATCAATAACCATCATTCTTTTGATTTTCTATTAATAATAAACGTGCAATCGGAGATCGGCGGTTTTGAAATGAAAACATAAAACTTTCCCTTTGAATCATGTGATTGCGATGAATAAATAACATATGCGCAATGTAAAATATAAATATTAAGTATTAATCGCATCGAGGATTTTCAAGAGGGACAACAAATAATATCTCATGATCTCCGCCGATTTCTGATTGCGATGATGGTGTATCGCATCGGCTGTTTTCAAAAGAAATGAGTTGCAAATGATGAGTTGCGATTGCGATTACGGTGGGTCCATCGCATCGGGATTTTAGTATCATGAGTGAATATATATGTTTTGTTCCTCCGAAATTCGATTATGATCAATCGCATCACATCGGAGTTTTGACAATGATTGAATGAAGAGTTTGCATTTTGATTTTGCGATTTGCGATGGGGCCCATCGCATCGGAGATTATAAAACAAGCGCATATTACATTGCTCTTCTGAAATGTGATTGCGATCAATCGCATCGCATCGAAGTTTTATAGAACAAATGTGAAAACTTAAAACTTTTGCGATTTTCAATTGGTTCAAGTACATCGGAGTTTTTCTAAAACAAATATACAACTTAAGGATATCTGCGATTTGCGATTGCGATTACTGTATCACATCGGATTTTGTTCCAATTAAATATTTTTATGTATTATGTTAATGTGATAAAGTCTTTATATCTCGTAGAATCGGAAAATTTTCAATGTTGTATTTGTTTATATACACTTGCTATTAAAGATATGCAATATATGCCTTTTTAACAATGAACCTTTATTGTTTTATTTCAAAATGATCAGATTTCCTCTAAGTCTTTTATTCCTATCTAAAAAGAAAGGGGACCTATTTCTAAATGAAATTTATTCTAAAATTTTGAAATGGGGAGGGTTGTTGTATCGTACAACAGAAGCCAAAGAAGGACACAGGAAAGTGGTGTGAGTTCCATAAGAGCTCCTCCCACAACACAAGTGAGTGTCAGGCCAAGAAGTCATTAGTGACCGAGCTGAAGGCTTCTGAATCGGATGCATGCTCCGACTCTGAATCAGAACCTGACAAGGGGATGAGAAAGGGAAGCAGATTATCAATGTGGACCTCAACACCACCGTTTCCACCACGAAGATCCAGAAGGAAGAACCAGAAGATCCAGAGGAGGGGGAGCGCCTCTTCCATTCCCATATGTGGGTAAAGGGTTCCCTGCTGCAGTTCATTATCGACAGTGGGAGCCAAAGGAACCTCATCTCAACATATTTTTTGAAGTGGTTGGGCTTTCCGACCACAGCACACCCACAACCGTACATAATCGGGTGGCTTCACCAATGACGTGATCTTCGTGTCAGCCAGCAATGTTGACTTCCCTACAGCATCAAGCTCTTCACGGGTGATATATTATGTGACATTGCTCCTCTTGATGTTTATGGTGTATTATTAGGCCAACCATACTTGTGGAAGTTGTGTATGAGTCCAAGCCTCGTGTTTTTATTGTTACTTTGGGCAATAAGTTGTACAGGATACCAGAGGTAGCACTGCCTATCGCCATCTCTTTGTTTATTGCAAAACAATGCAGTAAGATCATTTCCAAAAATAGGAAATATGTTTTCTTGATGATCCGCCCTCATGGAAAGAAGAACATTGTCGCCATGACCTCCAGACAGGGCTCCTCTACACAACAAAAACAAGTGGACAAGATCGTGGAGGAGTACGGGGACATCTTCACCTCACCCGCAGGGGTTCCCCTGCACTTTCAGGTCAAGCACTCCATCGATCTAACCCCAGGTGCGTCACTGCCCAATGGACCAATATATCGGTGCTCTGTTCTGGAGAATAACGAAATCAAGAGGTAGATTCAGGAGTTGCTGCAGAAAGTTCACATCCGGTCGATTTCATCGTCATGTGGGAACCTGATCGTGCTAGTGTAGAAGAAGGATGGGACTGGGAGACTCTGTATTGACTATCGGGCATTTAACAAGATCACTATTTGGAATAGGTACCCAGTCCCACAGATTGATGA
The DNA here is from genome assembly GCA_034641835.2 of Pinus albicaulis. Classification (NCBI taxonomy): domain Eukaryota; kingdom Viridiplantae; phylum Streptophyta; class Pinopsida; order Pinales; family Pinaceae; genus Pinus; species Pinus albicaulis. Next base: position 278,057,807 of record CM076579.1, on the reverse strand, counting down.
GCTTCTAGACCAACTCAAGGGGGTAAAATATTTCCGTAAGATCAACTTGAAGTCCGGGTATCACTAGGTACCAATGGAACCCTCTAATGTGTGGAAGACTGTTTTCAAATCCAAGGAAGGCCTTTTCGAAAGGATGGTCATGCCTTTTGGGTTGACGAATGCTCTCGAAACCTTCAGGAGGCTGATGGATGACATCTTATGGCCATTCACCAACTCATTTATATTGGTGTACTTGGATGACATCCTAATATTCAATCGGACTTGGGAAGAGCACCTCGACCACATCTGACTGGTCCTCCAAACACTACGGCAATTCAAGTTGTGTGCCAATTTGAGAAGTGTAATTTTGGCATGACCCAGGTTTAGTATCTAGGATACATTATTGATGAGCGGGGGATGCATGTGGATCCAACCAAGATCTAAGTCATTCGAGATTGGCCATCCCCAACCACTCTAACAGATCTCTACAACTTTCTAGGTCTTGCCAATTTCTACAACATGTTCGTGTTGGGATTCGCTCATATCCCTTGGTCCTTGAGTCAAGTCACCAAGGGAGGAGCGAAAGAAAAATTCTTTTGGTCTGAATATCAACAAAAGGCGTTCGTAGAGTTGAAACATTGCCTATGTTCTGCACCAGTACTCACATTACCAGACTTGCAACAACCATTTGAGATCGAGACAGATGCCTCTGACTATGCTATTGGCGAGTTCTTACTCAACAGGGGCATCCAGTGGAATATCACAATGAGACACTTTCTAACACAATCCAGAAGTATCCCACTTATGAAAATAAATGTATTCCATTGTGCAAACTTTCTGACAATGGAAGCATTACATTTTGGGAAAGGAAATGATCATCCACACAGACCACCGACCCCTGTAGTTCACAAAGACACAAGGGAAGTTGTAGAATGATCGCCATCAGAAGTGGTCCACATACCTGCAACAATTTCATTTGAACATCAAGTACAAGAAGGGCAGCACTGATAATGTTGCAGACTGCCTCAACTGACCATCGATCGTGGCGCTAACCATTGTGCTCAAATCTTGTGGGCACAAGACTTTCAATTGACCACTTATCTAAAAAAGCAATCCATAATTCGGCCACACATAAAAGATGCTCTTAGAGGGTAAGCAAGTTCCATATTTTCACCTCCAGGATGCCCTACTATATCACATGGGACACCTCTATGTTCCTTCAAGCGATCGTGCCAAGATGATTTTGGAAGCGCACTACAGTGGGGTCGTTGGGCATCTAAGGGTTGAGAAAACAGTGGTAGTACTGCATAATTATTTCTATTGGATGAACCTTTGATAGGATGTCGAGAAGTACGTCAGGTCCTGCACTACCTGCGCCAATGCCAAACTGACCATCAAGAAGCAAGGCCATTATACTTTGTTTCCTACCCCTATTCAACCTTGGGAATCCATCTCCATGGATTACATGTTGGGCCTTCCTTCTACTAAGCATGGCAACAACTGTGTTTTTGTGGTCATCAACAGATTCTCGAAGATGGCCATTATGATGGCCTACAAGAAGAATATCACAGCAGAAGCCACTGCTAAACTCTTCTTTGAACGATTGTGGGTACACTTTGGGATCACATAATCTATCATCTCAGATCAAGATAGTAGGTTCCTCAGTACATTTTGGTCCAGCCTCTAGTTGATGCTGGACACCAATCTCACCAAGTCTGCAACTTTCCCTCCCTAAACTGATGGCCAGACAAAGGTCATGAATAGGATGATCGTACATATTATGCGCATGTACAACCCAAAGAATCCACGAACATGGAATGAGAGCCCCCCTTATGTACAACACGGCTATAACTAGGCTCTCAATAGATCAACTAGCCACAGCCCCTTTCAGGTGGGCTTGAGATTCCAACCACTATGTCCCATTGACGTAGTCATGCCATTTGCGGCTACTCAGGCAAATTCAGCTCATGTCCATTCTAAAGCTGACAAGGTGAACAACTTCATTTAGCGCATTCAACTCATCCTCGAATAGGTTCATGACATATTGGACAGAGCCAATGCTAAGTACAAGCAGTGACATGATCGACATCAGGTGCCACACAACTTCTAGATGGGCGACAAAGTGTGGCTATATTTACAGAAGGAGCACCTCGTTGGACCCCACCGCAAGCTTCAGCCGCTCCAATATGGGTCATACACCATCACCAAGATTGTAGGGGACAATTCCTTTGATCTCAGTATTCCACCATTCCTTGGTCTGCACCCAGTGTTCAATGTGAACTGCCTTCAACCCTATTTTCCACCTCTACTGGACACATCCACAATGGTAGAACAACTCACACCTGGATCAATCCACAAATTATCAGATCATGGAAACACATATCAATAACACTCAACAACGAAGGATCTAGCTATATCCAGTTGTCAAAGCAGGCCAACTCCTTCACCAAGGACCAAGTTCAGCAGAAGTTTCCTCATCTCATGGAGGAACTCAACGCACTGGGGACCATTGCTTCCTAAGGGGGAAGGAATAATCTAGGTGGATATTGGTGGCCACCCACCTATTCCAATTTCACCCCCACCATTGTTTCTTTCATTTTTTTTAGTTCCTTAATTGTAGCACAATTTACTATTTTTAGCAGTTTTTTGGGTCTTGAACTTCCGGAGCTGTTTTGAGGCCCTAAACGACATTTTTTAAGAAAACCAGGAGCAACGTGGGGACTTTCAATAATATTTAACAATCAAAATTTGTATTCCTCAAATATATATTTCTAACAAGGTATTGTGCGCGTCAAATGGAGATTGTGTGCCAAAGTTACGTCCCCAACACTAATTTATGAGTTTATCCTTCAGCGCCAATTTCCTATGGTCACTACTACTTTGGAAAAGATCTGTCAAAGCCTTCCACATAGCATATGGAGTGGCTTTCCCATGAATGCTTGAGACAATATGGTCTCGTACACCTTCCAACAGAATCCTTCTCATCTTTGCTACTTTCTTTTGCCATGCATCAAGTAATACAACATCCGTCGAAGTGGGCTTAGGAACATCACTGTCAATGAATTCCTTCAAGCCATTATCTTCAAGCACTGCTTCCATCCTGTCCTTTTAGGAAATGTAGTTCGGCCTCCCTTGATTGCATACTCTAGCCTCAAGCCATTGAAAGCCATTTCGATGTTTGCTCAACTATCGCACCAAAAAATTCTTGTAGCAAATTCGAATTGTTTCCACCAACAAACTCAACTACTGCTTCAATATTGAAATCGTATTTGCTCTAATACCATGTCAAAATTTTAATATAATTATGTATTTTCTGGATTCTCCTGATCTAACAATTATATTCCACTATTAAATATAGAATTGCTTCTACTAAAATCTTTGGGGAAATTTAAAACACGATCGCCAATTGCAAACGCATGAAGAAAGATCAATCACACATAACACAGATATTTACCGGGAATCATAAAGCTAAAAACCCCACTATCATATATTATGTGTATACCATGGATCATGAAACAATTGCATACAAAACTCTAATCCAAGAGCTCTGAGTACAATATACAATCATCTCACACTGCCATACAAAAATTGGCAAATACATGCGCCAATTTACTGCCTCCTGACAGCGTGCCTCCACTGTGCAATCCCTGTTGATCACAACCACTGAATGAATGAGATACTGCCTTGCCTTGACTGTGCAATCTTTGTTGGCATCTCCGATGTGTGTGTGGTTGCATGAGTGCACCCACTAATGTCACAACTAATAGTCAAACTGTCCCTTTCACCTATCTCTCAACTGGGTCTCCACTGGATCTAACATGCATGTAGTTAACAATAGTAAATCTTCAATTTCATGTGAGATCACTTCATGAATTAATTTAATATTTAATTCACTGATCTCTCACTAGTGTATCTTTAGTTACAATTAGTTATAACTAGCACAACTGAGTTTAACTCACTTAACTGAGTTAAACTACTTTATAACTCACATAACTACACATCCAACTCTGTTACAACTTTGAATCACTCAGTTACAACTAAGTTCACTTGCATGTCCCACCAACCAACCTTAGAACTCTAAATTCCTTCAGTTGGTTTGCCACTTCAGTTAACTGAAATCAAGTGCTTCAAGAGAATAGATTAATATTTATTGTACAATTATTATTAAGAGATAATAATAATCGACATGCATTCTATATTTAGACATGCGATCTATAAATAGACTTCGCACATGCATCTAAAAATAGAACCTCATCTATAAATAGAAATTTTTCACCATTCTAAAAATAGACTCCCGCTATAAATAGAATTTGCTCACCATTCTAAAAATAGACATACACCTAAAAATAGCATGTGGGCCCCACCTAGTGCAGGTGCTTAATTTTCACTAGGATCATCATCTTGTTGAACACTATAAATTTGAGGCCTACCTCCCTAGTACGATGGAAAATCCTTCTCATGATGATATTTTCCACATATCCAACACTACAATGATGCTCTACTATCACCTCTATTTTGTTGCTCTCTAGACTGCGACACATTTACCTTCTCAACTGAATTGAACTTCTTGTAATGAGAAACATTTTATTTCTCACCTGCATCTTTGGGTCTTCCCCGCTTCAGCGACCATTTTCCTTTTACCTTCTCATTTCCCTTTAAGGCATGCTTAGGATCAGATTTTTGATTTGACTGCTCATAATAATGCTTCAATTTACGGATGGCTTCCTCTAATGACCTAGTCTAATCAAACTCAATTTAGTCTCTATATGTCGTTGGAAATCCGATGACGGATCTCTGAATCTTATCCTTTTCCTCCTTGCGATATGGCACATACCTCAACAACTCCAAGAATCTGCTAGCATACTCATCATTTTTCATAGAACCCATATGTAGCTCATAAAAATCCTTAGCACTGTCATCATAGTACCTCTCTGATAAGTACTTCTTCTTGAATATCCTCTCAAAGTCATCCCAAATCAAGTATTCTTCCTGAATTCCCTTGACATTCTTCACATATTCCCACCAAATATTTTCTTTCCATTTTAGACTGAAGGTGGTTATCTTGGCTTTCATATTCTTTGAATAGTTATGCAATCTGAGGAATTTCTTCATTACCTCTTCATGTTTTGGCTTCTTCATCTCTCCATCAAATATAGGAGGCTTCACTTTCTTCAACTCCTCAGGTAAATACTCCCTCCTCCTATAAGGGTGATGGTGGTGATGACTATGTTGATGTCTCCTAGATGAGGAACTAGAATTATGCCCATACATACCAACCCTCTTGTAAGGTGTATCTAGTGACAGGCCACCTCTAATTATGTCCCCTCTATCCAATCTGTATCCAGACCAAGATCTGCTACCATAGGATCCATTTGTTTTATCTTCTTGCTCTTAACTGATTCTCATATGTACTTATTTCTGCAACTGTGACAAGCTCTGAAGGATTGTTGCATTAACCTCTACCTACTTCTCCTGAGCCATTGCAAGTATTTCCTGAGCCTCAACCAACCTTTCATTATCTACTTTGCAACTTCTGATCTCTACCCTCAAGCTCCTCAATATATCTGCTATACCAAGAGAATACTCTTCTCCTTGCTGCCCAACTGATATGTAGGGAGAGTCATGAGAACTGTAGTCTACCATTTTTATTGTCATCTTTAATTCCCTTCTTCCTTCAAGTATACCATGTCAGATAAACCAAATATATACCAAAATCAAATCAATACCTCAATGATTTTCAGGGGAGACTTATCTCATCTACAATATAAGTCCACATTAGCATGTACATGTATAATCAGAAACATATCCATATAATAACATAACATCATGCATGACCATACCAACTCATGATCCCACGCATGAAAACCATAACCTTGAAAACATCATACTTACCCAAAGAGAGTGAAACCACACTCTGATACCACCTTGTGGTATCAGATATGACCCAAAGAGAGGGCAACCATGCTCTGATACCACCTTGTAATGCCTCCTCCCACATTTACCCACTTTCATCAGCTTGCCCAAGGTAAACATAAGTTGAGGGTCACTATGATATGAATCAACCTCCTAGATGAATTTAAGGAAATGGAGTTGACACAACAAGACCTTACTAACTTCCCTCAGGTGCCATAGGACCTCCAAGAGTAACCCAACCTATCCATGTATCTAACCACTATGATAACTCACCATTTTCCTGACTTAGAGCCCCATTCTCTCCCTTTCCAAGGCCTCCAAGCAACTATGGGTTCCAAGTCACTCCCATAGGCCTACATCAATGTGATTGTGGCCTTTTTCTTCCAATGTTGTGCCAACGAATACAAGATTTAAGGCTATTTTCTGAGGCTAGGGCTAGGCCTCTGCCCAAAAAACTATTAAAATTCCATAACTCCTAAAAGAGATGAAGACAACGCTTGTAAACTAAAGGCTATAACCAGGACTTGACCTGGCCATCCTCAACTGGGACTAACGTTCTATCAAACAATTGGTGGAGATGCAACCTACAGGTCGTGAATGCAAGTCTGAACATGAAGGATTGGAAACTAATCTTATGTTTAACAATAAGGGTCACTACCTTCTCTCATTAGTTTTCTTAACATCAATTAGGTCTTTCATTCATTATTTATTCAGTTATGAGTGAAAACATGAAAAATCCATGACTAAAATCTGTCATAAAACCATGCTTATAACTAACATCTAACCAGATAAATAACAATAAGAGAACAACCATTAAAGCCACATAATAACTAGTACATTTCCTTGCCAAAATCAAGAGAAACTTAGCTTTATTAAAAATAGGCAAGTACCAACCGGGTCCGGGACTTCTAAATTCCACCCGACCATAGATTGGATGAGCCAAATATCTCTTTAGCCAATTAACCCAGTGCCATATTCCAAGCATGAATGTGGGATATCATGGGATACACCAATCCAAAGGCAACAAGGGGAATCCAGAGGTTAAACCACCTCCACCCTCTCCATACCGTGATCACACCTAAACCGGTGTTGATATCAAAAAATATAATTGAGCTTGGATGCCTTAGAATTTTTTCACCATCCTTATGTAATTTTCATGTCTCCACCCTTAGGATTTACCCTGTATCCCGCCATTACCGGTCAAGGGATTCCTAGGCCTTTGGGAATTTTCCTGAGACCACCTTACCCCAGATTCAAAATCCATCTGGCAATCCAAATCTCAAAACCGAGAACAATCCCATCACACCATGGTTGTGTGAAAATGGAAATGCTAGGCTAAAATCCACTGTCGAATCCTAAGAAAATCCATGGAAATGACAGCAAAAGAACCATATAGCAACATGCACATTCCATACATGTAAAAACTAGCTAGGAAATCACACATGCAATCTATTACCTGCAAGTATTCCCATTGAAGTTGCTTGATCATTTCCTTCCTTTGGTTTTCCTTGTCCTTCTTTGTTTTTCCTTTGCTTTCCTTAAGTTTCCTTTCCTTTCCTTCCTTGCTTGCTTTCTTTCTCCTCTTGGTGCATTCTCCTCTCTGAGACTAATTCTAACACTAAATAGACAAAAAGCTACCAACTGATGCTCTGAGGTCTTTTTATTAATGAGGACTCTAATTTCTTCGATTTTCCATTATTTTCCTTCATTTTCCTCCACACATGAAACATGTGACCTTTCACCTTTCTTTTCTCCTAATTTCCATTATTTACATAAATAATGTGCCAAAAATACCTTTTTTCCTTTCCAAATCCTTATCCACTGCCTTTTCCAATTTCCCTTAGCCATAAACACAAGAAGTGATTCCCACTAGGATATTTTGCCCAAAATTCAACTTGGAATAAGTGTCCCTTTCACATGGTCTTATTTTACCTTTATTAACTTTTATTACATGAACTTTTAATCATGGGGATGTTACAGGGTGGATGTTGGATGAAGATGCGTCGTATGTGGGTATCCTTCAAAGGATCTGGGCAAATTTATCCATCATCGTGTTCCTTCTTCACTCGAGGGATTCTTCAAGAAATATTTTGAAAATATCTCTTGTTCCCTCATATTTCTTTTCTTCCACCATGGGAGGTCATTAGGGTCGATGAGGCAGGTCTTGTAAAGGTTCAACCAGTTCAAACCCTAAATCCTTATACCATGACCTCGTTGGGGACATGCACGAAACAAAGAAAGAGTAGACCACTTTGATACCATTGATCTAGATTCACGAAGGAACAAAATAAAATATTGATATAAATAGACACACAAAGATACAGTGAAAAAAAAAACTTCAATTCTTTATTAACACAGTATTGAAAATTGTTTACATGCAGAATGGAAATAAACTAGCTCAGGCAATGGTAGCTTATCTCTAAGAAGAGATGTGGTGGCTACATGCCTTCTGAAATGTGTTACAATGGGGCTCAAAGGAATATTTATTATTGAGAAATAATGGAAAACCCTAAACATCCAAAAACCTAACCCTGGGAGATGAAGTGCCAAAAGTCTATGGGCTGCATTGGGGTAAATTTGTATATCAACTTCCTGAGGGTTGTAAATTTGGAATAGATCTTTTTTTGACGTGTACGATTCCTCATTAGAAAGATCTACTCAAGGACTACATCTTTCTATTATAAGCCTCTAGTATAAGCTACAAATTTTCCCATTTTCCAAAAAAATGTCGTTTAGGGCCTCAAAACGGCTCTGGAAGTTCAAGACCCAAAAAAGGGCAAAAAATAGTAAACTATGCTACAATTAAGGAAACTGAAAGAAACAATGGTGGGGGTCCAAGTGGAATAGGCGAGTGGCCACCAATATCCAGCTAGATCATGTAAACAAGATCATCATTGTTCTCTATGGTGGTTAAATGGAAATTATTCACACTTACAATTTTACATGTCCACGAGAGAGTATGTGTTTTCTTATTTCAACTTTTCTTAAGAATTATGATGGATCAGTATAAGGATGGCACTATTTGTTAAGTTATGAACCTTAACTTCACATGAATATGGTATAAATACCCTGAAATTTTGAGGCCTTCTAGAGATCTACCCTCCTCCATTGTGCCCCTATGATTCTTATGTCCCTCAATATTAGAGGTTTCTGAGGAGCCTCTAAAAAATATTCCCTCTAACAATTGATTCAATCTCAGTGCCCATGTGTGATTCTCCTGCAAGAAACTATGGATCATATTGAAAAATCCAGGCAATATCTTCTCAGTGACATTTGCCTTGGATGGAATTTAAGTTTGATCGAAACTCATGCCCTTTTTGGAGGCTTGGCCACCATGTGGGACCTGGGGGTAGCATAGTTCAATGCATACAAGTTGAAGGGGGGACTTCATTACTATTTTTTTTTTAGATTTTTATCCACCATAATCCAAATTGTAAATTGTTATGGCCCCTTTAATTCAAGACAAATTCTCTGGAATAGTTTGGTTTAATGTGGTATTCCAAGAGTTAATTCACTTATATTTCATGGTGAATTAAAAATATTCTTATCAGATAGCAAAATTTGGGGATTTTTTAGTAGATGGATCCTCTGACAGGTTTTTTCAATGATCTCTTTGATTATCACCACTTGAAGGATATATCCCTTGTCTGACCCAACCTACCTATAATAATGGGAGGATTGGGAGGGATGGAATCACAAAAAGGCTAGACCAATTTTTAATTAAGGAAAACCTGTTGGACATTTTGGGAAATATTCGGCCTTGGGTTCATTTTGGGAAATCCATGATGTCATCGCAGTGACCCAAGTGTTTACACTCAATAAAAAATAGGCGTTAAGTGCTCTCATCCCTAAATTAGATCTTATGAATGTAGAAATTATATAACTAATATGTTATACATCCGAGATTCTCCTGATCACACACTATTTGAATTCATGCACAATACAAAATCTCTTCTACCATTGATCATTAATTGCGGAAATAAAATCAATTGCATGCACACATTAAAACCATAAACATTCACACATATGAACACAGTATTTTATGGAAAATCTTAAAGTTGAAAATCCCCAACTATCTGCATATTATATGTCATAGAGATCATGTAACAATCATCATACAAAGCTCCTCACAAGCTCTCAGTACAATCTCCAATTGCTACACCATGACTGTGTCCAATTCAGCAAACTGCACCGATCTCTGCCACCGCTACCGTCATCGCGCAATCACCGCCGAAGAATGGTTCGAATGAAATCGAATTGGTCCAGCCTTGCTCACGCAATCCTCATTGGCATCTCCAACCACTGTGTGTTGCAAATCATGCAACACTATAGTCACAACCGATAGTCACACTGCTCTTTCACCTACCTCTTCACTGGTCTCCACTGAAACTGTCCATGCACTGTAGTTAATTGATGTATTCTTTAGTTGATTAATGAGTTAATAATTAGTGAATTAATTAATAATTAATTCACACCACTCTCACTAGTGTATCAACTAGTTAGACTAGATACAGCTAGCTCAACTATGTTTAAATCCATTAACCTGAACAATAACCCACCAAGTACCTCAATAACTCCACCAAACTCGTCACATGAGTCAAAATTTAAGTCTCCATGCAATAGCTCCACTCTAACCCCTGAATAAGATGCACCTCTCACAAGCCAGGCTACATCTGTGCACTTAACTGAAGTGCTCCAAGAGAATAAGATAATGTTTATAGTCCAAATATTATTAAGAGATAATAATATTCGACATATCTATTTTTAGACTAGCAATCTAAAAATAGATTCCGCCCAGTATGTCTAAAAATAGAAGTCCATCTCTTTTTCCAACTTGACCAACCATCCACAAATAGCATCCTGCAACTCATAGAATATGATCAACATGTCTAAAAATAGACATAGTATAAAAATAGACTTGCACCAAAAATAGCCTGTGGGCCCACTTAGTGAAGGCGACTCTTTTCACTAAGCTCATCATCTTGTTGCAATCTCAACAATGAAATCTTACGACTGTATTGATTTGAGGTTTTATGTGTATGGCACTCCATAATAATGACCTTTCCTATGATGTGGCCAAGTGAATTATAGCATGTGACTTCAATCCAATTTGCAGTCTTGATAAATGGGGTCCCTTCCCGGTACTTCAAGCCTACTAGAGACTTCAAGACATGGTTGTTCCTTGTCTCCTTGGATATTTATCATTGTTATCAAAGGATTAAACATGCTTATACATTTGGAAATGATGAGGGGATATATTATACGCATTAGGGTCTCAGGGAATTTATCTATCACACATCTAATTTTTGTAGATGATTTTCTTCTATTTGGAAATAGTGCCCTTATGGAGTGCATAAAGTAGTACAAAATTTTCGTTAATTTCAACAATGCTACAAGCTTACACATCAATAAAGAAAAGTTTGTTTTCATTCAGTATGAGGTGGATGGTGGAGTTTTATTGTATATTTATGAATTGTTTGTTGTTCAGATTAAGCCTTTAGCGCAAGGCTTTACATACTTGGGGTTTTTTCTTAAACCAAATAAGTATGTTTTACAAGATTAGTAGTGGATGATAGGGAAATTTGAAAGGAAGTTGAATTTATGGACTACAAAATGTCTATCTAGGGGAGGGAAAATCATCCCCGTCAAAGTTGATTTTCAAAATATACCTATGTATTATATTCGCATAGACTTGGTGCCAAAATATATTCTAATGAATTTTTTTTCCTCGATTTTTTTTTTTCATATGGGTTAGTAGTTCTCACAAGAGGAAGATACATATGGAAAAACTTGAGGATCTGACTAGGCCTAAAATGGAAGGAAGATGGGGGCTTAAGAACCTTCAATGGTTTGGATAGGCTCTCGCTATCAAAACTTTATGGAAATCAATTAGTGAAGAAGGTTTATGCCAAGATCTGATAAAGGATTTTTAACACCCATGTACATATTTGGATTATTTCAAACCATTTTGCACCCACTGAGGTCTCCTTCATTCGACACTCGTTGTTCAAGATAAAACATTGGTTAGCTGGTAACTAATGTCTCCCACAACATTTTTTCTATATCCTTTATAATAAGTGCATATTCTATATGAATAAAATTTAAAAAAAAAAGTGTACATCCTCTGAGTTCAGATACAATTTGGTTAACTCATAGGAATATGGTATTGGAAGGGGAATGGGAAGTTGCATTGAATCCTTATATTTTGGAGCTATACCAAGCAGGGGTAGGTTGACACATGATGTAGATTGCTTACATTGGAATGGAAATTTAGAGAATGGGAAGATAATAGTAAAGGAGACGTATGTATATCACTAATTCCCTAGTGGCCACAAATCGTTTATGGTTGTATAATAATCTCTAGAAATGGAAACCCCCCTTAAAGTTAAAATTTTTTGGATGGATTTGCTTAAAGAAATTTTTTTTGACATGCCATAATCTAGGAAAAATAGGTTATAGGGGATCTGGAAGATGGCCATTGTACAAGGCTAAGATAGAAACTATCACCCATTTGTTTATACAATGTTCATCTATGGTTGGGGTATGGCAGAATGTTCTAAATACATTGAACATCAATTTAGATTGGTATACAAATGATATCTATGATTGTATCAAGCATTGGAAGGATTTGAATCCTGACTGTGTCTCCCTTCCTTTTTATATCATGTGGGGAATCTGGAGAAAAAGGAACTCTAGTATTTTGTGGATAAATTCCTTCTGCGGATAAGAGCAATATCACTATACCTAATGGTTTAGTCTAGAAACAACCAAAACAAAATTGAAATGCTTTCCTTACATATTTTTGAAATATGGGAATAAAACCTAATTGAAATCCAATGTAAACTTCCTCTCACTACAAGGAAAATACCTTCTAGCTGAGGTTATAATGAAGGTTTTTAGTGTTATAAAATTGACAAAAGTTTCAAAAAACCATTCCCTAAAACATCTATCTGCGATAACGGATGTTTTAGCGGATATTATAGCAGAACTTCATCACAACTGATAAAATCGAGGTGGTCAGAGGTTTTAGTGGATGTTTTTTTAGCGGTGTGCTTCATGGAAAAAGTAGCACTGATGCGCTACATCTATAAAGGCATCGAGGCTGCATATTTAACTAAAAGCACCGAGGTGTTCAATGCAAAGAATACCAGTGCCTGAAATGTATACTACCTCGGTGCATATATATCAAAAAAATCCCTGTGGTGTTCTTTTAAGGAACGACATCGAGGCAGTCAAAAAAATATTGCAGACCCAGTGCTTTTGTTTAAACTTGCAACATCAATGTGTATGATTTTTATAATCGCACTGGTGCACTAATAATATAAAAGAACTGGTGTTATTAATTTTAATAATGAACCGGGGATGGAAATAATATTTTTGTAGCACCAAGGCATTAGTTTTATGAAAACATAGGTGCTTTAAGAATTACAATGGAATGGGGCGTTAAATGCAAACAATATTGATGCTTAAAGAACTAAATGCCCTGGTGTTGTTGTTTCCGAAAAGTAATTGGTCATGTAAAAATGATGTCATAATGATGCTTTTATATAAAATAACACACTAGTGTGTGTTTATGTTATGGACGCTTCGGTTTTTTGTATGATATTTTATCTTTTTTGGAAACATCGACTTGTGATAGTGCAATTATTGTGATTTTAAAATTCGTTATTCATCGAAAAATCGACATATATCTGATAAAAATATTAATATAAATTAAAATTTGATTAGTGCATTTGTATATGGTGTTTAAATTAATTTGTTATATTATCAGATTTCACATACCTTCATTATAATATTTAATCATCCATATATTTAATTAGTGGTGTAACATTTCACAGCGATAATGGATAACACAATAGAATCAATTAAAATGTGTTTTATTATATATCAATAAGAGGCTCTTTGTCATAAAAATTGGGACTGTTATTGATAACCCCTTTGTCTTTGAATTGGGACACTATGTCTATTACATTAAACAAAATGTATGATTTTCACAAACTATTATTTCAAAAAATACAACAGTTTGCATTGTTATCCAAATAGATCATCATTCTTCATTGGTCATTCTTCACTATAATTGTTGTCAATGCTTTAGCTACTTCCATGACTTGGGGGTTATTTGGACGAATGTTTTGTTGATTGCATCGATTATTTTCGTCGTCTTAATCTTGTTCTATCTGCAAACATAAAAATAAAGTGTAATGAGTGTATCTACACTGGCGAGAATAATGAAAATTGAAATAAATAATATACATCAATGTAAATCGAATAGAAATGTACCATATCAAAATGTTACCCATAAATTGTAGACATGGTTTCAAAACCAAGTCTCATGCTTTGTTGCAACGAGTCTTCTACTGATGTAGTTCCATACTTTGTTTCCTACATGTTTTAACCCCATAATAAATCATAGATTTAATATGAACGATTTTTTTGTTCTATTAATTATAAAATCATAGAAGTCAAACAACATAGATACTTGTAAATTCCACAGTTAATTTTTGATATGCCAACATACATCCACACCCCATATTTAACCCAATGTCAATCAATTCTTCTGATAACTCTTCTTTGTATGTTAGCACCTATTTGAAGACATTAAAGGATGGTTTTTGTAAAACAACTTAAAATATACAAAAATGAAACCTTGAGTTGTTATAAGGAAATATTAATAATTACTCACAAACTTTGATGTTCTAAATGAGTTCCATTTTGTTTTGTTTTTTTCAAGAAAATACTTGAAAATTAATATTTAATGCTAATTTTTGTTTATATGTACAAATTCAATGATGATTACATACATTTCAATCACATTGTTGTTGATATGGCTCCTCCCGTGATGCACTTATGTCCATTTCTTTTACCATCTCCTTGTACACTTTTGTGGACATTCCTACTGTCATGTTTTGCATATCAACTCGATCCTTAGGGATTGTTATAATCTTCTTGAAAAAATTAATAAACTATTTTGATATTGATATATAAAAACTAAATGTAACAAAATTGATATTAATAAATGAATGGTTTGTAGTAATATATACATACAATTATAGAAAATCATTTTAATTAAGAATATTACATTTTGAATGATTATTTTTTGTTGTTGTATGTTTTTTCTATTGCAAGTCTGACATGTCTCGTTAACCATTGCTATAGAAATCCTTCTTGTAGTTTAGATATAATTTGGTTTTTTGAATCATTAGATTGGTTTTTGTATTGTAAGTGGAAAGTACGTCTATACGTTTGTTCCATTATATCACTTATAGTTTTGTAAAATATTCCCTCCCTTTCATTAACCTCCAACGCCACTCCATATGAGCTAAGGACCAATTCATCATCATTTATATGTTTTATAATTTTTATTTTCTTAAAATTACATTGATCTTTTCCTTCGTTGTTACTCCACGTAGAAAATTAAACATATATGAATTGATAGATTGTTTGTAACATGTTATCTACTATTCTTAAGTATTTATTATTGAAAATTCAAAATATATATATATATATATATATATATATATATATATATATATATATATATATATATATATATATATATATATATATATATATATATATATATATATATATATATATATATATATATATATATCTGAACTTGGTGCGAACTTTAGAAATGGCAGCCTGTTGTAGCTTTAGGGTTTTCAACTTCGGCTGTCGGGCTTCTTCTGCTGCCTCCCATGGCAACGCATCTGTTGGGCATTGGCCCTGCTCCTCCCCCTTGCGCGGATTCGTGTGGGAGGCGAGTCTTCCTCAAGTTTGGAGTATCTTTGAACTTGCGGCGGTGGACACCTAGATCCCCTGCCCTTGTATTTACTGGCGAACAGGTTTCATGGGTCTGCTATCTCACCTGCGACTGGATGCAGTACATGGATAAGAAATGCAGAGCCCCCTTACCTCTTCGTCCAATGCACATCTTCTTGAAGGCTGAATTATCCATGCGCGGGTACTCGCGGGTGGACAACACATGGGCAACCAGCAATCATCGCAAGCGTGAAGGAAAATAATCACCTAAACTAGTTGGGGCCCACACAGGTGATTTTTGGCGCAAAGTCTATTTTTAGACTATGCCTATTTTTAGACATGTCGATCATATTCTATGAGTTGCAGGATGCTATTTGTGGAAGGTTGGTCAAGTTGGAAAAATAGATGGACTTCTATTTTTAGACATATTGGGCAGAATCTATTTTTAGATTGCCAATCTAAAAATAGATATGTCGAATATTATTAGCTCTTAATAATATTTGGACTCTAAACATTATCTTATTCTCTTGGAGCACTTCAGCTAAGTGCACAGATGTGGCACAGGAGATGATAGAAGGAATTACGTTATTCCTGAGGGTTTACTGGAGCTATTGCATGGAGGACTTTAGTTAGAACTCATGTGACAGAGTTTGATGGAGTTATAGAGGTAGTTGGTGGAGTTGTGTTCAGTTTAACTCAATTAGACACAGTTGAGCTAGTTGTATCTAGTGTAACTGATTGATACACTAATGAGAGTGGTGTGAATTAATTATTATTTAATTCAATAAATAATAACTCATTAATCAACTGAAGAATATGGTCACACCAGCATGGCGTCATGGGAGATCATGGGAGAGATAGGTGAAAGAGCAAGTGTGACTATCAGTTGTGACTATAGTGATGCAGTGATTGCATCCAACACTTAGTGGAGATGCCTATGAGGATTGCGTGAGAAAGGCTGGAGAATTTGGGTTCATTCCCGGAGCCATTATTCGGCGAAGTTGCCTGATGGGCGGTGGCAAGTGGCGAAGATTGGTGCATGGATTTGCAAAGATCGAACTGATTAGTGTGTAGTGTTTGTGGTGTATTGGGAAGCTTGATATGATCAGCTTTGTATAGGGATTGTTGCATGATCTCTATGACATATATTATATACGGATAGTTAGGGTTTTCAGCTTAGGGCTTTCTAGTAAAACAACGTGTTAATGTGTGTGATTTTTTATTGTTTCATGTGTGCATTGCAATCTTGATTTAATTTCCGCAAATGATCAATGGTGGAATAGATTATGTATTTTGCATGAAGTTAAAATAGTGTGAGATCAGGAGAATCTTGGACATATGCATGCTTAGTGCATATAATTTCTAAATGGTATTGGAGCAGTTGATCATAGAAGATTGCGCTTTGGTTGCCAAGGCAAAGAAGAATAAGGGGAAGAAATTCAATTCTATATATGAGGCCGGTGAAGATGGCAAAGAGCGTGACATGTCCAAAGTGAAGTGTTTTCACTGTCACGAACATGGGCATTTCGCCACTAATTGTCCACATAAGAAGAAGAACAAGATGGCTGCTGGAGATACAGTTGGTGAGGCTCTTGCCTCGCAATTTGAGCTTGACTTCTCATTGATCGCATGCATGGTGTCTAGTGCATTGGGATCAGGGTGGTACTTTGATAGTGGTGCTTCCTTTCACATGACGGGAGATGTGAACCTTTTTAGTGACTTGGTGGAGAAAGATATCTAGTTGCATGTTGAGTTGGGAAACAATGGATGATACAATGCAACTGACATTGGTACCATTACCTTTCAGAGGGAGTCAAGTAAACTCATTCTTTTACAAGATGTTGTGCATGTTCCAGGTTTAAAGAAGAATTTAATCTCAGTCGCAATGTTAGAGGATAAAGGCTATGATGTTGTCTTTAGTGAAGGAAAAGTTTTCCTCGGTACAAAACGATAGGACAATCAAGACATTGGGATTACGACAAAGAATACTCTCTGAGACTTAAGTGAATGGGATTTCTACGGAGCTTCCTACGTAGGAAGTGAAGAAAGACATGCGATTGAAAAGAGGGGAGCAGAGTTTGCATTTTTGGTAAGAGTGAACCTCGGGATGTGGAGTAACCACAAGATGAGGATCATGGAGTGGGAGCAACCACTCATGCAGAGAAATTTCGTGCCAGATGGGCAGAGGGAGTGCATGCAGCTATACCACCAGGTGAGAGGTGGGGCGACATGCATGAGTAATCCCAAGAGGAGATTTCTGGGCAGGATTCATTGAGATGGTGTGGGTCTCATGAATTGAACCTAGCTACGAGGAGCCCATAGAGCAGTAGTAGCATGATCAATTGGATTGATGCAGGCAGATCAAAGTGACAATGTCGGATACTGGAGCGCGGTTCAGAGTTGACAGCAAGTGCAGAGTGCATGGGTGCAGAGTTCAACAGTGCAGTGGTTCCTGAAGACATGTGCATTAGCTACGCATAAGTTGAAGACTTTGATGATAGATGCATCATATTGATTGATTTTTTTGGAGCTTATTCAGTTTCAAAAGAGTTGCAGAGCAGATGCATGGAGTTGCATGGCACTTGAAAAGGTTGCAGGGTGAATGCATGGAGTTGCATGTTGCATGCAAAGAAATTCCTTTCTTGTTGAGAGGGAGTGTTGAAAATGGCAACGAGAAACAGTGAAGGAGGCATCCTGAAACATCTTTCCTGATCCTAGTTGGAAAGTGATCACCAAAACTAGGTGGAGGCCACACAGGTGATTTTTGTCGCAAAGTCTATTTTTAGACTATGTCTATTTTTAGACATATGGATCATGGTCTATGAGTTGCAAGATGTTATTTATGGATGATTGGTCGAGTTGGTAAAAATATATGGACCTCTATTTTTAGACATTGGGCGGTTTCTATTTTTAGACTGCCGGGCTAAAAATAGAACAGTCAAATATTATTAGCTCTTAATAATATTTGGACTATAAACATTATCTTATTCTCTTGCAGCACTTCGATTAAGTGCACGAGATGTGGAACAACGCGGTGTACGAAAGGAATTATACTGTTCTGAGTGGTTTCTTGGAGCTAATGCATGGAGGACTTGATTAGAACTCAAGTGGAAATTTTGACTCATGTGACGAGTTTGGTGGAGTTGGAGAAGTAGTTGGTGGAGTTATTTAGTTTAACTCGGTTAGACTCGATTGAGCTAGTTGTATCTAGTCTAACTGAATGATACACTAGTGAGAGTGGTGTGAATTAATTAGTTAATTAATTCATTAAATAATAACTCATTAATCAACTGAAGAATACATCAGTTAACTACAGTGCATGGCAGTTTCAGTGAAGACTAGTGGAGAGATAGGTGAAAGAGCAAGTGTGACTATCAGTTATGACTATAGTGATGCATTGATTGCATCCAAAACTCAGTGGATATGCCAATGAGGATTGCATGAGCAAGGCTGGAGCAATTCGAGTTCATTCAATGCCATTCTTTAGCAGGGATTGTGCAGTAGAGGAAGGCTAGCCAGTGGCAAAGATCGGTGCATGGATTTGCAATATCGGGCCTGATTAGTGTGTAGCGATTGTATTGTACTGAGAGCTTGATATGATCAGCTTTGTATGAGGATTGTTACATGATCTCTATGACATATATTATATACAGATAGTTGGGGTTTTCAGCTTCAGGCTTTCCCGTTAAACAAATGTGTTAATGTGTGTGAATTTTTATTGTTTCATGTGTGCATTGCAATCTTGATTTAATTTCCGCAAATGATCAATGGTGGAATAGATTCTGTATTTTGCATGAAGTTAAAATAGTGTGAGATCAGGAGAATCTTGGACATATGCATGCTTAGTGCATATAATTTCTACAAAGGAAATCAGATTTTTATGAGCTCCCATATTGGGAGCATCTTAAGATTGTCCACTTACTAGATCTCATGCATATATTTAAAAATGTTTCCTCTTCTTTATGGAGGCACATATCATCGAAATAAAATGAAACATTGGTTGTTAGGAGAGATATTATTTCTTCAAAACTAAAAATAAACATTGGCTAAGATAAGAAACTAGAGGAGAGGTTGGTCCCTCTTGGTCTTCCAAAGAAGGTGATGTCCCATGGATTTTAAAGAAAGATGATCTTTCTTTGGAAAATGGGGTTATAATGAATGTGAGGGTGTCTTGTTTATATGGGTCTTCACTACGAAGCTACTTCACTATGGATGATTGTTTGTCGGGGTTGAAATCGCATGACCATTTGAACCTTCTAGGAGTACGTATGTCAAAAGCATGATTTTAATCTTTTAATTTTTAATTTTTATGGAATGTGATATTTTATAATTAATTTTTGTATAATGTACTATTTACTATGAAGTGTCATCATCCTCTGCTCATGTGTGGGTGTGTGAACCATGACTTCCCCCAAGACCTACAATGTGCCATATCTAAATTGTGTGCATTTGTATGTTGGATCACATCAAAGGAGATTCATATGGATAGAATTCCATAGTGATGTCAAGAGATAGCTGAGATTGTTTGTATGTTTGAGAAGGAACAACTGATGAGTTTCATGGACTTATAAGTTCATCTTCTAACTCACCTGATAGATGAGGTTGAATTAGTTGGGGTGGTTTCTTGTCGTTGGATGTTCTTCTTAGATAGGTACATGAAGAAATTGAAATGTTTTGTTCAACAAAGGGAAAAATTCGAGGGGTCTATGGCAAAGGGGTGTATATAATATGATTCTATCTATTATGCCAGCGAGTACATCAAGCAGATCTACAACACACCAGGTGCAACGATTTGGTTTGACAAAAGGGATGAATACAAAAGAGAAGGGGATCTTCTCCAAACGAATGGAAAGAGGTGCATGATAAAGAGTAAGTGGTTTATCATTTGTCAAATTTATACATAGTATCTATTCACACTGAACATCATATTAATGCATATTTTGATTTCATATGTTGGTTTCATTTCATCAGCAAATTCAAAAATTGAAGCCCTCAACAAATTCATTCTTTACAATATGGGAGCGACACAACTGTGGGTCACATGAAGGGGAGCTTCTCCAAACGAATGGAAAGAGGCACATGATAAAGAATAAGTGGCTTATCATTTGTCAAATTTATACATAGTATCTATTCACACTGAACTTCATATTAATGCATATTTTGATTTCATATGGACTATATATGTTGGTTTGATTTCATCAGCGAATTCAGAAATTTAAGCCATCAAAAAATTCATTATTTACAATATGGGAGCTACATAACCGTGGGTCGCATTGTACAAGCATAAGAGGAGGAAATTGGACTGTGACAAGAAATATTTCAAATGGCTAAATGGTAGAAGCATTCCTTATCTTGATCATTTAAAATAAAACATGCCAATTATATGCCCTAACAATTGGGTTGTTGATCAATTCAAAGAGAAATACGGTGCATCTGGTTGTTGCATGTGTGCTGAAGAGGATGCACTAAACATAGGGATTGGATGTAGCAACTCAGTAATAATCTCTTTCTGTACATTTTAACTTCATATTGCACCTTTGAATTGTAATGCCGATATATATATTTTATACTTTTAATTATATTCAGGTTATTAGACACATGACACTATGATTTTTTTACATTTTTATAGGTGCATTTATTCCCATCTATGTGGGCATATGGACCCTAGTGAAAAATCCATGTAATAAAAGTTAAAAATAATAACCAGGGATGATGAGACACTTATTCCAAGTTGAATGTTGGGAAAAGCATCCTAGTGAGTGTTCATTTGGTTTATTATGGCTAAGGAAATTGGAAAAAGCAATGCCAAACTATTTAGAAAGGCGAAAAGTATTTTTGGCACATTTATTTATCAAAATAATGGAAATTAGGAGAAAAGGGAGGTGAAAGGTCACAAGTTTCATGTGAGGAGGAAAATGAAGAAAAATAATGGAAAATGAAGAAAATAGAAGCCTCATCAATAAAACGGCTTATGAGGATCAATTAGTACCTTTTGTCAGTTCGGTTTTGGAGCTCTCTCATTATTCTCTCTCTCTCTCTCACTCATTGTTGGACACTTAAAGTTTTCTTGGAGCACTTTGGGATTGGATCAAGAAAGGAAAATAATGCAAGAGGGAGGAAAGATCAAGCAAGGAAGAGCAAGATCAAGCAGCTACAACAGGATTCTCTGTAGGTATTGATTTGCATGTGTGATTTCCTTGCTAGATTTCACATGCATGGTATTGCATGTGGTTCTTTTCTATCATGGCATGGGTCTTGCTAGGCGTGACTGTGTTTCCCACCTAGCCTTTCCATTTTTGGATAGCCATAGTGTGATGGGGTTCTCATGTTTTGGTTGAGTTGGATTGCCAAATGGATTTGATCTGAGTGAGGTGGATCTCCGAAATGATATAGCACATGTCCTAGTAACCCCTAACATTGACTATGAGTTGTGGTAAATTCAGATAGTGTGTTGCCTAGGTTTAGGGCCTAGTGATATAGTGTGGATTACAGTAAACCTTGAGAGGTGGGTGATCAGGTGCTCAAAAATGAAAGTTGTCGGAATGGTGTGGAACCTAAACAACTGCATAGATCTCGTCATTCTGAATTCTTCTCAACTCATTTCGCGAAAAATCGACACCATATGCTCCCGGAAAGGAGTTATGTTCGTTTTCTTAAATAGACAAAATTTTGGCAAAAATTGTGCAGGTTGCCCAGTAAGCAGTCTGTACCATTGACTAGGCTTGCTGACTGGGCATGGTTGACTAGGCTCATTGGACCAATCCTATCATGCCATGTGTCACAGTGTACTGGTGTTGTTTGGCGTATTTCTATTGGGTGGTTGGTGGCCAACCACAGGGTGCCACGTGGCCCATCGGAGGCCGCCACATGGCAACCCGAGGGCCACCAAAAATTTTGGTTAAGGTCCAAATTACCTCTGTAGGAGTTGAACACCGAACTTCTTTCCAAACAATGCAACGCTTTCACCGATAGAGCTACCATGGTCCTTGTTTGAACAACGAACCAAAACATTACTTAAATTTTAATATGGGTGGTGATGTCCTCTCAGATAATTAGGGTCAATTAATTATGCCAAAGCATATATAATATTTTGTTTGTTTTAAATTTAGAGTTTTTGGATGACTAATGTATAAAACAATTTGCATACAGTTACGCTTAAACTTTTAGATAACATTAATCAATAAGGAAAAGGGTTGTTGCTTTATTTCAAACAGTGATTTTTAGATTGCAGGTGTTAAAGCAGAAAATGTAAGAAGGTATGATTAATTGAAAATTCAAACTGAATATTTTAATAATCATAAGTGTGAAATACTGTCAAACAATGTTTAACAGCTTAACAAAACATATTTAATATTACGAAGATGCTGATAATTAATTGATGTAGAGGGACTTTCATAAACAAACAGTTCAATAAGTCATTCTCTAATATAGATAATAACCTCAGGGGATTTAAGATAGACTGGAATACGACTTTTTCTTACCTAGCTATCTCCATAAACATTAAACATATGCATAAAACAAGATGTAATGAAAATTGGAAAACTTACAAGCGAATAAACCGAATGAAACAAATCCAGAATCCTTTTATTATCATCAATAATCAAAGCTTGTACACTTCTACTTACAAAATGTTCATCCAAGGGTGTAACCCTTAATAACTCGTATGGAGAGTTATTTATACTAGTTTCTATGACTAAGAAAATATCTAAAATTGATTACAATAATAGGAAAACAAAAATTGTTGAATGATCTATCATTGTTTTGAAGGAAACAGTTGATGATTTGTTCCCAAAAATGTTGTCATGTTGTTGGGATCATAAATTACGCGATTGTTTCACATAGTTTATCCCATATTTCTTTGCTTGGAATCTCCAGATTTACCACCCTTCTGAATAATTCATCCACCTATGTATACCTTTTGAAAGTTGGCTTGTTGATAAACAAGTGTTTGATTTCATATTTTATGATTAAATCAAACTCCAATGCTTCATGAAATGTCTTCCCTGTTATATGTCCTTTAATTCCTGCAAATTTGGCCTTGTCTATTGCAATGGTATACAATTTTTTGCAATATTCCTCCAGATTAACCAGCTTATCACCTAGAGCTACCAATCCAGGTAGTCCTTTCTGGCTCAACACATTGAATTTTGAATGAAACCTCTAGAAAACAATGTCCAAGGTCTGACATTTTGTCTCCAACTGCTTAAGAAAATTCTTCTTATGTAAAACATTTTTTATTTCCAAAATGGTGTTTGTTATGTTAGCAATATTTGTCTATTCCAATTATGCTATACTCTTCGAATTGAGCACTTTTATCATGTATGAGGCTTCTGTTGGTTTAGTTTTAAGTGCTACTTTTTTCTTCTCTATGACTGCTCTACTTCTAGTAATAAATTCTTGTTGTTCAAAA
Organism: Pinus albicaulis; assembly: GCA_034641835.2. Taxonomy (NCBI): domain Eukaryota; kingdom Viridiplantae; phylum Streptophyta; class Pinopsida; order Pinales; family Pinaceae; genus Pinus; species Pinus albicaulis. The sequence continues at coordinate 278,033,740 of CM076579.1, read as the reverse complement.
ATGATCTATATGGATGGCCATACAACTCTCATTGATTGGCTGATCTCTGTCTAAATACTTTCCTTGGCTTGGGCCAAGGTATTTTCCATTACCAACTCACTTTCTAACTTCATAATCTTGAGTCCCAATCTGTGGGACTTCTGCATTTCCTCCATATACAGAGTGTCATTTTTAATCTTCTATGTTTCTAAATTTTTAAACTTTTCTAGCAGCTTCTCATTTTCCTACTTTTGTGTGGCCAATTCTCGTTGATGATGAACAAGGTTATGGACCTGCAACTTCTATAGGGACTGTTGTGACTGGAATCATGGCAAGCCGAGCTGATTCTTTCTCTTTAAGAAGTCCTTCAATATGCTCCTCCATTTTCTTAATCTGGATATTTTGCTCAATATATAGCTTGAGCATTTCTTCTCTATTCTGCTCACTTTCTACAATTTCCTTGGTCTGTGGGTCTTCTGTAGAAGGTATCTTTAACTGTTTCCGTAGAGCTACAATGTCTGCATTTTTCTTTATAATAATTTCTTCTACTGCCTTATAGTCCTCTAGATCATATCCAATTTTAACTACAAGGTCTTCCAAAGAATTTAGTTTGTTGTCCTTAGCTAGAGAAGACAATTTCTCAATCTTAAGTTGAGATTGTACATTAGATAAAGCAATCCTCAGCTTAGACAGAGACATCGCTGTAGTGGTCATGGTGGAAAATAGTATCTCACAAGATTGTCTGTGCATATCCATTTGATCTATTGGATGAATTTGATTGATATCAAATGAAAATATAGTCTTCTTATAGTCTAATGGAGATTTTGGAAATGGAACTTGAGCTTGTAAGAAAACCATTTGCATCCTACCTTTCTCACTATCAAAAGCAGAGAGAAGTCTATGTCAAGAAGTGGAGGTCTCCTTCCAGAATTGGTTGTAGACATTTGACTTCAGTGTTCCATTCTTCTACTTTATCTCTAGGAACTTTTGTAGTGCCCCACTCTAGATTTCTGACCTTGACATGACATTAACAATGATTTAGCCTTAAGGCTCACACATTATTATTTGAGGACCTCAGGTGGAGGATACAGACACTTCACTCTACTATTAGTGGATGTGTGTATTTCCTAGTCAGTGTTAGGATGATGGTGGCTTTGATGGATATGTATTTTTCTATTGATGTTATGATGATGATAGTTGTGATGGATGTGTTCCTTATGTTTTCTACCTGTATATTTCATTTCCTGGTTCACTTATAAATACCAGATAAAGATAGACCAATTATGTATGAAAGATTTTGTTATCACAATGACTAACACTAAGAAACTTTGTTACAGATGATTATTGAGTATTACAGGAAACTGCCAGAGGTACTCGCTTATGATGAGTTGACGACATCTGGTTTGATGGAAATTAATATTTTGTCTTTGAAATTTTAAGTCCCGTTTGAAACTTGCTAAATATATATACTATGATGATATGTCAATGGCTGTAGGTACATGTTAGTTGCTTGGCTGAATGACTCACATATGGGTGATGGGGTTGTACAATTGGATGGAACAACATGGGAGGGGTGGGATAGTGTTCCTGATCTCACCTGCTAGCACTCCCGCTGTGACTTAGGCTGGAAAGGTCGAAATACCTTCGCCTTGAAGATCACGATGTCGTGGGGGCAAGTCCCAAATTGGGTTCGCTCATGAGGATTTTCTGGGGGCGCACATCAAGGCGGATTTCTTGATCCCCAGCACCATTAGTCTCACTATAACATGAAACATACGAGATGATAAGGGTCACTGTTGTTTCACATATAATTTCCCCTCGTAACCACTGGATACTTGAAGGGCAAGTGGTGTGGCACCCTTGGAATTTCAAGAAGAAATTCTTGAAGGGCACGACCGACTTGGCACCCTTGGCATCAAAAATAAATTCCTAGGCATGGAACCCTTGGAACTTCGAATGGAAGTTCTTGAAGGGAATGACCAAACTTGACATCTCGACATCATTAAGGAAACTAATAAATAAAATCAATATATGAAAATCCAACTAATTCATATCAAGTGGTATATGAGGTTAGAACCAAAGGAATTAAATCAAGAATAAAACTTAGGGTAAGGGAGGAATAGGAAGAGATAAAATATTTTACCATGATAACTCTACCCTTTCCATGTTAAAACAAAATATTAAGTGGATAATGTACATAAGTAACTTAACTAGGCAAAAGGGGGAAAGAGGGACATAGAGTTAAGTATAAAGATTTATTAAAAACTTCATTAAGAGAAGAGGGCGGTGAATTAAAATAAGATTAATAAATTAAAATTTGAGAAATCTAGAGAACTTCCATATGGCAAGAGCCAACATAAGAATATTCATCATAAAGGCAAATTGAGGTAGTTTAGGAGACCAAATATGAGACTTATCAATTAACTTCAGTAATAAACACAAATTAAGGAGTAGAAAAGGGGGAATCAAGAGACAACTAGGAGAAGAAATAGGAAGTCTTGTTGGGTTGAGGAAAATACTATTTTAAACGAATAATTAAGTAAATTATTTTTGGAGAGTCTTGATGAGAGAGTGACATATGGGTGGGTGAATAATCAAATTTTGGGTTAGTAAAAAAATAATTATGTATGCATGAAATTCCAAGTGTCACCTATGAAGCATTCTATAGAAGAAAAGGAAATGAAAGGGAAAAGGATGATTTTTTTTTTTTTTTTTTCCCTGTTGTTGGATGGAGGAGATTATGTCATTTTGAGTGGTTACGAGCTATAGTTGAGTTTGGTGAGATAGAGTATTATAGAGAGGGGACTCTTGAGCCAAGAGAGGCTCACCTCTATCAGCTAGCACATTCCTTCGTTGTACAACCCCATTGCAGCTCGGGGGTCCGCAGGGAAGGAGAGTACCCAAGGAGTAGGCTGGGAGGTCAACCGGTGGGTCATTACATTCAGGTTAAGCACTACAACATTCAGGCTTGGAGGTAGACTACAACAAAGGAGTTCAATAAGTGGCAAGTCAAGTTGGCTCTCGTCTAAGGGTGAACGGTACATGTGTTAGTTATATTGTGTTTATTTATGATGATTTCATGATGCCTAGAATTGTTTTTATTTAGGATGATTTCATTGCGCCTGGATCAACAAGTTAAATAGATGTATGAGTTATGAAGTTAAATTTATGGAATTTGATATAAGTGAATTAATTTTTACTGAGGTTCAACTTGTATGATTATGGTGTAAATTCCTAGTTACTGTGTTTTAAAAAAAAAAAAAAATAGTTAAGGCCTAGCGCTCATCTAGTAAAATATAGGTTTGGTCTCTACAAATTTGAAAAGATATTTTGATCATCATTTGAGCTAGTTCCAGTAGTCTGAATGATTTCCAGAGGCTCTTGAGAAGGTGAATATGTAGGAGGAGTATTAGGAACACCTGATCTTGCTGATGTGGACACCTCTGCATCTCCAAGTTTAATAATTTATGGTTTTTTTTTTATTTTCTTTTGTAGAAACTGTAAAGCTAGTCTTTGGCTTCTTATGTTTAACTATAAATTCTTTAATCAACTCCATAGTAGATTAAGTTTCTTCTCTTACGCTTTTCTATTGTTTACTCTAAGAAGCTGGAGTCTGTACAGTAGAGGTAGAAAAAAATCTGTTCTTCTGCTTCTTGAAGTGTATTTTCTACCCACTGCTCTTGATTCATAAACTTCTATATTTCTGGCCTTGGAGTGTGATTGTAAGGATTTGTTTTTAATTCAGCCCTTAAAATTGAAATGATACCAAAATGGTCATAAGACCAGGTGAAGCTGGGCTGAAAATTCATGTTCTTTAAGAGTGTATCTGCCTCAATACCAACTGATCTTGTGTTGCAGATAAATGAGCCAATTTTAGATTTGATCTTAAATTGTGACTTTATCTTCCCTGATACAAATGAAGGTCACCCATGTTGATCATCTGCCTAACACATTCTAGAGAGAAAATTTTCATTGGAACATACTTTGGCAGGTTATATGGTGCAAGTTCACAACCATATATCTTTATTTCTGTGTAATTCTGGTGTAAATACCAGTCACTAGTCTTAACTTGATCACTTAAATGTAGAATCCTTTTTATTTCTTCACCAATTATAGGCTCTGTCTGGCTACTGAGAAGTTATTCCACTGGATGTATGAATGTGTCAATGAAGTTTGAGAAGGTAAATTTAGTTGAAATAGCTCTGACCATCTCAGTCCAATGGATGAATGATTGATTGACTCCCTGTTCATCATGTTTTCTTAGTGTGATTGGCTGTGAGTCTCTCTGTTAAAATAGAAACATATAAGCAACTACAAAAGTGTACTTGAACATCCCCTGTGTAGTTAAATTCATAAACTGCTCATGTATATTATCAACCAAAAATTGACTGTAATTATACATGAAAGCAGGTTGTTGATCTTTATTAAAGATAGAAAAGAATCCAAGAATGGATTCATCAACAGTTTTATCATCTTGGTAACCTAACAGATAGTACAGTAGGGAAATAATGTGTCTAGAGGCTTCAGGGAACATTGAAGATGGATAAGGTGGATTTATCTTGGGCAATTCAACATCTTCTAGTAGGCATGTCTCAAAAATCTGATCTCTTTAGGGAAAGTTCAACTTGTGGTACAGTTCCATAAGGGATGCTTGTGAAAATAGGCTCAAGGAATCTGATTGTGGAATTAACAACATGTTGTTGATGGTTTCAACAGTAATGAAAATCATAATGTCTCCACTCTGAGCCACTATTGCTCTTTTAACATGATCATATCTGGTTTGGCCCCAGATAACCAGGTTTGGAAAATCACAGGTTTTGGGAAAACAGCAGAGGGGCAGAAGGGATTCCCATAATCTGATCGGATCTTTATTGTCAAGGTAGTTTTGCTTCAAACATAGGTGCAGTTCATGAAACTCGAACTCGCACTCTGTGTCAACAATCTTGTAGAAGAAATCCACAAGAGGAATATGGTCAAGGTTGACTGGGGTGGTAGTGGAAGGCTTCTCCTCTGAAGTTGGTTTCCTGGTTTTTCCTTTGGGAGCCATGCTGACAGAAAAAGGGAAAAGAATGGGGAATTAGATGACAAAGGGAAGAAAGAATGATCTGGTGTGGGAGAAATGGAAATTGCTCAATGACAATGCACGATGAAATTGTATAACTGTAGCAAACAAATGAACTTGGAATTATTTATAGCTGAGAAGGTTATGGTAATCGCTTGATTAGTGACCTTAGCAGTTAACGGCACTAGAGCGGTGTGATGAAACAGTCAAACAATGGTATGGGAGCAGGATCACAATGGACCAATAGGGAAAACATCAGGGACAGAGTGGCAACAGGCAGATGAGGTGGTGGCATACGGTTGGACGTTGGATAATGGATGAAGCGTAGGGGTCAATTAGCCGTTGGCAGAAGAAAACCATGAGTGAGGGATAGGTGGATTTCATGGGGAGTTGCGAAGTGATGTGATGGAGACACGTGGGGATGGCCCACCCGCCATTAATACCGTTTTTCGGACCCCACCCCCTCCCCCCCGCACAAAAATTTTCCCTGCCATTGATCTGGGCGAGGAAGAGATCTGTCGTCGAAATATGTCTGATCTTTATTACAAACGACAAACGACCTTTTGTCCTTTAGTGACCTTACAGTAAAAATATGTGCCAGATTTACAATAATGTTTTTATGCCAATATAAAAACAAGGATTAATGCTTATTTAAGCAAATTAATCACAATTTAATAAAAATTAACATTTTTATGATGCATTTAAACAAGAAGCCTTATAAAAAATTATTCTTTAAAGCTAAAGCATCCATTTTTATTTGCTTTCCTAACATTTTCTTCATGCCTTCATTCTTTAAGGCAATCTACCCCTAACATTTTATTGATATGAATAATGAAATAACCATAGTCCTAACATTTTTTAATTTTCTCTTTTTTTTCATTCATGTCCTAACTTAAAATTTTAATTTTTAATTTTGTCTAATATTCTAACTTATCAAAACCAAATAATGTTACAATAGGCGAAGTTGGGGTAAGGGGCCAGGGCTTAGCCTCCCCCCACCCCCCCACATATGTTACCATACGACCATTGTGGCAAAACTGTGGCACGGAGGTGGAGGCCGCCGATTTTTTAATTTTTAAAAAAATGGCCATAACAATATAGTCTGAAAATTTGTTTTTGGGAGTTAATGGTCAAATTAACTGTCCCACAATTTGCGTGGAAAATCCACAATTTTGTTGCTCCGTTAGCGGAATTCAGGGTGAAAATGTAGGACGGTTATGAATTTTGGGGAATTTGTAGAGCGACTAACAGGAAAGTTAGGGCAACTCATAACTTCTTCAGTTTTTTACCAATTTGGGAGCAGAAAGAGGCTAGACAGACTTTTTTTTAACAGTTCTAAAGCTAATGGAACAAGTTGTGAAGACATTGGAGCACTGTAAAATATTGTAATCACCATGTTTTACCATAATTATATAGGACCAAGCTATTGGAAGCTAGACCAAGGAGACATAGCCCAAGAGGGGTGAACTCCTTCATCACTTGCTGTGCTATGGTTATTTTTATGGTGTATTTGTTTTTTGTTTTCTGTTGTTCAGAGTTTTAATTCATGCTTTATGTGTGTAAAAATTTAACATAAAAGCTTACAAAAACTCAATTTTAGCACTTGCAATTTATACAACCGCAAGCACATTTACATTAAGATCTCATACATATCAACTTTGGTATCAGAGCATAGTTTTTCTTTGTTGCTGTGAGGATTTAATTATTTACAAGTGTTTTTTATGCTTACAAGGTTGAAGCTCAAGAGAGGAGAAGGAAAGCTTGTGGGTGCAGGTTCTCAAGTTAGGACAAGGGCAAGGAGAGCACATTTGCCACAAATTCCACCTCAAATTTCATCTAAAGCTTCAGTAAGCATGTCTCATGAAGGAGGAGATGATAATATGTCAAAGAATGAGAATACTTTCAGAAAAGCTTTCTTTCACACAACTTAAATGGTGAAGGTTCTCTATGAAGAGAGAAATTCAAGATTGCAAGGTGAAAGCTCCAAGCCTTCGAAAGGAGAGTTCTTCTAGAGGAAAAGGAGGAGATGACAACAAGCCTTCAAAAGGAAATTGTGATAAACCACCCTCTTCTCCACCATCATATTCACCTCCATCCTCACCTTCATCTTCTTCCTCTTCCATAACCACTGTTACTAAAACACGTCCACATACCCCAAGGGTTCATGGTAAAAAATCCCTTATTAAAACTTGATATCAAATTTGAACTGCCTATGTATAATGGTGAAGTGAATGTTGAAAGACTTGATAATTGGGTTCGTCAAGTTGAATTTTATTGCAGGAATCAGAATATCAAAGATGATGAAACAAAGATTCAATTGGCTTCATTAAGGTTGGAAAGTGCTACTTTGATTTGGTGGGAAGCCAAAACAAAAGAGGATATGAAAAAGCATGGTAAGGTCTCAACCTCTTGGATAGATTTTATTGTTGAACTTAGAAGACAATTTTATCCATTAGCTTATATGCAGAAAGCTATTATGGATTGGCAGAATTTTAGACAATTAAAGGGTCAAAGTGTGCAAAGTTACACCCAAGATTTTAGAAGAAGGTCTTTGATACTAGGTGCAGAGTTGCAATAACAAGACACTTTGTTGAAATATCTTGGGGGTTTACACAGTTATTAGAGGCATACTATCCTGATGTTTAATCCTACAAATTTAGATGAGGTTTGTGTTCAGGCAACACATCTTGAAGCAAGAGGGGAAAACTTTTCACAAGAGGGTAACAAGAAGCCATTCACAAGTGGAGAAAAAGGTAAGAGTAAGTTGAAAGGGAAAGGAAAGAAGAATGCATCCATTGAGAAGGAAGGAGAAAAATTAGCATGAAAACATTGCTCCAAAGAGGGTCATGATGAAGCTCATTGTTGGAAGCTTCATCCTGAGATGAAACCAAAGAAGTTTAACAACAAAAGGAATCAAAAGACAGTTGCAACTACACAACATGACTTAGGCTCCAATTCGAGAGATGAAACAAATATCACAACAATGGGAATGAAAGGTAAGAACATAGCAAGCACTAGATCTTCAATTTTTCCTAATGATACTTAAGATGAGAAAACAAGAATTGAACTTTTCCATATTAGGGTTATTTCAAAGCATACCAAAATTGATACACTCTTTGATAGTGGTTCACAAGCCAAATTGATTTTTGAAAACTTAGTCAAGAAGTTAAATTTAGATGCCATTTCTCATACAAGACTTTATCCTTTAGGTTGGATATGCAAGAATGCAAATTTACAAGTGACGAGGAAATGCATACTTAGGTTTGCAATCACAATAAACTTTCTTGATGAAGTTGAACTTGATGTAGTTCCACTTGATATTTCCGGAATTGTTTTGGGAAGCCCATATTTGTATGATAGGAAATCTAATTTTTATCACCATGAAATATGGTATTGAGTACATTGTTAGAGCACATTGACAGAAACTAAATCTTTCACTTGTAAATGTCAAACAAATGAAGAGACTCATTAACTCTAGCAAGAATTTTGTGCTTTTAATGGTCAAACAAAAGAATGATGCTGAGAATGAATCTTTTCAAGGTTGTGACTCAAGATTGAAATCTATTTTGGTCGAGGTTGTTAATCAATATGATGAGATGTTTCAGGAGCCAAAAGGATTGCCTCTCAAGAGTGGAATCCAACATGAAATTCAATTGTATCAAGATTGTCCTCTTCCTAACATTGTCATGTACATGATGTCAGTGATGGAAAGTGCATAACTTAAAGGTAAAATTCAAGAGTTGTTGGAAAATGGATCATCAAACCAAGTACTTCGCCATGCGGGTCACTAATTATTTTGGTGCCAAAAAAGGATGAAACATGGTGCATGTGTATGGACTTCCGTGCATTGAACAAAATTACGGTAAAGAACCATTACCCACTTCCTAGAATTGATGATTTACTTGATCAATTGAAAGATGAAAAATATTTTACTAAGTTGGACTTAAGAAGTCGCTATCAGCAAAGTAGAATTGTTGAAGGTGACATATGGAAGACAACATTCAAAACAAGCTAAGCTTTGTTTGAATGGCTAGTTATGCCTTTTGGCCCTTGCAATGCTCCTACGACCTTCATTTGTGTGATGAATGATGTATGGAGGCCATTTCTAGATGATTTTGTGATAGTATACTTAGATGACATATTGATTTTCAGTAAATCTCATGAAGAACATGTCATGCATGTCAAAAAGGTACTTGATGTCTTGAAGAAAGAACTATTTTTTTTAAAGATGTCAAAGTGTGAGTTTGGAAAAACTTCTTTAGTGTATTTGGGTCATATTATTGGAGGAGGTGAATTGAAAATAGATCCCTCCAAGGTTGATGTCATTTTGAATTGGCCAAATCCCAAAAAAGTTACAGAGGTAAGAAGCTTTTTGGGAGCAACCCAATATTGGAGGAATTTTATTGCAAATTTCTCTTCTGTCGCAGATCCATTGCATGCATTGACAAGTGTGAAGAAGATCTTCCAGTGGGGAGGTAAACAGGAAAAGGCATTTGATGCATTGAAGGAAAATACCAGTTCAGCTTTAGTACTTTCACTTCCAAACTTGAGACAGTAATTTGAGATTCAGACTGATGCTAGTGATTATGCCATGGGTGCAGTCCTCATGCAACATGGTAAGCCCATCTGTTTTCATTCAAAAAAAATTAATGGTGCAATGATTAATTATCCTACATATGACAAGGAATCGTGAAAAGTGTGAAAAGTGGAAACACTACTTGATGGGTAAGGAAACAATCATTCAAATTGATCATCAACCATTACAATACTTGCAGCCACAAACAAAGTTGCAACAATCAAGTCACTTTCGATGGATGGGTTTTCTTCAACATTTCCACTACGTGATAAGGTATAAGAAAGGTATCTACAATAAAGCTGCTGACATGCTTTCTAGGCATATTGTTAGTATTGCTACTATTCTTAAGCATAATTTTGTTTTTCATGAGATCTATGTTGAACATTATGCTTTAGATAGTGATTTTCAAGATGTATATGCAACTTTGAGTCAAGGAAACCAAGTGTTGAGATTCAACAAGAAGATCCTAGTGAAAATTAAGCAACTACACTAGGATGGAGCCTTAGGCTATTTTTAGGTGGAAGTCTATTTTTATAATGGATGAGAACATTATATTTATAGATGGTGAGCAAATTCTATTTATAGATGATGATCTATTTTTAGATGTGTGTGCGAGTTTTATTTATAGATCACATGTCTATTTATAGATGACTGTCGACTATTATTATCCCTTAATAATAGTTGGACAATAAATATTAATCAGTGGTCTCATATGCAACTGAAGATTTACTATTGTTAACTACATGCATGTCAGATCCAGTGGAGACCCAGTTGAGATGTAGGTGAAAGGAATAGTTGACTATCAGTTGTACTATATTGGGTTGCACTCATGCAAGCCAAACACACATTGGATATGCTCATGAGGATTGCGCAATCAAGGAGGGCATGATTGCATCGAATTGGTCTTTGTAATCATCTTAGATTGTGCAGTGGAGGCAGGTTGTTGGGAGGCAGAAAATTGGCTAAGGCATTTACCAAATTTATGCAAGATAGTGTGAGATGATTTTATATTGTACTGAGAGCTCTTGTATTAAAGTTTTGTATGATATTGTTTCATGATCCATGATATATACATAATATATGATATTGGGGTTTTTAGCTTTATGCTTTCCCGGTAAAAACATTTGTGTTATGTGTGATTGATATTTCTTCTTGATATTGCAATTGGCGATCGTGTTTTAAATTCCGCAAGATTTTTTATAGAAGCGATTATGTATTTAACAGTGGCATACAATTGTTAGATTAGGAGAATCCAGGCAATATATAGTTGTATTAAAAATTATACATGGTATCAAAGCACAGAAGATTGAAATTTTGAAGCAGGAACTGAGTTTGTTAGTGGAAACAATTTGAATTTAATTTCTTGGTGCTAAAATTGAGTAAACATCGAAATGGATTTCAATGGCTCGCGGCTAGAGTATGCACTTGAGGGCAGCTTGAACTACATTGCCTGGAAGGATAGGATGGAGGCAGTGCTTGAAGATAATGGCTTGAAGGAATTCATTGGCAGTGATGTTCCTAAGCCCACTTCGACAGATGTTGCATTACTTGATGCATCGAAAAAGAGTGGCGAAGGCAAGAAGGATTCGCTTGGAAGGTATACAAGACCACATTGTCTCAATCCTTCATGGGAAAGCCACACCATGTGACAGTTATGAAGACTCTGTCAACGGACGGGAAAAACTGCCGGATTGGGAACGATTGTGGTCAGATCTAGTGCAGGAGGAGTTCAGGCGAAACACCAGAGATGGCTCTTCACCAAAGCATGATGATGAAGAGGATTGTGCTTTGGTTGCCAAGGCAAGGAAAGCGAAGGGGAATAAATTCTATTCAAAATCCGATTCTAGAGGCAAGAAGCTGGATTTGTCCAAAGTTAAGTGTTTTCACTGAAACAAACATGGGCATGTCGCTACTAACTTTCCGCAGAAGAAGAAGAACAAGAAGGTTGTTGGAGCTGCAGCTGGTGAGGCCCTTGCCTCGCAATTTGAACTTAATTTTTCTTTGATCGCATGCATGGTGTCAAGTGCATTGGGATCAGTGTGGTATCTGGATAGTGGTGCTTCCTTCCACATGACGAGAGATAAGGAGATTTTCAAGACTTGGAGGAGAAAGATCTTCAAATGCATATAGAGATGGGCGATGATGGATGATACAGTGCAACTAACATTAGTACCATTACCTTTGAGAGGGAGTTAGGTAAAACATTTCAATTGAAAGATGGCTATGACGTTGTTTTCAGCGATGGAAAAGCTTTCCTGCGACATAAAACAACAGGTCAAGCCAAGAGGATAACGATTCGAGTTAAGAATCTCTACAAGCTGGAGGTAGATGGTTGCGCTGCCATGATGGGAAAGGTAGAAAAAGTGGTGATCTCGGATGAGGGCGAATTATGGCACAGGCGATTGGGCCATCTTCATCATGGAGCCTTGAAAGTCATGCAACAAATATATATTGGACTTCCAATGGGAGCACTTTCTCAGTTAGATCAATGCAAGGGTTGCACCATGGAGAAGTATGAAAAGTCCACCTTTCATGAAAAAGAGAACCATGCTTCAGTGATCCTGGAGAGAGTTCACACAGACGTGTGTGGACCATTCTTGGTTGCTTCAACAACAAAGCATAGGTATTATGTTATTTTTGTTGATGAATTTTCTCATAAATGATGGATATTCTTCATGCAAGAATAAGGATCAAACATTCTCAAAGTTCTATGAGTTTAAGGCATTGGTGGAGAAAGGCTCAGGGAAGCAAGTGAAGGCTATGAGGAGTGATAATGGTGGGGAATACATCTCTAAAAAATTCAAATACTTCTGCAACAAAGAAGGAATTCAAAGAGAACTCATAGCGCCTCATAACCCACAAAAAAATGGGGTCACAGAGAGGAATAACAGAACGATCGTGGGTGCAACATGAGAAATGTTGCTTGATTAGGGCCTACCAATGCATTTGTTGGCGGAAGCATGCAACACTGTGATTTATGTGCAAAACTGTTGTCCTCATAGAGTACTTGGAATGAGTACACCTGAAGAAGCTTTCACTAGTAAGAAACCAAATGTTTCTCACTTTAAGATTTTTGGCTTATCTGTTTATGTGCATGTGACCAAGAATGCCAGGAAGAAGCTGGAGCCGACTGCTGAAGTTGGGATATTTTTGCGGTATGCAGAAACACCCCATAATTATCATGTGTATTTGCCTGAAATTAAGTTGACTGTTATGCGACGGGATATAAAATTTGATCAGGAGAAATCCATGAGGTTGTCGCTTGAGAGGGAGCTAGACTTGCATGCGGAGGAGGAACTTCTGGTTCCAAAGTATCAGTCTATCCGTCATAGATGTAGACTACCATAGATTGAGGTTCATGGAGCAGGAGTCCATCTCCACGCATAGCCAAACATCATAATCAAGTGTATACAAGGACTATAGAAGCTGCCGATAGGTTTGAGACTGAGAGGTGTGTAGATAAAACTCCCCTACTCAACACAGAGAAAGATGACCCCCGAATCGTGGCTTTACCTGGATAATATATTCTATGAGAAAATGTATGGACATTTGCGCCATCTTCCTTTCGGCATAAAGGCAGAGCCCACATGGGTAGATGCAGTCAGTAGAGGAAAAAAAAAAGGACTCCATTATCGAGATACCTTTGGAAATTGTTCAGCCAGCTGAGTAACCGCTGGTGGTTCGAGATGGATCTACAAGGTAAAGCAGCCAAGGTGGTTGAGGAAATACAAGGCTGGAGCTCAGGGCCTGGGCTTTGCTGTGACGAGGATTGATTATGAAGAAACCTTTGCACTTGTCGCACGGTATTCTTCCATAAGGACCATCCTTGCTCTCTCAGCGCAGATGGGTTGGCACATTCATCAGATGGATGTGAAGACTGTGTTTCTCAATGGGATCATTAAGGAAGATGTGTACATTGAGTAGCCCGAAGGATTTGAGATCTTCAGCAATGAGTTGCATGTGTGCAGACTCAAAAGAGCGATGTATGGGCTGAAGCAAGCACCCCGTGCTTGGTACACTCGGATAGACAACAATTTCGCCAGACTTGGCTTCACCAAGAGTGAGGTAGATGCAAACCTATAAAAAATTGTTGTGGAGGGTAACCTTTTAATCATTGTTCTTTATGTTGATGATTTAATACTAACTGGTGATGAGCAACTGATACACTCATGCAAGGAGGACCTTGCAAAGGAGTTCGAGATGAAGGATATGATCCTCCTTCATTATTTCCTTGGATTGGAAATATGGTAGCGAGATGGTGAACTTTTTGTGTCTCGTGGCAAGTATGCAAGGGATATACTAGGTAAGTTTCACATGGAGAGCTGCAAACCCATGGATACTTCTTCCAGGAAATTGGAGGAAAGAGGATGCTACATCTGGAGAGGTAGTGGATGCTACTGTCTATCGACAGTTAGTGGGTTTGCTAATGTATTTAGTGAACACGAGACTAGACATTTGCTATGCGGTGAACCGGCTGAGTCAAGCGATGGTTAAGCCTACCAAGCTCTTTTGGAAGGTGGGTAGCATGTCCTGAGATACCTGAGGGGCACATCTGAGTATGGCTTGTGGTACATACAGATGGATGAGGTGAAGTTGCATGGCTTCACAGATGCAGATTGGGCGAGCAGCCCAATAGACAGAAAGAGCAAATCAGGGGGGAACTTTAGTATCGGATCTACAACTGTTTCTTAGTACAGCAGGAAACAGAGATCCATGGCACTCAGTTTAGCGAAAGCGGAATACATGGTAGCAAGTCAAGCTACATGTGAGTGTATTTGGATGAGAAATATCCTAGGTCAAGCTGCATGTGAGCGTATTTGGATGAGAAATATCCTAGGTGGTTTGTTTGGTTCTCATTTAGATCCGACAATGATTCATTGTGATAATCAGAGTTGCATTGAACTCTTGATTAATCTTGTGCTTCATGATAGATATAAGCATATAGATATCTGGTATCATCATAACAGAGATTGTGTGCAGCAGAAGATCATGTTGCTTCAGTACATTCCTACGGAGGATCAAGATGTAGATATTCTGACGAAGGCGCTCACCAGGAGCAAATTCGAATACCATAGAGACAGGATCGGGGTGAAGGATAATCTCTTTCTTGTTGAGAGGGAGTGTTGAGATTCAACAAGAAGATCCTAGTGAAAATTAAGCACCTACACTAGGATGGAGCCTCAAGCTATTTTTAGGTGGAAGTCTATTTTTAGAATGGATGAGAAAATTCTATTTATAGGTGATGTCTATTTATAGATGGCAAGAAAATTCTATTTATAGATGATGTTCTATTTATAGATGTAAGTGTGAGTTCTATTTATAGGTCGCATGTCTATTTATAGATGCATGTCGACTATTATTATCCCTTAATAATAGTTGGACAATAAATATTAATCAGTGGTCTCATATGCAACTGAAGATTTACTACTGTTAACTACATGCATGTCAGATCCAGTGGACACCCAGTTGAGATGTAGGTGAAAGGGACAACTGACTATCATTTGTACTATATTGGGTTGCACTCATGCAAGCCAAACACACATTGGATATGCTCATGAGGATTGCGCAATCAAGGAGGGCATGATTGCATAAAATTGGTCTTTGTAATCATCTTGGATTGCGCAGTGGAGGCAGGTTGTTGGGAGGCAGAAAATTGGCTAAGGCATTTGCCAAATTTCTACAAGACAGTGTGAGAGGATTGTATATTGTACTGAGAGCTCTTGGATTAGAGTTTTGTATGTTTCGTGATCCATGATATATACATAATATATGATATTGGGGTTTCTAGCTTTATGCTTTCCCGGTAAAAACATCTGTGTTATGTGTGATTGATCTTTCTTCTCGATATTGCAATTGGTGATCGTGTTTTAAATGCCGCAAGAATTTTTGTAGAATCGATTCTATATTTAACAATGGAATATAATTGTTAGCAGGAGAATCTAGGCAATACATAATTGTATTAAAATTCTACACCAAGTAGAGGAATTGTATTATTACATGCATGATAACTTGTTATACCATCTTGGTAAGATTTGAATTCCACAGGGAGAAAGAGTCAACATTACGAGAGAGGCACATACTTCTCTTATTGTTGGTCATTTCGGTGTAAGTAAGATAGTGGAACATATACAAAAGTATTGTTATTGGCCTCGTATGCTTGAAAGTGTGTCACGTTTTATTAGAGGTTGTTCATTATGTGCTGTCAGTAAGCCTAGCAATAGAAGGTAAAGATTGTACACACGACTTCCAGTACCTTCTCATCCATGGGAGAGTGTCTCTATGGATTTTGTTGGAGGTTCTTCTATGTAAAAAACAAATCATGACTATATTTATGTAGTTGTGGATAGGTTCAGAAAAATGTGTATTTTAATGCCATGTAAAAAGAAAATTACAGCTGAAAAAACTACTCTGTTTTTCTTTCAGAATGTATGGGTGCATTTTGGATTTCCCACATCCATTGTTAGTGGTCGAGATTCTCGCTTTGATGGGAATTTTTGGTCAAGATTGTGGGGATTCATGGACACTAAATTGAAAAAGAGCACAACATTTCATCCGCAAACAGATGGTCAAACAGAGGTGGTGAATAGGACAATGATACATCTTCTTCACGGTTATTGCAACAAGCATCCTAAGTTGTGGGATGAACATTTTCACTATATTCAACATGCTTTATGTGTGTAAAAATTTAACATAAAAACTCACAAAAACTCAATTTTAGCACTTTCAATTTATACAGCTTCAAGCACATTTACATTAATATATCATACAAATCAGTGGGTGCTCTGCATTAAGCCTAGGAATCCCGAGTTGGGATATATGATAAAACATGGAGAATATATCTTCACTTATGGCCCAGTAATCTCTGGATCAAAGTGTGGATTGCGGCAAATCCCGAGAGACTAGGAGATAGGAAAATTCCTTACGGTGTAGGTGGATAAATACGGTGGCATCCATGCTTGTTTTTGCCTAGTGATCGGGTGGAGATCATGGTAAAACCTGTTATGACATGTTCATTGTTTTGGCCTAGTGATCAGGTGTGGATTACGGTAAAGCCCGATGAGGGTGAGGTGGTTTAGCCTCGAGATGCCTTGGCTGTTTCTTTCGATTTGAGTCCCACATTCATGCTTGGAATATGGCACGAGGGTGATTGGCTAAAGAGAGATTTGGCTCAACCAATATATGGTCGAGTGGAACGTGGTAGTACCATCTCGGGTTGGTTTTTACATTCATTAATGAGAAGTTCTTTTCCTTGGTATTTGATGTGTAAATGTACTAGTTTATATGTGGATTCTATGGTTGTTGTATCCTTGAGATTTCTATTGTTATTATGTTGGTTATAAGCATGTATTATGACAGTGATGATGTATGTATCTCCTCATGTCTTTATTTGTAAATGAATAAACAATGTATCTATGACCTAATAAAAGATATTGTAGCTACTGATGTAAAGGAACAATTCTTCTTAGTGATTCTCAAATAAGTATGAGGACCCTATTCTCAGATTTGTTGTTTACACCTATATATTACATATTCATGATATGTTTGATGAAATTCCTGTCATGGTTAGTAGGCATCCATTCACGTCCTTGTTTGAATAATTTCTTTAGCATCATTGTTTCACTATTTTATTTCATTCACGAACTTGTCATTGAGTTCTGAGCAGTGGCCTAGACTCTAGACCTGAAAAAGTGCCTTAAATCCCGCGGACACAGGTACATGTCAGGGAAATGTAGTCCCTAGATGTAGGCATGTAGGCTTGTGCATGCATCTAGAGCCTCCAAGATGCAGGCATGCAGACTTGTGTGTGTGTCTAGGGGTTAAGTGGGTTAAAAACTTAGTGGGACCTAGAGGCAAGAGGCCAGAGTGGTTGGGTTAGCTCCTCGGAGTTTTGTTGCTTATGTGGAAGGTCTATTTGATGTGTTTCTGTCAATTCCACTTCGTTAAGGTCACCTAGGAGGTTGAATCAAATTATAGTAACTCTTCGTCACATGTTAACACCAGTTGGTCAATTACTTGGGTAGATGTGGGATGAGGGTGTTACATGATGGATGCATGACACAAGACTATGGAGTGGAAGTCGAGTTCGACTAATCTAGTCATACTAGCCACCGCGATCAAAACCTAATGCAGGGGACGTTAGGTTACATTAGAAATATATAAGAGATCATTCAAGTGGACTTCTCTTCATTCCAATGTGTTATTTTTTGGTGTAAGTGGTTGGACACCTTTGATCAGAATAATGTAAAGGAAGATTGCGATGGTGGGATGATATATATCGACTCTAGAAAGATGTGTCATGAAGCTAGGGAGCCTTACGTTTTCCCAAAACATGCAACTAAGTGTTTTTTTACTCGCATGTGTTGGATAGGGATTGGTGGTTCGTAATAAGACAAGCCCTAAATCAGAACATATTTTTTAGAACAACAACATTATCATGCCAAGCAAGGACAATAATTAGGGTGATGACAACATAGAGTGATATCTACTTGTGTTATTTCATCATTTATACTATTGTTGTATGTTTTTGTTTTATTTATTTCATTAATTATATTGTTTTTTATTCATCTTGTTGGCATTATATATAATTGGTAAGATTCACAAACATTTTTACACGTTTTTTTGCAATGGAAACATGTTTACACTTAAAACTAAGTGTTTCCAACTGTGTACAATATCTATGATAATAAGGATTCAATGTTACAATCCTTCTTAAATAGGAAAATGAGAAGAATATAACCAAAATGAGAAAATAGTGAATTTAGAAACAACATTGAAGATTTATTCTCGATTTATACTGATTGGTTTATTAATCAATTCACATGTTTTTTCTTCTTGTTTAGTTCAAAATCATTGTAAATCTTGTAGTGATAACTCTTTGAGGACTTTAACAATGAACAAACTGTGTATTAATACGTAAGATTAAATTTTTGACATGAGAGGTAAATTCATGTTTATTATATCTAGATTTGAGTTATTGCAACATTATGTAAACTAAAAGGAGGTCTTATGCATATATAAAATGTTGATTACATCTTTTTATGGACCATTAGAGAAACAAATGGGCTTACATGGATGCATGAGATGTTTTAATTTTTTCTTCATGGATAATAGAACAATTTTGACTTTTATTTTCAATGGTAATTATAAATAAAAGTTGAATTAATACAAAATTTATGGCTAAGAATTAAATGACAGATAATGTGATGGTGATTAGGAGGCATTTGTTTGACTTTCTAATAGACTTAGTGATGAGTTTTTTTTCTTTCATATTTATATTATATAAAATAAATATCTATTTTTATGTATCTATAAGTAAATTATTTAAAAAGTAGACATGGATTTATCATTGTGAACGTGATGTAATATTAGCTAAGAGAAATGTGAAAACATGAATTTTAATGATTATCTCGTGATAAGTATGTGGAAAATATAATATTTCTTGAGTTGTTCATTAAGAAATAGTCAGATATATTATTTGTCAAAAGTTTTAATCTAATATAGTATGATTTATGTATTATTTAACTCATACTATTTATTAAAAAAGTTAAATTTAAACGAGTACAATAGCAAAGAAAGAACCAAAATAACACCAAAATGTTATATCTTTATTAATAGAAAAAAATTCACTTACCTCTTTAAGGGAGAACTTCCAATAGTGCAAATCCCCATCTACAAGTAACTTCACAAGCCTTATTTTACATTTCTTGATCCTCATCTTTAGAGAGAGAAATTTCTAATTTAAATTGGTAGAGTTGTTATAAAAAATAAATTTAAATTGCTTGAAAATCTCATAACTTTAATGAGAAAATTTTATTTTATTTTATTTTTATTTTTTTTATTAAATCTAAATTAATTATAAAAAAATATGACATAAGTTTTTAAATTTAACAATAGATTGAATTTTATGAACCAATAAAGATCCATCTTAACAATGGATCTACCAAGAGCCCAGAGGGGTCAAATCTTATTATATGAAAATCTATTTTTAGAATGTAAAACTTGAAAAAAGATGTACATGTCAAAAGATTTAATCCCTTTTAGTGATTGATAAATCTGTGATTAAAATGGATCTATAGTATTGGTTTTCTATCTATATATATAGATGGACCATAGTGTAATTTTTCATTGATTAAATTGTATTTTTTAATAATTTATTCTTATTAATATTTTATATTAAAAATTGAATGAGTTACACATTTTCATCTTATTAAGAACTAACTAAATTATTTTACCTTTAATTATTTTTTCCTTGTGACTATTGAAATATTTTACTAATTAGGTTAGAATGAATATGAATGAACTATCCAAGCAATAAAAAAATATTTATCATACATAATTTTACAATCATAGTTTCAACCATACTAAACTTTGTAATGTATTAAAATATCTTGGTATTTTTTTTATAGTAAGTCGTTTTGCATGCAATTTCATATATAAAATTTTGATATAAGTTCATTAATACATAATCTATAATAATAATATTATTTCATAGAAATAAACATCGTGATGAAACCTTTCTAACAAACATAAACATCATCTATGATACACATTTAAATTCACTACCATTATTTAATTATACACAACTCTAGCACATATAAACATCATTAGCACACAAATCTAATAATCTAGCAGGGCATCATCATCATGATCACATCCAACAAAACACAATCATTGTAATCTACCATCATCACCACACACATTCTCAAATTAATACACATCTCATGTCAAATAACTACTATCACATACACATCTATATGCAAGCACATTAAATGAACATATATAACATGACCTAACAATATAGACATCAACACCAACATATAAATTAAGTACACAAACATGAGCACAAAAAAAATGCACCACAAACAAGTCAAATGACTACATCAGGTCAAATAACTGTTATCAAATAGTTGATACAACATGCGTAGTAGTGTTAGTATGGTCTACACCAGAAGATGATGGATGGTTAAGTACTGCCTCAACTGTCGAACTCTGAGGTGGAGGAGGAGGTAGCTGGTTTTCTCTCTCAGGAGAAATACGAGGCATGTCCTCTAGCTCTGGCATGTGATCATCATGTGAATGACGAGGATGTGTACTACCATAAGGATCACTAACACCCTTACCATGATCCGATGGGGTAGTACTACCAGAAGCATGATCACCACCCTCGTCATCATGATTTGACTAGGTACCACTGCGTGAAGGCTCATCTAACATATCTAGCTTTACATGCCCTACATACCTCCTCACTGCCAATAGCATGCTAGCTCTAACGATATGACGCATAAGAGTCATCATCTTGCACAGGTAGTCCCTCAAGAGATCCATGAACCTAAGATTTGTATTGATGTCCCGAGCACTCGCAAGGAAGACTCCCTCCTCAACCAAAAATCTTAACAATATGTCATAATAATCCATCCTAAATCTCATACCAGCCCTACAAGCCCGGATCCCCATGCCCCTCTGAGGATGTTCCTAACCCTCTTGGCCTCGCCCATCTCCTCATCTAATCCCTTCAGTGGGGGAGGATGCATGTCCCTAAAGAATGTGCCAATGTCTACAAAATATATAGTACACAATAATAATTACATTATTTCATCAAATAATTTAATAAAACAAGTTAAAGAACATGTTAGAATAAATTTTATTATGATTAATTAAGACAACAAAATGAAACTAGATTAATTTAAAGAAAACACTAATATTACCTTTATTATTTACAGGCTCATCCAGTGTGAAGAGGATGTTGGGACACTATCTCCAATCAATATCCTCCTACGAAAACGACAACAAGATAAATGTGTGGTCATCCTCACTGGCCAGTAGCACCAGTGCTTGGGCAGATAATCCAACATGCCCCTCTTAGGCATCATCTAGCCCCACATGTGCATCTGCACCTCAGTCATCGGACTAGGAGGTCCATGATCAAATGTAGGCCTCATCTTTGGAAATCTATAAAAAAAAAATAAACAAAAAAGCTCTAAAGCAAAAGGGAAGTTCATCCTCCCATGTATCATCACACAACATCTATCTAAAGCCCTACAAAACTACCTCAAAAAAATGGCAAACCATCTGATACATTGTGGCGCCTAAATCAAAGAATTGACATAATACAAAAGAGGGAAACTAATGCATTGGCCATCACTAGTATAGTGTGCAATGGTGGTCACTAATAATGAGAGGCACCTAACCTCTTGTGCAATAAAAGAAGCAATATGTAGCTATCCACAACACACCTAAAAATCCACTGGATGGACTACATGAGCCCCAACATATATTTGAGAGTAGAGAAGATGACTCTCTGCTGCAACCTCATGGGGGACATCAGGGAACTGGGGAAAATCATCCCCTATCCTCGATAGGCCAATGATAAAATATATGTCCTCCTCAGAGGGCCTATACTATGCCTTAAGACCGACATGAAAAGACTGCTCCTGGACACTCCACTCGCGGATTAGACGTGCCAATAATATAGAGTGTGCCTTCATGGATGTAGCCTCCTCATGTTACTTAAATCCCTCTCCCTCTCTCGAGCCTCCCATGGTCGGAACACATTATATTGGTTTGCAATTTTCTCCTACTATTTTTGTTGCTCCTTATGTTGATTTCTTTACTACATGATTGACATATAAAATGCATCAATGTCATAATAAAACACAATTTTTTTTATTAGATGAAAAATGTGTTTATAAATATGGAAACATAACTTTCAATTAAAAGAAAAACAAAAAAATCTCTGGTGCGCCCAAAAAAACAATAATGCACTGGCTTTAGTGCGTTATCAAACACAATCGCATCAGATATATTGCGTACATATGTATGACACACCACTTTTGGTTCATATATATACATTTTCGTCGCGGTGCATCTCAAACTCATGCACCAATGCCCACGTATAACCTTTTCACACTGGTACAGAAGGTTCAAGTTATCCAACGCACCGAGCTATATTTTTTAATATTATGTGTGCAGTGTGTTTGGTAAATATAAATGCATCGGGCGTAACTTAAAAATGTAGGCACTGACGTATAATTTATAGCTTTTCCCAGTGCATTTTAATTTATGAAACACACCGCAAAAATAACAGTGTGTCAGGTTCACACACCGAATTGCGGTGCACCCTATAAATTTACACCCTATAAAAATTAGATTAGAGAGAAACATAGACATTGCCTAGACATTTAGTCACTGGGGAGGCATTGTTTACACGTGATTGAGATAAACAAATTTCGCCATCGTTTGAGAAAATTGGAAAGCCACACATTGAGCACGATGCAGAAGGATGGTGAGAAAGAGAGCACCGACATCAGGAAACTTCATGAGGAAAGAGAGGCACCAGTGCTTCAGAGCTCTATAACACTGTAGATGGTAAAATGAAATTTATGGTTGACAATTTTTTTTAACCCTCTTTCGGTGCGTTATTATAATCGCACTAATGTGTAAAACATCCAAGCGCATTGTTTGTTTTGTTTAGTTTGGTTTTTTTTTTAAACTCTATAACAATATATATTTTTTATGCACCGGGGCATTCGAATACATGTACCACACTAGTGCTTTGTCAGATTATAAAACTGCATTTTTAAAAAATTAAAAATTTCCTTGCAGTGCTCTTTCGAAGATGCACTGGGGCACTTTAATACATGAACACCATCGATGCTTCGTAATAAGATAGCATTGCTTTTAAAAAATAAAAATAAAAAACCCTATAGTGGTGCTCTTGTTAAGACGCACCAAGGCATTTTAAATAATCGACAACATTGGTGCTTTGTGGGAATATAACAACACATTTTAAAAACCCCTTGGCGATGCTCTTTCTAAGACGGACCAAGGCGTTTTAATGCATGAACAACACCGATGCTTCATTGGAATATAACACTGCATTTTTTTGAAAATTAAAAACTATAGCAGTGCTCTTTCTAAGTATACACTAGGGCATCTACGAGATCTTGGATAGATGGTGATCGGGTGCTCTATTAAGGCACCCCCTGATGTGAAGTCATTGGTTCTATTCCTCACCCCGATCAGGGTGATATATTGGACATGATGAAGATGTAGGATTGCCAAGCTTACAAAAAAAAAGTATGCACTGTCGCGTTTTACTACAAGAAGGAGCATTGGGTGGATATAACACCGACAATTTTTAAAATTTAACCTTTACTAGGTGCTATCGATTATTAAAGAAAAGGTGTGTGGTATACTATGCACGCACCAGGGCATTATATTGCTAGTTTACCGCCGGGTCATCGTCACAGTGTTATGAATAAATATAGATATAAATAATGTAAATATAAATAAAAATGGCACATCATAAATAATGATTAATTAGTGATTAGTTAATGAAGAGGTACGTCCCTAAGGACATGATTGTTCATAAAGGGACTCCTGCCTAAGTATATAAAGCAGGCCCTCATTGTAACATTCAACATTCTTGTACATTTTATCTTATTTACAAATACATCTGTGTATTTTAAATTTAAAGCACAACAACTTAAAAATTTGTTGCTTCAATGGTATCAAAGCCATCTGATCCTCTAAATGTTATTCGTTGCACAATCTACCATTAAGTTTAAGTCCTAAAATCATGGAATTAAGTGAACATCATAGATCTAAATTGTTAAATGAAACTAGAGAAGCATTACAACAAATGCAACAAATAAAAATATCATTTACAGAATCATTAAAGGCCTTGGAAACACCAAATTCAACACCTACAATAGAAGTTAACATTAATGTTAAAGAGAATGAGTTTGAGCCAAGTGTTTTAGAAAAGACATATATGACAATACAATTGTAGATGATGAATATGTGAATTCACATGGTAAAAGTGGAAGAAACAAATCCATTGATGATGCATTAGAGGAAATAAAATATTTTGATTTTGAGGAAGACAAAGAATCTGTAAATATAGATGATATGGACATTAATAGTGAGAGTAAGAAAGTTGGAGATGATGTGGAAATGGAACTTAAAGTTCTCATGGAGATGGCTTATGTTGAAAGTGACAATGGGGAACAATATCATAAAGACCCAATTGATGACAAAGAGGATGAAGCCATCGATCCTAGCTACTATTACTTATGTTTCAAGTTGACCCAACACCTTGTAGAGGTGGCTAATCCTTGTGCTAAGAGATGAAGGGAGGAGGTAGAAAAAAAAGAGAGGGCACACCAAAAGAAAGAAAAGGGAATCAAAGAAATCTAAAAAAGGCTCGTTGACATTCTTTCAACTGAAAAAACCCACCAAAGATGGGATTTTTGCAACCATTACAACCACAAAAACTGTTGAAATGATCTCTATGAAAACTAAAATGACATATTGTAATAAGCCTAGAAAAGGGTCATCAATTGAGACCTCATCCAAGGAATCACTCACCAAAGATGGGATTGTCGCATCCACTATAGCAACTGATCAAGGACCCTCTAAGAACTCTGAAATGTTGGAACCCAAGAAGTCCAGTAGAAAGCTAATAAGGAGCCCAGCTAACGAAAAATCCATCAATGATGAGTCAGAAGGTTTATTTTTTCTAATTTTTATAAATACTGTAACAAAGAAACAACTGTCTTCTTTGAAAGTTGAAGAGGAGATGTTTAAGAGGCCAAACAATGTAACTATTGAGATCTCAAAGTGAAAAAGTCATGCTAAGAAAAAGGTTAAAGATATGAGAACATATGAAGGAAAAAATTGAACGTAAGAATGTGAAGAATAAATAAGATACAAAACCACATAAAGTTCTAGAAAAGGGAAAACCCCCCAAGCATAAAGAAGGTTTTTTTCAAGGGCTTGTTGCAAAATCCTTTACTGGCAATGAAGTTGGGCCTTCGTGGAAACATGAAATGAGGGAAGTCATTGGATTGCACCCGTCTTGTGCCACACCAACTCTTAGCTGACTGGATTTTTAAGCATGTCTCCTCCCCCTAGAATAGGGCACAACCACTTCGTGTGAGGTTTTGATCCTAGGTCACCTTGCTGACGAGGCCCATCCTCAACCAATTGTGCAAGTGAGACTTGACTAATTACTATTATATTTAATGTAATTTTTAATATTATTTCCCATTTTATAAGGTTAAAATTATAACATGATTTACTATAGATATATTTGAATTATTTTTATTGACTTCATAAAAGTATATTAAATGCTGAATGGCACATCAAAACATATAAATCTCATAAAATAGACGATAAACAATTTATTTTATTATTTTTTCCATTATTTAAAAAGTTAATTAAAAAAAATAAATTTATAAATATTCTTAATACATTAAAAAAATAAAATAAAAATATAAGCAACTTTGTTACTACTTTGTTAAATTTTTTTATTTATTTTATTTTTATTTTTTAAATTTTAACCAACATCTCACGGATTTTTAAAAACTTGAGTTTAAGTTGTTTAATATGTAGAATTCAAGTGTCCTATATTTTTATAGGGTGTTGAATCCATTTATGTATTCAAAAATATATTTTAAATAACAAAAAAATCATATTCTTGAAATTGCATTGTCTAATTCTAGTGAAAAAAACTATTTTGCCTATAAATTAAAGTAAGGCCTCTTATTTGTTATTAAATATTATAAAATACAATTATAAACTTATTCATTTTATTTGTTATTGAATAAATTATTGTTGAAAAAAATCATAATTAATATTCATTGGTTAGCTACATGTTATATATATAAGTTTGACAAAACTACATATCATCATCATGTCCAATATATCACCCCTAAAACCAGCCTAGATCCATCTTAACTCCGGATCTATCAAGCGCAGAGAGGGATCAAATCTCTAGAGGTGCAAACCTCTTTTTTGAGTGCAAAACTTGAGGAAAGGTTTGCACCTCGAGAGATTTGATCCCTCTCGGCGCTTGATAGATCCGGAGCTAAGATGGATCTAGGCTGGTTTCAGTCGTGTGCGGCCAAGGAAAATCTATCGATAATATGAGGAACATATGATTAATTTTATCAATAATATCGAAATACATCTAATATTAATATAACCATTTTAAATATGCAAAATATGTTTGAGATTTATCGATTCATTTTAATTTTAAATTTGCTTAGTTACCCCAACTTATTGAGATGATAAATATTGTAAAATAACTATAATGATGAAAAATGATGAAATAAAAATTTTGCATGCAAAGTGACAATGTAATAATATTGAATGATGGAAAATGTGAATAATAAGAATGTAGTAAATTACAAATAGCCTTCTTGTGATCAACTATTTTCTTCTACTATTCTTATTGTCACCCTTGTTAGTTTTGTCATCTTTTCATATCAATTATATGAATTCATATCAATTATATGAAAAAGACAGTTGAAATCATAAACCATTTAAATATTTAGCTCGAGTTGTTGTAATAAACATTATAACTTGTCTCTCTTGCTCTCAAATATTATTAGGTTTAATTACTACAACACAAAAATAAATCTACATTCTCAATAAGTTTTTGTGCTTACACTGAAATCAATACACACTATTAATCCAATGACTTTAAAATTAATGTCCCATCATAGATCCAATCACATCAAATCAAAAATCAACATATACAATAAAATCAATGCATCTAATGCAAAAAATCAAATACGATTAGAAAAAAACATCTACACTAAAATCAATTCATCTAATGCAAGTAATCAAATAGGATTAGAAATCACCATCTACACTCAAATCAATGCATCTAGTGCAAGTAAGCAAATAGGATTAGAAACCAACATATACACTAAAATCAATGCATCTAGTGCAAGCAATCAAATATGATTATAAACCACCATCTACACTAAAATCAATGCATTGAGTGCAAACAATCAAATAGGATTAGAAATCATATATGTTGAAATTAATGCATCTAGTGTAAGCAATCAAATATAATTAGAAATCAACATCTACATTGAAATTAATGCATCTAGTGCAATCAATCAAATAAGATTAGAAATCAACATCTATACTGAAATCAATGCATTTAGTGCAATTAATCAAATAGGATTAGAAATCATTTACATTGAAATCAATGTAGCTAGTGCAAGTAATCAAATATCGTTAGAAAGAAAAATCTACACTAAAATCAATGCATCTAGTTCAAGCAAACAAATAGGATTATAAATCACCATATACACTGAAATCAATGTATCTATTGCAATAAATATTATTCCCTCTCTCCCCCCCTCCATATCTCCTTCTTTGTCTCTTTATCTCACCCCCACAAACACACACACTCTCTCACTTCATATTTATCAATCTCTTTGTCCTCCCCTCCTTGTCTCCATCTATCTCTTCTTTCTCTTCACCTTCCATCCGTATCTCTATCTCCCTTTGTCTCTCTATATAAACCCCAAAACATACACTCTCTTTCTCCAATCTATCTATCTATTACCCCCTCCTCCTCTCCCTCCCTCTCTCTCTCTTCCCCTTCTAGCCCTCTCCCTTGCTTCTATATCTCTTCCCTCCTGCTATCCTCTCTCCCTCTTTATCCATCTTCCTTATCACTCCCCCTCTCTATCTCTATCTTTCACTCTCTATGTATTTATTCTACCACCCTCTCTCTCCCCCTCCATCTCCATCTCTCTTTCCATACCTCTCTCCACTCTCTCTATTCCTTTCTCTCTCACCTCTCTCTCTCTCTCTCTCTCTTCACCTTCCAAATTTGTGAATATATGCCTCTCTCTCTCTTGCTCTCCTCCCTTCTCTCCATCTCTCCTTACTTGTCTCTTTATCTCACCCACAAACATACACACTCTCTCTCCATATCTCCCTTGTCACTCCCTCTCTCTCTCCACTTGTCACTCTCTATGTATTTCTTCTTCCCTCCCTCTCTCCTCCTCTCTCTCAAGACGCCTCTCTTTTCCTTCTCTCTCTCCCTTTCTCTCCTACCTCCCTCTCTCTTCCCCCATCACTCTCTCTCTCTCGTTCCCCTACAATCCTCTCACTTCCCCCTCACTCTCTTCCTCTCTCTCAAGTCCTCTCCCTTGTCCTTTATCTCTCTCCATTTCCCCCCTGACTCCCTCTATCTTCACCTGTGTGTGTGTGTTTCCCTCCCTCTGTTTTCCATTCAATCATATTTTTCTCTCTCTCTCTGAAATCCTCTTTCTTCCCTCATAACTCTATCTCTCTCTCCAACTAGGTTACTATATCCCTCCCTTTCTTATTCTCTCTACTTCTCTCCCCCTTATCTCTGTCACTCTTTCTATGTATTTTTATCTCACCCCTAAACATACATACTCTCTCTCCATCTCTCCTTGTCACTCCCTCTCTCTCCACTTCTCACTCTCTATGTATTTCTTCTTCTCTCCCTCTCTTCTACTCTCTCTCTCTCCCCCCCCTCTCTCTCCGCCCCCCCCCTCTCTCTCTCTCTCTACCCTCCAATCCCCTCTCCTCTCCCTCCCTCTCTCATTCTCTCTCTCTCCCACCTCCATATTTATGTCTCCCTCTCCCTCTCTGACCCTTCTCTACCTCTCTCACTCCTCTCCCTCTCTCTATCTTCATTCCTCCTCTCCCCTCTTCTTTAGTTTATCTCCATCTCTCCTTTGCCACTACCCCTATTTCTCCACCTCTACCATATGTCTTTGTTCTTCCCTCCCATATATATCTAGAGTTTATATATATATATATATATTATACTATAACAAATTTAATATTACATTAATATAATGTTATTAAATTTAATAATATTAATATTATAATATATTAATATGAATATCATATTTAATAATAATAATAATAATATTTTAATATTAATGTTAGAGTTAATAATATTTTTTTTGCATGTTATTATTATTAATTTGTTTCATAGCCTTCATATATAATTAGATGTTGATTTCTATCCCTATTTGATATATGTTTATTTATTTACCTTACTTTTTTATACCTCTTTTATAAATATAGATCTGGCCCATGGTATTAATAATAATTTGTCCATGGTATTTGGCCCATGATATTTATCTCATGGTATAAATAATAAATTATCCCGTGGTATTTGGCTCATAGGATTCACCTAAATTTTTTGATTTTTTGTAAATATAAAGAGGTTTATGGAGTAAATATAAAAAGAGGTTTTATTTATTTACCATATCTCTAGTGATTTATATTTTTATTAATTTACCATACCTCCCGACTAAGTAGACAAAAAAGTTTTATTTATTTATCATATCTCTTTTTTTAGTGTTCTTAAAACTCTTCATATTTTAAATTTATATTGTTTAAATTTATTTTTAATTGTTTATTTATATGGTTGTGTAAGTTATTTTTTAAGCCAATATTATTAAGATTTTATTTTTCGACATACTTACACATCGGGGTCATACTAGGCTGTAGAATGCGCCTCTCGACGCAACAAGAAAATGAATACCAGTAGCAAAAATCAATGTAAATTAAATTACTTGAAGACATCCTCCACTTCAAAATATATTTTATATTTTAAATAAAGAGGGTTTTGATTATTTACATGAAAAAAGCCAAAAAGTTAAAACCCTATATGCGTAAGGGAACCAAAGGCGGAGTATGCCAATAACATACAATCACCAAGAGAAGGATGAGAAGGAACATGTAAGAAAATTCGCGTGAGCATATGGAGGAAAAAATTTGTGAGTTGCTTTCAGAAATCTGTTTCCTTCTGGAGAGTAAACGTGCCCTGAGCGGAGCAGATTCGAGCTGAGGCAAATCTCTATATATTTTCACAAACATTTTTCAAATCCGAGAAATCCCAGATTGAGAATAGAGCGGGGGCAGTGCAAGAAGCATTTTACGAGCAGGTTGCAGAGTTACAGAGATACAGACGTGTCAAAGTAAGGTATACAGTCAACAACCAAAATACAGGTATTTTTCTAGTTGATTACTTTTTTGAGATATTTTTCGTGTTGCTCACCTCCTTTTATCCAAATGGGAGCCCCTCGTTTAGAAATTTAACGCTTATAACGAAGTCTGAAAATCCAGTTACATTTAATGCATACAAATATCCGGGCATAGACATTGCAACTGTGTCCAGCTTTACGCAGTAAGAAAAAATCATAGGGTCACATAATATGACTGATAAAAATATTCATTATAGGACTTGTTACAGCCGACTTTGGATTGCACCACTTGATATCGTAGAATCCCAGAATAGGACTGATAAAAATATTCATTATAGGACTTGTTACAGCTGACTTTGGATTGCACCACTTGACTTATCCAAACAATCAAAAGAAATTTGGGGTGAATTGAATGGACTTGGACAATCAAAAGAAATTGGGGGTGAATTGAATGGACATTGGCAAAAAGGGGCGACTGCCCAATTTGTGATGATTCTTAAACCTTAAATTTGAATCACAACAATAATATTAATATTAGAAAACTCCACACTTTATTGATGTCAAAATACCCTTATGGTAATACAACACCTTATAATGATCCTTTTATAGAAGAAATCCTCTCATGTCCACTTTCCTCTTAAGGTTGGGCGATCTGAGCTCCAAATACAATAACCTCCACACATGCTCCATAAGGAGGATTCCATCTTTATTTATAGCTATTTAGACAATCATAATTAGTAATTACAACTACCTCCTAACTACCCACTAGACCTTCTTCAATGAACCTATATTGTATTTATAATTTATCCCATTCTAACTAACCAGTGCCCTGATTTAACAATGCAAACATAGTGAACCTGGTCCACTTTAGAATGAATGGCCACCATAATTATGTATTATTACTCTAATGGGCCCGTCAACCCCCTCATTACACTCCTAGGGAGTAACTATCTCAAGTCATGAATGACCTAAGATTCTTGAACAATAGTGTAATGTTCCGAATAGAAAATTTACAGCAATATAAAGAACATGCAATAAATCAAACACAGAAATTTCACTCCAGCAACACAGATACAAAGAATATGCTGGAAACACCCAATTTTATTAATAATATATGGCTGGAGTACAAAATGAGATGGAAGTGGTGCACCTGGACTTTCACAAGGCAAGCTACAGGAATCAAGTGATCAAATGTTGAATGACACAGCTGTTGCTCGTTGCTCCTCTGAAAGACTGTGCAATCACCCAGTTTCTACAACTGTTGGCTGAGTTCGACACTAAATTTGCCCACCAAATAATGCTCAGAAATTTCTGGGAATTTGGAAACGTGATCCTTGCCCAAAACCCAGAAAGCTCTGCTCCAAATTCCAACCTCCAAAATTTGACCTTCCTATGCTTGGCCCTCTTCTAATCTTGAATTCTGCTGCCATGCATGCTACAGAAGATTTTTGCACTCCAAAACTCTGGCAAACCTCCAACAATACTCCTCCAAACAATCCTGCAGCTCCTCTACTCAAAATACCCCGACAACTACCCACACCAATTGCTGCCCACAAGTTGACTGCGCAGTCACTAAGTGAGTGACGCAGTTTATGAAGAGGTGATACAAGGGACAACGTATCTGTGATATGCAAGGACCGAGGCTTCTCCAAAACTTCAGCAATCCACCACTAGCTCCTCTTGTAGTGGCTCTGGAAGATTTCCTTCACCACTCAGCACCAACAAAACAACTACCTCTCTCCATTGCGCAGTCACAGCTTCAACTGCGTCCCCAGCTGCTCCAGGAAAGCATGGAGACTATGGCTGCCTCAATGAATCACAAAGCTCTGAAGAATACCCTCCTTGAGTGGCACTCGAAGTCCACCGGAGAAGGGGTGAGCTTCTCTCCTTGGCAAGCTCTTGTGCTGAACAACACAATGTTTGGCTCAGCTAAACAGCTAAGGCAATTCGAAAATCTGAATTATGCAAATGATGCCTAAGCCTTCCTTTTATAACTTTTCGCCATGCAAAATTGTGGGCCCACTCCATGCATTTCGATTTACCCAAGGGAAATCGATTTACCTTTCTTCTCTAGTAAGCTATCTTGTGGGTCCTAACTTCCACTTAAACTTACTTTATTCTTATTTCCTATATTAGCCGCAAAAAGGGAACTTTATTTTACTTAATTCAAAATGGACAAAAAGGTATTTTCCAAACATTAGGAAATTTTAGGAAGGAACATTACAGTCCTCCCCTCTCGGATGTTGCTTCACCCCAAGCAACTGCAACACTGGAGGGTGTAAGTTTCGTTCATTCTCCCATGTAGCATCCTCACCCGGCAAGATCTTTGTTAGAGTGGACCGTAGGTCCAAACTCCGGGTTGTGCTGCTCAGATGACGATCGCAATATTTTTATTGGATTCCTCTTTCGGAGAGGTGTAAGATTGATCTAAGATCATCTCGATCGGATGAGCAGAACATGTACTTTGAATTTATTCCACTTATGTGCTAGGTCGGCCTGGAATAAAATATAGACTTAAATGTCTTAAAGGACGTGTCACACACCCCCAAAGATTCCTATATATTGGAGAGACTTAGATTTCATTTGACACACATTGATGTGGAGGAATTCTCTCTCTTGATGGCATTGGAATTTGCATATTCTTTGTTTGGGTTGTTCGGGGTTATGTGTGACACGCTTGTTGAATGCCCTATTGGAGACTTTGCTGGTAGAAGCATCCTGCTGATCGCCATAACGCCACCATTTATTATCTCTGTTTTGGCTTGTCTTCTATTGATCTATTACTATGTTCTATCTACTTCGGTGTTGTGTGCCCTAATCTGAAATGGCATAGAACATATGCAGAAACTAACATGGTATCAGAGGAGAGGTGAAGACAAAGCCCAACATGATTGAAAGCAATCATTAATCTATTGAGTAAGATCCAATGTGCAACACACATCAAGAAAGAGCTCGTTAAAAGAAGGAAAATTGGCCACAGCAAGAAGGAAGGAACAGCGTGGGCAAGAAATTGTTTCTAGGGTTGTTTCAGGTGACCCATGTGCTATTGAAGCGAAGGAGAAAAGGCTGAGTTCAGGTCTCTTTATGACTGTGTGAATGCCAAGTAAACCTTGCAGGAAGGCCGAGCTCCATAGGGAGTTTTCTGAAAATGTTTGGACCTGTTTTGGATGGACAAACCCTTGTAGATGGCCGCAGTTCTGTGCTAAGAATCTATAGAAGGCCACAACCCTAGAGTGAGGGCCGAAGTCTGTTCGGAAGGCTAGAAATAGCCCAGAAGCTCAGTGCAGCCTCTCAAATAAAGGAACCCGCAGCAAATCCAGGTATGTTATAAGGGTTTACTGTGTTTGTTTAAAATGTTAAAAGTCTGTGTATAAACCGCAGGCTTCATCCCGTTCAAACAAAGGCTACATTCCTCTCGCTCTCTCAGTCGGTCGAGGTGTTCTTGCCTAAGCCAAATTTCTATGACAATCCAAGGCCATCGTGATAATGCAGCAAAGGGCTCTACAGATCCGCAGGTGTTCTGTGGTAAGGTAAACTTTCCGTGGGCTCCGGTGGTCGTTCGTGTAATCACTGGGCAAACTAGGATTTTTTAAATAATCAGGCTGCCGAACGTGACCATTACGCGGCCACGAGGCCAACGAAGATCGAAAAAAAAAAATATGTCGATAAATCAGATCATATCAGCCAACCATGTGTCAGACACATCACGAGCTCTTGATGTAAGGTTCCGTCTGTTGCAATCGAGCGAGGTATTCTTCCGCGACTTTGATGGCCATTCGCTCTCTTGACAGCAGAGAGTTCCTAATGCGGAGAATTTCTGAGCAGGTGCTGCGGTTTGTATGGAGTTTTGATGGCTGTCGTGTCTGAGACGCGACGGTGTGGCGGCGTCTCGTGTCTCGCATTAGCCGGGTGCGAGGATCGAAGGCACGGGGAATGGAACCGTTGCCCTCATGTTGTTGAGATGGTAGACACAATGATGGAAATGGCGGGCGCGACGTTACCGCTAAATAAATCACAAATCTATTGATCGTGAAACCAATAGCGACATTGAAACCAAACGATAAATAAATAAATAAATAAGCACGTCAACCGATCGGAACCGAAAGCGAGATGGACAACAGCAGCAGTGACAGTGGCATCCTAGCATATTCCCGTAGACAGCAAGCAAAGAGAGAAAGCAAAAGAAAGATTGTGCATGTTATATTATACTTCTGTTTGTGCAACCAGTGGAAAATTTCATGCATAACGCTGGACCATACATAGTCCTTTCCGGGTACAGATGCGGATGTATATCTTTTTCAAGATCAAGATCCTTCAATAGCAGTAGGTTGGACTACTAGCATGAAATCCAGTATTTTCAATTCAGAAAGGACGTTTTTTTTTAATTGCCTTCTCCGTGTTACATTGGACTCTTTTGGCATTCCAATGAGATTGCGTCGACAGCCAGATCTTTCTGACCGAAAGACTCCCGCAATGCCCAAGTCAAACACCCGGTTCTATGGAGTCCGATCTCACTGTTTGAACGCTGTCTTCAGCAACCTGTACAAATAGCAAGATCCGTCAACCATTAGCTGTAGCTGGGCAGATTTGGAAGCCCTAAAAGCACTTTATTTGGAGCTTGAAAATTGTGATTGCTGACAATGACATTGGTAAAAGACCTCACAATAGCAGGTGCGGAAATTTTGATAATGGATTGAACTTTTGGGGCTTTATAAGCAACCTGAAGTTCATGCCGAAGCTCAACTTTTCCAAGAGCGGCATGAAGAGATGGAAAGATGGCGAGGGGAGTTCCACTAATCACTGCAACTATGAGCAGATGGTCATACCTTCTTCTAATGGGGTCACTTTGATGATCAAAGGAACACATGTAACATATATTGATGACTTGAGGGGCAGTGCAGTGCCTCATTGAACAATATTATGATGCTATTGTCTAGTGACAGTGGTTGTGAACCAGCATATACCTGGACTCAATCTATTAGCAGTAACCTTAAAAAGTGCCTTGTCCAGTGTTTATCCTATTGGATGATTGGGGCTGGAACATTGATGAGCAGGAGTACCATTATGACTGTGCTGGATCTACATGGACTGACATGAAGAAGGGTAAATTCTGTGTTTTAACATCTGTATGATCAGTTCCTAGATCTATGAAATCTAGGAGAAAAATCGCAGAACTGAGATCTTAAGTCTTGGGCAGATCTGTATATAAGAAGCAGTGCTGGATGAGATGTCAAATGTAGTAGATGAAGCTCTGAAGTGCAGAATTATGAGAGAAGGAATCATGTTTGATTCCTAGTTCTATGGGTCGCAGTAAAAGAGGGATGGTTGAGGAAGCTACAACAGACCTCCTCAGAATAACAAGACTTCTAACACAAGCTGAGGCTTCTTGATATATTCTCCCTGTTGGACAGTGACATAGATATACACCTATGTAGCAGTAAGCATGTGACAGTAGCAGTCCCACATTGGAGCGTAATGGCAAAATGTGTTTCTGCAGCTTTCAGACACGTTGCTGGAAGTCTTTAGCAAAAGACTGTTGTCCTGGATGGTTTTGATTATGGGAGAATAAAACTCCCTTCCAAGCTAGTGTCTGAGATGCCCTCATTTTAAAATAGATGTTTTTTTTCTTCTCTCGAAAGAGAAGCTGGCATTAAGAGGGAGAATATATCTGTATATGCTCCTGAACAGATACCTTTGTTGAACGAAAGAATATCCTCATGGCTCAGGGACATATGGCTTCAGAGGGGGAAATTCCGAAGGAAAACCAAGAAGCCATATAAATAACAGGGTATCTAGCAGTCATGAGCTCTTATTCTTCATCCCGACCTTGGATCCTTTGAAATTCGTAAAGCATCAAGTCTGGAAGGATGCTATGCATGAAGAGTATGAGTCCATTATGAAGAATGATGTCTAGGATGTGGTTCCTAGACCGGAGGACAAAGCAGTTGTCACCTCAAAATGGCTCTACAAGATCAAGCATGGATCTGATGAAAGTGTTGAAAATTTCAAGGCAAGATTCGTTCCCATGGCTCCTCTCAAAAATAAGGCATAGACTATGATGACATATTTACACACAGCTGATACACCATTCGTTCTATTATAGCCCTTGCTGCTACGCAAGGATGGAGTCTTCATCGGATGATGTAAAGACCGCATTTTTTTTCTACATGGTGTGATAAAGGAAGAGATATATGTGGAGCAACCTCTGGGGTTGGAAGTCCAGGATCGGGACACCCATGTCTGCAGGTTGAAGAAAGCCCTCTATGGACTGAAACAAGCACCCTGAGCTTGGTACGAGAGGATAGATAGCCACCTGATGAAGCTGGGCTTCACTCGTAGTATTGCTGATCTGAACCTTCACTGCAAGGTTAATAGAAAGAAGCCTCTCACTCTGGTGTTGTATGTGGATGACCTCTTCCTGACAGGTGCTAACCCTCTCTTTCATCAGTGCAAGAGGGAGCTCGCTGCTGAGTTCGAGATGAAGGACCTAGGACGAATGTCTAGGCCTAAAGGTCTAGCAGAGACCTGGCGAGATTTTCCTTTCTCAAGGAAAATACATTATGAAGTTTCTGGTATGATGGACTGTAAGTCCATGGAACTCAACTTTAAGAAGTTGAGTAGCAGCGTTGTTGGGCCCGTCCTACTGAGTATCGTCAACTCATAGGGACCCTAATGTTCTTAATGAACACCTGTTCGGACGTATGTTGTGCAGTGAACACTTTGAGTCAACACATGGTTGATCATAACATTCACTGGGTTGGTGCCAAGAAACTCTTGAGATATCTCTGAGGCATGATAGACCATGGGCTGAGATACACTGCCGGGAGTATGACACTCCATGGATATACTGATACCGATTGGGCTGGTAGTGTGGTGGATCGCAAGAGCACATCTGGATGCTACTTCACATGTAGATCTGCTTCGGGCAGGAATCTAAAGTCGGTAGCCTTGAGCACCGCTGAGGCTGAATACATTGTAACATGTATGGCCTGTTGTGAAGTCACTTGGTTGCGAAAGCTCTTCTGTGAGTTGTTCGAGCATGTGCTAGATGCCACCATTATCCTTTGTGATAACCAGAGGGGGATTCATTTGTCATAGAATCTCAGGTTCCACGATTGATCCAAGCATGTTGATGGCTGGTACCACTTTATCTGGGATATGGTATAGCGAGGCGCCGTAAGGCTCGATCATATAGGAACTGATGAGCAGGTTGCGGATATTCTCACAATGCCCTTGGGGAAGGTCATGTTCATAACCTTCCGTGAGAATCTTGGTATCGTGGAACGATCCTATTCTGAGGGTCCTGTTGGACGATGAGCTCTGGGAGCTCTGGGGGGCTTTGGGGACAGCTTCTCGGAGCAATGAGCAACCACAAGGCTAGGCTTGCCGAACCTTGTTGGTGTGCTTGGACCCCACCGTTATGATTATTGAGTTGGTTTACCTCTCATTATCTATGCCCCGTATGCATCCTACCCATTGAGTTCAGGGCTCATGGGAAGTACCTCTCATTTGGCCAATGAGATGGGAAAGGCTAGAGACTAGTAGCAAAGGCTGATGGACGCATCAAAATTTGCCGTACTCTCTATCTAGGATGGCACGGTCCAACCACTTGATCTGGGATCAAGTCTTGTGAGGTCTCGGACCTCTGCCTGACTTCGGGTCAAATGAACCAACTTCGAGTTGGTTGGAGACTCTTTGTGAGTCTGATAGAGGTTTTGACCTCTGGGCTGAATCTGTCAGCCGGGAATGATGTCTTTGTGACTGACCCACTTCTGTTCTGAAATAAAGAGGCCAGCAAAGCAAGTTACGACGGGATGACGCACGATGTTTGGATTGCACTAGTGGACGGAGTTCTCCCTAGTTGAGAGGGAGTGTTAAAATTGGACAACTAGGTCCAAACTCCGGGTTGTGTTGCTCAGATGATGATCCCAATATTTTTATTGGATTCCTCTTTCGGAGAGGTGTAAGATTGATCTAAAGATCATCTCGATCGGATGAGCAGAACATGTACTTTGAATTTATTCCACTTATGTGCTAGGTCGGCCTGGAATAAAATATAGACTTAAATGTCTTAAAGGACGTGTCACTCACCCCAAAAGATTCCTATATATTGGAGAGACTTAGAGTTCATTTTAGACACATTGGTGTGGAAGATTTCTCTCTCTCTGCATAGCGTTGGAGAGTACATACTGACCGTTTGGGTTGTTACAGGGTTTTTTATGTGCTTGTGCAGCTTGGTGGATGACATATTGGGAACTTTCTTGTTAAAAGAAGAGCATCCTAACGTGTAAGAAGTAACGTCATTTCCTATCTACTGTTTTGGCTTGTATTTCTATCGATGCGGTAGTATATTCTACCATCTTCCATAGAATTATTGTTGCCCTAATACGAAATGGCATAGAACATATGAGAAAATTAACAATCTTCCAACACACTAAGTACCCTCTGATTGTTGATCACCATTCTAACCACCAATAATGCCAGGGTCCCAAATGTACAATTGAGTCATCCCCAATCTTAGCATTGTCCCGACATGAAGGAATCCCTCGATACCAGGATCCCAAGCCATCCTAATCAATGTGAAGCACACCTTGCTCCACTCGCCTTCCAATCGGATACAGGTACCAGAAGCCTTTTGCATACCATTAGTAATAGAGCATCATAATCATATGAAGTCCTATTTGTCTCCATGTGCCACTGCTCTACTAAGTCATCCATCTCATGTACTCCAAGGGTGAGCACCTGAAGTTACAATTTGATTCCTGTGGAAATAAATCCTTACCTGCACGAATTTCCCCTGAACTCCCCCTGCTGATCATCCCTCCATGCTAGTGAAGTCTCCCAAGCCAACAAAGAATCACTAAAACCCACTGGAAGATCTAAATGATCTCCCCCTGTAGGAACCAGATCACCCCTAAGGGTAGCTGAACCGTGAAATCCGGTGATGCCCGGATCCCATGCCAGTCTCAAAAGGGTGCCACCATGCTGACGCCGCACCACTTTAACTAAGACATACTGCCCATCACGCGAAGACTGTATCCTCCTCTCTTGGAACTTGATGGCAAAAAATGTATGAAGGCCAAGCTCATCCTGCCCTGACATCTCCAAGATATAAATGTCTATCCATCTACTGTCAATATTGGTTCGGAGCAGTAACAAGGAAAACCGACTTTGCTATGTGACGTAGGCCTCGATGCTTCTCCATATGTCAAACCACGAGTGATATGAGTCCTTCTTTGCGCTTATCCCACTCATCACAAAACAAAGTGTCCCATCAACCAACCAACTCCTTGGATGCCACAGCCAGAACGATTGCAACATAGTCCTGACAGTTGCTAGAACCAACTTGTACCACGTCTCAAGTCCCTGCATGCAATCAATATATGGACTCCCTACATCACGAACCAATCTGTTGTGTACGAAATTGCCCTGCACTGGCCATACCATGAAGTGGAATCTGTCATCTTGCCTCCTGCAAGTGCCCCCAAATGTTGCCGAGTCTAAACATCCATCTGCAAGTAAGGCCCACCAACCATTGTAGATGCTCCTGAGACACCTCATAATGTCTCACCAAAAGGTTGTCATGCATCTCCCTGAGTGTGGGCTCAAGGGTGGTGAAAATGTTACCTCTACAGAAGATCAGACTATCCCGAAGCATGCATCCATCAACTTGTGCCTTGTCCATATGCCATAGTTGGAAAGCCTCTCTCTTGATGCACCATGTCCCATCCAACTGTCACATACCATCCTCCTGGGTCTTGTTGCTCATGATGTGAGCATCAAGAGACGATATCCAAGTTCCCTGTGTCAGTGTGCAATGCTGGAGAGTGATAAATGGAAGCTCACAATCGACGCTGTGGTCAACTCGGTCTCCAAATATGAGTGTTCCAAACCCAATAGTGTACCTGATGTCCTCGTCGAGAGATCTCTCTAGCGGAAACACTGCAACAACCTGTCATGCATCATCATCCTCTGCTGCACTCAAATACGTACCCCTACACTCCTTTGCATAGCACTGAACTCCATGGCACGACTCCCTGCACCACTGGATGCCAACGCCACCATGTACCATAGGGCATCCCATATGTGCCCATGCATCCACCACTCTGCTAGTGCACCCACCACAATGTGATCTAAAAATCCTCATCTTCCTAGGTACATCTAAGTGGCCCAACTCCTCACATGCAATCAGGAATAACGCTACCATGTCGAACCTCAGTAGCTCCAGGGCCTAATGCATCAATGTGAGAGCACTGTCTCCATATAATGCCCTTTCCATAAGTCTCCTTGGAGGCAACGCTCCTAGAGCCCACTGTGTCGCACCATATGCCACTGCATACCTCCAAATGTCCCTGTACTCAACGACATGCCATTGTGCGCTACAGTCTATCCCTATACACCACTGGATACCCCATGCCACTGCTAGACCATCCTCTATCGTCTCGTATCCTGCCTGTGTCACTGTACCTAGCACTCCCTGCGTGTACTCAGTGCGATGGGAGTCGCTCCTCCTGCTCCACAACGCACCCCAACATGGTACAACAAACAACCATGCATCTCTGTGCTCCTCTATAGGCCACTGTTTGTCACTGTATGCTCCTACACATCCTTGGATGTCATGGCCAAAAGCTGAGACAGTACGCGTCAGCCCGCATCTGAATGTCATTGTCACCTCTACCTTCACATCATCATACCCTTCGATGAATGGATCTTCCCTCCAAATCCTCCTGGAGGGACCCAAGAAGTGAATCTCCCTAAGTACCAGCAACGATGCCACCATTGTTATGCTCCTCCATGTCCTCTGTGCCCCACATAACTATGGAGAATCCCGAACCCCATACAAGGCACTGTCTAGTGGCCTGCCAATGCCACCTCCTCCTACAAACTCCTACCAAAGTGTGCTGATTATCTCGTGACTCCATGCATACACAACATAACCGATGACCCATGGAGTTCCCTCGCAAACTGACTAACCACTGATGCTGACTGAAACCTCTCTAGCAAATGTGTGCGCTTGACTGTTGGGTCAACTATACCACCAATGCCATAATCAATCTGATTATCCGGCAAATGGTAGGTAGTCCCACCTAGATCCCAATGCCAGCCTGGGCCTCCAATATCCTCGATGCCTAAACATGCTAGTTGACTCTCACCTTGGCCTATAACCGACTCCATAAGCCTAGCCCACTCCACCGGGTACCAACTCATAATCTCTTGCCATCCAACCCCGAGAGAGGGATCGAATGCACGAACAACCATACACGAAACAACTCCTCCATCCTGCGAATGTTGCGCCTTACGTAACTCGTGTCGCCCCATCTCGCTAGTCTGGCCAATCCATGTAACTTGCCTAGGTAACGCAACCTCTCTCTCACCAACATGCGAAAGTGGCCCAATAACGCTGCAAACCCAATCGACATATGCCTGAAGGGGACTGCCATCTAAAAGTATGACATCTCTATTGACTACCGATGCATATGACTGCTCCCCGTCGATGGCCGACTCTAAGGATGGTTGCTGATCCTCCTCCACCATGGGCTCAACATGAGCCACTAATTGTACCTCCAAAGATAGCTCATCATGCATAGCATCCTCAATAATCAAAGATAGGTAGCTACTGTCTGGAAACTCTATCACAGATCTAAATGCCTCTGTACCTATCGACTCCTCCTCAGCGGTGGATTTGTCGCTCGACATCTCATCAACCTCTTGTGTACTACTATCTCCTGGAAACTCTGACATGGCCCTGAACACCTCATCAATGGATCCCTCAACAATGGAGTCACAACTTCAACTGCATCGCTGGCTGCTCCAGGAAAGCGTGGAGACTATGGCTGCCTCAATGAATCACAAAACTCTGAAGAATACCCTCCTTGAGTGACACTCGAAGTCCACCGGAGAAGGGGCGAGCTTCTCTCCTTGGGAAGGTCCTGCGCTGAACAACACAGTGTTTAGCTCAGCTAAA
Source organism: Pinus albicaulis (assembly GCA_034641835.2). Classification (NCBI taxonomy): domain Eukaryota; kingdom Viridiplantae; phylum Streptophyta; class Pinopsida; order Pinales; family Pinaceae; genus Pinus; species Pinus albicaulis. Next base: position 277,991,378 of record CM076579.1, on the reverse strand, counting down.
TAGCTAAGGCAATTTGAAATCTGAATATGCAAATGATGCCTAAGCCTTCCCCAACCCTTCCTTTTGTAACTTTTTGCCATGCAAAATTGTGGGCCCACTCCATGCATTTCGATTTACCCAAGGGATATCGATTTACCTTTCTTCTCTAGTAAGCTATCTTGTGGGTCCCAACTTCCACTTAAACTTACTTTATTCTTATTTACTTTATTAGCCGCAAAAAGGGAACTTTATTTTACTTAATTCAAAATGGACAAAAAGGAATTTTCCAAACATTAGGAAAATCTAGGAAGGAACATTACAAATAGTTAGCAGGAGTAGGAATAATGGTTGAAGAAGACATAAAAGTTGTACCATTAAACAAATTGCTTTTGAATTATAGCAAGGTAGCATCAACATTTGGTCAACCGGCTTTACAATCCTTCAGGAATATGTTATCTTTTCTTATGGCTTTGGAAAAATGATTTAGTGAAGAGGACAATGATTTAAAAAATACACTTCTCACTAAAACCAAAACATGCAAGAAAAAGAATAAAAGCAAGGTTGACAACAATGAAGAATTAAATGGCTATTATTGTCAAAAAAAATTCACATAGCCTAGAATTGTAATGCCAAAATCAATAATCTTCTTAGAGGAAATGTTAAATATAATAAAGTGAAAGAAAGGAACAATCTTGTTACTCATAACACTATCGATGAGAATGCTTCTACCCTTAGAACGATGACGACAACTTGATGAAGCACCTATAACAGTTCCAAGATCTCTTGAGGAGAGGAACAACTAGTAGTCAACATTTTGAAATTTATTATCAATTTTTTTGTAAACATCATGTTTTTAATAATCTCATCAACAAATTTTTATCTGTAACTTTTTTGTGAAGAGGGCGTTAAAATCAAAAGTGGTATTTCATGTTAAGGAGGGGTGTTGGAGTGTGGTAGCATTATAGAACTCAATAGAGTGTTGTTAAAATTTATAGTGTTAGAAGGGCCATAATTAATGTGAATGACCCACATTAGCCATAGGTTTTTTGAAAAAGTAGGTGAATAACTTATTAGAAGGTGTTAGAAGACCATGTCAATGTATTTAATCACTCCTAATAAATCATACTTTTTCCATATGTCTTTCTCTCTCTCTCTCTCGGTCTTGTTATCACAATGTCCTCTCTTTCTTTTTATGATCATGACTTTTAATATGCGAACATAACATAAAAGTGGGTGGATTTAAACTAAAATGCAGATAATTTAAATTATGTGACCTTCAGGTTTTTTTTGTATAGAAATATTGGAAATCTGTTAATTTTAGATAACAATGTTATGTTCTATGCTTAAGCACAATTTACTTCAATGTTCCTTATTAACCCAATATCAATCTCCAATTTAGCAATCACATCAACTTAATCACATTGATAACAAATGCAGATAGAACATAAACAAATACTGCAGAAGACATGCCAAGACAAGCGGACACAATATTTGGCGGATGCCAGGGAAAATCCCCAATGTGGGGAAAACCCTTTGTTCAAATTCTTCTTATTATTCTTCAATAGTTCAACAGAGAGAGGGAGTACAAATATCAAAATAACTTGCCCAAAACAGTCCTGTCAAATTCAACAGTCAACTGCAGCCCTACCGAGAAAGTCAACGCTGATCAAAGTGGCTCCAAAATGTCCGCCAAGCAGCTCGGTCAATAATAGTTCAAATCGACCTTCCAAGAGGGTCAAAGTCAACCCAAAACAGTCTAGTCAAACCTAGTCAAATGTTGCTCTAAAATCTTCGGTCAAACCTGAAGTCAACCTTGGTCAAACAACTCCAAATCCTCAAAAGCAGTGCCAATAAATGTGACCTTCAAAAATCAAAATTTTTGCCCAAAACCAAAGTCAACGAAGGTGGTTTGACCCTTAGTCAACGCTGGTTTGTTTCCTGTAATTCAGCCTGCAATTTGCCCAGAAATATTCGACCTCCTGCCACACGTGTGAAGTGAGAGAGAGTTGCTCCAAGCTTATATGAACCAATTAAGAGAGGAGAGAGAAAGATGTGCGATGAGATGAGTGATGTCCAAATGGGGGAACTCGGAGAAGGATGGCTCCTGTTTTTTACAAATCATTCAGGGTGAAGACCCTTGTTGAGCTTCATGAGCACATTTTGATTGGGGATTGACAATTTACACTTGTGAATGATAAATTCAAAATCATATTTCGGCTTGTCCGAACAAGATGATCTTTAGATCAATCTTGTACCTCTTGAAAAGAGGAATCCAATAAAAATATCATCTCCATCATATGAGTTGTCCAAGGTGGAGTTTGGCCCTAGTTACCAATTTTAACACTCCCTCTCAACTAGGGAGAAATCCACCTGCCAACCTGTACAATCTCTGTCATCCCTTCTCTACTGAACCATGAAGAAATAACGAAGAAGAATTCATCGAGAGTGAGTCGACCTTGCCACTCTCCACTAACCCAAAGTCAGTCCAGAGGTAAAACCTCAATTGATCCCAGATCTAGATGTTTGAACACCATGCATCCTAGCATAGAGAGCTATGTCACAAGGTTCGCCGAACTTTAACATTGAGGTTCGAATTTTGGCAAACCTTAAAACAAATTTGAGGTTCGGCGAATCTCATCGAACCTCATAGCCATTGACCAAGTTCATAGATCAAAACTCATAACCTCATGTCACAACTCAAGCTTGTAATTGATCCTTGCAATTTTTAAGTCCATGATAACATTTTTTATGTTTACGGATGTTGATTTCTTACTATTTTATCCTATAATTCATTATATATATATATATATATAGAGAGAGAGAGAGAGAGAGAGAGAGAGAGAGAGAGAGAGAGAGAGAGAGGAACCTAATGGTGAACCTCATAAAAAATTTGAACTGAAACCCAACCTAATCATTGTCGATCCCGAACTCGAACCCAAACCATGTGACATTGATAGAGAGTATGACAATACATGATGCATCCATCGGTATTGCTATGGTCTTTATCCTCATTTCCCAACTCATTGGCCAAATGAGAGGTACTTCCCATGGGTCCAGGACTACATGGGTAGGATGTATGTTGGGGCATCAACAGGAGAAGGTGAACCACTCATCCTGCTCATATGCCATAGGAGAAGGTGAACCACTCATCCTGCTCATATGCCAACCATAATGGGGTATCACAGGGGAAGTGAAGCACTCACCCTGTACATAGCGTGCCACTAGGGGAAGGTGAACCACTCACCCTATGGTCACTCATGGCTCCAAGAAGTACCCCAAGCCCCCAGGAGCTCCCAAAGCTCAGTGTCCAACTCATGCGGGACCCTCATCTTTCGACAACTCCAAGTCTCTCACAGAAGGTTAAGAATTCGGCCTTCCCTAGGGGCTTCATGAGAATATTTGTTACCTGCTCATAAGTCCTAATGTGATGGAGCCTTATTGCTCCCCGTTGTACCATATCCCGGATAAAGTGGTACCTGATATCAATATGCTTGGAGCAGTCGTGGAACACATGATCCTCTGAAACGCAAATCCCACTTTGGTTGTCCCATTAGTTCACGGTGGTATCCAACACATGCTCAAACAACTCATTGAAGAGCTTCCTCAATCAAACAACTTCACAACAGGCCATACTAGCAGCAATGTATTCGACCTCGATGGTGCTTAAAGCAACTGATTTCTGCTTCCTATTTATCCAGGATATCGAAGCAGAACCTAGTGAGAAGTAACAATCAGATGTGCTCTTAGGATCCACCACACTGCCAGCCTAGTCAACATCAGAATATCCATGGAGCCTCAAATTCCCGACAATGTATCTCAATCCATAGTTGATTGTGCCTCGAAGATATCTCAAGAGATTCTTGGCAGCAATCCAATGTATGTGATGAGACTCGACCATAAATTGACTCAACATATTCATTGTGAAGCATATGTCTAGACGAGAGTTCACCAAGAACATCAGGGCCCCCATGAGTTGTTGATACCTGGAAGGATTTCTCAAATCAGGCCCAACATCACTTTCGTATAGCTTCTTGAAGTTGAGTTCCATTGGAGTAGTCCCAAATATTTCAAATAGCTTCACAATGTATTTTCCTTGAGAAAGGAAAACCTCTCCTTGCTTTTGCCAAACTTCCAAGCCTAGGAAGTAGTGCATCAATCATAGGTCCTTCATCTCGAATTCGGAAGCCAATTCCCTCATGCATTGATGAATGAGAGGGTCTGCACCTGTCAGAAATAGGTTGTCTACTTAAAGTACCAAAATGAGAGTCCTGTCATTTTCAACCTTGAAGTAAAGGTTCGGGTCAACTTCACTTCTTGTAAAACCCAACTTCATAAGATAGTTGTTGATCCTCTTATACCAAGCCCTGGGGGCTTGCTTCAACCCATAGAGGGATTTCTCCGCTTGCTTCAACCCATAGAGGGATTTCTCCAACCTGCATACATGTGACTCTCAATCCAGAACTTCGAACCCCACAGGTTGCTCTACATAGACTTCCTCCTTAAGCAAGCCATGCAAGAAAGCAGTTTTGACATCCATTTTGTGTAGATTCCAACCTTGAGAGGCAGCAAGGGCGATGATAGATCAGATAGTGGTGTATCGGGCAACTGGTGCAAATATCTCATCATAGTCCACACATTCCTTTTGAGAGAAGACTCAAGCAATGAACTTGGCCTTGAACTTTTCAACACTCCCATTAGCTCCATGTTTGATTTTGTAAAGCCATTCGAGGTGACCACAAACTTTTCCTTGGGTCTAGGGACCACATCCCATACATTATTCTTCATGATCGACTCATACTCTTCGTTCATCACATCCTTCTAAACTTGGTGCTTCACGACGTCTTTGAACATGCAAGGCTCAGATTGAACAATGGTGCTCATGGCAACCAAGTACCCTTGGTACTTGTTCGACTTCTTACTTTCGCGAAATGTCCCTCCTTGGTGCAATGTGTCTCTCGGCATCTTTGAGAGGTTTGAGCCATGAGGGTCTCCTTTTTGAGGAAGAAGGCTCACCAAGAGGTGGATCAATGGGATCCATCTAACCTTCAACATCGGGCATCGGTTCATCCGTCAGTTCTTCTTGCTTTCTTGCATCTTCATCTTTGTCCTTCCTTAGAATAAGAAGATCTTTAACCTTTTCCAGGGCCACATCTTCATCGAAGGTGACATCATGGCTTATTTCCACTTCCCATTGACCAGGCACATAGATTCTATATGCCTTTGAAGTTTCACTGTAGCCCACAAATGTTCCTTTCTTCCCAGATGCATCCAACTTGCTTCTCTTTTCTTTCGGCACTTGAAAATACACGAGACTACCAAAAATTCTAAAGTGAGAAACATCAGGTTTCTTATCGATGAAAATTTATTCGGGAGTCTTGGAGTCCAATACTTGATGTGGGCATCTATTTTGAATGTACACTATGAAAATTCTACTGCAGTGTATTGGTTTATTTCCTCCTACTTGGTTTAATTAATACAAGTTATTTTCAGAAATTAGATTTAGAAAATACCGAAAATAAACACAACTATAGCCTACACATGCATATCATTTACTGAATAATTCACTCATGCAACAAGTGACACATGGATTTTTGGACATAAGTCCCCGGAAAAACCCAAAGTGGGAAAACCGGTTCAGCAGATATGAGGGTTTTATTATTAAGTAGTTTTGAGTACAGCAAATATGGGTTCCAACCTTGGAAAACCCAACAAAGAATAAAAGATATAAAATCTGCAGCTAACCTGAAGATCTAGTGCCAAATATCTGACTTATCCACACCCTTAAACGGGATTTACAGGACTCAACCTGGATCTGACCCTAGAAAAACTCAGCGCTGCTTCTGAAGCCCTAGCGTTGCCCTGGAAGGACTGCGTTAGCCTCTATGTGGCTCTAGGAGGGCTTGTGTCACCCTAGGAGGGTCTACGCTGCCCCTGCGCTGCCTCTACTTGGCCAACATTAGCCCAACGTGGCCCTAGCTGCCTCTATGTTGTCCCTACTGCTCTGCGTGGCTCTGAAGCCTCTCTTCGCTGTCCTTGTGGCCGCTCCTCTTGCCTCTTGCCGTCTCTTGGCTCTTGGAATCAGATCATTCCCTCAGCCAATACTACCCCTCACTGCAGGAAATTCCACCGGAAATTCTTAGCAAACCCACCCCAAAATTCCAGATCTATTCCTCTGTTCTACAGAAATTGTGTGTCTTCAACTAATCCTCAAGTCTTTCTCTTATACTTTTTCGTTGAACCCTTCAATGACCAAGATTAAATCATCCATCAACAATTGAGATTAAAAGACTGCTTGATCCATGTGACTTAAAGACAATTTCAACACTTGTTAATTAATTCACTTTAATTATTTTATTTTCCTAAGTTAGACTTAGGAAATCCATTAAAAATAATTAATTATTTGAATAACTTGAACACAACTTGAAATTTCTCAAATCTATTTATGTTTCTTGTAGGTCAAGTGTACTCTAGTCCTTCCACAAATTTTGGGACCCAGAGCACAATTGATGCTACCCCAAATACACAAAATCTCAACACGACAATGTTGGAAGCTATGTTGCAGGAAACGTTGCAAAGAGGTCCATTTCAGCCCGGAAACGAAACGGAAACGCGTTTCACTGTACCGTGTGGCCTGGAAACGTGTTTCCGTTCGTATTGGGCCGTTTCACGTTGGGGAAACGTGCCCAGTATGGACAAAAACATGTTTCCAGGTCGTACGGGTGCGTTTCCGGCGTTTAAACTTCTTTTTTTTTAGATTTTTTATTCGGTTTGTGTGTTTTATTATTTTTTTAATCATGGAAAGTATCTTTAGAGGCTTATAGTTTATGCTTTGAATGTAATAAATCATAATTTATCATGTATGTTTTATGATTGCACATAACATTTCTTAAATGTCCTAAATTCATATATATATATATATATATCACGTTTCCCTGTTTCCAAAATTTGGGGGGGTCGCGTTTCATACCCATGCCTGTTTCGGAAACTCATTTCTGTTTCTCTGTTTCGTGCAACTTAGGTTGGAAGCTTCTCTCCATATGAATTTCGGTAGGCCTTGGTCATGAAGCATGGCACGAGTAGCTTCAATGATGGTTCGATTCTTCTTTTCGACAACTCCACTTTGCTTAGGAGTATATGTAGTAGTGGTCTCCCTCTTAATGCCAACTTCTCGACAATAGTCATTGAACTCATTTGACTCATATTCGGTTCCATTATCGGTCTTCAATATTTTTATCTTCTTCCCTGTTTGATTTTCAACCAAGGCTTTGAAAGAGCGGAACCATTTTAACACTTCGTCCTTCTTCTTCAAGAAATAGATCCAAGTTTTGCGAGAGAATAACATAGTACAAATATCCTCCCAAATATGTTACGGGAAACATACTAGACAAATCAGAATGGATCAGTTGAAGAATGTCGGTAATCTTACTTTCACTGGAGGGGAATGGTCCCCTTGTATGTTTTCCTTCAGTACAACCTTGACAAACACCTTCATGATCTACCTTGAATTCAGGCATACCTGTGACCATCTTCCTTTCATCAGGTAGAGCTTTATAATGAAGGTGAGCAAACCTACGGTGCCATAATTTGGATTGAAGAAAAGTGTTGCATGTCATAGCTCCCAAAGGACTTCCTTCAACCTAATAAAGACCTTCAACCTTAAATTCAAGTGTAAAAGCATCTTTGAAGTGTCTTTCCCAAATACGTACCTTCACATCATAAATGCTACCTTGAAGCCTTTGTCTTCCATCACAGAAATAGATACCAGGTTGTTTTTCAAGTTAGGTACATATAATACATCTTGTAGATGAAGGATTTGACCTTGATTTAAATGAAGAGTAACAGTCACTGTCCCTTTCACGGGATAGGTGGCATTGTCTCCAAGTATGATCTCTAAATTAGTCTCCTTTTCAATCAAATTTGAGAGGGCCTCTTTGTACCCAGTGAATTGCCTTGAGGCACCACTATCAATCAACCAATTATCCAATGTGTCCAGAGGAGAGGCAGTAGTGAGGGCAGAGATAAGATAAAATTCATTTTGCTTATCTACAACATTAGTTTCCTCATACCTGGAGTTTCTTGACTTCTTAGTAGGTCGACCATTTCCATATCGTGCAGTTGGAGCATGTCTCTTTCCTTTGTTGTTGAATCTGTTATTTCTTTGATTTCCATTGCCCTTGTAATTGTTGTGGTTGTGGTCATCATCTCGCCGTGTATCCCTTTTATTAGGACACTCTCTAGCACAGTGGCCAAACCTGTTACAATTGAAGTATATTCCCTTTCTTCCTTCTTTGAATCCCCGTCTTCCTTGACCTTGTTTCTTTGGACTAACATTGTTCTTCCTTTTAGCATGAGTGGAGAATGCAGTGGGATCATTCCTATTTGAAGGCATGTCTCTCTCTATCATCCTTGTCTCTTCTTGAGTGCATCTAGTCAACAATTCATCAAAACCTAGAATCCTATCATTGTTGAGGATAGTGGTATTAAACACATCCCATGCTCGGGGAAGACCTCCAAGAGAAATAAGAGTGAGCTCCCAGTCAACAATAACTTCTCTAATAGATAGATCATTTTTATTTCGGTAATCCTCATGAAGTAGGATTGGATGGATTCCCCTCTATCCATCTTTACATCCTTCAGCTTGTTCTTGAGAAAGAGGATTTGATTTGCATTGCTAACTTTGAACATGCTAACCAACTTGTCATACATCTCCTTAGATGTGCCCACCTCGGAAATATAAGCAACGAAATGTTTTTGAATGGAATCCCTAATGATCTTCTTAGCTTTGATCTCACCTTTCTTGTACTTTGTTTTAGTGGCAACCGATGCATTTGAAGAAGGCTCAACAATCTTTCCCTGCACATAATCCATGACATCATTTTCTTCCAAAGTCAAGTCTAGAGACATCTTCCATGCATGATAATTAGATTTATCATTGAGCTTGTCCTCAGATTTGAAGTGAGATGAGGAAGCCATTGAATCTTGTCCTTGTCCAACAGATCGTAGTGATTGCTTTTCTCACTCTTGCTTGGGCTTTGTTTTCACCTGGGCTCTAATACCATGTTAATTTTAGATAACAATGGTATGTTCTATGCTTAAGCACAATTTACTTTAATGTTCCTTATTAGCCCAATATCAATTTCCAATTTAGCAGTCACATTAACTTAATCACATTGATAGTAAATGCAATAGAACATAAACAAATACTACAGAAGACAATCCAAGACAAGAGGACACAATATTTGGCGGATGCCAGGGAAAAACCTCAATGTGGGGAAAACCCTTTGATCAAATTCTTCTTATTACTCTTCAATAGTTCAACAGAGAGAGAGAGTACAAATATCAAAATAACTTGCCCAAAACAGTCCTGTCAAAATCAGCTGTCAACTGCAAACCTAACGAGAAAGTCAACGTTGATCAAAGTGGCTCCAAAATGTCTTCCAAGCAGCTCGGTCAACAATAGTCCAAATTGGCCTTCCAAGAGGGTCAAAGTCAACCCAAAACAGTCTAGTCAAACCTAGTCAAATGCTGCCGTAAAATCTGTAGTCAAACCTGAAGTCGACGCTGAAGTCAACCTTGGTCAAATAGCTCCAAATGCCTCAAAAACAGTGGCAATAAATGCGGCTTTCAAAAATCGAATTTTCTGCCCAAAAATTGAAGTCAACGGAGGTAGTTTGACCCTTGGTAAACGCTGGTCAAGATTGGTCTATTTCTTGTAATTCGGCTTGCAATTTGCCCAAAAATATTTGGCCTCCTGCCACACATGTGAAGTGAGAGAGAGCTGCTCCAAGCTTGTACGAACCAATCAAGAGAGGAGAGAGAAAGATGTATGATGAGATGAGAGATTTCCAAATGAGAAGGTCACTCCTATTTATACAAATCATTGAGGGTGGAGAGACACATCTATTGGGCTTCATGAGCCTACATTTGACTGAGGCTGACCTTGACAAATTACACGTGTGAATAATAAATTCAAAATCACACTTCTGCTTGTCCGAACAAGATAATCTTTAGATCAATCTTGTACCTCTTGAAAGGAGGAATCCAATAAAAATATCATCTCCATCATATGAGCTCCAAGGTGGAGTTTGGCCCTAGTTGCAAATTTTAACAAAATCACCATTTAATTGTGTTGAATAGCATCACCTTTACAAATGGATGGCAATATTTTGTAAATAAAATGGATGCTTTACAAACTAATCAAAGTGGCATCACAAACCAAATGGGAGATAGGCTATAGTGCAAATCACCATTTACTTGTGTTGAATAACATCAATTAATTGTATTGGTTTTATATAGAAATATTGGAAATCACCATTTAATTGTGTTGAATAGCATCGCCTTTACAAATGGATGGCAAGATTTTGTAAATAGAATAGATGTTTTGCAAACTAATCAAAGTGGCATCACAAACCAAATGGGAGATAGGCTATAGTGCAAATCAACATGGGAGAGGTGTTGCCAAAGATTGAACACAAAGCATTGTCATGATAAAAAACTATTGTAGTAAATGATGGCAACCACCTAAATAAGCACAACCTTCAACAAGAATTTGAACAACGAGCCAAAAGTTTGAGAAAATAAAACATTGCAACAAGTCTCACACAATGAACAACCAAACTTGGATGAAGCAATGAATTAAAACAATACAAAATTGGTCTCACATTGGTTCCTAATTGAGAAAACGACATGGATCATATGCTAACATAGCCTCACAATTTCAAATGGTGGGTTACTATAGTTAGCTTTTGGGGTTATAATTTATTGTAATAGTGTTTACACCAGTTTTGGGGTGTTTCATGAGATTTTGTTTTCTCCCTATGTGGTTCACGAACCCTGAAGATCGCTGACTGCTACATCCACGAAATATTTGTACTAATTAGATCCATCCGAAGGGATCACTTCCTGGTGGCTAAACCATAAAGCCTCACCCCAAGAGTGTCGAGAGAATGGAACCTATGACCTCTGAATAGCAAAGGTGCTTTAACAACGAGGACTCTACCAATTGACCTAACCCTCGGGGCTGGGTGTTTCATGAGATTTAAGGTCCATGATGAATGGATAACCCTTGGATGGTTCATGATGCACTTGCACATTGGAGGCGGCGTACTCATTGGTTGCTTGATCTTAGTTGGATTACTTGTATGATTTTTTTTCTTGGAGCATTGGAGATCTTTAGACAACTTGGGACATTCTTCATGATGGATGCATGTAGAGTGGTTGTTTCCTTGAGAGGACGTCGTGCATTGGAAGAGTGTTTAGCATTTCAAAGGAGGGCATTATGCCCTAAACAACATAGAGTAGCTTAGATATTTGCATAGAGGCATGGAGTTGGCTTGGGGACATTTGGGTTGTGATAGTGTTGATGTATGTGGAGTGGACCAGTTGGAGCACATGGCTTAGGAGGAGTGTTGGGGTCCTTTGAGGCATGTATGAGGAGCATTGGACACATCTCGTGGAGCACCCTTGCTTGTCCACTATGCATGATATCACCTTGGAGTAAACACTTCACATGCTTGGGCCTACTTGTATTTTGTTGGTTATTTATAGAGGTTTAGGCCCACTTTATCTTGTTGGCCTCCCTTACCTCTTATATAAATAGAGGAAGGAGAGAGTTATGTCATACATTCCGTTCATCAATATCTTGTGTTACAGATGTAAGGAGAATAGTTCACTTGTCTCATGTGTTTTCTTCATTGTATCATCTCCCTTGTCTTGGAGCACTTGGGTTTGTTGTAGGATTCTTGGAGGTTTCTAGGCTTAGGGTTTCTACCTTAAGGAGGCAAGGAGTTAGGGTTTGGTGATAAACCATATTTGTTGCAGAAGAGGAGAAGGGAAGATGTCTTGCGAAGGAACTTGCTATTGTTCGTGTTAGCTTGTGGAGAATCTTTGGTTAGTTAGTTAGTTTGTTTGTTTGTTTGTTTTTTTTTATTTTTTTATTTTTTAATTTTTTTAATTTTTTAACCCCTAACTAGGGTTTTGGAGAGCTTGGAGGGTTGTACTGGCTTGTAATAAAGCTGAGACTATGTACTCAAACTTCATCGTTTGTATGTGTATGAATTTTTCAGCTGTTCAAATTGTCTTATTGAAGATTTGATTTTCAGCTATGATTGTTTTCATGATTTGGTAATTTCCAGAGTTTGTATTTCTTGTTGATTTGACATAATTTAAGGCTGAAATTATTAAGAGTTTTAACATTGATCTTGAAGAAGACGGGGCATATTTACTGCTGTGATAATATAGATTTCAGATATGGTTTATGCTTGATAAGATTGCCCCAGGGGGCTGAAACTCATTAGCACACCTTTGGCATCTTTTCTTGTATTGCCTTGTTGATTGGGGGAGGGAGGAGGCGGGGGGTGTGAAAAGGAATGAAATATTATCCGCTGTTAATTGATGCAAATTATATTTCAGATCAGCCCTAAGTCTGATAATTCACTCCGACTAAATATGGGTAACCTCTAGGAAGGAGCCTAGAGGTGAAATTTCTGAATTTGTGATTTCATGAAATTTCTACAATGAAATGTCTAATGATTACAAGAATGGAACACAACACAGTAGCATGCAACCCATAGAAATCAAAATGTGACCAATGATAAATATGCATAGTTTTGAGATTTGTAAGAGAGTGAAGGAATCAAATGGAGCCAACCTACAAACCTTATTTCCTGCAATAATCAATGAGAAAACAACACTAGGGTAGTGCAACATAAAACCTTAACAAGTGTGCAGTAGAGGGTGAGTCCACAACCATGCTAGGGAGTGAATCCATAAGTGTGCCAGAGAGAAGAAAATCCAATCCAAGAATAAGAGAGCAAACTCTTGACATGGAGTCCATACGATAAACAATGAATGAATTTTATATTAGAATGATCAATTTAAAATGAATTCTGAGTGTGTATTTATACAATACTCATAAGGTAGGGTGGCCTCCCCAAGAGTGCTAATCGATCCACAGAATGACTGGGTCCGTCTTAATCTCTTAGGTATGTAATAAATGTGTGTTGACTAGGTCATCTTTAAGTCAAACCCAAGAAACACTAATACACAATAACAGAGGTAAGTCAGCCATGGTTGCATGTAAAAGTTATGTCATTATTTCGACGGTAGTAAGTGTTTTTTTATACCTTATATAAAGGGGTGTAGAGACTAAGCAACTCATTTCTTAAAGCCTCATACCAGAGGCATTTCTTATTAAGTGTCATGAATGAGGTTCTTAAACCCTTTCGTTCAAATTATCAATGACGACATTCACTTGTGTGTTTATCTGCCCATGTTCTCATGTGCTTTCTAGTAAACAAAATTCTTTCTCTTTGTTTCTATTCCACATTCACTTACAAATCTCTTCCCACCACTACCCGCAAGCAGATTTATTGATCTTTATAAATTTCCAATAAATCACTTGGTCATAAAAAAAACTCAAAAGTAATGTCTATCCAAATTTCATCTGCGTCACTCTATTCCCACTACCTTGGACATCCATATCCACTCTAATAGCAAAATATTTCGCTAATGTCAAAGTGCAAAAATAAAGAAAGAAAAAATGAAGAAATGAGAAATGAGCCAAATTAGTACTTTTATTCATAGGATCAAATCGATTTTCATTGTAGCATACATCACTATAGTGACTTGTGACGTTCCTTATATATCACATTTCTTATCCCATTTGACACCTCTCACACATAAGTGTCACAACCTATTATAATGACAAAAGTACATGCACAAACACCATTCCATTTACAATAAGTGTGATCATCACATTCTAATTAAAACCTCAAAACAATACCTTTATTAACATTAAAATATGTTTTAGACCATACACAATGGAAAATAACTTAGAATTTAGATCTTAAGGTGTTGACATGAGCATAACGTAGTGTCTCCAAAAGCATATGAGCATTGCATTTGATCAAGGAGTTTGTCTCTCGAAGGATACTTTGCAACTATCATTCCCTCAAAATTTTCTACACACAACAACTTAAAGGCCTATTTAAAGCCTTCATTTTCATTATATCTCAATTGTCCTCTACAAGTAAGAGATGTTTTTATTATTATTTTATTTCTATTAATCGATTGTAACAAACAATATTTTTTATTTCAAATACAAGGGAGATATATTGTCTTGACAATATGTAGAAGGTGTTTGATTTTTGAGCTGCTAAGGATAGTTGTTCACTCTATTTTTGTTGTTCCTTTAGTTGCCTAAAGGTCTTTCTTTCCCTAAGAAAAAAATAGTATAATTGTTATTTATATAAATTGAGTTATACAAAAACAGGCCTAAGAGTTGAGAGCATCCTTGGAGGACCAATCGGGATCATATACTAGCTAGATCATGTTTATGTTCATCTATCCAAAACATCAACGCACAGAATTAAATTCCACTTGTCCATATCATAAACATACCATAAGAAATATTGACATAAAAACATGGCTTCTATATGTTGGAAATATAACTAGTTTTGGTCTTCGTAATTGTTGTTGTACTCATTTCAATATGTATCTTATGTAACAAACAAAAGAAGAAAAGAAAAAGTTATTATTTTAAAGCATGGGTTTCATGCCTTTATTGATGGTCTTCTAGGTAAAAGCATGTTCTTCATGCTTCTAGGGTTTGTTAGGACATAGGATTTATTGTCATGAGTCAAGAAAGTTAACATCATGTTTATAAGACCCTTCCAGGAAAAATATATATTGTAAAAGAATTTATTTTGAGTCTAGAAAGTCTTGGAAACCTCCAAAGTATAAGTTAGTCCTGGAAGCTTCAAGTCAACCTAAAGGAGGGAATTAGACCCCTTGTAAAGGCTATATAAAGGAGCAGATTCAACCTCATTTGGCACTTACTCACCAATTAGTTCGATCTTCCAAGAAAAGGTTTGATCTAAGTCAAGAAGAAGCAAGGAAGGAGGAGCGAAGGTCTAGAAGGCAAGAGGAATCTAAGAAGTCAAGGAAAAACTTGTTTTTGGGCTCTATCTCTCTCACATGTGTGAAGTTATAGGGTTTCTGCAGCTACGAAGAAGGCCGAAATTGTAGGTTTGAATTGTAGGGGAGCGAGTTGCAGTGTCAAGGTGTTGGCGGAGGGAATACTCTATCCTGACATCGTTGAACTTGGGAAGATATGCCTTGCTCAAGGAAGGACTCTTGAAGAAGATGCATTAGGGTTTATGCAACAAGCTATAAGGCCGAAATTGTAGTTCAGAAACTATGGTTGAAGTTGCAGCTAGAAGCTGGTTCTCTTGAAAGGGATGACTTGGTACTTGGAGGAGGACTTGGTGTAGGGTTTGGGTCTTTGTTGTCTCATTTGAAGCAAATTTTATAAGAAGAGAAGAGTTTATGGGTTTTCCCCTTGGAGGGGTTTTGCCCTGGCTTGGAGCCTAACTTCTATGGCCACTGTATGTATTATTTTGCTCTTGATATTTGTTTGATGAAGAATATCTAATAAAGAAACACATGAAAGAATAATAAAGTTCACAAGCAAGTATTAAGGTTAAGGAAAATTGAATTAATAGTCGTCACTTTGCATTTTCCAACATGGTATCAGAGCTAAGGTGAACAAGAAGGTAGCTGGAAGGATCAACTTGTGGAAACAAGAAGGATTTGCTAAGGGGAAAAGGAGACCTATTGATCTAGAAGAAGGGTCTCATCAGAAGAAATATTGAAGAAGACTACTAGAAGGTTGTTGTTCCCCCTTGAACAAAGGATCTAGTTGAATACTCGTTGGAAGAACTCCCTGAAGCAAGCATCAAAGGATTTTGATATCATCACTTTTGGAAGCCATTATTGAAGTCTCTTTGAAGATCTTGAAAGCCTCAAGGTAGTTAGAGACATCATCAGAAAGGGAAGACTCTTGATCATCAAGTAAGTATCATATTATTACTCTATGTCAGAATCTACAGGTCTTATGGGTTCTTTCTGCAAGGAAAGCAATAAGCTCATTGGCTCATCAAATTTCTTAGCATGGAAGAAAATGATTGACCTGGCACTTACAGAACATGAAGTGATGGAGTATGTTACCGGTGAAATTACTAAACATAGCAAAGACAAGACTCAAGAATTTGCAAAGTATAAGAAAGGGGAAGTAAGGGCACGCATGATCATCATTGAATCCATTAAGGATCCTCTTGTTCTATTTGTTGCAAATTTGAAAACTTTCAAGGCTATGTATGTATGTATGACAAGCTAGTGAATTTGTACTCTGTAAGTACATCAGGACAAAAGATATCTTTGAGGAATAAGATATATAAAATTAATAAATTAAAGGATGAGGGCAAGTCATCCTTTCTTATGAAGATCTCTCAATTAAGAGATCAGTTGCAGGGGCTTGGAGAGACAATTTCTGATTCAGAAATGACCATCTGTGCATTGAATGCATTGCCACCTAAATGGAGCAACTTTGCCACAAGAATCTACTCGAAGAAAGACTCAACTCCTTTTGATGAGTTGTGGGCTTAATGAATCTCGGAAGAAACTAGGATCAAGGCGAAGGATGACATTGGATCAGAGGAACAGTCTCAAGCCTTTATAGCCAGAGTTAAGAAGTTGAAAAAGGGAAAGTTTGGGAATTCCAAGAAGAAATATATGTCCAAGGTTCAATGTTTCAAATGCAATGAGTATGGACACTTTAAGAGGGATTGTCCAAACTAGAAAAACAACAAAAGAAATGAAAGAAGCAAGGCTCACGTCGTTGAAGAAATGGGAGAACGTGAGAAGAAGCCAAAGAAAAATGTGAAAGATCTTTACTATTAAAGAAGGCATCTTGTCTGTTAGGTTCTTTGTAAAATTGGTCTTTCCTTTAGGATATTATGCATTGTTGTTTACTTGATTTTGTATGGCATCATAGAGAGAAGCATGTGATAGTAGCATATACTTAAGAGTCTATTTGGTATAGTTGCTTTGTAGAAATCATCGTCTTTAAAGATAGGCAGTCCATTTTGCATATTGTTCATCCAGTCATTATCTAACATTATGTTAGAGGTAGTCATCTTGTTAGGATGGATCATCATGATCCTGTAAGAACTATCATTTTGGAGGTTCTTTGGAGAAGCATTATGACAAGGTTAGTATACATTCCATATAGTATGGAAACAATACTTTTGAAGGGATGAAGAAAAGCAATGGGCCAAGTTGCAAGATATATAGCTAGATGATGAAATAAGAGCATAAGAATGCATATTGAAAGTTACTCTTGGCTAAGATTCATATGTGCAGAATCAACGAACATGCTTTGTATAATTATGTGATGTTTAAAAGAGAAGAATTTGACTTACTCAAAGATAAAGATTTAAGACTTTCTCTAGAATGATTAACATCCAATATAATCTCCGGAAGAAAAGTGTTAACTTGCTAATCAAGTTCAATCCTTGGGCACTCTGATGCATGAAGGAAGATTCGAAGGGAGATGGACCATGAGGATGTTGATGCTTGATGATAAAGTCATCATGATGAGGCAAGTCTAAGTTTAATTGTTATTGGTTATCTGTTTAACATATTATTTTGCTACATGGAAGGATATTGCAAGAATACATTAAGAATGTCGAGGCAAGCTCAACATAGGATACTTGGCAATTATGAAGTCAAGATATATATTCATCTTGAGATTGAAGGGTAACAGTACGAGAAGATAACTTGAAGGTAAACAAGGGAGATCACTTTCATGCAGAAGCTATGATCAACTTGAAGTTTGGAAAGGTTCAATGTAATGCCTTCATCCATGATGTTAAGATGCAAGTGATGAGCAAAAGAGATGACCTGAATCCTGTCACGAGATTGAAGAGTGTAGATGGCTCCATGATACCTCAAAAGGAAGCAAGCTAGATGAGAAGAAGAGAGGAAGCCATGCAGCTATAAAGAACAAGTAGTTGATACTCTCATAAAGACAAGCTATAAGGCTTGTGGTGTTGACTTCCCAAATAGAAAGCAAGTCTAGAATCTCCTCTGGTTTTGAGAGGGAGCAAAGGAGTCTCCTTAAATAGGAGCAAGGATCTATTCTCTAATCAAAAGGAGAATAGGGATATCCTCTCTAATTGAGAGGGATTGATGTTGGACATCACATCTGCATTCTCTTCTTCATGTGGGATACACTTGACCAAGAATAACAACCGCAAGTCTGAGAGAAGGTCATGGAAAGAGAATGGTGGAGGGTTAGATAAGCATCTGTGATTTCCTTGAGGATAAAGCATCCAAGAAAGGAAAGGGGCCAACACTATTTGAGGATGGGACATGTATCCAAGATAAGAGTGGTCAAAGAGGATCAATATTCTTTGAGGATTCAGGAATGGAAATCCAAGATATTTTCCCTACCCAAGGAATATCTCTCCTGGCCGCTGCCACACCTCCAATCCCAAAAGTAGTGCATCATCTCGATGTCCTCCATCTCAAGCTCCAAAGCAAGGCCCTCCTTGCACATCTCTATGAGCCTCCCAGATCCTGTCAGAAAGAATTGTCCACATAGAGCACTAATATAAGTAGATCATCATCGACAAGTACATAGTAAAGGTTGGAACCCACCTTATTCTTGGCGAAGCCCATGCCTAGCAGATACCTTTTAATCCTCAAGTACCATGCTCTAGGTTCCTGCTTAAGTTGGTGCAATGCCTTTTTCAACTTGCATACATGAGACTCCCTCTCATGCATCTCAAATCTCTGATGCTGCTCAATATACACCTCCTCAATGACCTTATTGAGGAAGACAATCTTCACATTCATCTGATGTATCCTCCACTCCATCTTTCAATCAATGGAAATAATGGTCTTGAGAGATGCACATCTAGTGATAGGAGCAAATGTCACCTCATAGTTTACTCGCTTCTTCTGGGAGAACCCTCTTGCCACGAACTTTGCCTTATATTTATCGACACTGCCATAAACAACATGTTTGATCTTATATATCTTTAAAGAATTGACCATTGATTTCCCCTTGGGGCTCATCGCAAACTCCCAAACATCATTCTTAATGATGGAGTTGTACTCCTCCTACATGGCATCCCTTTAAACTTGTTGGTTTGTCGCCTCCTATAAAATGGAACGCTCAGATTCACTATGTTGCTCATCAAGACCATGTAGCTGGGAAATCTTCTCGGTGGTTTACTTTGCTTGAAGGTGTTGCTAGGAGCCTCCACATGCTCATCAAAATCTCTCAAGGTCTGCTCAACCCATCTCGGCCTCCTCTTGAGAAATCTTGAAGGAGCTTCTTGCTCCTCTTGATCAGAAAACTGAGTCTGTGCTGCTGGTGGTGCTGCCCCCTCAACCTTTGGAGCTTCTCGGTCCTAGTGCTTAGCCACTGTTGGATTTGTACCATGTGACCTCTTAAAGGTCCTACCCTCCTCAAATCTAACATCCCTGCTTACAATAGTCTTCCTTTGTGCTAGAATGTACACTTTATAGGCTTTTGAAGTCTTATTGTATCGAACAAATATGCCCTTCTCTACATAGGGCTCTAGCTTAGTTCTCTTCTTTGAAGGTATGTAAACATAAATTGGATTACCGAGGATGCGGAAGTGGCTTACCTCCAGTGTCACTCTTGTGAAAGCGTCCTCGGGAGTCTTATCCTTAAAATCTTGTGAGGACACTTTTTGCAAATACACAACTGTGTTGCAAGTCTTTACCCACAAAAACATAGGTAGATCCCAATCATGGATCATAGCCTTGGCTGCCCCGATGATGGCCGTATGTTACCTCTTTGCCACTCCATTCTGATACGGGATTATATGACACTATCAACGGCCATTTAATCCCTGTCTTGTTGCAAAAATTCTCAAAGTAGTTGGAGGTATACTCACCCTTGTTGTTGGACTTCAGGATCCTAATATTTTTCCACAAAAACCTATTTAATCCCTGTCTTGTTGCAAAAAATCTCAAAGTTGTTGGAGGTATACTCACCCCCATTGCCCGACTTCAGGATCCTAATATTTTTCCACAAAAACCTATTTAATCCCTGTCTTGTTGCAAAAATTCTCAAAGTCGTTGGAGGTATACAAACCCCCATTGTCCGACTTCAGGATCCTAATATTTTTCTACAAAAACCTTAAATTATTGAATCTGACTTAAGACCTCATTCTTGGTCTTTAGGAAGCTAAGTCCCTTGGTTTGTTGTTTGATGATTTCGAAGTTTGCCAAAAATTGGATAGTTTAAATTTTGTAGATAAAGTTCAACATTAAATTAGACATGCTAGAAATTTTGGAAATTAAAATATATATAACTTTTTAAAACTAGAAATTATTGTAACTATGTATATATATAATATGAAGATATAGATGTGCTTTTAAATGAAAAAAATAAAAGAGTAAAATATTTTTTTAATATACTATGTTCTCTTATACATTTAATTTCTCTATTTTATTAAAATATAGAAATTTCATTTATAAATATATAAATTTATATAATTTAAGTTCTTAAATTTATATAAAAAACCAATATATCAAAATAGTGAAATTAAACCTAAATCAATTCAAAGAAATAAAGATGAAAAATATTATGATTCAACAGTAACAATTATTTACAGGTTGTCGCAGCTAACTTCTATTCTCAATGTAGCGCCAGTTCTACCGAGATGACTACCCGCATCCCGCAACGCTAACGTAATGCGGTCACAGTTTGACATCAGAGAAAATATCTCCATTTAGTCTAAGCTACCTTGGAAAATATCGGGTATGTTTTAGGGTTTTCATTGTTTTTTAAAGTTTTTTTAACAAACTTTCTTGAACTTCCTGTGATTCCAGACGAATTTTAATCGAATTTCGTGAAATTGCTCATGTTCTTGTTTGGCATGAGGTTCGAAGTTTTCCGAATTGGAAATTCTGTCAAGTAATCTTTGATTGATGCGTTTACCTTCACAGTCACGGATAAATATGTTATTTTAAAGCAGAAGTAGATTGCAGAGGAAATTATATGTTTGAAGTGAAAATTATTTCAAATGCACAAATGTGAAGACTGGATGCTATGTATTTGTTGATTTTGATCTTCATGAGATACAAGAATGATTCTCTTCGTTGAAAAGTAGGCTGGGACATGTCAGACATTCATCTGACCCTTGTGTATCAAAGTTCAAACTTTTGGTGTTGTGCTGATTACCCTGGTCCCTAGCCAATGTAACTGATGATCCACACATTTATTAGAGAATTGCCAACGTATTGGCTTTTAGTTGGTATATGCAGGAGAACGATGGGTAAAAAGAGGTCAAGAGATGAAGAGGATTGTGCTGTTGACAGTCAGCCTAAGACAATGCAACCCTCCTCAATAAAAAATAAAATCAAGAGGTCCATGGTGCATGCAAAATTGAAGCAAGAGAAGAAGTTAGAAAAGAAGAAGCGGACCAAGTCTCGTGATGCTGCAGAGAAAAGAGCTTTGGAGCTTGGAGAAGAGGTAATTGCACACTGTTTTTGGAAATTTATGAACTTGACTGTTGCTAACTGGTAGGTTAATTTTTACTATTTGTGGTGAATATTTGGGAAACTGATTAGCTCACCTTGGCATAGCTACTTAGGAGAGTACAATTCTGCTAATTTCTAACTTTCCTTCTTTTTAGAGTTTATTTACCTATAAACAATGTAATTTTTTGTTTGAATTTTCAGCCTCCAAAACCAAAGGTTCCCCACACGATTGAAAACACACGGGAGGCTGATGAGACTGTTTGTCGGCCTGATGATGAAGAGGTGTGTTGTTGACTTGGTCTATATTCATGTGATTAAATGAAGTACTTCCAACTTCCAAGAAGGATCATTATGAATGTTTAAACCTTGAAATAATTTTTCTCCGTCCATTTGTGTTGTAGTTGTTTGCAGATAATGCTGGTGATGAATTTAGTGCACATTTCAGCCGTGTTCAAACACCAAAAGTTCTGATCACGACCTCACGCTTTCGGTGCACTGTATGTAGAAAGCTTGAGATATTGCAACATTTGAATAAATGTTTCTGCTTAGGTAACAGGAATTCATGTAAAGTTATTAATGTTGTATATCCCAGCGGCCCATTGGGTTTCACCCTTAGTTTCAGGAAATGCCCCTCCCACCTTTCTTGGCCGGAAACATGAGGAAATGTAGAAGCATGTTTTGAAATAGCCTGAAACATTTCAGAGATTTTTTTAAAAACATGCTCGAAACACAGACCCACATTTCTGAAACATTTTATGGCCTTATCAATGTGCTTTTAAACCCAAACAAGGTGTATTTTGGGTCCACAAAAGTGCTTAAAAACTGCATGGGACCCAACAAGCACAAAAGATGCCTAATGACTGGGAAACATCAAGTCTAAAATCATTTTAATGTTTTTGATTGTTTTGTTCAAATTTGCAAGATCACGAGCTATTAAAGAAACATAGTTTTTGAATATTTATATTTTCAAAATACTGTCTCTATGCTTACAAAATTTGCGGGGGAGTATGTGGGTCAAGTTTCCACATTGTATCTGTTCTGGAAGCTTGTACTTGTTTCCATGTTTCATGCAACTTAAGTTTCACCTTATTGTGCCAAACTTCTGCCTATAGTATGTTTCTTGTTGAAGCAGTGCATAAGTTGTCTGATGTTTCCAAAAAATGTTACAGAGAGGAAACCAACTTATTGAGGAGCTGTTGTCTGTCATTCCAAATGCGCATTACTACAAGCGAGGAACATTTGAATTAAAAAAGGTGCTTCCATTGTTTAGCATATTGTTTGTATGCTTTGTCATATTTGGTTTTTCTGATCATATAGCCAATGTAAAGCTGCAATTCTAGATTTTAATGCTTCTATTTCTTTGCTCAAACAATGTTAGTATGCGTAGGTGCAAACTTTGGGAAATGCTTCTTCATGAGTACATTTTTTCTCACAAATCTGTTCCTTTCTTGGCTTTGTAGATTGTGGAATATGCGAAAAATCAAGACTTCACTTT
This sequence comes from Pinus albicaulis, assembly GCA_034641835.2. Lineage (NCBI taxonomy): Eukaryota > Viridiplantae > Streptophyta > Pinopsida > Pinales > Pinaceae > Pinus > Pinus albicaulis. Next base: position 277,968,541 of record CM076579.1, on the reverse strand, counting down.
TATTATTGTTGTCCATACAAATCGCAGTGAGCCAAGTATGCATTTACTTTCATGACTCTTTTGTTGGAAGTATTATGTAGTTGCTGAATGGTCTATTGGTATTATAACAACCCTAGGAAAAATATGAATAAGCATCAAAACGTTGCTAGATTTTTATATATAGTTTTGAATAGCAGTATTGTGCATGATAACAGGTTAAATAATCTGTTTCACTCTTTTCTTGGAGAAATTATATTAAATATGTGGGGTTAATTTGCAGATGGAATGCTATTTATCAATTTGCCGGATGGCCCCACAGCCCATTTTAATCTCTCTAGTCTTGTTTTGCGCAAGGATATAAAGGTTCTCACAACATTCTTGCAAAGTACTTTTGTATATTTTTGTCAATCATGTTTAGAGTCTAGAGTTAAGAACCATGAGATAGCTTTCAAAATCTCAAGAAATTTGGTAAACTTCATTTGAAAATGCCTTTTAGAGAAGTTATAAACATAACACGGATAGGAGATGGAAAGACCAAATGTACCAGGGATAGTATTATTGTAGGCTAGCTTTGTGATTGTGATTTTTTTCAGCTCTATTTGCCAGGTACTAGTGGTTTATGAAATTTTGTTTGCGTACAGAATCATGGTAATCCAACAACCCATCAACCAGAACTTATACTAAATAATTTCACTACTCGGCTTGGACACCGAATAGGCAGGTAAATAATTTCAGAAGTTATCAACAGTATAGTTTGATTAGAATCTTCTTTCTTATCTTATAATAATATATTGACAAATATTATATCTACAGGTTATGGAATGAAAGTAGTAGACCCTTTGAATCTAATAGAGTATCCTTGCTTATATTGATATCTTTTTCTTGTTTAGGATGATTGCATCAGTTTTTCCTCATGATCCCAACTTTCGTGGTCGACGTGTGGTAACCTTCCATAACCAACGGGATTTTATTTTCTTTCGCCATCATCGGTAAGTTATTATCTTTTCAAATTAGCTAATTGGAAATACTGTGTGTGTATGTGTGGGATGTAGATGAGGAAAATTCTTGCTTCTTTTTTTCAATAGAAGCCCGAGAAAAAGACACCTTATGATCTAATTGGTCAATTAGGTTTCTACCATATTGATACCTTTGGCTATATAATGATTGGTTAGTCTATAGCTTTGTTTTTTGAAATACAATGCTTATCTCATCACTGTGAAACCTAAAATGCATTATGAGCCATTTTAAATGTGGATTGTGTGTAGAAAATCCATGAAATTCTGCAACTGCTAATTTGAATAATCTGAAATTAATTTCTTTTCACCAAGACACAGAATTTCTCAACACTAGGTAAGCAGCGGAATAGACACAAAGAGATAAAAACACAACACACAATATTGACACAATTATTTTTCTTGGGAAACCCAACTAGGAAAACCCTCTGCTTCCTTGAGAATTTACTTGATAGAGTTCTGAGTAATTAGATCAAATACAATACAACTGTTTCATTTGAAAACTCACTCTTCTCACAGCTACACTAGCTAGAAACACCCCGCTTGCAATCTTTACCTCTGCTCTTACTTGCTTGCAGCCTGTTTCTTCCTATTTCCTGGCGCTGGAATAGGCTCCTATAATTTAGGAAAAACATCCTAAATCCTATCACACATCTGGCTGCTAGAAGTCACTTTATGCTTAGTGTACTGGCTGCTCCAAATGTGCACTCTCAGTGCAAGGCTCTCACACACACAACCTGTGCCCTCTATTCTCTTGTCTCACCAACTCGTGCTCACAAAACAATGATTAATTCTGTGCCTTTGTCATCCTTATAAGCTTATCAACCCATCTAAATTTGGCAAGTTTATATTTGCAACTCCAACATGTGATTGACTAATTAACTGAGTCTAACTGACTCATGCAACTTGTACTAGCCACAAATAATCTTTGAGACTGGTCACTTGTCCTTTTCCAAAGCTAACTTGTACTAGGAGACAAATAACTGAGCCTCCAAATATTTGCATGAGTTAAACTGCTTCATGAGCTGTCCTAACTTATAGGAATTTGCCCTGATTGTTAGGAATTTGTCCATAAATTTTATGAACTCGTTCTAACTTTTAGTAACTCGTGCATGCTAAAGAAAACTGCTTCTTGGTCTCTTTGACTAAGGAACAAGTCAAAGGACCTTTCTCACTACTAATTTCAACATTGTGTTGACCTCATTTTTGGTCAGCAATATTTTTTTTTGTAAATCAGATAGTTCTATTAACAAAAAGAGACAAGTAATTACATCCATGGAGAGCTGGTGTGAGCAACATGCTTCAACATCCAAACCCAAAAAGATTTAAACATGATTGATCTTTGGATTTGCTGGTGTATGCTTTTGTACATTACTAAACAGGTCGAAACAAAGACTGAAACCCCCAGAATTGTGTGTAATGGAGATTTTTCAGAGGGCCAAAATTCTGCTACAAAAATTGAGTGACATTGTTGCCTCATACTAGTGGCCTGACTGGCCTTGGTTGAACTGAGGGCCCTCGTGGGCTGAGAAACATTAACATAGTAATTATAGATGTAGATAACAGAAGGGTAGATGAAGCCCATGCAAAAAACCTGAGAGGAGCTAGTGACATCGAAGACGACTAAGGTGTGTCCTCCGCCAAATTGACTTCGAAGCTAATAGGCCGCTCTGGGGTGCTGCCGTCGTTGATGGCGACCTGGATAGGCCGACTGGTCATGGCATCCGCTGCTTCTCCCTCGACGATTGGAGTGGCTTTGGTGCTGGCCATCCTTTTCCTCAGCAGAGCATAATGCGGTGAATCTTTAGTTACAAAATGTCGACGATGGACTGCTCCCACATAGAGCATAAATTTTTCAGTGAGAGCATCAATATTTTTTTCCAAAGTGTTGTTACGTTCCTGGTGAGCCTGCATTGCCAAACCCATCATGGTTTTGGTTTGCCAGTGCAGCTAAATTCCTTGGCTGAAGAGATTCTCCCTTGCCCTTATCAGGCCAGGGTCTAGAATCTAGTCAAAATCTTCGTCAACCTCTTCTGTTGCAATGTGTCGGCGAACCATCCTTGCATGGTTCTCCAAATTGTAGACCCTTTCTTGGGTATCTTGATTGATTGTAATTTCATAATTCCTGGCAGCTTGCTTCGCTGCAAACTCTGCGCTGGTGGTGGAGACATACTCGGGGAAGACCAACGAGAGGAGTGAGCTCCACGGCGTTGGCCTCAACCTCGACCTCACCCCTGCTGAGTAGAGGAACTAGCGCGGCAAGTGGTCATATTGAGAGGGGAGTTGGGGTGACCTGGAGAAGAGTTGTAGGGCGTACAGAGGCAGTGTGGAAGATGGTGTAAAAGGAAGGAAGTGGGCAGAGGCGTGGAGGAACAGAGAAAAGAGGGGATCTCAGGAGGAGCACAGGGCTACAAAGCGAGGAGATTAAGTAGAGGAACAGGTATCATAGTCGCAGGTTGGGGAGGTTGGGTGAATTGACAGGGAGTTGGGAATAATGATCGTGCGAGCGAGGCTCGGAGGGTGGTTGAGTTTGTAGGTGTGCCAGAAGGTGGAGAGGCCTTTTGGGCGGCGTGACGTGATATCCATTGAGGTGTTCGTACTCCCTCTAAGAAGATCTAGCTTGATGGTGATTGAAATCATAATTAATTTCTTGGGAGGAGGCCTTGTATATCTAATCACTGTCTGGTTTGTCCGGGAAATCATTCCCCATGATTGAAGCACTCTCATCCTTTAGCGTGCCTTGATCGAGCTCTTCCCATGACAGCGAGAGGAGCCTTTGGGAGTTTTCCACCCCAACATTTGCCAGCCTGTCAGCCAATTGGTTATTGTGCGTTTGACAACATGGAAGGTCACTCCGTTGGCGTGTTCAATGTGAACCTTAATCCTGTTTAGAGTTTTGCTGAGCCTCCAGCCGTCGGAGACTTGCGTGGCACTTTTGCCATTTTGAAGTTTCCTGCAAGCTTGGGTAGCGATTTTTGGTCAGCAATATTGAATTGCAAAGTCTAGCTGCTTTTAACCTAAATTTTGTGAAATAAATTGAGCCTCACCTCTCTTGAGTCTTCTATTCTCCAATCATTGGTATATGGTTTCTCTTTGTTCATGGTTTTGACATAAAACTTGAAGATGGGTCCACCATCTGGGTGCTGCCATGAGAGATGATGGTTTATCAGTTTTATGGGTGATGATATTTAATTATGATTGTCATGCATTATTGATTTGGCAACATTATGATTCATTTTTATTGTATAGCCAACTTGCTGTTATATTATTCACGGTTGCAGCTTCCTTCAAATATTGAAAGCGGAACAACACATTTATTTGATCTTTACTCAGCATATGGTAATTGTATGGGCCAAATGTTATGCATCATGATTCAGTTAGTTGGTGGATTCCATATTGATGATGCACCTTATTTGTTTTTTGGAGCGATGCATTGCTCATGAACATTCTGTAGAAAAATATGGTTCCAGTAGCCCCTCTGGTTTAGTTTGTTTTGCACATAATGTTTAATGCCCACAGCCCTTGTCAATTAGCTGATATAGAAACATAAATGTGCATTCAAAGTAAAACACTGCTAGGCTACCTCTGATCTTTACACAGTTCAGCTGATAATAAAATCACACAAGCATGCACATAAAATGAACAGTGTTTTTGGTCAATATCTGACCCTAGAAAAACTCCTATGTTGCACCGACTGTGGGGACATGGGTACGGAGGGGATCGGGGGACGAGTTTCCGTAACGGCTAGAGCGCACCCCCAAATTTTCAGAGGACGGCGGGTTGGGGACGGCAAGTGTGGCAACTATTTATTATATTTATTATTTATTAAAAAATTAAAATTAAAATGAATTAAACATGAATCAAAATAAATAAAATACTAAAATGATAAATCTAAAGACTAATACTAATAGTCTAATAGTATCTAATCGTCATTGAGAATTGTGCATCACAAAAACAAATTTCGTCATCATTCAATAACTTAAGTACTAAAAGTTTCATACAACTTACAACCTACAATATACTACTGTCTAATATCTACATAGTCGTTCTATCATCATCGATGCATGATGAATCATTTCAAAATTTAAATAGCAGCTAAAGCGTAAAAGTAAATAGTACTAAAATTTAATAAAGATGTAAACATGAACAATTCATTAAAATTTAAATATAAATCTCAAATTAAGAGTCTAGAAGTAGAAAACCATGGATTATAAATATATAAATTATAGTCATAGACTATAGTCCAAGAACCAAAATGACAAAAATGAAAATTAAAAATAATATAGTCACTAGTGTAGCTGCCAAATGGTAAAACGGTAAACCATAAATGTTTTAAGTTTGATAGGTATATGCGTTAGCCTTTAGGTTAGGGTAAATGTAATTTAGGAATTTACATTTTTTTAATTTAAAATTTTGTTTTAATTTTTTTAAAAAAAAATGAAATATTTTAATATTTTTTTTAGCTTATGATTTGAAATTTTATTGGGGACGTCCAGAAGTCCCCGATTTATTGAGGGATGTTTTGGAAGTCCCTGAAAAGTCCCTGAATTTTCGGAGGGACGGCTAGGGGACGGCTTTGAAGTCCCCAAGTCCCTGATGGAGTTCTCAGCAAATCCGGAACGTTTCCGACGAGTTCCAAAGTCCCCCGAACGCCGGAACAGAGGGAACGGCATGAAATTATGGCAGGGACGGGTCCCTGTGCAACATCGAAAAACTCACAAGGGCAAAATCAGTCAAGAAGGAGATTTATTTCTTGCTTTTCTCAGAGAATTTATTACAGCATTAAAAACTTGTCAAGGATACTTATCTTTCCCTTCAATAACTCTGTCCAGATCCTAGAAATTCGAGTCACAGATTTGGAAATTCGTGCACAGGTTCAGCAATCACTGCATAGGAGTTTGTGCCACTATTCACTCTTCTCTGCTCAGAAAATCAGACTTACAGATCTTGAAATTTGTGTTGCAGAATCAGCATTAAATTCCTTGAATTTCAGACCACCTTCAGAAAACTTAGCCCTTGATTTCAGTGCAAATACTGCCTAGGAAACAGCACTGTCAGTGCCTTAACTTCAGTGCTCAGGTTCCTAGATTTTCGGGCCTGTCCAACCACAATTACTGACCTCGATTTCTGTGCTGAAGGACCTGCAATTACTGCACTGGAATCTTCTTAAAAATCACGTTGTGACTCTTTCTCAGCCCCTCAAAAACTGTGCTGAAACTCTGCCTGCAATTTATGGGAATGTGTGCCACTGTTTGAGCCTAGAAATGTGGGCCTGATCTCCTCGATTTGTGTGCTGAGGTGTTTTATCCAAGCTGCTGTAGATTCTCTCCTTGGCAAATGGCTGTCACAGCCTCAAACTCTTCTCCTCCTCTTGCTCTTTTCTTCCACAAATGCACATGTAGAATGAACCTCTAATCTCCTTGAAGCTCTCTCAGCCTCCTTGCTCCTTTTTTGCAACAATGCTCATGAACAATGAATGAAATTTCATGACTTTTTCCCTTTTAGTTCTTATTAAGATGAGAGAACCCTAACCCTTTTGATCAAGGTCTGAGATTAAATCTCAGCCCTCTAGATCAATGGTGGAGACCTTTTCCTCACCTGACCCCCTTTTTCATGTGTCCCCCCTCATTAATGAGTTTCCGTAGTCACTTTATAACTTTAAGTTGTACCTTGTAATTTTTTCTCATGAATTCACTTTAAAAACATAAAGTGACTTCAATATTACAAGGTACTATGCACTTTTCTCATAAAGTCACTTTATAAACATAGAGTGACTTTAATAATATAAAGTACAGTGTTAAAGTACCTCATAAAGTGACTTGAATAACTCATAAAGTCACCTCACATGACTTTAATAACTCATAAAGTCATTTATTAAAAAGGTGTTTTAATGTGTTTTCCTAGGCAAAAAGGTAAAAGCTATAGGAAAGACTTCGTTGGTACCTTTTTTCTCAACACAATTTTCACACAATGATGTTCCTATTTTCACTTTTTTCAATGCTGTATGTCTAAGTTGGAATTGGTGAATTGGAAGCCTATAGTTGTGGTTGGTCATAAGCCCCTTTGACCTTGATTAATTAGAAGCTCTTCGACTGCTACTTGGTTACTTGTCTCAGTTTGATGCAAGCCTCCTTTTATCTATTGCATACTTTGATTCTCTAAGGTGATGCCTTGTACCTTGTTTATCTATCCATCCTTGGTATCTTTGTGTGCTTTGGTTGGCGTTGTGGTTTCAACCCTTTGTTGGTGGCATGTTTATGGTTTGGGGGTTGTAACCATTGTGGACTTTGGTGTTGAGCCTCATCATTGTGGCACATGGCAGCGGGCTTGTGTTTGAATTTTATTTTATTTCTAACTAAATTGAGTAAATTTTCTATTAAAATCTATGCTTGGACACAACAGTTACTCGAGAAATCAATTACATCGATTCATCTGGCAGAGGATTCTAAGGAAACCGACCGTTGATACAAAAAACTATATTGTATTCCGGCTAATACTAGATGTTGATGTAATATTCTGAATAGAAATAAACAGTAATACACAGCAACATAAACAAGCGTCTACAACAAATGGAGAGACATCACACGAATAATGCAAAATATGGAGAAACGCTGAGCCATTTTATTATGTAACTGAGAGATACAATGAGTACAATGGTGATCAGAATGATGGCACCTTGGCTTGCACTCGGCAAGCTGGAAATACTCTCATAAATGCTCACTGAATGGCTGCTCAACCAAGGACTGCGTAATCTCCGAATGCTGCTGCTGTCGTACTGCTGAAATGGAATAGCTCTTTGGGGCTGTTCCCCTGCTCATAAAAATGTGAAACTCTGGGAATGGGCTGTCCTCCAATAACCCAGAAAAGCCCAAAAAGGAATTTCAGAATGGTTGACCCCGAAATTTGACCCTCCTTGGGAAATAATGCTAACCCAGTGAAATACGCTGGCCCTGAATGATCCTCTGCAAATGGTGGCCTCCTCCTGTGTCAAAATGATGAATAGTGAAGGGCTGGTCCCTCCACACTAACCGCGGGTTGAAATCCTTGATAACTCCTCATTTCCCAGAACTGCCTCTACCACAAATTGCGTGATCCCTCCAAGAGACTGCGCTGTCCAAGCAAATGCGTAATCCTGGCTGAAGATGCTATGGCTCTTTCTTGCAAAACGATGGATAGAACTCCTCACCCGAGCAGGCACTCGAAGCCCCCCAGGGCTGAGGTTGGGATCTCAGCTCGGAGACACCCGATGTGCTGAACAACACTTGCAGACTTCGCTCAATAGAAAAAGCATGCTTAATGTCAGAAGACAAAAATGAGAGATGCATAATCGAATGCGAGAATGAGGAGCCTCCTCTCCCTTTTAAGCTTGAGAGCCTTGTTCTCACCCGAGCCCCACTAAACTGCGCTGTCCCTCGTTGGCCACGCTGTCCCCACTCAACTGTGCTGTCATGGGCCCACGTTGCCCCTTCCCTCACGTTGTCACTAGGCTTTCAGGGGCCCCACGCTGTCATTTGATATTTACCTAACTAACTTTAGGGAGACTTATTTCCTTATGGGTCCCATCACTTCTTTTATTTCCGCCCAACATTAGGATTTGCCGAAATTAATCAAAATTAATATCCCAATTAGTTGACTGCTAATTTGGAAATATTACAGTCGACATGCATATACCTTGCAAAAGTTTTCGTTGATACAAAAAGACTATATTGTATTCCGGCTAATGCTAGAGGTCGACATGCATATACCTTGCAAAATTGACCAAGAAACAAAACACATTTACAATGCGAGAACATCAGAAAGGAGGAGAGAAAGCGTCTTTAGGAGGTTGATTGAGATCTGGCAGTAGCTTGCTGATTGGTTGACTGGAGGCACTGCTATTTGAGTTTTGGTTTTCATTGGCAACGAGTTGCATCTTCAAGTCTTCCAATTGTTGACAAAGAGCATTGATTTCATCCTCTTGGTGGGCTAATTTATCTTTTAGAGACTGAATACCTTCCATGAGGTTAATGGAAGTCGATGTTTGCTGGTGAAGTTTCCAATTTATGTTCATGTGTTTCGGCTAGAGGGATTCAAATTGTTGAGAGCACTCACTGCAGCTGATTATGCCACTAGTTCCAAATATTTTCTCCTTGTTAGCCCATATTCTCGGATTGAAAGTAGGATAGAACCTGATTTCTGCATGTGGAGGGCTCAAAAAACTCAGGAGTCTAGAGGGAGGGCTACAAAGCAGGGAGACAAAGATAATAGTGTCTCGGTGACAGACAATTACATCCATGTGGGTGGTGATGTAGGAATAACAGAGGGTAGATGACCACCTCCTACAAGGAGAAATAGTGCCAACGCAAAATTTCACAAAGTCAGGAGCACCCAAGCCAGGGGCAAAAGGGAAGAGTTGACTTCCAGACGAGAAATTGAAGCAACGAAGAACAACAAAGCACCCAATTGGTAGAGGGAAGAAGGGAGATTATGCAAGAGTCCGGGAGTGGGATGGCACACTTGATAAAGAAATACTAAACAAAAGGAGGATATATTGAGAAGAGGAGGTCCGATGAGATTGGACTAGCTAGAAGATAGAGCGACAACGAACCAAAACGATATGAATTGTGCTCACACAAACAGGATGCACATCACGACACATCTAGAAGAAATCTCAACTGCCATAAGTTATTTTGCTATGATTCTGTAACTTGAGCTAGGTGGTGTTGTTAGAATTCTCGTGGTTTCTGAGATTGCTTCCTTCAGAGATGATGAGCCAACTATGGGAGAGAGTCACTGAGATGACTGCTCGGCTCGAGTAAGCTAACACAGAGCATAATTGAGGACTATTAAACAAAATCTGACATTGTTCAACAATAGAGAGCCGTGAAGAAAGGAAAGTGAGAAGGCCATGAATTCAATCTGCAAGATTGAAATCTCACACACGACACCAATCCAATTGCCATAAACCTTCATTATTGCATCTACCCTTGAAACCATTAATAGCCGAGGTGGGAGGTTTGAGTAGATAACATCTCGCCGTCTTGTCTCTGTACTTAAGGCGTGTGAGGTTGATGGAATTAATACAATTGCATGGGCCACAACATCAATAAGAGCCACGCCACCATTCATTAAGCGCCCCCCTTTTTTAAAGGCACTAATATTTGAGCCGAGGCCGGGGAAAGGAAGGTTGAGTATAGAAACCCAAATCATGAGCATTTACAGCAAGGGGAGGGAGGAGAGTGATGTTTCTCCATCCTGAAGATCCATTTATGTTTGCCTGACTTGCTTGAAGGAGACAAGCAAGATTGGCTTGTCTACCTGCTTCTACATTTTGGTGTCTAAGGATGTGAAAGAAAGATTTGAGAGGGAAGTATTCCAGGGCTCTTGTAATTCTTTGAAGAAGTTTGAGGTGATTTTCCTTAGGCCAAGAGCCTTTGTAGTTTGTCCATATGCTGAATAGTGAGGAGAGAGTCCCCCAAGATTGCTATATTTGCTATATTCAAGTCTTTCACCAAACTTAATCCTAGCAGAAGGCCATACATTTGTGCTTGATTATTAGTATTTTGCCCCAGACCCTAGGAGTATTTGATAGCTAATTTTCCATTGGGATTATAGATAACTCCTCCCCCTCCTGCCACCCCTTTGTGTTTGAATTACCTGGAAAAGTTGTAACCCTTCTCACTTGCGCTGAACTTATGATTTGTCTGGAATTTGACATGATGGTGTTAGGATTTGTTCTGATTGAGCATAAGGGTATTTATTTATCCACATGCATGGGTTCCCGCTCCTTGATCTGGGCCATTGATTGTTTTTTTTTCCAATAAAAAATTCCTTATATTCAATATTTCAAGTGTGAAATCAGAATATTCATTAATCTTCCTTGTAAGGCCATAAAAGAAGAAATACTCTTTATAGACAAGACCAGCAGTCTGTGTACCCAATCTATGACTACATTTATACAGTTTTCCTCAACTCCTTTAATGTAGCCCTTTAAATACATGTAAATTAAAGTGATTCAGTTCTGCAGATTCAAATTATATCAGAAAAATAAACTAAACAGCTCATAATTTTTCTCCTACCATCTCCAAAAATAACAAAGAAATCTTTCAGAAATGGACATTTGGGCCCCTCCATTGAACTCCTACTCAGATAAGGTCTCCTCTTGCAAAGAACTAGCATCTTTAGATAATTAATCAGCTTTTGAATTGGATTCTCTATAGATGCGGGTAAAGAAGATTTGATCAAAATTACGCTTTTCCTCCAGAACTTGATTCATAATTGAGGCTATTGTAATATTTTCAACTCTGCATTTGTTATTTGCTCAATCTATCAATATTGTGAAACCTTGAAATACCTGTAAATGATTCAAGCCTTTTTCCACCACTATTTTTATAAGAATACACACACTATAAAACTCAACTTGATTATTTGTACCTTGACCAGCAACATACTTCAGAAGCAGATAGTGTTTAAGAGTAGCGTACTTAGATTATTTCTACCTTGACTAGATTCTTGATTGAATGGTTGGATGGTTTTGACTCTGTATCTCCTACTCACCTCCTCTCCTTGCCTTTTGTTGCATGCCTTGATAGTATTACATGTTGTTGCATTACTTGTTTTGAGTTTGCTTTATTTGCAACATGGTTTTGATTATGCTTTGCATGTCAATGGCCTCAGGCCCATTTGTGCTCGTTGCTCACTCAGTTGTTATTGCCTTGCTTTGCTAGCTTTGCATTGTTAACAAGGATTATATGGTTAGTTGGGAGTTTTGGTAGTTTGAGGTTTAACTAGCAAAAATAGAAATGCCACAGTGGCACAAGTCTCAGATGTATTTTCTTGGATTGCTTGCACGCTGTCTCAAAACCTACTTTGACCATCTGTTGGCTTTGATGTGGATATTGAGGAAGGTATATGGTTGAGTTCCTTTGCTTATGATGTGGTTCACAACCATGATTTTGTTTTAGGATGATGGATGGTTGCTATATTGCTTCCCTTACGGTTTACTTCCCCTTGAATTGATATTCTTAGGCTGTTTTGCTTATAATTATTTGTAGAGGACCTGATTTCAAGCGCTTTTCAATGGTACAAATATCACCTCAATCTGAGTTTGTAATATGTATGCGGAAGTTATGCCTTCTGCAAATTGACCTATGCTTTTGACCACCATGCTACCGAGTGGGTTCTATGTTTGCTCCCATTACTCACACACGTGGTGCTAGGCGCATGTGGACTTTAAAAAATATTTTAGAGGGTCTAAAACCCTTACCTCTAACCCTAGATAGCTATAAGGAGATGTTCCATATTGGATAGTGTTACCCACTCATGTGGGTGACTGCTAGGAGAAATTTTTTTCTCTTATTGTTTCAACTTGCTATCCAGTAGCCCTATCATGATCCATAGATAGCCAACCTTAGTTTCCTCTCATCCATGTTCCCATTAGTACTTTCTTTCATCTAGCTTGCTCATTTGATGACATATTTTGCTCCTAGGTCTAACTACCATCACTTGAAGTATTGTATCATGCTTATCCAACAGTTCAGAGAGGACGTTCAATCCAATTTGATGATTCCATTGAACACTTTGACTTAGGACTTTGACCACTTATTGAGGAGTCTTGACCTTGGGATGCCTTCAAAATAGTTGATGACACTCTTCTATCCTCCGGGACGTGAAACATTGCATTTCAAAGATAAGATATTGCATTGAGTGTACCCCAGATCTAATAGGATGCCTCGGGCTAGCATTACAGCTACTTGGTGGATGTTGACATCTTTTCGAGGAGATTTGATGGTGATGATGATATGTGATCCCTTTGGGGTGGATGGTACATTACTCTGCAGGACATCATTCCCTTTTTCCATGACATCCCCTTCATGAGGCTTGGGTTGATGATGAGGTCTTGTTTGAGGATGACATCTTGATGAGAAATCCTTGCCAGATGATTGGACACTATTTTGATGAGGAGATGTGACCTTTGGGATGAGATGCACCCCTTTGAGCCATCCATTCATTTGGGGGATGACATCACCCATGGAGGGATTTTAGCTCACATGTGTGGGTTAAATGAGGTCTATTTTTATGTTTTATCATTGGGCTAGATATCTTTGGGGGTCGGCTTGTGACCATTCTAACTTGTAATCATATTTTAATATTCTTTTAGTGCTTTTAGACTAAATTTGGAGAAATTCAACTTGGTTGCCCTCATAAATCATAGTTTTAAAAATTGGTTGGTCTGAACTAGATATTGGTCAAATTGGCTAGGCCTAGGCAACAAGTTGGTAGGAAAATCTAGTTAGAGAGCCGATCTATACCAGTTAGATATCAAATTGGCCGATTTGGTATCTAATTGATACAAACTAGCCAAAACTTGTCTAGTTAGATCTCACATGCGTGAGGGAGACCAATACCTCTGATGGTTGTTTTTCGGGTGGGTTTGGAGGAAACCGGGGGTTGTTTTCCTCCAAAAACCTCCAAACCAACCCCACCCCTCCTAAATTCTAAAACGTAAACAAAAAACCTAATTCAACCCTAGCAATGCTGACAATCAAAGGTAACGTTAAATTCTTAAAGTAAAAGTGACATTTCCTTTATCTTTCATTTTCATCCTTTTAATTCAATTTTTAATATTACCATTAATTGTTTTAGGATGTTTGAGAATGGTTCAAACCTCATTGAATTTCATATGGAGAAACTAGAATTTTAGATCTCACTCAAAATCTAGTAGGCTTAACAATTTTTAGAATTTCACGATTTGTGTAGGAATTTACAGGGTAAGTTCCTTAGATCAAACAGCAAAGGTCACCAAGGTCACCGCTCACAAACATATCACAGATTAGTACACCAGTATTTGACGTGGTTAAAACCATCATAGAGGGAAACAGTCCACGCCCTGAGCCAACGTGACCACTTCAAGCAATTTATTAATATAAAGAAAGAAAATTTACATAAGCTTATCTCATAAACGGTCACCGGACAAATGACTCTCCATGCTCTTTAAATAGAGATCATGGACCAATCGAGTGTTAAGCCACGGATCAAGTGTCGGTAATACCGAGGAGAGAATGAACCGTCGAATCACTACATATCATGACCATCGGATTATAAGTTACAAAAGTACATAGTAAAGAAACACACTTTACCTAACTCTACACTAGACCAAGTTATACTTAACTATTTCCTATGTGTCAGAATATCCTAACATCCCCCCTTAAGAACAACTTGGGATAGGATTGAAGGATTTACAAAGGTGACACAATGGGAGAAGGAAGGAGGCATTATACCCTATCCCCCCTTAAGGATAACTTTCCTGAACTCCAAGCATAGATCGAAGTGTGGTAAACTTCACTTTTGTGAGAGCTTTTGTAAAGATATCAACAACTTGATCATTGGTTGAACAATAGCGCACTTCAAGAACACGATCACGAATGAGCTTTCTGATGAAGTGTATGTGTAGCTCAATGTGTTTCATGCGCTGATGTTGAACTGGATCTTTGCATAGCTGAATGGTACTTTGATTATCACACCCAAGTGTAGTTGGATGCTGCTGATGAAGACCAAATTTGGACAGGATCTTACGATGCCACAGGGCTTCCTTGCTGGCTTCAACAACACCACGATACTCTGCTTCTGCCAAAGAAAAGAGAGATGGCACTTTGTTTCTTACAAGACCATGTAATAGGTCCTAAACCAAGAGTGAATACATAACCTGCAGTAGACTTTCGATCATCAGGGTCACCAACCCAATCAGAATTAGTGAAACCAATCAATAATGGAGATGCTCCTGCACTGTAATGAATCCTGAACTGAACTGTACCTCGAATATATCAAAGTATTCTTTTAGCTTCTTTCCAGTGACTTTCATGAGGTTTGTGCATAAACTGAGCAACAAGACCAACGCCAAAGGAAAGGTCAGGATGGGTATGGGTTATATATAGAAGTTTGCCAACAAGTTGACTGTATGAGGTAGCATCAACTTCAGGGGAAGCACACGTGACTGAAAGCTTGACTCCAGACTGAAAGGGAGAAGGGGTTGGCTTACATTCTTCCATGTGAAAGTGGCGTAGAAGATCACAGGCAAAATTGGACTGAGAAAGGGTAATACCTTCTTTCGATTGCAAGACTTGAAGATCAAGGAGATAATGTAAGTGTCCTAAGCATGTCATTTCAAACTTCTTTTTGAGGCTTCTTGAGTGTTTATGTAGCGTTCTGGAGTGTTTACGTAGCATTTTGGTGTGTTTGTGTAGCGCGTGCGTAGCACATGCTCATCGCCTTAAATGAAAACCATCAACAATGATCCAATTGATTTCGCACGCTACCTACCTGATCTATAATCTCCTTCACAACTTTCTTCTGCTGCGACATCATTCAATTAACGTTCAACACTAACTTCGATCCTGCGACTTGATCTCGGCTGTCCATCTCAACCTTCAGGCTCTCGTTCAGAATTCTTTGGAATTTTAGGGAAAATCGTGGTTTTGGCCTTGGGGAGAATGTAGTCGATTTCCTCTTCTCGGCTGTAATCTCATAACACAAAGACTCTCGAAATTAACCACTGCGACTTCACTCCTCAAAAAGCATTCCAAACCCTTTCCCGAAACCACTGCATACATACTCCATTCTCACTTTCTGGTTCATCTCAGGCATAACGCATTTGTTAATTTCACAATCATCCATGGCGTTAAACCCAACTTTGTTTTGGTTATTCACTTGTACATAGAACCGATTCTCGTTGCGTCTCTGGTATAATTTAATTCCTCCACTCTGTAGGAAATCGGATAATACACTATCTATGCATGCCTAGATTTCATCAAACACACAGGTAAATGCAATTTCAAATGCAAGAATGCTTTTATTACATTCACTTAAAAATACTGTACATACAAATGATGCCGATCCTTGTTCCCATCTACTCAATCCAAGGCTTGATCTTTTTTTAAAATGGCCTTCTCTCATCCCTCTCTCTACCCGTAGGCTTACAATCAGATCTCCTCTATTCCTACTGAATATTACCTATCTAAAAAAATGGTCTCCCTAATGCCTTTGAGGCTTACAAATCTATACAAAAGGTTCTGCAACCAATTCTGGTTCAGGTTCTCAATCCTCTCAACCAAATCCTAAGAATCTTCTAAATCCACAAAATCATCAACTAATTCCTAAGTCTAGGATTCACAATCCCTGTGAGATCTCAACTAGCCTAAATCTCTCATGTTCTCCTACATTCGAGAACATTTACAAATATGCTCACAATATTTAATTAAATCCTATTCTAAATGTTTCACATAAAATCCACTCAAAACATTGAAAATTACATTAATTAAATACTTAGGGAACCAACTCCCTTGAAAATACAAGGCCCCCTAGATTCTACTAAATGTACAAAATTTGAAACCATGATGCTCTTGCATCATCCGAGTACACAACCAGAACAAACACCATCTCGGCAAGATACCATAGGAAGACCTGTCACCATATATTCTTTACATAGAGTTTGAAAAGAGCGATAGTTCAAGTGACCAAATCGCTCATGCCAAAGTTTGCTCACTTCATCATTATGAGCAACAAAAACGGAGGGAAGACATGATGACCCAAAGTTGTCAAACTTACACAACCTTGTGGAATCATCAACAATGCCAGTAGCTAAAATATATCTAAGATCTCTTAGGTCCTTAATTACAACATCATGAGGTGAGAATTCTACGATTTCCCTTCACCTGAATGAGTTATCTGATAAACAAATAGAAGATTGCAGGACAAGGTAGGAACACATAATACATCATTAAATTGACCATTATCTAGATGAATGGTTTTAAAGCCTACAACACTAAGAGATCTATCATCACAAACATAAATATTTTTGGTGTTACAATCATTTAAAGAAGAAAACATGGCTTTATTTTTGGCCATGTGGTAAGAGGCTCTAGAATCAATGAGCCACCACTCATGAGAATGAGAATAAGAAGATACATTCAATGCATAACCAGATCTTGATGCATGACAACCATATGCAGAAAGTGCCATTCTCGAAGATGAAGTTGAAGAGTTCTCCAAATGGATGTTGTGCATCTTCATTGTTGCTTCCAAGTCTTCCATCTTCTTAAAACGTTTTGACTCTATGTGGCCATCACGATTACAAAAGTTGCAATGTCTATCTGTCTTATTCCCTTTTTTTTATTTGCCTTATCAGTTTGTTGAGTTGCTTTTTCAGTTTGCGGTTGAAATTGATTAAGACCCTTGTTTGGTTTAGGACCATTCTTTTTAGGATGTTGCTTCTTTGGATTCTTTGGATATGGTTGTTGTTGGGCTGCTAAGGCTTTTCGTAGAAGAGTTTCCAGTATTAATAAGACCAAGGTGTGGGCTGTGAAGGCTTTCATAGAAGAGTTTCCAATATTAATAAGACCAAGGTGTAAGAGTTTTTCTTGTTCTCTTATCAAAGAATCGCAAAATGCATCAAAAGAGGGGGACTTGTAGGCTGTTCCTTGAGAAATGAGGGCTTCTTTAGTGGAATGGAAGGTGGAAACAAATATAGAGTATGCAAGGCCTAGCTTAGCAAGAATGGAATAGATAAGACTACCATTTTCCTTTTTGATCTTACAACCTTTTAAAAGAAGTCTAAGGGTCTTGAATTTGATCAAAAAATCTTCAATAGAGAAGAAATTATTCGGGTCCAAAGTAAGCAACTCATTTTCAAGCTGGTGGGCTCTGATTTCATTTTGAATGACAAAAACAATATTTAGCTTTTTCATAGCTTCATAAGGGGAGTCAACTTTTTGGATATGAAATCTAAGATCTTGAGCTATGGACATTCCTATCAACCTTCATGCTTGATTTTGTTTATTCTCCCATTTAACATGTTTATCTTCATCAGTGGGTTTAGATTCTAGTCCTGAGACTATTCTATAAAACCCTTTACTTCTAACTAAGTCTATTATGTAGGGTAGCCATTGGAAAAAATTGGTGCTGTAAGAATAACCAGGCATGCACTTTCCATTTTTAAAAACTGAAGCTGTAAAGGTTGAAACTAATTGCTCCAATGGAAAGATCTCAAAAAATTAGGCTGGTTAAAAAAAATGGCTCTGAAAACAGCTTCCGGATGAAGAAGTTATGCCATTTTGAAGAAATGTTGAAGTGAATGCCAAGTAGTCACGTGATAGGTTGAAAGTTAATGATGAAGTTGTACTTTTTTTTAGTTTTTAAATCACCCCCTTTCCAAACTTAATATAATAAGCTCACTTTTTTATTTTATTTTAAAAACTGCTTTATGTGACCCACTTTTATAAATAAGTGAGTCACTTTTACAATGTTACTTTATGAATTAATGACCAGGTAGACTTTAACTTAAATTAAAGAAAAAATGACTTTAGACTGTAAGTGACTCACTTTTTATAATGGGTGAGAAACACTATTTCATAAAGTAATTTTAAAACATAAGTTACATGAAACTTTTTTTAAAAAAAACTTGACAATTTTTTATTTAGAAAATGTAAATTGACAAAACGTTTTTTAGAAAAAGTAACTTGACCAAAAAATTTAAAAAAAAAGTAACTTGACAAAAAAACTTTTTAGAAAAAGTAACCTGACAAAGAGACTTGAACCCAAGGCCTCTATTCCCATAAGTAACTTTACACCAAGTGATTTAGTAAAAGGATTTTGTAATTGTTGGAAAGAAGGAAGGAGGGTTTTTTTTCTTTTTTGGCTCTTTGGGGTGATTTTTTCCTACAAAAAACAACCACACAAACAACAAACATAAAAAAAATAAAACCCTTTCGGCTTGCTGTTAGATTTCTAGTTAGTTCGTCCGACAACTATATATTTTTCTTGCTATTTCTTATTTCTCAAGATCGCACAAAGTCGCGGGGAAAGAGCATACATAGGAGCAAAATCTCGTTTTTCCTATTTCTGGTTTGCCAGATCGCACACATCGCAGAGCAAAGAGCATACGCAGAGAAGAGGGTATAGATCCGATAA
Source organism: Pinus albicaulis (assembly GCA_034641835.2). Lineage (NCBI taxonomy): Eukaryota > Viridiplantae > Streptophyta > Pinopsida > Pinales > Pinaceae > Pinus > Pinus albicaulis. Next base: position 277,949,606 of record CM076579.1, on the reverse strand, counting down.
TAAAAAAATGACTATAAACTGAAATAAACAGATGGATAATTTAATATAACTGCAAAAAAAACTTTATACCTCCAGATCTAAAATGACATAGCTTGGGCAACTGGAAACCTTTTCATATGAAACGAAAGGGGTTCCTCACTGTAATGGAGGCTCTTGACACAACAGAGCAGTTCTCCCGGCTCGAAAGTGGTCAGCAACAATAGATCTGGAAAACGTTAGTTGCATGTAGTCAAACCGGCTTTGGATTTGGATCAACAACATGTGCCTTCATCGAAGTAAATATTGGTACTTCTGAAGATCCGAAGATTATTAAGATTGGTAAAGGTACCATTGAGGAAGAAAGAAAGAAATTGATTGATTTACTTTGTGAATATCGAGATGTCTTAGCATTTTCTTATGATGAATTGAAATGTTACAGGGAAGATGTTATGGAACATAGTATCCCTTTGATATATGAAAATGCTAAACCCTTTCGTAAAAAACTTAGGCAAATTAATCCTAAGTTGACCCCCTTCAGCCTGAAAGAGCTTCAAAAGATGCTCACAGATAGGATTATCGTACAGACTCGTCATTCGTCATGGTGTTCTAACTTGATGATTTTTAGGAAGAAAAATGGAACAATCAGATTTTGTGTTGACTATAGAAATTTTAATTTAGCTTGTAAGAAGGATAATTACCCTTTGCCTAACATGAAGACTATGTTGCAAAGAGTAACAGGTTTTGGTACGATGTCATTGTTAGATGGTTTTTTTGGTTACAATCAAGTCTAGGTGAAGAAAGAGGATCGACATAAGACAACTTTCACCACACCATGGGGAACGTTTGAGTATATCAGGATGCCTTTTGAGCTGACCAATGCTTGGACAACATTTCAAAGGGCTATGGATTATGCTTTCTAGAGTTTAATTTGTAAATTTTTTGAGATATATGAAGATGATCTTATAGTATTTTCAAAGGATGGCATTAGTAATTTAGATCATCTCAGGCAAATTTTTAACAAGTGTCGAGAATTCGGAATATTATTGAATCCCGCTAAGTCTGTGTTTGGACTCTGGAGTAACTAAAGGGAAGTATCTTGGTCACATCATTTCTAAAGATGGGATCAAGGTTGAACTTGAAAGAGTTTAGGCTGTTCAAAAGATTCCTTTGCCTCATAATATTAAGTCCCTTCTGTCCTTCCTTGGAAAGATTAACTTTCTTAGGAGGTATATTCCAAACTACGCGGAAATTGTTAAGCCTGGTCAAAGTCTGTTAAAAAATGATGCAAAATTTATATGGACAAACAGTGGAAAGAAGGATTTTTCAAGAAATCATGACTTCCATCGTGAAAGCTCTTGTTTTAGTTAGCCCAGATTATTCCAAGGAGTTTATGATATTGAATCTCATTGAAGCATTTGCATTTGCATCCTATATCTAGATTTGCATTCTTAAAATTTACCTCCAAGCATAAGCTTGGTTGATAGAAAGATAGGACAACCTTTTTCATTATTCAATTTGAGAAGCTTGACCCTTAAACAACGGTTAAAGTGACCTTGCAGTGCTCTTGTGGTCGAGTCCCTTGTAGGAACAAAGACACTTGGGTTGCTAGAAGTATTGGGTAGGTATCGTTAATGGGGCCTTATAAATTTTTGTAGATGTTCTATGCTTGATGCAACTTTACTTTTATAACAACAATCACATAAACAGTTAAGTAAAAATGCTGATAGAACATACTAGTGGATCTATGGAAGACAAACTAGAAACAGGAGAATGTGTTCGTGCGTTACGGCGGTCAGCAGGATGCTTCAAGCAACAAAGTCTTCTTGGTCGGCCAACCCAAAATTTGTCACAACAGTCCTCAAATCAATCATACAGTCAACTCAAAGTCAACCCCAGAAAAGTCAACGCAGTCCAGAAAAAGTCAATGCAGGGCAGCAACAATAAAGTCAACGCAGCTCCAACTTCGGTCAACCTTTTGACCTTGATTTTTGTGCCAATGAGTACGGCCTTCAAAAATCGAACTCTCCACAAAATTTCAGCTCAAACGGACCATGCGTTGACCAAAGTCAACGCTGGTCAAACTTGCCCAGAAACCCTAACTGCAGAAAATTTCGTCCAGAAACCCTAACTGCAGAAATTTCGTCCTTTTTCTAGCTGCAGCTACTTCGTCCTTTTCCCACGTGAGAACTGCTTCTTAGATGCTCGTATCCAATGAGAAGTATGTGGATGAGATGAGTGAAAAGCTCTCCAACGTTGACTGTATTGATATCCATCATTGAGGTGTGTGACACATCTGTTGGGGGTGTAAAACCTTAAGGCCGACCTGCACTTAAATTTATTATAAATAATAAATTCAAAATAAATGTTCTGCTCATCAGATTAAAATCAATTTTATATCGATTTTACACCTCTCCAAAAGAGGAATCCAATACAAATATTGGAATCTTCATCTAAGCATCACAAGATGGAGTTTGGACCTAGTTGTCCAAATTTAACACTCCCTCTCAACTAGGGAGAACTCCATCCACCAGTGCAATCAAACATCGTGCGTCATCCCGCCGTAACTTGCTTTGCTGGCCTCTTTATTTTAGAACAGAAGTGGGTCAGTCACAAAGACATCATCCCCCGACTGACATAATCAGTCCAGAGGTTCGAAACCTCTATCAGACTCACAAAGAGTCTCCAACCAACCCGAAGTTGGTTCATTTGACCCGAAGTCAGGCAGAGGTCCCAGACCTCACTAAACTTGATCCCAGATCAAGTGGTTGGACCGTGCCATCCTAGATAGAGAGTACGGCAAATTCTGATGCGTCCATCAGTCTTTGCTACTAGTCTCTAGCCTTTCCCATCTCATTGGCCAAATGAGAGGTACTTCCCATGAGCCCTGAACTCAATGGGTAGGATGCATACGGGGCACTGATAATGAGAGGTGAACCAACTCAATAATCACAACGATGGGGTCCAAGCACACCAACAAGGTTTGGCAAGCCTAGCCTTGTGGTTGCTCATAGCTCCGAGAAGCTGTCCCCAAAGCCCCCCAGAGCTCCTCGAGCTCATTGTCCAACAGGACCCACATCATAGGGTCGTTCCACGATACCAAGTCTCTCACGGAAGGTTAGGAACTTGACCTTCCCCAGGGGCTTAGTGAGAATATCCGCGACTTGCTCATCAGTTCCTATATGATCGAGCCTTACGACGCCTCGCTGTACCATATCCCGGATAAAGTGGTACCTGATATCAATATGCTTGGATCGGTCGTGGAACACAGGATTCTCAGTCATACGAATCCCACTCTGATTATCACAGAGTATCACGGTGGTATCTAGCACATGTCCAAATAGCTCACTAAAGAGCTTCCGCAACCAAACTGCTTCACAACAGGCCATACTAGCAGCAATGTATTCGGCCTCCGCGGTGCTCAAAGCCACCGACTTCTGCTTCCTCCTCATCCATGAGATCGAAGCAGAACCAAGATTGAAGCAGCATCCCGATGTGCTCTTACGATCCACCACACTGCCAGCCCAATCGGCATTAGTATATCCAAGGAGTGTCATGCTCCCGGCAGTGTATCTCAGCCCATGGTTTATCGTGCCTCAAAGGTATCTCAAAATATTCCTAGCACCAACCCAGTGAAACTGATGAGGTTCAACCATCTGTTGACTCAAAATGTTCATTGCAAAACATATATCTGGACGGGTGTTCACTAAGAACATCAGAGCCCCTACGAGTTGATGATACTTAGTAGGATTTGCCAATACGGGCCCAGCAGCGCTGCCACTCAACTTCTTGAAGTTGAGTTCCATTGGTGTTGACACGGACTTGCAATCCACCATACCAAATATTTCCATAAGTTTCACAATATATTTTCCTTGAGAAAGGAAAATCTCTCCAGGTCTCTGCCAGACCTCCAGGCCTAGGAAGTAGTGCATCAATCCTAGGTCCTTCATCTCGAACTCAGCAGCGAGCTCCCTCTTACATTGATGAATGAGAGTGTCAGCACCTGTCAGGAAGAGGTCGTCCACATACAGCACTAGAATGAGAGGCTTCCCCTGCACAACCTTGAAGTAAAGGTTTGGATCAGCATTACTTCGAGTGAAGCCCAGCTTCATCAAGTAACTATCCATCCTCTCGTACCAAGCTTTGGGTGCTTGCTTTAACCCATAGAGGGCTTTCTTCAACCTGCAGACATGAGTGTCTCGATCTTGAACTTCAAATCCCAGAGGTTGTTCTACATACACCTCTTCTTTTATTGCACCATGCAGAAAAGCGGTCTTGACATCCATCTGATGAAGACTCCATCCTTGCGTAGCAGCAAGGGCTATGATTGATCGAATGGTGGTATATCGTACCACAGGTGCAAATATGTCATCATAATCTATTCCTTCCTTTTGAGAGAAGCCACGAGCAACAAATCTTGCCTTGAACTTTTCAGCACTTCCATCAGATCCATGCTTGATCTTGTAGAGCCATTTCGCGGTGACAACTGATTTGTCCTTCGGTCTTGGAACCACATCCTAGACATCATTCTTCATTATGGACTCATATTCTTCGTGCATAGCATCCTTCCAGACTTGATGCTTTACGACTTCCTCAAAAGATCCAGGTTCAGATTGTACAATAGTACTCATGGCAGCCAGATACCCTTGGTATCTACACGGCTTCTTGCTTTCTCGGAATGTCCCCCTCGGGGCAGCATGTCCCTCGACATCTTCAAGAGTGTCCCTGAGCCATGATGGTCTCTTTCTCAGTGAAGGAGATGGATCGATTGGGTCCATTGGTCCTTCAACATCAGGCATTGTCTCATCCTGCGGTTCTTCTTGATTTCCAGGCCTTGCTTCATGATTTTCCTCAAATCTCGGAAGATCTACTACTTTCTTCAGGGAAGCATCTTCATCAAAAGTGACATCATGGCATATCTCTACTTCCCTTTGACCAGGTACATAGACTCTATAGGCCTTAGAAGTTTCACTGTAGCCCACAAACATTCCTTTCTTCCCAGAAGCATCCAGCTTACTTCTCTTTTCTTTTGGCACATGAAAATAAATAGGACATCCAAAAATTCTAAAATGTGAGACATCAGGTTTCTTACCAGTGAAAACCTCTTCGGGAGTTTTGGAGTCCAGAGCGGAATGAGGGCATCGGTTTTGAATGTACACAGCAGTATTTGCAGCTTCTCCCCACAGAAACTTCGGTAGACCCCGGTCACATAGCATGGCATCATAACTTCCACATACCCCGTTTTCTGCTCAACAACGCCATTTTGCCTGTGAGTATGTGCGTAGTGCTTCCCTTCTAATCCTGCCTTCTACAAAAGTCTCCTGAACTCATTCGGCTTAACATATCCAAGGCCATTTATCTGCCCTCAAAATCTTGATCTTCTTTCCGGTCATATTTTCCACCAAGGCTTTGAAGGTACGGAACCACATGAAAGCCTCATCCTTCTTCTTCAAGAAGCATATCCAGGTTTTGCGAGAGAAGTCATCAGTAAATGTCATATAGTAAGAACATCCCCCCAGGGATGTTACGGGTAACATACCAGAAAGATCAGAATGGACCAGTTGCAATATATCAGATGTCTTTGTGACACTTGAGGGGAAAAGGTCCCCTTGTATGTTTCCCTTCAGCACAGCCCTTACATACACCTTCATGATTATTTCCAAAATCAGGCATCCCTGTCACCACCTTCCTTGCTTCCTTTGGAAGGGCCTCAGAATAGAAGGTGTCTAACCTCCGGTGCCATAGTTCAGCTTTGTCGTATAGTATCACATGTCATAGCTCCTAGTGATTCCCCTTCAACCCGGTGGAGGTTCAAACTCTTAAAACCAATCACGATAGCTTCCTTGGAGATTCTTCTTCCACATGTGCACCTTTCCACTAGTGAATGCCACACAGTTTGTCTTCGATGGTCGATATAGACACAAGGTTCTTCTTCACTCTTGGTACATGAGTACATCCTGCAAATGTAGAACTTGTCCTTGAGACAAGTGGAGGGTCACAGTCCCTGTCCCTTTCACGGGATATGTGGCATTATCTCCAAGGATAATTTCTAGATTAGTATCCTTCTCAACCATGTCAGAGAGTACTTCCTTGAACCCAGTGATGTGTCTTGAGGCACCACTATCTATCGGCCAGACATCCATAGTGTCGGGCGGGGATGCAGCAGAGAGGGCAGATACAAGAATGTATTCATTTCTTTTATCAACAACATTTGACTCCTCATACCTGGAGTTTCTAGACCTTTTGAAAGGTTGATTGTTTCCGCTAGAGGGAGCCTTCCTCTTTCCTTTGGACCTGCCGTTTCTTTGATTTCCATTTCTTCGGTTGTTGTTGTTGTCGTCACTATCGGGAGAATCCTTCTTGAAAGGACATTCTCTAGCATAGTGACCAGGCCTATGACAAGTGAAACACTTGCCCTTCTTTCCTTGGGCCCTTTCTCTTCCTTTGTTCTTAGGACCACCAGAGTTCTTCTTTCTAGAATGAGCAACGTAGGCAGCATTTCTGTCATTTTCGTATTCCTTCATTCTTGTCTCTTCTTGCATGCATCTTGACAGTAGCTCGTCAAAGTTAGGAATTGTATTATTATTGAGAATGGTAGTGTTGAATACTTTCCATTCATATGGGAGCCCTCCAATTGCGGTGAGTACCATCTCACAATTAACTATTGTCTCCCCAATAGCCAGCAAATTGTTCCTGATCTCGGTCAGTTTCAAAAAGTATGTTTGGACAGATTCATCCCTGCCTTTCTTCAGATTCTTCAATTGATTCTTGAAGAATAGCACTTGGTTTGCATTGTTTACTTTGAACATTTGTATCAGCTTATCATACATCTCTTTGGATGTGCCTAGCTCAGACATGTAGGCAACCAGACTTTTATGTATGGATTCCCCGATCATTAGCTTTGCTTTGATCTCCCCCTTCTTATACTTGGTTTTAGCAGCAGCAGTAGCAGTGGATGGAGGTTCTTGTATCTTACCCAGTACATAGTCCATGAGATCATGGTCTTCTAATTTGAGATCTAATATCATCTTCCAAGCATGGAAGTCATCCCTTCCAGTCAGCTTGTCATCCTCCTTGAAGCCATAACTTGTGGAACTCATTTTTCTTAGTTGGTGATTGCTATAAGTTAGGGCTTGTCTTCACCTCACCTCTGATACCATGTAAAGTTTTGTAGATGTTCTATGCTTGATGCAATTTTACTTTTATGACAGCAATCACATAAATGGTTAAGTAAAAATGCTGATAGAACATACCAGTGGATCTATAGAGGACAAACCAGAAACAGGAGAATGTGTTGGTGCGTTACGGCGATCAGCAGGATGCTTCAACCAGCAAAGTCTTCTTGGTCGGCCAACCCAAAATGTGTCACAACAGTCCTCAAATCAATTATCCAGTCAACTCAAAGTCAACCCCAGAAAAGTCAACGCAGTCCAGAAAAAGTCAACGCAGGGTAGCAACAATAAAGTCAACGCAGCTCCAACTTCGGTCAACCTTTTGACTTTGATTTTTGTGCCAATGAGTACGGCCTTCAAAAATCGAACTCTCCACAAAATTTCAGCTCAAACGGACCATGCGTTGACCAAAGTCAACGCTTGTCAAACTTGCCCAGAAACCCTAACTGCAAAAAATTTCGTCCAAAAACCCTAACACAGAAATTTCGTCCTTTTTCCAACTGTAGCTACTTCGTCCTTTTCCCACGTGAGAACTGCTTCTTAGATGCTCGTATCCAATGAGAGGATGAGATGAGTGAAAAACTCTCCAACGTTGATTGTATTTATATCCATCATTGAGGTGTGTGACACATCTGTTGGGGGTGTAAAACCTTAAGGCCGACCTGCACTTAAATTTATTATAAATAATAAATTAAAAATAAATGTTCTTCTCATCAGATTAAAATCAATTTTATATCGATTTTACACCTCTCCGAAAGAGGAATCCAATACAAATATTGGAATCTTCATCTAAGCATCACAAGATGGAGTTTGGACCTAGTTGTCCAAATTTAACGGTATAGCCCCCTTCCCCAACACTTCTCCTAACAACCTTGTTCTAAGACTTGCTTCGATAATTGAGGAGAAGGACTTAACCCTTAGTTTAGACATATAATTAAAATTAACCAAGACTTTGCATCTCACATAGATTAGTCTTGCATTCATCTTGCATTTCAATTGATTATCCGTAATTGGAATTTGAGCTCATTCTATACTTGCAAGTTTGACATTGTTACGCTTGTCAAGTTCAAGCTTGTTGTCTCTTGAATTTCATCTTTACTTGAAGTACAAGTTTTATTTCTCTTGCAAGCTTATCTCTTGTTGATCATATATTTAATTATTGGTAATTTCTTGATTTCTCGTACTGACACCTTTTTGCAACATTGTCTATCGTAGAGTTTGATATGGTATTGTTATATGCAAATACTTATAAATTTGAGCATTGTTATTAAGGCACTAGTCTCTCACTTTTAAATTCATTGTCATACTGATCTAATTGAATATATCTTTAAGCATCCACCTTTCTCAATAATAATAATCCTACTTGTTCAAGTTGTCTAGAGAGGTGATTTCCTTGCCCTTAGTCTCCTAGAACTTGTTGTTTTAACAAGTTTTCCTTTTTCATTCATTTTTAGGGACTACTCTCCATAGCTTGTCTAGGAGAGAGCTTAAACAAAGTGAGTAGGGAATAGGTGACAACCCCTACTTTGAGCGTTGCGCCTTAGGTGTACACTTTGGGTGACAACGAGGCTGATACTCCTCCATCATGGCATCCTTCCAAACTTGTTGGCCTACTGCCTCCTCATAACTGGAGGGTTTAGAATCAATGATCATAACTGGAAGGTTCAAAATCAATGATGTGGCTCATCAATGCCATATAACTTGAGAACCATTGTAGTTGTTTGCTCCACATCCTGCAAAGTGTTACAGAGCCATGCCAACCTCTTTCTAGTCACTGCAACATCTCTAGGTGGGTCCATTGGCCTTGTTGGCTCTACTGACTCCTAATAGTCCGAAGGATGAACAATAGGGCTAGAGGGCTTTGTACTTACATCCTTCAGAGCATCCTATTGCTCATTATCAATCTCCATATGAGATTCTCTGGACCTCTTGAAGGCTAAGTTGCCAGAAACGCCAGCCTTGGCCCTCGGAAACTTGCATCCCCGTTTCAAAAACGGAAAACTGTACGATCCTCCTCGGAAACGATAATGATCCGTATCTGTCCTGTTTCAGAAATTTTGGATACTTTTTTTTTTTTTCGTTTGTCGTTTCCATGCCTTTTTTTAAAATCCAGAAACGTATTTGAATTTTCTTGAAACTTTTTTCGAAATTTTTGATACGTATCCCGATTTTGGTGAAATGCATTTCCAGCCAGATTTACGCCGGGAATGTTACCTTTAGACGTTAAAGATAAGTTGGGGATGCGTAAAGTTTAAAATGGTTTTTGTTTTTATCGTTGAGCAGTGAGCACGAGCACACCTGTCGCAAATGGAGTTTCATTGTTGAGCATAGCACACCTTTTGTTTTTGTCGTTGAGCAGTGAGCACGAGCACCCCTGCCGCAACTGGAGTTTCATTGTTGAGCAGAGCACGCCGCTGCTACGAAGAGTGTGAGACTGTGAGTCTTGAGACAGAGTCTAGACGCCGTCGCGGACACCCGAGCTAAGAAGATTCGGGCTTCAGCACATTGGTGACTGCACAGTGAGTAGTAGCACGCTGCCACGTAGGGAAATTTCAGTCCCCTCATCCTACAGGTCTACGTCGGAGGCTGGAGCACGCCGTGAGCGCAGGCAGGGCCGAGGCTGGAGCACAGTCAGCGTTGAGGCTTGCTGCTTGATCTGCGAGCAAGGTTGGATGTTGTGAGGCTGTGAGCACGTGGTGACTGGTGAGTAGATGTCAAGACTCTGATATTAATTAATTTTTTATTAGCATGTTCTTGCATTCTGAATTTATTATTTTTAATTAAAATCGATACGAAGTTCTTGCATGACGAATTTCTAAACCATAGGGAGGAATTGGCCCGCCCCTCGTATCCTCAGTCACCCTTTCTTCTCCATTCTTTACCAGATCAATGCTGCCCCATTGAATTTCAAACACATCTGTCATGTCAGTATTAAAATTTTAAATACAGTGATGGTCACCCCCTTCCTCACAACACCTAATTCTAAAATTGTATCATTGGACACTTCAGATGAATCTATTGAATAATCCTTTTTCATCATGCTATATTCCTTTTCATACTAAGAGGAATAGGCTTATGCTATCTCTTTAGGGAATAGGCTTGTGTTATTTCTTGGAGGAATAGGTTGTGATATACTTGGGGTTTGTATGTTTTAGGACCAAGGAAATTCAGAGATTCACCGAGTCTTGCAATGCAATCTGTTATGGATTCTTCCTCTGATAATTTTGACAAAGAAAGACTGTAGGGATTTGTTTTTGTTAATTTTGGGCTACTAGGACCAAACTCCATGTTGTGATGCTCAGATGATGATGTCAATATTTTAATTGGATTCCTATTTCAGAGAGGTGCAAGATCGATTGAAAGATCATCTTGATCGGATGAGCAGAACATGTATTTTGAATTTATTCCACATGTGCAAGCTCTGCCTGATTTATCCCACATGCCTAAGAGATGTGTCACACACCCCTACAGATGGTTATATATTGGAGAGACTTGGAGGTCATTTTACACACACATTTTGGAGGCATTCTCTTCTCTCACGGATGGTGCTGCGATTAGGGCTTCTCATGGTGCAACGTTAGGGCTTCTTGGTGCAGCGTTTTGATGAGTTGTCTTGGGGTTATGTGACCTAATGGAGACTTTGCTGGTTGAAGCATCCTGCTGACTGCTGTAATGCCACCATTCTTCATCTCTGTTTTTATCGATGTATTGGTATGTTCTATCAGCATCTTACTTTCATGTGATTGCTATTTGGGCCCTAGAAGATTAAAGTAAATTTGCATCTAGCATAGAACATCTTCAGAAATTAACATGGTATCAGAGCGAAGGTGAAGACAAAGCCCAACTAGTGTTGAGAGCAATCACCGATCTATTGGGAAAGATCTATTGTGTGCAACACTTGCCTCACAAGAGCTTGATGGAGAGAGGTATTTTCTGTTCTAGGCCGCAACAAAGAAGTCTGGACCAGCGTGGGTGAGAGGGCCTGTTTTGATGTCATTTCAGGAGCACCGAATTGCTGAAGGAGAACCGCAGTACCTTGCTGGAGGGCCGTAGGAGGTGGGGTTTGTTTGAGGGCTCGTTTGAGGTGAGACAACCCTCAAAATAGGCTGCCGCAGACTGTTTGAAGGGATGAGAGGGAGCCGCTGTTATAACAGGAAGGACAGTCCATGTATAGGGCTAGAAACTGCCCATACATTGCAGCGTGGAGGGAGATCCCTTCCCTAAAGGATAACTGCAGTCTTTAGGGGCAATTATGGGCAGAGATTAGGGCTGAAAAGGGGACTGTCATGATGCCCTAGTTTCCAGCGGTGGAGTAGCTTTCAAACAGTGGACAAAGGTACGTGTTTTAGTGAATGTTTGCAAGTATTGGATCCTAGTTTAGGGGATCAATTTTGGATCGGTTTGGGCAGCTTGTGGAAGTCAAGAAGGAGGGGCAGATCTGAAGATTAGATGCCCTACACTAGTAGGCAGTTTCCATAGTGAAGATCGGTGATTGGATCAGATTCATATGCAACCTGTGTGGAAATGTCGTGGGTGCGAGGAATGGCAGCGTATGCTACTGTAGGTGGGCCGCAGTCCCTATCTCATCTTTGGAGGACAACGTGGAGCTGTTTAGAAGCTGTCTATGCCCAGGACAACAGTCAAGGGTGCCTACACTTCTCCAAGTCAAGACCGCAGCAAAGGAGCATATGACAACATGGAGAGCTATGAGATTAACGAGGAAACTTCTCTGATTGGGCCGCAGTTCTGAAGGTGAATGTGTGTGGATTGAAGGGCTGTTTAGGTGCGTATTGCTGGGCAGCTCAAGCCGCAACAAAGAGGAGCAAGATGTTGCTGTTTTGAGTGCGGATTGGTGCAGAAAAGAGCACACAGCCAGGTCGAGGAAGTTAAGATGACATCGCAACTGTTAAGGGTATTTGTTTAGGTGTGTTGAGGAGATCGAAAGGCTACAAGTTGCTAAGCTAGGCCGCAGGCCATAGCCAACAACTTGAGGCTGTTTCTGGGTTGCTTTGAAGTAGTTAAGGTAGAAAAAGGGACAATGTGGTGTTGGAGGGTCTCACCTTGGAAGACCGCAGCTCTAGAAGCTTGTAGTACTGAACTGTGTGGAGGTTAAGGGTTTTGTTTTGAATTAGTTTTTTTTAGATCTAGGACAATCGGTAACTGGTGAGAGTTGCCTGAGCAAGGCCCGGGTTCAAATCCAACTGGCTGCCACTATAAACCTAGGCTAGGTGCAACAGCTTGCAAGCCGCACACAATAGCAATTAACTTATGCCTCAACAAGAGCCGAGACGTCCACTATGGGGTCGCCTACTCTTCTAGCCAAGACACAACAGGCGTATGTCTCCACGGAGATTTGAACCTTGGTGGATGGGATGAAAACCTTCTCCCTCCACCGTCAGACCTCCGCTTCACGGACGTTTTGAATTAGTTAATGAAGGAGACCTATTCTAGGAAAGGCCGCAATCATTTAAGGACTGTTTGGTGATTGTTCCAAAGACTGTTGCAGCGTATGGGTGCCCTAACTGTTACCAACAGAAGCAGACTTGTTGCAGTAAGAACAAACCGATTTATGAATGGTTTTCTCCAGTCTGCTTGAGCCTTGAAGATAGAGTTTTTTTGCTCAACCACGCTGGAAGCCTGTTAAGAGGTTTGACGTATTCAGTCTAGATTTCTGTGCAAAAGAAGAGGTACGTAAAATTGATTCTTACATGGAAAGTTTGATAAAGTATGTCTGTTTTGAATGTTGTTTAAGGAAATCTAAGGATAGAACAGTGACATTGGCAAAGTATATATGACCTCACTGAATATGGCAGAGTTTATATGAACTTGATCTGTGGTATCTTCAGTGGCATATGGAAAAATATATATATATATATATATATATATATATATTATAAGAATGAAGTTTGATATCTTCAGTACTGTATGTCAGTATGACAGTGATGAATATGATAGTGATGTGTATGATAATATTATGGCAACACTGTAATTAGTGATATGACAGTGTATGATACCTGTCAAGATGTATGATAGTATATGGCGATGATACTTGTATGGCTATAATTCCATAAAATAAGCCTTGACAGTGGGTAAGTAAAATTTAGACCTATGATTACAAAGCCCTTTCCGAGGCAAGGAAGTTGGTATCTGGGATGCCCGAATTCTAAAATAATCATGAAAGCATATGTTAGGGTTGTGCTGAAGGAAAGCATACAAGGGGCCCTCAAGTGTCACAAGACATCCGATGTCTTGCAAATTGATACATTCTAATTTATCTGATATGCTGCCCGTGAAATCCTTGGGAGGATGTTCCTATTTCATGACTTGTATGGATGACTTCACTCGCAAGGCCTGGATATATTTCTTGAAGAAGAAGATCAAGATTTTGAGGACTGATAATGGCACCGAATGTGAGTCATATGAGTTCAATTACTTTTGCAGAGGAACTGGCATTAAGAGGGAGACCTCTACCGTATATGCTCCTGAGCAAATGGCGTTGCTGGAAGAAAGAAGAGAAGACCCTCATGACTCAGGGACACCCTCGAAGATGCCGAGAGACATATGGCCCCAAAAGGGGGCCATTCCAGGAAAGCAAGAAGCCGAATATACCAAGGGTATCTAGCAGCCATGAGTAGAATCGTTCAATATGAGCATGGATCATTTGAAGAAGCCGTAAAGCATCAAGTTTGGAAGGATGCTATGCTCGAAGAGTACGAGTCCATTATGAAAATTGATGTCTGAAATGTGGTCTCGAGACCGGAGGACAAAGCTGTTGTCACCTCAGAATGGCTCTATAAGATCAAGCATGGATCTGATGGGAGTGCTGAAAAGTACAAGGCAAGATTTGTTGCCCGAGGCTTCTCTCAAAAGGAAGGCATCGATTATGATGATATATTTGCACATGTGATCTGTTATTTCCCTCACTGCCACGCAAGGATGGAGTCTCCATCAAGATGGAAGTGAAGACCGCTTTTTCTGCATGGTTCGACAAAGGAAGAGGTGTATGTGAAGCAACCTCTAGGGTTCGAAGTCCAGGATAAAGACTCTCATGTATGCAGGTTGATAGAGAAAAACCTCTCATTCTGGTTCTCTATGTGGACGACCTCTTCTTGACAGGTGCTGACCCTCTCATTCATCAGTGTAAGAGGGATCTTGCTTCCGAGTTCGAGATGAGAGACCTAGGACTGATACATTACTTCCTAGGCTTGGAGGTCTGGCAGACCTGGCGAGATTTTTCCTTTCTCAAGGAAAACACATTGTGAAGTTGCTGGGGAGTTTTGGTATGGTGGACTGTAAGTCCGTATCAACACCGATGGAACTCAACTTTAAGAAGTTGAGTGGAAACACTGTTGGGCCTGTGCCAGCAAATCCTACTGAGTATCGACAACTCATAGGGGCCCTGATGTTCCCCTGATGTTCTTAGGGAACATCCGTCCGGACGTATGTTGTGCAGTGAACACTTTGAGTCAACACATGGTTGATCCTCATAACATTCACTGGGTTGGTGCCATGAAACTCTTGAGATATCTCCGGGGCACGATAGACCATGGGCTGAGATACACTGCCGGGAGTTTGAGACTCCGTGGATATATTGATGCCGATTGGGCTGGCAGTGTGGTGGATCGCAAGAGCACATATGGATGCTGCTTCACACTTGGGTCTGCTTTGGGCAGGAAGCAGAAGTCGGTGACTTTGAGCACCGCTGAGGCTGAATACATTGCTGCGTGTATGGCCTGTTGTGAAGCTACTTGGTCGCGAAAGCTCTTCAGTGAGTTGTTCGAACTTCAGACATGTGCTATATACCACCGTTATCCTTTGTGATAACCAGAGGAGGATTCGTTTGTCAGAGAATCTCGTGTTCCACGATCGATCCAAGCATATTGATATTGGTACCATTTTATCTGGGATATGGTACATCGAGGCGTCGTAAGGCTCGATCATATAGCAATTGATGAGAAGGCCGCAGATATTCTCACAAAGCCCTTGGGGAGGGTCATGTTCCTAACCTTCCGTGAGAATCTTGGAATCGTGGATCGACCCTATTTGGAGGGTCCTGTTGGACGATGAGCTCTGGGAGCTCCAGGGGGGCTTTGGGGATAGCTTCTTGGAGCTATAAGCAACCACAGGGCTAGGCTTGCTGAACCTTGTTGGTGTGCTTTCGCCCCATCGTGATGATATTGAGTTCTTTTACCTCTCTTTGATTTGTGCCCCGTATGTATCTTATCCATGGAGTACCAGACTCATGTTAAGTACCTCTCATTTGGCCAATGAGGTGGGAAATGTGGATAGAGACCGATAGCAAGACCGATGGACATATCAGAGATTGCCGTAATCTCTATGTCTAGGATGGCATGTGTCCAACCACTTGATCTAGGATCAAGTCTAGTGAGGTTTTGGACCTCCAACTGACTTCGGGTCAGTTAAACTAACTTCGGGTTAGTCTATGACTCTTTTTGAGTCCAAGTGAGGTTTTGGACCTCCAACCGACTTCGGGTCAGTTAAACTAAATTTGGGTTAGTATGAGACTCCTTTGAGTCCTATAGAGGTTTCAAACCTCTGAGCTGACTTCGGGTCAACTGGGAGTGAAGTCTTTGTGACTCACCTTTTGTTCTGAAATAAAGAGCCAGCAAAGCAAGTTACAGTGGGATGACGCACGATGTTTGGATGGCACTGGTGGATGGAGTTCTCCCTAGTTGAGAGGGAGTGTTAATTTTGGGCAACTAGGTTCAAACTCCATGTTGTGATGCTCAGATGACGATGCCAATATTTTTATTGGATTCCTCTTTCAGAGAGGTGCAAGATCGATCTAAAGATCATCTTGATTGGATGAGCAGAACATGTATTTTGAATTTTTTCCACATGTATAAGGTCGGCCTGATTTATCCACATGCCTAAGAGATGTGTCACACACCCCTACAGATGGTTATATATTGGAGAGACTTGGAGGTCATTTTACACACATTTTGGAGGCATTCTCTTCTCTCACAGATGGTGCTGCGATTAGGGTTTCTCATGGTGCAACGTTAGGGCTTGTTGGTGCAGCGTTTTGATGCAGCGTTTTGATGAGTCGTCTTGGGGTTGTGTGACACATTGGGTTGGCTGACCTAATGGAGACTTTGCTGGTTGAAGCATCCTGCTGATCGCTGTAACGCCACCATTCTTCATCTCTGTTTTTATTGGCTTGTTTTCCATCGATCTATCAGTATGTTCTATCAACATCTTACTTTCATGTGATTGCTATTTGGGCCCTTGAAGATTAAAGTAAATTTGCATCTAGCATAGAACATCTTCAAAAATTAACAGTTTTTCTGGTAGTTTCAGAAGCAGAACTCAAGATACTTGGAGAAAGTCTAATATTACGAACAAACTGAGCAATTTACTCCCTGTTGCTACTGTTAAATTTACTCCTTTAGGCATTGTCTTTAATCATTTTTTTCTCACATTTGCAAGAAAGTCCACTTGTAGGCTGTCAGTGGTGGCATATGTTGGAGCATACCTGTGGTTTCAACTTCCAAGTTCAAATATGACAATATATATATATATATATATATGTAAGTGTCAAAAGTACCACCTTTCATGTTTGAATTTGCAACTTTGAGTTTGCTGATTTTATTTTTTACTAGTTAGCCTTTTTTGAGATTGCATTGTAATTTGTGACCCATTGATTTTAATTTTAATTTTGCAGATTTATTTATATCATCATTAATGGAAACTTCAAGTTTAGTCATTCGTGAGACAGGGACACTGGAGAATAAAATTGAATCTTCCCCTAAAGTTGATCCAAAGTCACCACTTTGGAAATATGTAACTATTGTTGGGAAGATCCAAGGAGGCGGCTCATTGGCATGGGTTTGCAGTGAGTGTAAAAAGCAATTTAAGGAATCATACACACGGGTCAAAGCACATTTACTTGGGTTAAAAGGCAATGGGTTTCGAATATGTAGTAGACCACCTAAAGAAAATGGGATAGATGGAAATGGTTTAAGCAAGACAAAACTTGCAAAATATCATAAAGAACAAGACGAGGCAGATGCTAAATCAAATGAGGCAAATTCTACAAGGTTGGGAGCATCTTCATCAAAGCCTCCACTTCATTCTCATGGAATTGTTGATTCAAACAAACGGTTTAATTTGGGACCGCTTGAAAAAAGTTTTAATAATGATGTTCGAGAGATTGCAAATGCAACTATTGGTCAATGCATTTATGCAAATGGCCTTCCTTTTAACCTTGTGCGATTTCCTTACTGGGCAAAGATGATAAAAACGGTGAATGAAGCTCCAAAAGGGTTCAAGAGCCTTGGATATGAGAAGGTCCGAACTACAATGTTGAGTGTTGAAAAGTTAGATTTGGAGGCTAAATTAAGCCCCATTCGTAATTCATGGCGCAGTTTAGGGGTGTCCATCATTTTTGATGGATGGAAAGATCAAAGGAATAGGCCTTTGATCAATGTGATTGCTCAGAGCCCAATGGGGGTAATGTTTTTGAAGGCAGTGGATTGTGAGGGGCAGATGAAAGATTCTCAATTCATTGTTGACATCTTGATTGAAACAATTGAATTGGTGGGGTTAGAAAATGTTGTCCAGGTAATAACTGACAATGCAACGGTGTGTAGAGCAGTAGGCCTAATTATTGAAGGCAAATATCAACACATTTTTTGGACCTCTTGTGCTGTACATTCATTGAATCTCATGTTCAGCAAGATGGGGAAGCAAATTGAGTGGATTCATGTTATTTTTGAAGAGGCAAAAGAAATTCAAGCATTCATCACAAACCACCACATGTCCCAAGACATCTACAGGGAATTTGCAAAGTTGGAGTTCCTTAAGGTACCTAAACATTAATCGAATAATAGTTTTTCATTCAAATTATGATTTTTATATTTTAATCTATTGAAACATTGGAAATTTGGCACTTGCAGGTTGCCGAGACTCGATTTGCCTCTCACATCATAGTCTTAACAAGGCTTATGCAGGTGAAAGATGCATTACAATCAATGATATGCAGTTCTCTTTGGAATCAATGGAGGCAATCCCAATCTGATAGAGCAGAAACAATGAAAAAATTGGTTGTTGATGATGAATGGTGGGATAAGGTCGAGTACTTTTTGGCATTTACTAAGCCAATAGTGGATTTGCTCCGTATGTTTAACACATATATGCCTAATTTGGGAGAGGTGTATGAAGGCGTTGATTCCATGATAGAGAAGATAAAGATGGTTATAAATGCCAAAGAGAATGACCCAGATGAATTCTTTTACAAAGAAGTAAAAGATATATTGACCAGAAGGTGGAACAAGAAGATAACGCCATTGCACCTTTTGGCCTATGCAGTGAATCCAAATTATTATGCTGCAGAGTTGCTAAGTGATCCAGAAAGAACTGCACCAAACAAAGACCCATAAGTCTCACAAGGATTTTAAAAGGATTTTAGAATTTTTTTTGCAGATCCTAAAATTGGGCACCGGATTCGTTCAAAGTTTGCTCATTTTGTGGGATCAGAGGGTTGGGGTTCTGATATTGATTGTATGCAGGACAAAAGGGCAATGAGTCCAATTGAATGGTGGAACTACTATGGTGGTGAACTTCCACATATACAAAATTTGGCCATCAGGATCTTGTCACAAGTTGCTAGTTCCTCTTCAGCAGAAAGGAACTGGAGTATATATGACTTCATCCATTCAGTGAAGCAAAACAGTTTGGCCTTTAAGAAGGCTGAGGAACTAGTGTATGCTCATTCAAACCTTCACCTTATGTCACACAAGGGAGATGAATACAAATTTGGGGCTGCCAAATTATGGGATGTGGAACAAGAGTTGCTTGACTTGGATATGACATTGAATGCCAGGTCTCATATGACTTTGTTTGATGCGGAGTCACCATTAGGTGGATCTTCAAGTGGACATGGCGGTAATGTTCCCACTTTTGGAGATGATGTGGAACTTCATAGTGACAGGAATGAACTTGTAGACATATTTGATGATATGTAAATGATATTTATGTTGATGATTGAAATTATAAACAAAAACTTGATGATATGTTGAACTTTAATCATGATTCATCATTTATGAATTTTCAATTTATAACTTTATGCTGAATTGATGATGATGATAGATGATAAATCATAATTCATATATGATAATTGATGAATAGATGATAGATGATAGAATCTAGATGATGATGAATCATGATAGATGATTATGTATTTTTACTATTTAAATATAATCTAGATTCTCAAAGATGAATGGCAATACAAAATTATAATTTTCTTATATATATATATATATATATATATATATTTATTATTTTATTATTATCAATATATATATGACGTGCCGTTTCTTGCTGTATTGTATCCAGTTTTTTTGAAAATTTGCCGTATCTGTTTCAAACATTGTATCTGTATCCATTCCCGTATTTGTTTCAGTGCAACTCAACTTGAAGGCTACCTCCTCATCAAAAGTAAGATCTCGACTAACCTCAATCTGGTGTTGTCTTAGAAAGTAGATCTTGTAGGCCTTCGAAGTCTTGTTGTATCCCACAAAAGTACCCCTCTTCTCAAAAGCTTCTAACTTCTTCCTCTTCTACTTTCCTTGAATGAGCTGCAAGAGCTTGGGTTTCATCATCTTGAGGTGTCTGCAAGCTGTTCTTGGACAACAATATGGCATCCTCTTGGACACTGCTAGATTTCTTGAAAACTCAATACATTGATTTGCAATTTCTAAGTGTAAAAATTCAAAAAGCATAAACAACTGATATTCTGGAAACTTAAATCTCAAATATACCGAGTTTTCTAACTTATTATGCACAACGGAAAAATATATCAGAAGATACCGCATAAAACTTTAGAACACAAGATATACCCAGGAAGCCCCAACTTTAGGGAAAACTTGCAATGTTGTGTGTCTTTTATTATTTTCTTTAGTAAAGGATTTTCTTCTAAGTATTACTACAAGGGAGAAACTTCCCTTTTATCATTAGAAAATACTTGCTCACCATACAAACAAATTGATTCTCCTACCTGTGTGTTGGATTTGCAAATTCTCGCACATATAAGCTAATTGGCCCACACGTGCGAGCATAATACTCCTCTCCTGTGAGCACGTGCAACGGAAAACTACACTGGGCTGTAAGAGCTCGACCCTCACTCGATTTCTTCTGCTCGAATGTTTAGTCTTGTGATCTGCTGAAATTCTCATCTCTTCCTTCACTAATCTCTCACACTTGCTTGTTCTCCATTGACTTGCCAGTCACTTGCTTTATCTCCCCTTATAATTTTGATCTCAACACTAATCTCCTTCTCAACGACTGAGATTAATTGTGATCAAGGGCCAATATTAAATCATAAGTTGGGAATTTTTTTAATTTTCCCCAAGTTTAACTTTAGAAAATAGTTAAATAATTAATATTCTGCTAAAGTGGCTGTCTTGTGGGTTCTTACGCTAGACTTAGCACTTAGACAAGCATAACCCTTACTTCTCTACTCCAATCAATACTCCCTGTTAGAGAGGAAGGTGTTCTGCACACCACCGAACTTCTCTCAGAGGTAAACAAATTTGCGCCCTGACAAAGCCTTGGTCAAAACATTTGCTTTCTACGCCTCTGTTGGTACATACTGAAGTGAAACTATAACTATCTAAACAATATATTCGATGTGGTGATAACATATGTTGATGTGCTTAGAACGATCATGAAGCATTGGATTTTCAGAGAGCTTAATACAACTCTTATTGTCACAGTGGATCATAGTAGACTCCAACTCTGTCTTGAACCAACCCATAAGAAGCTTCCCCAATCAAATAGCTTCACACCCTGCAAAACTCACAGCCATGTACTCGACCTTGGTTGAGCTCAATGCAACTAAAATCTGCTTCATGTTGAACCAAGAAATAACTACTGATCCAACACTAAATGAACATC
Organism: Pinus albicaulis; assembly: GCA_034641835.2. Lineage (NCBI taxonomy): Eukaryota > Viridiplantae > Streptophyta > Pinopsida > Pinales > Pinaceae > Pinus > Pinus albicaulis. The sequence continues at coordinate 277,928,541 of CM076579.1, read as the reverse complement.
TTGATGTGCTCTTCCTGTCTGGGGAGCTCCCTCCCCAATATGCATCAGTGAATCCCTCAAGCCTCAACTCATCACCTTGTCTATACCACAATCCTTGCTCTACTGTCCCCTTGGGATATCTCAACACATACTTGGCAACAACCTAATACGCTTTGATAGGCTTAACAAAAAACTAGCCCAAATAGTTAACTGCAAAACATATATTTGACCACATGTTCACTAAATTCATCAGCGACCCAATCATCTGCCAGTGAAGTGTAGGATCTACTCTCTCCAATCTGGATGTATCCATCTTGCTCCAGTTCGTGACTAGAGGCATGGTCATGGGCTTGCAATCTTGCATGTGAAACATGTTCACTAAATACATCAGCGACCCAATCATCTACCAGTAAAGTGTAGGATTTACTCCCTCTAATTTGGATGCATCCACCTTCATCTAGTTCGTGACTAGAGGCGTGGTCATGGGCTTGTGATCTTGCATGTGAAGTCTTCTCAAAATCTGCAAAGCGTACTTGCCCTATCCCATGAATATTTCCCCATCACCCTGCCATAACTCTAGCCCAAGGAAATAGTGCATCAACCCCATATCCTTCATCTCAAACTCGCTTGCAATATGACTCTTGCACTCCTAGATGAGCTTATTTGCACTTGTCAAAATCGGATCGTCCACGTAAAACACCGTATTAAGTGGTCCATCTCCAACAACAATGTAGTAGAGGTTGGGGTCTGCTTCACTCTTGGTGAAGCCCAATTGTTGAAATCACGATTTCCGTTACACCAAAACCCACAGGTGTTAGTAAACGGACGCAGCACCGGAGTTAATGGATCCACGAGAGGTGGTTAAGCCATGTCGCGAAGCACACGGGGAGCACTAGATTATCCAATGCCCAACAATCTCCCCCCCAATGCGAGCCGAGTGTGATTCAAACTCGAGACCTTTGGCTCTGATACCAGTTGAAATCACGATTGCCGTTACCCCAAAACCCGTAGGTGTTAGTAAACAGACACATCACTAGAGTTAATGGATCCACGAGAGGTGGTTAAGCCATGTCGCGAAACACAAGGGGAGCACTGGATTATCCAATGCCCAACAATCCCTAGAGGTAACTATCAATCCAAGCATACCATCTCCGTAGAGCCTGCTTGAGCCCATACAAGGCTCTTTCGAGTCTGTATATGCGTGTCTCTCTACTGCATGTCTCGAATCCCTCCAGCTACTCTATATAAATCTCCTCCTCAATAACCCGATTCAGGAAGTCTGTCTTCATGTCCATTTGGTGGATCTTCCACCCCATATGTGCTGCTATAACTGTAACTACCTTGATAGACGAATATCTGGCAATTGGGGCAAAGATCTCATTATAATAAACTCCCTCTACCTATGAGAACCCTTTTGCCACGAATATTGCCTTATACTTCTTGATACTCCTATCAACCTCATGTTTGATCTTATAGACCAAGAAGAGTCCACAACAAATTTGCCGTTTGGTCATGGCACCACTTCCCACACATCATTCTTCATGATGGAGGCATACCCCTCCATCATGACATCTCTCCACACTTGCTGAGTGACTACCTTTTGATAGCTGGAAGTCTCCCCATGCAACAACTCCATAATAAGTGCCATGTATACTTTGTACCTCTGTGGTTGTCTGCTCTGTCGAATTGTTGTACCTGGAGCACCAACTTGCACTTGCGCCTCTGGGATCAATTGATCTGCCCATCTCACTGTCCTTCTCCCAGTACTAGGAGTTGCTGCCTGAGTGGACTTCACTCTCTCTTCCAATTGCGTAACCCTCTCGTCGTCATCTTGCCCATGCACAACTGTGGATTGAGGTACTCGCTGAGCCTCCTACTTGGGAGTTTGTTTCTCCTCCTCTTGTACAGTTACTTGCTCACGCTCTAAGGACCTTTTCAAAGCCCTATCCTCAAACTTCACGCCTGTTTGGATGACTGTCTTCCTGTGTGCTGGAATGTACACCTTGTATGCCTTGGATGTGTCTCGTTGTAGCCCACGAAGATGTTCTTCTCTCCTGTGGGCTGCAACTTCCTCCTTTTCTCCTTTGGTACATGGAAGTACACAAGGCTACCGAATATGTGAAAATGAGACATATCTGATTTCTTCCTTGTAAATGCCTCCTATGGTGTAACTTGCCCCAACACTCTGTGTGGGCTCTGGTTCTGCAAGAAAACTGTTGTATTGCATTCCTTAGCCCAAAGAAATTTGGGCAACCCCTAGTCATGCAACATGGCATAGACCACTCCAACTATGGCCTCGTTCTTGCGCTTTGCCACCTCGTTATGTTGAGGATTATATGGTATGATCAACTCCCTTCTAATGCCCTCCCTGACACACAACTGTTTGAATGCGCTTCACGTGTACTCCCCACCATTATCAAACCTTAGCACCTTTTTCCTGTTTTTTCTAGGCAAAGACCAATACTCTTCCAAGACCAAGCCAAAACTCTTGATGATGTGCTTCTTCTATCCAAGTCAAACTCAGTCAAATCTCTTCCTGTTGCACAATTTCGACTCCTAGCTACAAAATTTCGGCCTCCACTGCAGGTTTGAAATTTTCGGTCCCTGCAATGGTTGCTGCTTCCACACGTGTGAGCAAATTTAGGGCTTCTAAGGCTTCCTTGCTCCTTCGCTTGGGTTGCTGCTCTTTCTAGGGCTAGAAGGTGACCTAAAAGTCCTTTCTTTGAGCTTCTTTCTGCAACTTGACAACTTTGACCTGCAACTGCAAAACTCTAGCCTTATCTTCACAAGTGTGAGAGAGAGAGAGAGAGAGAATTAACCCACAAACTTTTCCCGTCATCTTTCTATCCTTCTTTGCTTGCCTTTCTTCTGCCTCTTCTTCGCTTGGATGATGAGTAATGAGTGAGTGACCATAGGAGGTCGAGTTCTCTCTTATATATAGGCTTCCAAGGAGGATGACATGCCCTAATGAGGCTGACTTTTTAGTTTCCAGGTCGACTTAGTCTTGGAGGGGTATTTTGACACTTTAAATACAAAAATAATTCTTTTGACATGTTACAATATGCCTAATGGGGTCTTCTTCATATGACAATGACTCTATTGACTTCTTGACTCTATGACAAACCCTAGAAGCACCAAATGGGTGCTTGACCTCTAAATAAAATGACCTTGAGCATGAAACCCATACTACAAAAATAACAATAATAAATTTTCTTTCTTTTTACAATATACAAGAATCAAGAGTACATTTCATATTTATGAAGACTGAACCTAGTTACATATTTCAATGCTCCCTCTTAACTAGGGAGGTATTCATAATGGTACATGGACATTCTCAAACTGAAGAGATCTCATGAGAAGAGTCAGATTGTAATCTATCTTATAAGCTATTTTTTCGGCTTATCTCATTGCATCTCATCATACCAACCGACATTGTCACACAGCAAGGCCTTGACTAACCGCTCTATCTCTCCACAAGGTCAGAGCACAATGCTGGCGAGACAATGACTAATAGACACCATCATTATTGTCTCTCAAGGCACATACCCCACCTGGGTATTCACAGTTAATGTCATTTTAGGGCAATTCCTGTCTTGGAATAACACATCGTCAAGGAAGTTCCTCTTTGACTACGCTTACCTATTGGATGCCCTACCTCATCCTCAAAGAGTATTAGAAACCAAAATCTTACACAATCCTCCATTCTTTCTTTACAAAGTGAAGACAAGAATGGTGTGTGTATCTCTCCTTCTCAAATAGGGAGGAGATATCAACCAATTCAAGCTTGTCTCTCAAATACACAAGCTTCTTATTAGGAAGAGATTTTGTCAAAATTTCAGCTACCTGCTCATTGGTGGTGATATATTGTAGCTGCAACACTCCATCTTGCACCAACCTTCGTATGTAATGATACTTGTTATTTATGTGCTTTGTCTTTCCATGGAATATTGGGTCTCAGACAATTTTATGCCACTGATGTTAGCACAATGTATAATGCCACTGATGTTAGCACAATGTATAACTGTAGGGTCCATTGGTCCTTCAAACAGGTCAGGCAACAACTTCCTTAACTAGACAACTTCTCTGCTTACTTCACATGCTGCAATGTATTCAACATCAACACTACTCAGAGCAATTGACTCTTACTTTCTACTCATCCATGATATCATAGAGGATCCCAAACTAAAACATCCTCCAGTAGTGCTTCTTCCATCTGTCTCACTACCTCCCCAATCAAAATCCATATATCCAATCAATTGGACATCATTCTTTCTATCATACTTCATGTAATAATGGATTGTTCCTCATAGATATCTTAGTATATGCTTGGCTGTTATCCAATGGTCATACTTGGGCTCTATCTGAAATTGACTGAGAATATTCACTGCAAAACAAATGTCTGGTTGAGTGTTCACCAGATACATCAGAGAGCCAACCAATTGTCTATACCTTGTAGGATCCACGAGGCTTGAATCAAAACTTCTTAGCATCTTCGAATTTGTGATCATTGGGGTTGTCATAGGTTTGCAATCCATCATGCCAAATCTCTTAAGTATATTAATCACATATTTTCCTTGACCTAGGTATATCTCACCAGGTCCTTGCTGAACTTCCAACCCCAAGTAATAGTGCATCACACTTAGATCCTTCATATCGAGTTTTGCTGCCAATTGCTTCTTGCAATCTTGGATACGACCTTCCACACCTGTTATGAGAAGATCATCTAGATATAGAAGAATGATTACGGATTCATTCTTCACTACCTTGATATAGAGATTTAGATCAACAGAACTCTTCGAGAAGCCCAATCTTTGTAGGTATGTGTCCATCTTTGCATACCAAGCCCTTGGAGCTTGCTTAAGGCCATACAGTGCCTTCTTCACCTTGTAGACGTGAGTCTCCCTATCATTAACGTCAAATCCCAATGGTTGTTCTATATAGACTTCTTCATCGATAGTACCATTCAGGAATGCTGTCTTGACATCTATTTGATGGATGTTCCATCCCATCGATGTTGCCGAAGAGACCAATGATTGTATAGTCATTTATCTAGCTGTAGGTGCAAATGTCTCTTCATAATTGATGCCTTCTTATTGGGAGAAACCCCTAGCCACAAACCGTGCTTTATATTTATCAACACTTTCGGTTGCTGCATGTTTAATCTGGTAGAGCCACTTGGAAGTCACCTTAGGTTTGTCTATTTGTTGAGGAACGATTTCCCAAACTCCATTCTTCATTATTGATTGATATTCTTCATTCATAACATCTTTCCATTCTTGATGATTGACAACATCTTCAAAGGTGGATGGTTTTGCTTCAATCAACTTTGCCATATAGGCGCCATACCCTGAGTACCTTTTAGGCTTCTTACTTTCCTTGAATAACCCTTGGCTGCTCCATGTCCTTCTGCATCTTGAAGAGTAGACTTCAACCAATTAGGTCTCTTTCTATTTTTAGGAATGACGACTTGTTGCACAGGTTGACTAAGACCTTCTTCTTCATGATTGGAATCTTCTTCCTCCCTAGAACATTCTTCTGATATTGGTAGTTCTTCAACATCAGAGTCAATTGGGAGATCTTTAGATTTCTTATATGCAACACTTTCATCAAAGATCACATCTCCACTTACTTCAATTCGATGCCCTACCTTTATGTAGATCCTACATGCCTTCAAAGTGTTACTATAGCCAACAAATATGCCTTTCATGCTTGTTGTAGGATGTTGAAATTTGATGACTAAAAAGTTACCAGCAATCCCAACCCAGTTTTAATTTCACCTTATCACTCCCATTCAGTTAAATGCCCTTTTCCATAAACTTACATTCAACATATAGAATTCTGGAAATGAAATTTTCAGATTAAAACACATGGGACTGTCAACACATGCTGAAAATAAATATGGACATAAACATACCAACAATACATAAAAAAAAAATACACAGATTTTTGGTCAACTTAGACCCAGGCAAAACCCCTTCAATTTTCTCCGAGGAAAACCTGTTAGAGAGCTCTTCAAATTTATTTATCTTTCAAGTTCAAGAAAAATACATTTGCAGACAAAACAAAACAGAAAAATACAACTTATCTCTTCAACCCAAAACTCTTTGAAAATTGTGCCCACTTTGCCTCGATTTTTGTGCCCACTTGAAGCTGAAACTGTATTATATGGACACAAAGTATACTGTACGGATTTCCATACCGCTATACAGATTGTATGATTTTTTTTTTCATTTTTTTTGGCTCAAAAACTGCTCTCGTACTGCGTGCAGCTCACAACATTAAATGTTGTTCGTACTGTACCTTTTGCTGTCTTCTATGCCTTGATTTTTGTGCCCAGCTAAGCCCAGAAATCACTCCTTTAGCTTGCTGCAACAAATTTCTCTTTCAGAACTTTTCTCCAGCTCTCAACCTCCGTTCTCCAATCTGCTCATGAAGAATGAATGAATGCAATCTCTTTTTTCTTTTCCCCCTTTTGTTTCCCTAAATGACTTTTGGGCAACCCTAAGATCTAATGGCTTAGATTCATTTAGATCAAGGGATGATAATAAATGTTCATTTAATTCTCACTTTCTATTTTTTAACTCACCCATTAAATAAAGTACCCACATTGTACTTTATGTCTAAAGTCACTTTTCACTTTATAATTTAATTTTGACTTTATCACTTATAAAGTCACTTTCACTTTATAATTTAATATTGACTTTACCGCTTATAAAGTCACTTTCACTTTATAATTTAATATTGACTTTACCACTTATAAAGTCACTTTCACTTGATAAAGTCACACTTGGGAAAAAAATTATTTTGGACACTTTCCCTAGGTAGAGACTAATCCATGGGAAACCACTTGTCAAAGGTACATTAAAAATCAACATAGGATCCAACTTCTTTTTTTTTTTAATCTTTCGGAATGTGAATGTAGACATGAAAACCAAATATCCAGAGATGGTCTACACATGGTTTCTTCCCAGTGAATGCTTCTTCAGGAGTCATGTTATCAAGTGATCTATGAAGACTTTGATTTTGAAGGTAGGCAACTATTTTGGATGCTTCACCCCACAAAAATTGAGGTTAAGTCTTGATCGTGTAACATAGCTCTAACACTTTCTTCAATTGAGCGATTCTTCGTTCTGGTAGTCCATTTTGCTCTGGATTATATGGAACTCTCAACTCCCTCTTAATTCTAGCCTCCTTAAAGCTATGAGCTTCTTTGATGTGTATTCTCCTCCATTATCAGATCTTAGTATTTTTATCCTTTTTTCTGTAAGATTTTCTATTTCAGCTTTGTATTCTTGAAATTTTTCGAATACTTCATCCTTGGACTTCAACAAATAGATCCAAGTTTTCCTTGTGTGGTCATCAATGAAAGTTACATAGTATAGATCAATGTTCCACTGAGTTTCTGGGACGAGGAAACGCGGGAGCGGGGATACGCACAAGGGGGACGTATATAAGCAACCCCAAAATTTGGGGAATTTTCGGGGAAACGGGGGGACGTCAAAGTCATAAAAATTTTAAAATTATAAATTATTAAAAATTTAATTAAAAATAACTAAATAGAAAATTTAAATAATTATTCATTGTACATCTAAAGAATAAATATGATCATCATTGTATATTAGACTATTATCATTGATTCATTTAAGAATCATTTGACATTTCTGCATTATAATTTAAATTTATAAATCTGGATTCTTGAAGTAAATTACTAAATTGAATCCATCATTTGACATTATGCAATGTTCCATCTAAATTCATGAATCATCATTTGGCATGATGCAAGGTACATCTAAATTAAATTAATAAATTCATCGTTTGACAATTGAAATTCAAAATATGCAATGCACATAAACTTATACTATATAGGTTTAACATAATTTCATATTTTAATATAATTTAACTTATTTTTTAAGTTTTAACAAGTTTGATGTTTTAATATAGTTTAAGTTTTTCTATTTTTTTGTGTTTTTTAATTTGTCATATATTTAAATTTGTATTTTTTTTTAAATTTTTTTTAATGTTTTATAAAAATTATTAGGCAAAAAAATGGGGGGACTCATATGCGTCCCCCTGGCGTCCCCCCGTCCCCCTTGCGTCCCCTAGGCGTCCCCCCAGCCTCCCCCTATCCCCCTTCAAGGGAGTCGCGTTTCGCTGCCCAAAAAATGTCCCCCCGTAGTTTCCCCGAGTTTCCCCAAAAATGGTACGTGGGGGAAACGTTTCCCTAGGAGTTTCCCTGTCCTCGGGACGTGGGGGAGCGCCGGGGCGTGTCCCCCACCCTGGGGGACGCGTCCCTGTGGAACACTGGTATAGATGACCTCCAAGAGACTTTGTAGACATAGTACCACAAACATCAGAGTGAATGAGATCCAAAATTTCTTTTGATTTTGAAGCACTGCTTCCAAATGGTTTTTTAACATTTTTACCTAATGCACATCCCTTGCAAACTCCTTCATGATCCTCCTTAAGTTCAAGGATGCCATTCATCGTTGTGTTTAGAGTTGGTAAGATTTTGTAGTGGTGTCCAAAGCTTCTATGTCAAAGCTCACATGGGCTGACTTCAATGTGAACCAAGGCTTGAGAAAGAGGTGTGAGTAACCTGTAGAGTCTTCCTTCTCGAATCTTAATGATTTTTGCATTGTTGATGTAAGAGCCTTTATCCCATACCATAACTTTTCCATATATAAAAACGACCCTATCTCCCTTATCTTCTAGACATGAAATAGAAAGTAAATTGTTTTGCAAACCTGGTAAGAATATAATGTTGTTGAGATATATGTTTCCTCCATTTTCCAGCTCCAACGAGGTTGATCCAATTCCTCTTACAAGATAGCTCTTCTTGTCACCAAGTTGACTAGAGTAGGAAGATTTTCCTCTTGATAATGTCTTTAGTTGTTTGTGCTCACTTATCATATGTCTGGATGCTCCACTGTCAATTACCCATATATTTTTATCTTCAAATGTACCTGTAAGTGCTGAGAATAGCCCTTTGTCCTTTGTAGTAGAAGTCTTCGTCATATGATTTGATGCCTTGCTTGAGATGACTTGCCATCGTAGAAAACTGCTTCAATGACTTCTTCAAAGATGTAGCAACCTTCATCAAGCCGTTTGTCAACCTTAGCTTTGACACCATGTTGAGAAATCAATAAGGCTACTATTATGATGGTTTCTCATATACTTGATAATTGCTTGTGATCTATTTTTACTTTTTCTTGATTATTAGCTTCTTCTCTTATTATTATGTTGTTCTTATCATCAAAAAACTACCAAAACATAAAGATCAACAATACAAAAGAACACAGGATGTAGGCTGCAAGCCAGGGCCAAAACCTCTCCTCTTGAGAAGAAAACCCACAAATCTCTTCTCTTCTTATAGATTCTTCAAATGACGAATTCCAAGACCTCTAGACCAAGACCAATACCTTCCAAGACCAAGCCAAACCTTCTTGATGATAAACTTGTTCTATCCAAGTCAAACTCAGTTAAATCTCTTCCAGCTGTACAATTTCGACCCCCAACTACAAAATTTCGGCCTCCACTGCAGGTCTGAAAATTTTACCCTCTGCAACGTTGCTGCTTCCACACGTGTGATCAAATTTAGGGCTTCCAAGGCTTCCTTTCGCTTTCGCTTGGGTTGCTTCTCTTTCCCGGGCTAGAAGGTGACATAAAAGCGCTTTCTTTGACCTTTGTGCAACTTGACAACTTTGATCTTGGAGCTGCAAAACCCTAGCCTTGTCTTCGCACGTGTGTGTGTGAGAGAGAGAATTGACCCACAAACTTCGTCCTTTGTCCTTCTATCTTCTTCGCTTGCCTTTCTTTTGCCTCTTCTTCGCTTGGATGATGAGGAATGAGTGAGTGTCCATAGGAGGTTGAGTTCTCTTCTATATATAGGCTTCCAAGGAGGACGACATGCCCTAATGAGACTGACTTCTTAGCTGCCAGGATGACTTGGTCTTTGAGGGGTATTTTGACACTATAATTACAAAAATAATTCTTTGACATGTTACAATATGCCCAATGGGGTCTTCTTCATATGACAATGAATCTATTGACTTCTTGACTCTATGACAAACCCTAGAAGCTCTCAACGGGTGCTTGACCTCAAAATAAAATGACCTTGAGAATGAAATCCATGCTACAAAAATAACAATAATAATTTTTCTTTCTTTTTACAATATACAAGAATCAAGAGTACATTTCATATTTATGAAGACCGAACCTAGTTACATATTTCAACAGTTATTCCCATCGTCTCCCATCTCAATATCGAAATGCATGTCCTTCTCTGACAATTTGCTGAAATACTTCTTATTTCTAGTCATATCACAGGATGCACCGCTATGCACATACCATAAACTGGTGGCTACTGAACTTGCCATACATGCAATGAATGAAAGCTCCTCAAAATTCACCAGATCTCTATCTGGAACTGTCTCACCCACACCAACGAACTCTTCCTTTCTCTTAGAAAACTTGGCGAGGTAAGAAACCACAAAATTTGACTTGGACATTTTAATTCTCCTGAGCTTGTCCTTCAGTGCCATCTTTTTGGCCTCGCTCGAACTATGATAGAGACCAATGATGACATTCCACATTTCTATGGCTTTATTCTTCCTACTTAGGTGTGTTGAAGAATGTAACTAGGTTTGGAGTCAAAATGAAATATATTTGTCAAAAGAAAGCAAAAGGAATATTTATTATTAATTTAATTGACTTGTCAAAGCATGGGTCTCATGCTTAGGTCAATTGTCTTAGGGCAAGCCTCCATTGTAGGCTTTAGGATTGTTTATTAAAGTGAAAGTCAAATTTTGTTTGGTCAAAGACTCCTCCATCAAAGTCACCTTGCAGTCGGCCTAAAATTTATTGTCAACCAAGTTGGCTTCACTACATGAACTCACGTCGGCTCATTACAAGAGGGAAACTATTATATATAGGAGTGCAACCTTTGACCAAAATTGCAGAGAAGAATTTGTATGATCGCAGAAGTAAGTGCAGATTACAGGTTCGGTGCAAAATCTCAGAAGGAGATTCAGATGTGATAGTGATGGATTTCAGTATATCTTAAGGAGACATGTTCGGATCATTTTCAGAGAATGAGGATGTAACTTCGCTCAAATCATAGAGAAGGTCTTTCGGTGGAATCAAGAGACAGGGTTTCGGTATACCATAGTGAAATATTCAGATCAATTTCAGAGTGATGAGTTCATGTAATCTCATAAACAAGTTCGATGCAAAATCACAGTGAGAAAGTTCAGATCATCTCAAAGGATGGGTTCATAAAGTTCGGTGAATATATATCATTGCGACTACAGAACAACGTAGGAGTATTAGGGTCAAAACATTGATATGTTTATGGGCTGAATGCCAAGTTATCACAGAACTAATTCAGGTGCAATGAAGAAGGTCTACAACTCGTTGATGAAAAGGAACTCGATACAGTTGCCGTTGATGAAAAGGAACTCGATACAATTGCTTGTGGAGATCTATGATTGCAAGAAATATGATAAGGGCTACTACAGGACCAAGGACGAGGCCATCATTGAGGATCGAATTATATTGAGGATGACATAGAATCATGAGCATGATTTGGGTGCCACAAAACTGAAGTATGTCATCATTAAGAAATGTTCAAAGCTTGATAGAGTTGACTTGATGGAGGGACTCTCTAGGTTAGGTTGTGAGTGTCTTGGTCATCTCATTTTGTTCTTATCTACTAAAGGAAGAATTTTCGTAGGGTTTCCCCCTAGAGTGGGTTTTTGCCCTGGTTGCGTGCCTACATCTCGTGTCCTCTTTTATTTGTTGTTTGGCATTAGTCTTCATGATAAGAAAAAGATAAATCAAAAGAAAGAATAATAAGAATGAAACATCACAAGATAATGTCATAATAAGAGGAATCCATTATCTTGCCACACTTTGGATTTCTCAACAAGGTGAGGTATAATGTGGTCTTTGACTCCTTTCAGGATAATCCTTCTTTCTTTCAGATCCGTTTTATTATGCTTAGCTAACTACTGATGATTTGTTGGTGCGGCTGGGACATTATCAACAAAATTCCAAACCACTTCCTCCTCCAGCACCACCACTATCATTTCATGCCATAGACAAAAGTTGGACGCATCGTCCAATCTGTCTTCAAATCTGAGATCCTGATATGCCATACAACTAAATCGAACTACTAAATAAATATCACACTGATAGAATCAATGCATAGTACTCAGAACCATAACATCCAAATTGATCTGATAACTTGATCCCTCTGAATCGCAAAATCTGCTCCTGAATATAAAACTGGTGCTTAGTCTTGAATCACAAGCTAACCTTTGATACCATGCTAGATTTCCTTAAAACCTAGTAATCTGATTTGCAATTTCTAGGTGTAAAAACTCATAAACATAAACAATTGATATTTTGGAAACTTAAATCACAAATACACTGAATTTTCTAACTTAACACGGGCAACGGAAAAATAAATTAGAAGACAAACACATCAAACCATAGAACACATGATATACCTGGGAAACCCCAACTTTAGGGAAAACTTGCAACGATGTGTGCTTTAATATTTTCTTCAGCAAAAGATTTTCTTTTGAGAATTGCAACAAGGGAGAAACTTTCCTTTTATCACAAGGAAATGCTCGATCACCCACCAACCAAATCGATTCTCCTTCACATGAATTGGATCTGCAAATTCCTGCGTAGATCAACTAATCGGCCCACACGTGCGAACACAATACTCCTTTGTTGTGTACACATGCTAATAGAATACTGCGTTGGGCTGTAAGAGCTCGGCCATCACTCGATTTCTTTTGCTCGGGTCCTGAGTCTTGTGATCTGCTGAAACTGTCGGCTCTTCCTTTGCTAATCTCTCACACACCTTGTGCTCAATTGACTTGCCACTCACTCGCTCTATCTTCTCTTATAATTTTGATCTCAACACTAATCTCCCTCTCAATGGCTGAGATTAAATCGTGAGCAAGAGCCAAGAATAAATCATAAGTTAACTTGGGAAATTTTTAATTTTCCCTAAGTTTAACTTTAGGAAATAATTAAATAATTAATATTTTGCTAATGTGGCTGTCTTGTGGGTTCCTCCGCTAGTCTTAACACTTAGAAAATCAAAACCCTTACTTGTCTACTCCAATCAATAGACACTATTAGTCCAAAGCTGATCAGACTTGGGCAGTGATGCAGGAGCATTAGATTCGGGAAAATACTTTGTATTTTATTAAACCTAGGGGGTCTTATGTTTGTGAGAAAATATTAATTTTATGTAAATATTAAAGGGTTTTTGAGTGATTAAATGATATTTTTAATTAATTATTGTGAGGATTTGTTAATGTTCCCAAATGATTGGAGAACATGAGGGAAATTAGATTTTATATATTTAAGAATTAATTATGAAGCCAAAGTTAGATTTGGTTTCAAGATTTTAGGGATGAAATCTAGATTGTAGGGGTGTTGAGATATTTGAGGACTTTGTTGAGTTATTAAAGGGATTTGAACCTAAATTGGTTCATCCAAATTTGTATAAATGTAATAAGCCTAAAAGGAAAAATGTGGGAAGAATAGAGAGAGAGGTGAGGTTTAGACAACATAGTTTGTAAGCCTACGGCTTTTGTAAAAGGGCCATTGATTTGAAAATCAGGCCGAGAACAGAGATTTCTGTAAGTAAGTTCATTTGTTTATATGAAAGTATCATTTCAGAATTATATGTATTGGTGGATTGAGCAATTATATGTTTAATTTCTGTAATTGGAGTTGAAGTGAGATTTTACATATGATTGGGAAATTGATGTTTAAATTAATTTCATAATTTAGAGCCAAGTAAGGTTACATATAAATTTGCATAGACATATAGTGGGTGTATCGATCATTGGAAAGATCGATTACACTGGAAGAGAACCAGGACCGAGGTTTAGTTTAGAAATAGGCGCTGTGGCCTATATTGTGTGAAGTTTTTTTTTGAGGAAACTACACACATAGTTGTGTACCGCTGTGAAATCCGGAAGTGGAGCATTGGCATTTGATACATTGGAGTGGTGTAGCAGAAGATTTAATTGATAATTAAAAATCCAACAGAGATAAGATCTCTGTTAGTCGCAACAAGAGGGGGAACTTCGAAGAAGGCCTTTTGAAATCGTGGGTTGAATAAAGGTGGAGAACCCCAAAGCAAAGCGCAGTGGAATTTCTTTCAGTTTGAATCCTGGCTGTGATCGAATTCTCGAAGAGTTGAGCTGTGCGTTGACGGGTTTTAAAGCCTGTACGAGAACATGAAGTGGAGCCGATGTGTATTCAAGCATTACTTTGAGGTTAAAAAGAACCGCGACGAATTTGGTTGAATGGAGATTAGTTACAATCGTAAGTTTGCAGAGAAAAGATTGCTGTTTGCCGTAGTAAGAAGTGGATCTATTAAGCGTTTTATTGAATGTGCAGAGGAACCATCGTCAACGAAGTTATGAAGTCGAATGAAATGTCGAAGGTGCAGAGAAGGTGTGGCAGAATGAGCGTATAACAATGAACGTTGAAGAATTTGAAATGAAAATGCCATATAGAGATTGCCAAGAGTTTAAATGGCAATTCGAAAGCCATCAATCATGAATTGAAGGTATGTTAATGGGAAACTCTATTTACCTAGAGCGATATCAGTCATGATATACGCTGGCTCCGATTGTTGAAGTCGTGAATGTGTTGAAGCAATTGAAATCGGCATTGAAAATGCGTGGTCAATGTGTAACGGTGGTTTAAAGCTGTGAACATAGGCATGGATCAAAGCTTCATTTGATTCCGGTAGTAGACGCAGGAGTTAAAATCGAAGAACACGGTGTCTTGTAATGAAGACGTGAAGCCGAAGCCATTGTGCTAAGGAGACATTTAACGGAAACTAAATAAGAAGAAAGTCGAATTCAAGTGGAATCAGAATCGAATTAAAATCGATGCAGAGTTGGAAGTAAAAGGCGGATCATGGAGAATGAATTGAATGGAGGACGCAGAGGCTTCTTCAAAACTCTGTGCAATTGAAGAATTAAATTGCAGCGTTGGCAAGTGAGGGAGAAGGTAAGTTAATTGCATGGGCCAATTGTTGTTTCATGTTGACATTTGATTTTTAATCAAAGTTTGAGTTTATGTAATTTGCCATAGCTGGAAATGAATGCGTGAATGCATTGGTCAAGCTTGAATAAGGTGAAAGTGCATATATAATTGGTAGTGGGAACCTTGGGTTTCGACCAATGTCTAAGGATTAGTTCCGTGAACATTTAAAAGAGAGAATATTGATATGAATTGGGTCTTGACATTTATGCATGTGTTGGTTGAAGAATGTATATTGAGTTATATATCAAAGTTGAAATATTTAATTGATGAACTCATGGAGTGGGATGGACTATGGTTTAACCATAGATTTGAAACAATTAAAGCTTCCGCATTTAAATGAAATATGGTTGTGTATGGTTTCATAACCATAGGATCAAGGTGAAAGAGAACTTCCACTTATGTAGTGGTTTTTATAACCTTCAGATGTGAGATTAAAAAATTTCCGTATATATGTTTGTGAAATTGCCCAGACTTAGAGTGTTAATTGGGGAAAAGATTTGGGATGCATTTTTATATGCATAGCATTGGAGAGAATGTGGAGGTAATGGCGGGCGACACATACATCAGTAGCTCAAATAGTGAATAAATACCCTATACAAATGGATCCCATGAAGAAGGAAATCCATTAAGATTCATTGTAACAAGATCTATATCATCAATGGTATCTCCAATGGCCATAAGTTGTTCTCTCAAATTTGAGACTCTCATGAGATAAGTGAATTTAAATATGATCTAGACATCATGATACAATGAGGTTGATGCCTCAAGAATAATTTCTTGTTAGTATTCTTACTCTTGAATAATCCCAACAAGGCATCAAACATTTCTTTAGCAGTCTTCAATACAACAACATGTGGAATTAAGTGGTCCTTGATGGAATCTATCAAGATCCTATTATCCTTTCCTTGATTCTTCTTATCAATGTCACAGGGTTCGTCGAACCTAAACGTTGAGGTCCGAAATTCGGCCAATCTCAAAAAATTTATTAAAGTTCGTTTAGGTTCGAGGAGGTTCGGCTTTATCTTAAGTTTGGTAAAATGAATGGTCGATAAACGGATGTAATGGTCGATAAACGGATGTAAACCTGGGTCTCTTGTGGGGAGGACGACTTTCTTTATCTCCGCGTGTCGGCTTTCGTGGCCTCGGCTATGACATATTCCCTTTATTCCCGATTTGATATGCTATGACATATGTTAAAATCTTTCATAAATCTTTAATTTAACGTAAATCTTTTCGTCAAAGTCTCGATTTGATACGCTATGACATATGTTAAAGGCACCGTCGAATCTTTCATTGAAAATCTGCCTAGATTTCCGGATAACATCCGCCATGACGGAAACGGCACCTTCTGGATCGCACTTTTGACGATAATTTATATATCTCCAGATTTACGTTAAATTAAACAACCAAGGTTGACACTTGATATATAATATTCGTTGTTGCTTAATATATATAATATTGGAGTCGTGGATTTATTTATTTTTGGTAACAGAGCCGAACCTTGTGCTTTAATTTCACTTTGTTGCTTAATATATAATATTGGAGTCGTGGATTTATTTATTTATACTATGACATAAATAATGTTATGAAAAAAATCAAAAGCAGAGTGAAATTTATATGTAATAATGTTATGAAAATGTTAACATTTCTTAATTATATAATTGCTATAGGTAAATATTAAGTTAAACTAATTTAAAAATTAAGAATTATTTTAATATATTTTAAAATATTACATTAACGAAATCATGGTATTGTTATTTTAAATTTTATTATTATAAATTAATGTAATTTATATTATGGAAAATTATAAATTTATTAATATACTACATGATAAAAAAATATAAATATATATTAATTATAAATGAATATAAAAAATTTATATAATTTTAATTTTTTATTTATTTATATAATTTTAAAATTATATATATATATATATATATATATATATATATATATGAACGAACCTAATGGCGAACCTCATACGAACCTCATAGAAAAATTCGAACTCGAATCGAACTTAATTGTCGTCGAACCCGAATTCGAACCCGAACCATGTGACATTGCTTCTTATGCCTGGCTTTCTCCTCAGCATCTTGTTGTTATGAGACATTTTCCTTCACATAATTCTGAATCTCATTTTCATCCAAGATGGGGATTATCCTAGTCTTCCAAGATCTAAAATTAGTAGCACCATCCAACCTGCCTTCTACTATGAGACTGGGCACCATCTTGACAAACAAGAGATATGGTTTGATCAAGCTGGTTGAATATTGAAATCTGAGGTTGATCAATGACTGATCTTTCAACAAAGCTCTGATACCATGTAGAAATTCTAGGGCAAGTGCAATAGAATACAATTTTCTGCTCTGATTTTACTTCCTAATGATTTCAAACAATATTTTTCAAGCCACTGATATCATTGAACAATTACACACAGAAAATCTCAACAGTAAATATAGTGGAAACAATAAAGATCATGGAAATACAAACATGCATAGTAGACACAATTTTTTTATCTTGGAAAACCCAAGAGTCTTTTCTTGAGGAGAAATTGTCTTTCAGCGAGCTTTACAAATCAGAAATTTGTCTAGAAATTTGTGCCAATATACAAGTCAAGATACTAATAAAACCTGGTCAAACAACTGTTGGTCAAACTTCTAAAAAATCGGAAATGAATGTCCTGGTCAAATTGCCCTGCGATCAACTCTCAGCCCTAGTCAAAGTCTGTGGTCAAACTTGCAATCTGTGGTTAACATCTGCATGTGTGGCTGCAGTTAACCCTGCAGTCAATTCACACCTGCTGTCGAACAAATGTGGTCATCAGTAGTCAAAATTTGGTCAAACAACAGTCAACTCATCACTCGCGTGGTCTCCAAAATGTTGGTCAACGGTCTGGTCAAATTCAACCTTCTTCCTCACAAGTGCGGCCTCCAGAAAGAATGATAGAATGATAAAGAAAAAATAAAGATGATCTCCAACAACAAATTTGTCCATGGGCTGAATTTCTCCACTAGAAAAGATTGAATGAGCTTGCTATGTTAATGATTTGTCTCTCACATGCTTGTCTATTTATATAGAGCTCAAAGGTTGAGTGGAGACCCATCAAAGTGGCTCCTCATCACAAGACACCCCTTTACCAATGGAGCCTACATCACAACTCAACATTAGACTATAATTGTTTACACCACTGTTGGATGAAAAACCCCAATCTATAAACAATTCAAATCTCTTCTATAAAAAATAGATTACTCCATCCCTGAGCACAGTGTGAGCATTGCTGGCCAATCTCCCCTAGCCAAATCAGCATAGCCCCACGGGAGAAGGGCTGCTCCTAGGCCATTCATCCCTAGCCAAATCAACATGGCCCCATGGGTGAATGTATCATTCTCCTCTAGTCAAATCAGCATGACCCTGTGGGAGAATGTCTTGCTGATAGTGCAAAAACATCAACATCAGAAACACATGAAATTCAGAAAATGTTGGGTGCCTTTACATTAGCAACTTTCTGGCAGCCACATAATTAGTCGCATTATTTGGATGAGGCTCTTGATCTTTCATTTGATCACTGGGAGCATGTCTTAGTTCTAACTTTTATCATTTGTGATGCACCTGCCGTTTTTTGTCCTCTATTTTTTAGAGTAATAACCACTCATCTACTATTATTAAACCATAAATTATTTGTCCAAATCCAAGACAACACCTATCTAACTTAACCTAAGAAGCAATCTCTAAGAAATCTAAAAAAGCACAAGAACTATATTATAGCACATGAACTTACTTATTCATGCAAATGAAAATTTAGAAGTGCCTATATTCTCAATTATATATCCCAAAATAGAAAACATTAACAATGTTTTTTCATTCTCAAATAATAATCCACCCGCTCCCAACTTGTAAGCCCATTCCAACATTTGTTAAGAAATAAAATACAACAAGATCAACAATATGATAGAAGGCCATCATGTGTTTTGCAAATGGAATGATGAAGGCTATTTCCAGTCGTTCTTTGATTTTAAGGGTTTACTTGCATGTTTGATAAGGATACCGGATTGGCCTTAGTCACACCTGCACTTGCACTGGAATCACATCAGAATTGTAGAATGGCCGATTTGGATAGGATTCCAAAGAATTTGCCCTTTTTTTTTTTTTTAATTTGGATCCTTTTCTGGTTTGTATGGCTGCACATAGGATTTGCAAAATCTCCTAGGGTTTTAGTGGAATTGTGGAAACTCCTGGTTAGTCTAAGAACAATATGTTTGTATGATGAAACTATGACAAGGTGAAATCTTCTGCTTAGCCTTGCAATGTGACACAAACGTAACCAATATATTTGAGAATGCTAGTAGAAACCCTTGTTTTACTGCCGACAATTTTCAAATACATTTGACACGGGTCTCTAAAATTCATGATACTGTGAATGGCCTCTGTTCCAGGATGGCACAGTCAGCTAATTCAATCTAGAGAGATGTGATTCCTTACCTCAAATGGAAATGACCTCGTGTGACGACAGTGATTTCACTTGACACTCAACATTGGGTTTCATTATTTTCAAAAAATATTCCCCAACGTTTTCAAATTTACATCTTATGTTAAAAAGGGATTGGTTGTGTACATCTTTGTTATAAAAGGAGGGCGTTATGGCAGGGAGATAAAATTTTAGTGTTAAGTATAAGGTTGTTGCCCTTTCTACTTTGGATTTTGATCATCTACAAGTGTCGTCGAAAGGGAGCTATAACAACTCTGATGGATAGCTTCAATCTGTGGCTAGGTGGAATGTTCTGTGGTTTTGATGCGATTTTGGTGTGGGTGTGGGTATGCTTGGGGGCAGTTTTTGTAACGTGAAATGTGAGACAGAATCCTAGAAATTTTTTCTACTATGGATTGAGCACTGTTATATTTGCATGTTCTGGTCTCTCTCTCTCTCTCTCTCTATATATATATATGATTGGGTTAGGGTTCTAGCTTCCAATTCTCTGATTGCTAATTTCAGGACGGGTGTTGCACCCGCATTGGAATCCTCCAGCGATTTCAATTGCACCCATGATTCAACTAGCTTTGATATTTAATGTGGATATAATTGTGTGTGCCATATCCCAGTCATATCAAATCTGGGCCTTCTTGAGAATTGCCATATTTGTATTGGATTTTTAGCCACATTGGATTGTTGTATATGTGCTTTGGTATCTTGGGGAAATTCTTGATAAGTAATAATTCCAAGTGGTTATGTCCTGTTGACTACAGTCTTGGTAGATGTGTGACACCCAAGACTATGGATGGCTTTTATTGTTCTTTTGAGATGAACATCTATGCCAAGTGAAGTAACAGTTCGGTGGAAAAATAATTTACTTTTAGTGGATGTTTGGAATAATGATCTATTTGATTATTTGATTGTACTTTTAACACAGTGCATAAAGAACTGTGGCATAAAATAAAATTTCAAAATGAGATCAACATTTTATCTTATATAGAGTAGAACCTGAAGTCGGCAGTATATAAGCCCAGTATCTGTTGTAGTTTAATTTCAATGCACCAAGATATATGCAAATATCTTGTTTTGCTTCAACTAAGATAAACTTCTAGTTATATGAATAAGGTTCATAATCAAAGAATTTGAGATATCATTTAAAGAATATTTGCATTTTCAAAGCAATTCCTATAATTCCTATAAAATTTCAAAATGAGATCAACATTTTATCTTATATAGAGTAGAACCTGAAGTCGGCAGTATATAAGCCCAGTATCTGTTGTAGTTTAATTTCAATGCACCAAGATATATGCAAATATCTTGTTTTGCTTCAACTAAGATAAACTTCTAGTTATATGAATAAGGTTCATAATCAAAGAATTTGAGATATCATTTAAAGAATATTTGCATTTTCAAAGCAATTCCTATAATTTAATGAGTGTTTTATTTATTGGTATCAGATACATATTTGAAACCAAGGAAGTGAATAGTGGAAAGCCAAAAGGAAAAACTACTGAAGATGGAAAAAAAAAACAAAAGGAACCTGTTATTGCACGCCTCCAGGTACTTCATAACTCTATTTGTGGTTATTTTGAACTGTTGAAATGTTTAAATCATTCTTATCTTTAGATTGTTTGACTTGATTTCAGCATATTTTGTTATTAAAAATTGTTTGGTATTTTGTGATTAAACTCAGTGTAATTGTCATGGATGATTGTTTTATCTTAAAGATTTATTTAAATGTAAATAATTCTAAAATCTATTAAAAAGTGATCATAGGCAGAGAAATAAAACACAATACAGGGAGTGAGATATTTTATCCTAGAAATTCTTGTAGGGGGGAAACCAGCCTCCAAAAGATACCTCTATTCACCTTGGAAAAAATTCTTGTAGCGGGAAAACCAGCTTCCAAAAGATATCTCTATTCACCTTGGAAAAAATACTTGTAGCGGGAAAACCAGCTTCCAAAAGATATCTCTATTCACCTAGGAAAAAGTTCTTGTAGCGGGAAAACAAGCTTCCAAAAGATATCTCTATTCACCTTGGCAATCTGGCCAAAGAACAGGCTTCTTGAGGCACTTTATGATGGAGTGTGTTAAAGGCTTCATAACAAGTGAATACCATGGGCAAATAACTTGGACTACCAAATTCCACGGGCTCACAACTCACCTGTGGTAAATTCATTTTACTGAATCAACGCTAACCTTAACCCTTGATGGAGTTAATGTTAACCTAAAATACCCCCCTTTAGCCTTGACTTGGGGTGAAACTTGCCCCACCTAATCTGGCCAAGCTGGGCAAGTAAAGAGTTGCTTGAGGCACTTTGTGTTAATTTTCAAGTTCCAATTGCAGATTTACTGTCTCATGCATTGATTTTACCCTCATAATTTTTTTTTCTATGCATTAGAATAATTTCTGCTGTAAGTTCATTTAACTCAGCAATTTACATCAGAATTTAAAACAGAAAATCACTCAGAGAAAATCACACGACAGCAATAGAAATTAACCCTCCCCAAAAAGGAGAGTTTGTGGAAAAGTACCCAAGGTTTGGGGTTTTGCGGCTTTCCCCAAATGAGTGGGCTCGGAACCCAAGGAAACTAATTTAATATTCTTATTTGTTTTTGAGAGGTGTAGTGGGGTCTCTTGAATGACAAACAGGGCTCCTAAGTCACCTAATCACAAAGTGGAGGACATTCATCTTGTGGAGAAACAAGGCTAAAGTCACCTAGCTACAATCAACTAGAAAGAGGCCGAGTAAGAGCTTGAAGGACGAAGCTCTATGAGGCCGAGTTAGGAAGTTTGATCTGTGGAAAATAAGGGTTGGTTTGACTTTTCCTAGCCGAAGCTGCCAAGGATTGCTGATTTTTGTGAGGTTTAGGGCATCCATTGTCTAAAGCAGGGCCGAAGTCTCTTGGAGTAAGATAGAGAGGGTTGTTCGAAAAGCCAAGGTAGACCACAACAAGACAGAGCCAAGCCGCAATTTTTGTTAGGGCACAGGGAGGCCTTCTACCATAATTTTTGAGCAAGATGATTCCTAGACAAGGAAATAGAGGTAGACAAGTGATTAGTATTTAATATAATTAGAACTTTAAATAAGTACATAAAACAAATTGAGAGGGAATGAGATACTTATCTTGAGGAGTTGTTGTGGGCTCCCTCCAAAGCTTTGAGGGAAACCTAAAAACTTATACAACAAGAAAAGTGTCTTTCCAAAAGAATGTTAAACCTATAATTAAATATAAAATACACAAATGAAATATCTAAGACTAGGAGTAAAGGGCTTAGTAATTTAAGTCCCTTAAGTCATTCTCTTCGGTCTTTGATTTCTTGGGAGAGGATACTTCTTCTGCCACATCTGCTCTATCTCTTTTCTTACTTATTGGGTTATCGGGACACTCACTTCTATAATGCCCCATTTTCTGACAATGAAAACATTCAATCTTTGACATATCAACCTTCTTCTTTGGCCCTTTCTTCTTGAAGTTTCTCTTGTGATGAGCAACATAGGCATTTGATACTTCCTCATTACTGGCTACCATTGAGATTCTCAATTCCTCTTGACTACATGCTGTCCATAATTCCTCAAAGGTGGGAGTTTATTTCCAGCTATTGAGACATGCAACAAATGCATCCCAAGTAGGTGGTAGCCCCAGTGTTGCTGTGATCACAAGTTCTTTATTTGACACTATTTCATCGATGGCAAGAAGTTCATCTATGATTTTGGTATCTTCGCAAAGAAGGTATACACAGTATCCTCCCTGGTCATATTTGTAGTCCTTAGGTCATTCTTGTCATCTTTTCAATATTCTTGGTGGTAAATAGTCTTGATAGCGCATCATACATTTCCTGCGCATGATCAATGTTTGCAATGAAGGGGACACGATTGTCCTTTATGCTTTCAACTATTAGATTCAACGCCACGATTTCCAATTCTCTATATTTTACCTTTTTAACATCACTTGATTCTTTTATGGGCTTCTTCACTTTTCCTTTCACCAAGTCCAAGACCTTGTTCTTTTTTAGGAGGAGGTCAATCCTCTTTTTCCAAGGTCTATAGTTAGATGCTCCTTCAAGTTTGTTCTCTCCCTTCTAGTGCTAGACATATTTCTTGTAGGTAGTGAAGACTTCTTTCATTTTGTGGACTTCTTATGTCTCCTTGATCTAATCCTTGAGACTTCCTTTTCCTTCTTCTTTCACCAAAGCTCTGAAACCATGTTAGAGAATAGAAAAGGCAAGAAGTTTCTCTTATTCTTGATTATTTACTTTTGATGTTTTTTAGTTCTTATTATGTTCTTCTTATGTAGTTTCTTCTTAGTTCATCAAGCAAATGCACATAGATCAAGGAAACAAGATGTAGGCCAACAACCAGGGCAACACCCCACTCTAAGGGAAAACCCAGTCAATGATTCTTCCTTCAATAGTGATTCTTGAGACTCTAGACCTTGACTCAGACTTCTTCCACACCAAGTCAGCCTTCCTTGTGATCCTTCCTAAATCTGGCAGCGAAAGCATTTGTCGTAGCACTATGAAGCAACTTCTTTGACCTGGAACTTTGACTTAGCGTTGGTTTATCCAATGTCTAACATAAATTACCATTATACATGTGGCAAAACAACCTCCTTTATTATTATTATTATTATTATTTTATAATAATTTTTAGTTTCTAGAATTTAGACTATATATTGTTCTTTTAGACTAGCTCCAAGGAACTCCATAAAAATAATAATATTTTACAGTAAAGGAGTTAAAGCCTCCTATAAAGAGAGGTGTTTTTTTCATTTGTAATCATGGTTGGATCATAAGAGCATTCTTCTCTTTGGAGATTAATGAAGACGTCTTTTGAGGGTATATTTTTTTAAGGGTTTTTCTAATGTCGTTTAAGTGTTTTTTTTTCTTGATATATGTCTTGATGCATGCACTTCTATCTAATCTATTGCTAGTAATGCTAGTAATCAGTAATATTATGCAAAGGCTAACAATTTTTACCATTGAGGAGCTAATATGCCACATGGAAGGAGCCAAGGAGGGGAGTACCCCGCCTGAGTTTCCTTACTTGCAGGTGGGTTGATCCAAGCCACTGGACCGTCTCTAGAGGGGAGCTCCACATTGTGTAGAATTTTGTATTTCGCCGGACATAGAGATTGAAGATTGGAGACACCACTCAAGAGAAAGGCGACTCCTAAGCAGATCTGCAATTTATCAAGGAGGTTAAGCAACAGTGGGGGTGATTTCTATCCTAGACCAAACCCACTCCCTTGAATATAGTTGACAATATTGACCTAAGAGGATCTCATTTTGCCACTCGATTCACCTTGACTCCATCACCCTTGAAGGATACACACACTTGTCTTCAAGTCCATCTATCACCATTTTCTTCATCTATATAAAAAAAGTAAAACATTGTTTCACTAAGGCTATTTTTGACATCATCTTGCACTCTTTTAGTTAAGTGCTAGTGATCCTAATAGGGGAGCCCCCCTCAAAGTCGGAGCAAAGCTGGATGAAAGAGGCTAAGTAAGTTAAGTAAGTTGTCGAGGTGACAACAAGTGACTTATTGGGGTTCCACTTGGATTGTTCCACTTGGTTCACCATTTCCATTGTACAATTTGAGCGGAAATAGGAGGCTCTCTCAAAACTATACCTGAGCGATAACCAAAATAGGAAAATTGTTTTGAGGGACAAACTCAGGGGCACTAATATGACCAGATTAGATACAATAGCTTCTTATGTGATCGAGATCACATAGTTTCATGATGAGTTGGATGTAGTTGGGAAGGTTGTGACAGCGTAAAGGTTGGTGAGGACGACCCTGAATGGCTTCACATGGCCATGTTGAATTTTGTCGCTGTGGTCGGTCTTCGTAATTAATATTTTATTGATGTACCTGTAAAGCATGTTCTACATGCTCAAAAGAAATTATATTCCTTATTTATTTGTCAAAAGAAAAATTTCGAAAGGCATGCTCTTCATGACTTTTGCAAAAGAAAATTTCAAATTTTTGAATTATGATTTTGGCTCCACAAGTTGACCAAGACGCCCTCCCATGATCATGTCAGCCTGCCCAAGGAGACACCCATTTGGTCTTAAGAAGACTATATATTGGAGTAATTCGTCCTCCCTCAAGGCACTTTGTATCACATGAAATCACAAGTATATCTCCGCAATCAATGAAGGAGGACAAGGAGGCTAAAAAGAAGAAGAACAAGTCATCTTTCTGCCCTCGCACAAGTGACTACAGGAGGACGAGATCAATCTGAGTTTTTGTTTTGCTTTTCTAAGGTGGATCTGAAGTTTTTCTGTGGTGGTATCTGTGATGGGTCCGAGCTTTCCATTGCAGAGAAAGAGGCCAAAGTTCGACCGTAGTACAGACCTATAGCGGACCTTGACTGTGAGCACTTGTGGACTTATTGGGGACATTTTGAATTGGAATTTGGTGGAGGCTTCACTTGGGTCTTGGTGGATTGCCATCTTGCTATTATGTTGTTCAGTTTGTCTATGACTTTGATGACTCTTGTTGAGTTGATTCTCTAAGGAAAGGATTGTTGAGATTTTACCCCATGTGGGTTTTCCTAGGGTAAATTGTTTTGTTCTTGTGTGGCTGTCTCTACGTGATTCTATTAGCATTTTAATTTTACTGTTGATATTGTCTGTATAATTGCTTTACGATGGATAATGAATGCAAGATGATGAATAATGAAAAGCAAGAAAATATAAACCTAAGTAAATCAAAAGAAGTAATTATCAGCGTAGAGGATACCTAGAAAAATCAACATGGTATCAAAGCTAATGGTGAAAAGAGCAGCCCTGAAAAGAATTCATCTAGTCATCTTCTAGGGCTTTATTTGTCAATCATTCCTAGGTGTCGTAGCTCAAGAATCAAAGGTCAAGATTTGATTAAGGTCTCTATTGTTTATACCGAGTTTTTGCCTCCAAAGCATTGTGTAATTCATTCCCTAACTAGGGTATGCCCATACAATGAGAAGAAACATAAAAACTTTGTGTATTCCATGCACAAGAAAAGAATAAGCTTGTGTCAATAAAACCTCAGAAAAAGGGTCCAAAGTTTTAGTTCTTGTAGAACCAAAACCTTAGGAATTAAACCAATAAATCTTTGTTGAAAGATGTTTAAGTCTCATAGGTTATCTCAGTAGGCCGAAGAAATTTCAGAATTTATTTCAGAGGATCGAAAGCCTCAAAGCATAAGGCCAAAGTTGCCTCAAGCATGACCTCAGATGTCTGAAATACCCTAGAGAATATATAAAGAGTTACAAAAGGCTGAGATAGCTGAAGTAAACGGGTTGTATTTCTTCCTTTAATCATATCTCATCGAAATCCTTATTAGGATGAATGTTGAAGTGGAAGTTCTTTGGAACAAGCAGTCAAAAGGAAGTTTGAAATACTTCTTGTCCAAAGGATTGAAGTATTAAGACCAATGAAGCCAAAAGTCAAGGTATTTATTTGCTAATAGTAATTTTGTTTGAAATTATGCTCCCTTGGCAACATTCTTGAAGGCTATATCTAAGGATCAAGCACAGTCGAAAGTCTATGGTCTCTACTTAAACTATTGATCTCCACAAGTAAGGCTAAATATCAGATGATTCACTGAAGTTCTATGCCACAAAAATTCATTTGCACAAGAATAAGATTAGTGATGGTATTAAACACTTATCTCCAAACAAAGCCTCTATCAAAACAACTTTAAAGTAGCATTGGTATTTTCATTGCCATTAAGATTGAAAAAGTTTTATGCAAGACTTATGTTCTAAATCTAAGTCTGAAGATTGATGCCTCCTAGCACCTTTGGAATGAATTTAATGAATATTGTATAAAACACTGAAGGGGAAAAGTGTGGCAGGATGTTGAAGCTTCGAAGATCGCAAAGCATTAACAATGGACCTTGTACACATACTGATATTGAACTTTGGATACCTTGTCCTGGAGTCTAAATTCAAATCACTGTCGTTGTCATAAAACATACCTTGATGCATCAAATTCATTGAACATGAAAAAATTACGAGGTCGAGTTCTTCTTTAGGGGCTAAACGCCAAAGTTCTCTTAAGAAAGATGAATCATTTGTAGATCTGGAACTGTTCCAGTTATGAAGGATGAGCTCTTGGGTGGAAAAATTCAAGTTTGATGTGCAACTGATCTAAGAAGATATCATTTATGATATGAATCGGTCATCTCATTGGAAGATCATTTTCCTATCCTATGACATCAATATGTGACAAAATTATGAGGTCAAGTCCCTCTTTAAGGCTAAACGCTGAAGTCCTCTGAAAATAGATGAATCATTTGCAGATCTGGAAGTGTTCCAGTTATGAAGGATGAGCTCTTGGGTGGAAAAATTCAAGTCTGATGTGCATTTGATCTAAGAAGATATCATTTATGATATGAATCTTTCATCTCATTAGAAGATCATTTTCCTATCCTATGAAATCGATAAATATCATCGTATGTGTCCTAGGGTTTTGGCATTCAAATATCTATGGTTTGTAAACTCTAATAGGCAAAAATAGGATTGGACAAGAAAGCTCTAAGGTTTATAGACAAAACCCTAAAATTAGAGTTTACAAACAATGGAAGGGGGGGCATCCCGAGTTACCATTGTAGGAAATGTCTCAATCTGAAAGGGAGCACCCAGTAAGGGTGACCAGAAAAGATCTATGATCCAGTGAAGGGAGCAAATTAGTTTATGGTTGAGTCAAGATATGTTGCTCAACATGTGTTGTAGTACCAACATGGTATAGTTGGTTATGGAAAAGTCGGTTATGATTTGAGATTTGTCTCAAACAGTGAAGTACAACTACAGATTCAGATTGGGTTCCAAGTGTTGAAGACAAAAATAGTTTATGAGGATATTGCTTCAGTTTGGGCTTTGTTATGATTTCATTGGATGAGTTGGAAGCAGACATCTGTCGCACTCAGTATGGCAGAGGCCGAGTATATTGCAGCTAGATTGGCAAGTTGAGAAGCAGTATGGCTTCTAAGGTTACTTGCAGGATTATGTTGATCAAGCGCTGGTGATGACCATGATGACAAATCGAAGCACATTGGGATCAAGTACCACTTCATTCGAGACATGGTGCTGAAGGGAGATGTGAAGCTCTAGTATACCTCGACTGATGACCATATAGCGTATATTCTTATGATGTCTCTTTCTAGAGTGAAGTTTGTGTACATCTGGGGCAAGCTTGGACTTGTGGAGAATACCTCTCTTATTGAGAATGCCGATGAGATTGCATCATGGACATATATCCTCCCTATATCATTATGACCTTGGTTAGAGAATGGTTTGATAGATTAGTTAGCATCATGGACTGACATTCTTCTTGTATCACTTTGACCTTGGTTGGTGAGTGGTCCAACGGACTAAAATTCTTCTCGTGTCACTTTGAACTTGGTTGGAGAATGGTTCAATAGAAAACATTCTCCTTGTGTCACTTTGACCTTGGTTTGAAGAATGGTACAACAGAGGATGTTCTCCCTGTGTCAGTTTGACCTTGGTTGGAGAATAGTTCTAGAGGTCGCTCAAATGAGCAAGAGCTTCCCAACATCATGCCTGAATCTCTTTCTAGCATGAGCTTGTTTATCATTTACGAGGCCTCTGGTGTTTCACCTAGATTATGTCTATAGTTGTTTGATGGTGAATCGTGATAATGTATGGTTGATGTTGGTGATTATGATATTGATGATGATGCTTATCTTCATCTTGATCTTTTCTTAGAGAATTTGTCAACTAGAGATCATCTTGATAGTCATTATGAATACCTCCCAAGATAAGAGGGAGTGTTGAATTTTGTAGTTATGGTTGGTCTTCATAATTAATATTTTATTGATGTACTTGTAAAACATGTTCTACATGCTCAAAAGAAACTATATTCCTTATTTATTTGTCAAAAGAAAAATTCTGAAAGGCATGTTCTTCATGGCCTTTGCAAAAGAATATTTCAAATTTTTTAATTATAATTTTGGCTCCACAAGTTGACCAAGTTGGCCTGCCCAAGGAGACACCAATTCGGTCCTTAAGAAGACCATATTGGAGTAACTTGTCCTCCCTCAAGGCGATCATGTTGGCCTGCGCAAGGAGACACCAATTCAGTCCTTAAGAAGACTTATTGGAGTAACTCATCCTCCCTAAAGGCACTTCGTATCACATGAAATCACAAAGTATATCTTTGCAATATGTTGAAAAGTGTAACTAGGTTCGGTCTTTATAATGACATGTGTAATCATGATTTTATGTATTTGATGTAAAGAAGAAAATAAAATTATTTTGTAATGCTTGAGTCATGGGTTCCATGATCAAGGAATTTTAGTTCATAGTTAAGGCTCCCATTGTGAGCCTTTAGGGTTGGTCATCAAGTCATAAAGTCTAAGGAGTCAATGTCATGAAATGAAGACACGTTACATATTGTAAAAAGTAATTTTGTTTGAGTCATTAACACTCCAAGACCTCTTAACAAGCACTCCTTCATGTCGAATCTCAAAAGAAGATGGAGATCTTTCTAGATGGCCAGTCATCCTAACCCACGGCACAAGTTGGCCTATTTCCAAGAAAATATCGCTATATATAAAGTCAACTCAACCTCACTAATAACATAATTCGAACAAGGATCTGAAACAAAGGAAGAGGTGCGAGAAACGTAGTAGAAGAAGCCTCCCATTGAGCGAGGAAAAGAGAAGAAGAAGCCAAAGTTATTCTGATCTGTTTTGGGCAATATACCACACACGTGCAAAGGAAATTGGTGTCATCGGTTGCAGAAAAAGGACCGATTCTAGCAAAGTTATCGTAGAAGTCGAATTAAGGGAAAAACATAGTATTCATCAAGCCGAATTATAGAAGGAAGTCTTTCCATCCAAGCGAGGCGAGAACAAGGTACAAAAGTTGCTCGACATCCATTACACATATTACAACTAGGGTTTTTGAAGAGGCTGAAGGTTGCGGGTCTAATCCAAGAAGCCAAAATCTGAAGGATAGCCGAGAAGGAGAGAGAAGCAAGTAGTTTGACCATCGATGACTCAAGGAAGTAGAAACAAAACAAGCAAGCCTTGTGACTTGGTCTTGGAGAAGTTAATAGGTCAAGGGTCTTGGTCTTGGTATTCGTCAATTGAAGTCTCTATAAGAAGAAGAATTCATTATGGGTTTTCCTCTCAAGTTGGAGAGGTTTTGGGCCTAGCTGATCGCCTACATCTGGTGTCTCTTGTCTCTTTATTGTTCATGGTTTGGTAGCTATTTGATGAGGAAGAACATTATAATAATATAAGTAAAAGAAGAACCTAACCTAAAGAAATAATTTTTTTTCACAAGCAGTTATCATCAAAGAGAATTCCTAATCCTTATGCCCTAGATTTCTCAACATGGGATCAAAGCTAAGGTGACAAATCAAGGAAGGGCAACGCATCAAGGGACACTCAAACAATCAAGGATCAAAACTCTAGAAGGGAAACAAAAAAAATCTAGAAGATCATCTCATTCATAAGACATTTTGAAGGCAAGTCCACATCATCTTCTTGAAGGAAGTGTCAAAACCCTAGATCGAAGAAGAAGTCTACACTACTAGAAGTCTTGGGATCCTCGCTTAAGTCATCATCAAAGAAAAGGGACCACACGAGGACTCTTATTTCTACTCAAGTTGAAGAGATCTACAAATCAAATTAAATTGAAGTCTACTCATCCTAGAAAAACAAGATCAAGGACACTGTCATCATCATCAAAAAGATCTAAGGAGATTTCCCTCTTTTTTGAGCCTAGGATCACTCTTGAAGAAAACTATCTTCATTAAGGAGAAACCTTATCATCATCAATTTCAAGGAGGCAGCAAGAGGAAGAAGCATCTTATCAAGTAAGTATATTTATGTCTACATCTAAATTTGTCAAAATGACTTTCTGCAAAGAAAGAAACAAGTTGGTTGGGGCTACAAACTCTCTTGCATGGAAAAAGAGGACAAATCTGAATCTCATTGAAAATGAGGTCATGGAACATGTTAAGGGCTCAATCCCTAAACCACCAAAGGAAGATGCTCAAGCCCTTGCAAGGCATATGCAAGGAGAAGTGAGGGCTCACAGGATTCTCATAGAAGGATCCCCTCATTCGCTATGTATCAAAATTAGAAGCATCAAAAGAAATATATGATAAACTTGTAGAGTTGTTCTCTATAAGTACTACAGGTGAAGTAGTCTTGTTAAGGAAAGAACTCTACAAAATGAAGATATCAAAAGAAGGGATAGCCTCATACTTTATGAGGATATCTGAAATAAGGGATTAGTTACAAGAATTGGGAGAGATAATGTCTGACAGAGAAATGACTACAATATTGCTCAATGCACTACCGAAAGAATGGGGCAACTTCTTATCAAGTATATATGGGAAAAAGGAAGCCACTCTGTTCAATGAACTATGGTCACTATGCAAAATTGAG
Organism: Pinus albicaulis; assembly: GCA_034641835.2. Lineage (NCBI taxonomy): Eukaryota > Viridiplantae > Streptophyta > Pinopsida > Pinales > Pinaceae > Pinus > Pinus albicaulis. The sequence goes on along the minus strand of CM076579.1, from coordinate 277,896,586 downwards.
GAAACTAGGTTGAAGGCAAAATCTGATGTAGGATCAAATGAAAAAAATTAGGCATATGTTGCTATGGCGAAGAGAAAAGGAATGTTTGGAAAATTTGATCCTCAGAAACGAAGGAAGAATATGGCAAAGGTTCAATGCTATGGATGTCAAGAATATGGGCACTATAAGAGGGATTGTCCTAAGATCAAGAAGGACAATAACAAAAGAGGTAGGGAAGAATCCCATGTTACAAAAGAAGTAGAGGAAGCCAAAAAGAAGAAATCCAAGGAGGAAGTGAAAAATCTCTACTATGATTGAGATAATCTTCCTCATCCAAGTTCTTTGAAGTCCCTATTTTTCAAGTTTTTTCTGTTATATAGCCACCATGGTAGGAATCAGTAAGAAGCATACTAGGATGCATCATGGCAGCATAGAAGCATGCAATTGAAGGTAGGAGCTCATGACATTATTTTTAAAAGAAGCATGAAAGATAGTTGAGATAGAAGTCTATGGCAACCACCTATAGAAGGATGTAGCTCTTGGTAACCTCATTAGAATCACAAGTAGTACTTATGGGAAAACGAAAGTCATCTAGTATAAAAACTCATCATACATCACTTAAGAGAAGCATCTTCCGGATGAGGATTATCAAGATCCTCCGTTGGAATCTTCACTGGAAGGTTCACCTTCTTATAGGAGTAAGTGTTTCATGAAGATTTCCACCTTGTATGGGATTCATGGAGTAAAGGTTGTTGAAAAATGTGTAACTAGGTTCGACCTTCATAAGTATGAAATGTATTTTTGATTGTTGTAAATTATAAAACGAAAAGAAAAATTATTATTATTATTATTTTGGGGCATGGGTTTCATGCTCATGTTTTTCTATTTTATAGATCAAGCACCCATTGAGTGCTTTTAGGGTTTGTCCTAAGTCAAGAAGTGTTAAAATTGGCAATTAGGACCAAATTCTAATTAGGTCTGCTCAGTTGATGGAGATAATCATTCCATTGAATCCCTTTTTTCGAGAGGACCAAAATCGATCTAAAGATTGTCAAATTTGGTCAAAGGAAAATATTTGTTTATTCAAAAGAAATTTTATAAGTTATGATTTTGTTTAGGCGGGAAAATTTCAAATTTCAAATTTCCCTCAAAATTTTAAGGTTGACCTTCCCTCCATCTAGTATATAAAGAGGTTCTTACACACATCATACAACGCACATCTCTCTCTGAAATGGCCGCAGAAAATATGATTGCTCCAACGAAGGAGGGTTGTTTGACATCTTGTTTTAGCTACATTATGAGATGGGTTCTTCAAGCTGAAGGTCGAGTTTGCTTCATGAATGTTTGGGCACTATTCTGGGCATATCTTTCTCTCATTGCAGGTCTGAATTATCCCTAAGGCAGATCAAAAAGTTGGAGTGTTTTTAGGTGTGATGCTATGGTGTGAAAATCTCTTGCATATTCTAGAAGCGTCTCTTTAACAGGACGCAGTCCCTCCTTGAGCTTCAACTATTTTGGATTCCTATTTAAAGGAGGCGAAGAGGCCTGGAAGACAATTCTGCCTAATCCGCTATCACATGAAGGATCAACGAAGAAGTATGAAGCTTGTTATGGGGATTAACACAAAGATTGCAACTGTAGGTTAAGGCTGGCTTATGCCCTAACCCAGTCTGTCATAATCACAAAAATTTTCCTAGTTCAAAGCAGTGTTTGGGCTCACCATATTTAGCAAAGGAGGCTCCATAATTTGATCCATCTCCTTCAAAAGATCATTTTGTAATGACTACTTATCACTGGTTGGGGCAGATCAAATCTACTTCTGTTCAAAGGCAGGATCACACACTTGTTTGGGTAACTTCTTTGGCGTTTTGTCATTGACTCTGGACAATAAGTTCTGACTTAGATTGCTCTCTCTCTATGTCCACTGTTGAGGAACATTTGATAACAATAATAAGAAGAATTGATTAAGGGTTTTCCCCACATTGGGGTTTTTCCCTGGCTTGAGCCAAACCTTGCGTCCTCTTGTCTTGGCTTGTCCTTTGCTCTTGATGTTTATGTTCTTTCTTCAATTACTGTCAATGCGATAATGGTATATGTGATTGTGAAACGAAAAGTAAATTGGGCTCATAAAGAACATTGAAGTAATTGTCCTAAGAAAAGAGCATGTTATCTAATTTTAACAAGAAGTCAAGAGAGTCATTATCATAAGTTGAAGACCCCACTGGACACATTGTAACTTGTAAAGACAATTAATTTTGTCTTTAAAAGTGTCGAAATACCCTCCAAGACCAAGTTGGCCTGACAACTGGCAAGTCGGCTTAAATGAAGAGCCACGTCCACCCTTGAAGAATCCTATATATAGAGAAGAACTCGTCCCCCATTTGGCACTCACACTTATCACTCATTCTAACGAAGAAGAACAAGGAGAAGGCAACGAAGAAGAGCAAGGATGAAGGAGATTTGTTTTGGGATAATTCTCTCTCTCTCACGTGCTAAAGAAGACTAGGGTTTCTGTGCAAGACCTAGGGCATCCATCCACAAGTTTGATCTTGGGGAAAAGGAGGCAAAGAGGTCAAGCGAAGGTCACCAAGGGTCTCTCTTAAGCTCCAGGAATCAGGGAAAGGCAAGCGAAGGTCAGAGGAGGGCTCTGAAAGAAGATCGATGTTCCCACGTGTGGAAACAACAATTGCAATAGTTGTGGGGAAGAAAATATTTTGGATCTGCAGTAGGAGGCCGAGAAAGTGCTACTGGAAGAGATTTTGATTGGGTTTGGCTAGATCGAAGTTGGCACATCATCTCAAGAGGTTGGTCTTGGTCTTGGTCTTGGAGGGTATTGGTCTCAGTCGTAAAGTCATGGAATTTCTCAATTGAAGAATCTACAAGGAAGAGAAGAGATTTAAGGGTTTTCCTCTCAAGAGGAGAGGTTTTGACCCTGGCTTGCAACCTATATATTGTGTCACCGTTCTTATTGTTTTGGTAGCTATTTGATGTTTCACACATACAACAATAAGGAATAAAGCTCATAAGGAAAAAAAGGCAACACAAGCAGTTATCAAGTAAAAGAGAATTAAATATAATCATTGCCCTATTGAATTCTCAACAAAGGTATGATGTCATAAGATGCAACGCAGATCAAGGGGATTGAAATTCGTTCAATCAAGGGAGCTACTGAAGGAAGTCTAGATGCTCCAAAAGAAGAAATGAGGTATGTATGCATATATTTGGGTAAAGGTCGAGTCATGTCATATGGTTGTAGGGATAAGTGCTCTATCTTGTGAGCATGATCAAAAGAAAGGATCTCCCTCTTTTAAAAGATGCAGGAAGACATGGGTCACACATTGACTAGATGAAATCAAAATTATACATCCTCATATGAAGTATGCGGTAGTTGACAAAATTGGAAGAACTCTGATTAGAAGTTCCTGGAAGGAAATGTGTGAAGAAAGAAAGGAAGAATGGAAAAAGCAACTATGGAAAAGGCAATAAACATCCAAGGACTAGAAGGTTTGACTATGATATCTCCATGGGAAAGATATGAAGATTCCGATGAAGTTTGAACAAGAAAGACCCTTTACATCGTATATATTTTGAAATGTGTCAATATGTATGCAGGATACTGATGCAAACAGAAAAATGTCATGATGAAAAATCATCACAAAGGTAATTTTTGATTTAATGATCATTTCCTATTTTTGAATAATATCTGGATGGGCTTATGCAGGGCTACTAAGGGGAGAGCAGTGGATGTCTTCCACAAATGATACCCATGTAGCAAGATGAAAGATCCTTAAGGAAACATGGCATGAAGAAAGCACCATGGCATGGAGGAAGGACATATATGGATTAATAGATCACTTTCCGATGAAAGGAATGATGACATGACTCATGGATGAAAGTGGTGGATGGTCTGTGCCCTACAAAGAAGTCCCGAAAAGATGTAGACTCTATGACAAAGAAGAAATTCATGACATCAAAGGAAGGAGGTCTACAAGCAGCTGGTTATTCCAATGAACTCCACTTGAAGAGCTGCTGGAAGCAAGTCCCTGATCAAGAGGGAGCTTAGGTACATTCCTTGAGTGGAATAGGTATGTCCTCCCTAAGTTGAGAGGGAGAGATAGACACATTAGTCTTGTCTTCACTTGGGAAGACAAAATGGAGGATTGGGTAAGCATCTGGCATCTGATACTCTTTAAGGACGTGTTAGGGCATCCAAGATAATAGTAGTCGTAGAGGACTGATATTCTTTGAGGACTGGGAATCCAACAGAAAAATAGTCTTGATGGAACATACTCTGAGTGAACTTGGGTGGGGTATGTTTCGAGAGAGACAATGATGAGGGTGTCTTTAAATCATTGCTCTCGCCAGCATTGTGCTCTAATCTTGTGGAGAGAGAGTTGTTAGTCAAGGCCTTGCTATGTGACAATGTTGGTTGATATGATGCTATACAGATGGGTTACCGATCCAACTCTTCTTATGAGAACTCCTTAGATTGAGAATGTCCAAGTACCTTATGTAGATTATGAATAACTCCCTAGTTAAGAGGGAGTGTTGAAAAGTGTAACTAGGGTCGGTCTTCATAATGACATGTGTAATCATGATTTTATGTATTTGATGTAAAGAAGAAAATAAAGTTAGTTTGTAATCCTTGAGTAATGGGTTCCATGATCAAGAAATTTTATTTTATAGTTAAGGCTCCCATTGTGAGCCTTTAGGGTTTGTCATCAAGTCATAAAGTCTAGGGAGTCAATGTCATGTAATGAAAACATGTTACATATTGTAAAAAGTAATTTTGCTTGAGTCATTAACACTCCAAGACCTCTTCACAAGCATTCCTTCGTGTCGGTTGTCAAAAGAAGATGAAGATCTTTCTAGAATGGCAAGGCAGCCTAACCCATGGCACAAGTCAGCCTATTTACAAGAGCGAATCACTATATATAGAGTGAGCTTGACCTCACTAATAACATTATTCGAACAAGGTTATGAAACAAGGGAAAGGTGCGAGAAACCTAGAAGAAGAAGCCTCCCATCAAGCGAGGAAAATAGAAGAAGAAGTCGAAGTTATTTTGATATGTTTTGGGCAATATACCTCACACCAGCAAAGGAAATTGGTGGCATCTACTACAGAAAAAGGACTGAGGCTAGCAAAGTTATCCTAGAAGCCGAATTAAGGGAGAAGACATAGTATTCATCAAGCCAAATTATAGAAGGAAGTCTTTCCATTCAAGCAAGGGGAGAACAAGGTACAAAAGTTGGTCAACATCCATCACACATGCTGCAACTAGGGTTTCTGAAGAGGCCAAAGGTTGCAAGTCTGATGCAAGAAGCCGAAATATGAAGGATAGCCGAGAAGGAGAGAGAAGCATGCGGTTTGACCATTGTTGACTCAAGGAAGGAGAAACAAAACAAGGAAGCCTTGTGACTTGGTCTTGGAGAAGTCAATAGGTCAAGGGTCTTGGTCTTGGTATTAGTCAATTGAAGTCTCTATAAGAAGAAGAATTCGTTTTGGGTTTTCCTCTCAATTTGGGGAGGTTTTGGCCTTGGCTGATCGCCTACATCTTGTGTCTCTTGTCTCTTTATTGTTCATGGTTTGGTAGTTGTTTGATGAAGAAGAACATTATAATAGTATAAGTAAAAGAAGAACCTAACCTAAAGAAGTAAAAAAAATTTCACAAGAAGTTATCATCAAAGAGAAATCACCTAATTCCTATGCCCTAGATTTCTCAACACAATCAACGAAGGAAGACAAGAAGATAAGGAGGTTGAAAAGAAGAAGAAAAAGTAATCTTTCTACCCTCACTCAAGTGACTACAGGAGGCTGAGATTAGTCCGACTTTCTGTGGTAATCCGAAGTTTTTCTGTGGTGGTATCTGTGACGAGTCTGAGCTTTCTGTGGCAGAGAAAGAGGCCATAATTCGACCTTAGTACAAACCTATAGCAGACCTTGACTGTGAATTCTTGTGGACAAATTGGGGATGTTTTGACTTGGAATTTGGAGGGTTGACATGGCTCTTGGTCGATTGCCATCTTGCTATTATGTTGGTCAGTTTGTCTATGACTTTGATGTCTCTTGTTGAATTGATTCTCTAAGGAAAGGATTCTTGGGATTTTACCCCATATGGGTTTTCCCAAGGTAAATTGGTGTGTTCTTGTGTGGTTGTGTCTACATGATTTTACTGGCATTTTAGTTTTACTGTTGATATCCTCTATATAATTACTTTATGTTGGATAATGAATGCAAGATGATGAAATCCTAGAAAAAATCAACATGGCACGGGCTCCCTTTGTCAAAGGAATTGTAGCACAAGAAAAATTTTCTAACTGAGAGAGACTTTGGATGATTTTATGCAAGAGGAGATTCAAGAGGAATCTTTGTATAGAGGCCATCAAAAGGGTGATGATGAGATCCTTTCTCTCTCCAATTAGGCAAGGGCAAAAAAAGGCCAAGAAGAATTCAGGAGGAGAGACTACTTCATAAGTTGAGAATAAGAAAGACATAAGCAAGGTAAAATGTTGTGTTACAAGACTGGTCATTATGCAGGTCAGTGTCCAAACAAAAATAAGTGTAAGGGAAAGGAACATCAATTTGTAGCCTTGGCCCTCAGTAGAGACATAGGTTAGTGAGTTTGCCACCAAGTTCGAGTAGAAGTTCTCGTTGATGTCTTGTCTTTTTGGCACTATAGCGAAGGGTGCATGTTTCATGGACAATGGTGCTTCTCGTCATATGACGAGATCACGAGATATATTCACCAATATTTCAAATGATGACTCAGATATTCATGTGGAGCGATTGAGTTGGGGCCATTCAATTTCAGCTAGAACTACGAGATCATTTGGAGGTGACAAATGTGTTATATGTTTCAAGGCTAAACTAAGAACTTACTCTTAGTCTTAGCCATGGAGAAGAAAGGGTATGAGGTCCATTTCAGGGATGGACACGTGCTTGTTAGGCTGAGAGAGTCCAACCTTGAATCAGGATGAGTTAGGCGAGGAGGGTAACTTTTACATGTTGAAGGCATAACATGTACGAGCTCTAGTGCATGATAATGACAACTTGGGAGTTATGGCTTAGAAGGTTGGGTCACTTACATCACAAAGCTTTATTGATACTAAGGGAGATTTTCATTGGTCTTTCAAAGTTCAACGTAGAGTAGCACAATGTGTGCAAGGGATGTGCACTTGGAAAATATGCTAAGACTGCTCTTCCTAGTAGTGATAGCAGGTCCAAGGGAGTGTTGGATCTATTACATTCGTACATGTGTGGTCCTATGTCAGTGGCATCCTTGAGTGGTTACAATTACTATGTTACCTTGATTGATGGTTTCTCGAGGACATGGATTTACTTCATGAAGACCAAGGATCTAGTCTTTAGTCAGTTTTAGGAGATTAAGGCTTTTGTGGAGAACCAGATTGGGAGGAAGATCAAAGTTCTGAGATCATATAATGGGGGTGAGTATACCTCCAACGACTTAAAGAATTTCTGCAAGGAGGCAAGGATTAAGAAGAAACTAGCAGTACCTTATGAGCCTCAACATAATTGGGTTGTGAAGAGGAAAAACAAAGCCATTCTTGGAGCTGCAAATGCAATGATACACGATCAGGATTTACCCATGTTCCTTTGGGCAGAGACATGCAACACAACAATATATGTAGATAACAAGAGTCCTCATAAGGTCTTGAAGGATAAGAAACCTAAGGAGGCATCTATAGGAATGAAACTGGAGGTTGGCCATTTTTGTGTCTTTGGTTTTCCAATTTATGGCCATGTATCTTTAGAGAGGAGGTTGAAGCTGGAGCCCTCATCAAAGAAGGGCATTTTGAAATTTGGCAACTCAGGGATAAATTCCCTCCTTTTGGAAGCTTTCCTCCCCTACTATCCCTCAGAAGAATTTAATTTACACAATGAAAAATGTTATTTTTAATGTGAAGCCCACAACTACACAAAAGTACTAGTCAGCGTGGGCAAGAAAATTCTACCTCCTCAACCACATATAAATAGACCTCATGTCACGTCACTTGGAGGCATCATTCACACATGACATCATCTCTTGATTGGTTCGTACCAATGTTGCAAACATCGGCATTGGGATAAAATTGACAAGGGTTCGGAAAACCAAAAAATCGGGAAAATATCGGGTAAAAGTGGCTAAGATCGAAAAAATCAAGATACCATCAAAATATTGGTAAAAATCGACAAACATCTGCTAGGCCAAAAAATCGTGAGTTCGAGATAAAGTCGGGATATTATCGAGATGTTCGTAATGTTGGTTCGTACAACTATGCAATTGTAGGTCCAAGCTCACACGTGCGAAGGAGAGAGAGTCCTTTTCTGTTGACCTAGTTTGATTTTTGTTTTGGGCCTTTGACCAACGTTGACTTTTGGTTTTTGAGCATGGTTTGAATTTGGATTTTGTTTATGTTTGGAAGGCCGAGTTGGCTGGCACATTGACTGAGATATTCTAGGATGTTTGACCAAGTTTGACTGGCTAGGGTTTCCACATGTTAAAGTTTGACTTTGACCAAAATTTATATGGGAAAATTTTGACTTATTTGATTAGGTTTGACTGAAGGAAGGAGGTTGCATCTTTTCATTGCTTGACTGAGCTCCTTGGAGGCTGATTTGACCATTGACCATTGACTAGTTAGGGATGCTTTGACTATTGTTGATTTTGACCAAAAGTTGCAGATTTGACTAGATTGCCCATTTTGGATTGGATATTAGATAGTTGACTTGGTTGGTCAAGGTTTTGACCCTTTGACTCATTGTTGATGTACTTGGATATTGCATCTCTCTACTAATTGATGACAATCTAATAGAAGAATTTGTAAAGGGTTTTCCCCCTTGTGGGGTTTTTCCTTGGTCTTTGACCAAATGTTGTGTCTCTATTGTTCTTGGTTGTCTTCTATTACATTTGGTTTATTGTTATATCTACAATTGCTTATTGTTGTTGGAAGGTTGAATTTATATTGGATAAAGTGATTGCAATTGAAGAAGAAATTGTAATAAGTGATTGTTTCAACATAGAACTTTGAAAAATTAACAGGGCATAGCAAGACTTCAAGGGGGTACAAAGTATACATTCCAACATGAGGGATGACTATAGTGAGCTAGGATGTTAGGTTTGAGGAGAATTGAGCCTTTAGGAAGTCACATTAACCCCTTCTAGCAGTGACAAAAGATAAGGAGTAGGAGACTCCAAGCATTGAAGGGAGACCAGTGCCACCTACAATAGGGACTCATTCTTCAAATTGGGTTGAGTTGAAACTTGGAGGTGTTACACTCAGAAAGCTTCTCTTGGCTATAACAAAAAAATCTCTATGGTAACCTTTACAAACAAATCTTACAGATTGAAGGCTAGCCCCTTCAATCCAGAGAGGGCTCTCTCTGACAACCTAATCACTTAATTAACAATTGGATGTACATTCACACAATGGCTAGATCTTCAGTTGAGTTGTATTGATATAGGGTTTGGTTGGGAATGAGAGAGATAGTCCATTGGGCAATGGAGTCAGCAAGCTAGGGTTTAAGGCAACTTACCGAGATACTGGTTGTATGGTCAAGGATTAACAAAGGCAAGGTAGATGGCACATCTTAGACATTTCAATTCGTCGTTGTAGCTGAAAGAGGAAAATAGAAAAATAATCCACTACAGTTTGGCATATGTTATGAATCCTAAAGTAGCTTTAGAAGATAGGAGTGCAAATATTCGAATATATGAGACAAAGCATCAAAAACAAGGATGAATTCTGTAACATTCATTCTCTTTCAAATCTTAGAAGGCAATACATTCAAACGATATTACAAAGGGAGAAACACTGAAACATGTAGATAATATAGACTAAGATACCACCACATGAATCTTTGTGTCAATGATCAAAATCTTATGATCTTGGAAAATTGTAAATTAATAAAGCTTTCAAAACACACAAACAATAACTATCTTTTCATCAAAATCCAACCTTTTTTCCTCCTTTCTGATGTATAATATAGGGAAAATACATAAAAGATAAGATCCAAAAAGTTTGGTAGCAATAATTACAAAATATTTACCATATATGAGAATTTAATTAACAAAACATAATAAAAATCCTACCCTTTTAGCTATTCGGATCTATGTTTGGCACATAGCATTGGTCAAAGTATCTTGTGAAGCTGCTGCACGTATCTTCTGCTATTCTTTTGGAACCATGATGGGTCATTGCTGTTTTGCAGGATCTGGAACTGTTCACTCCCTTGTAGGTTTGATATATAGAACTGCAACTTGTATTCCCTCGTGATAGCAAAAACTGGTACATGAACCTGTAAACTCCGTTGAAACTATGCAAATTCCATGTGTAACTGCTTGCTCCTTTTAAGGCTCTTTTTCCTTGTGTTGAATCATATTCTCTGCACTCCCTCTTTTTCCTAGCCCGCATTTCAGAATAAAGCCAACATTTTTGGATAAACTTCAAAGTACATTCCATCGGGCTCAAAACGCTTCACATGGCATGATCTTCCTATCTTGCAAATGTTTCTGACGCTGTAAATACTTTCACAACCTTGAATCACCCTGGCCAGACACTGCAAACCGTTCTAGAACCTTTTTGCACACTATAAACAAATTTCTGGGTTTGCTGAAAATTACCATTTTAGGGCAAACTGGGTATTTTTGGGTTTGAGTTTAAACTTCCTTCTTGGCTTTAAAATGAAGCTAGCTATCACATCAAGGATGAAAAGGGATAGGACTTTGTGAAAAATAACTTAGGTAGTTGAAATGATAAGTTTGGCAGCTCGAAAACCTAACTTTTAATTTTTTCGGTGAGCACTACAAAAATATTTCATAACGCCCGTTGTAGGCTCCGGATAGGGTAATTTAACTGCAAAAACTTATAGAAAGCTTAGGGTTAGGTGAAATGATTTTATTTGACATGTCCCTAGGCTTATATTTACACAAAAAATTTTATAAACCCTTTAGATAACCATGACTTTGCATAATGAACTTTATAAATACAGCCTTTGGACCTTTAGGGAAAGATGCAAATGGCTCCCTCCAATTTTATTAGGGTGAGGCCAAGATGGCTAGAATAGACACTAAGAGATGCTTAGGAGCATGTGGAGGCTCTTAGGAGAAGTTTCAGGGAGAGCAGGCATCCCTTGAAGCTTCCCAATTACATGTCTTTTGTAAGTAGCATCATAGATTCTTAGCATACCTATTTTGAGGAGGCAAAAACCAACAGATTTGGAGGGATGCCATGGTGGAGGAGAATGTCTCCATCCTGAAGAATGATGTGCAGGATATTATACCAAGGGCAGAAGGGAAGTTACTAGTTAGCTCCAAGTATATCTTTAAGATCAAGCATGCTATAGATGGTAACATTAGGAAATATGAGGCAAGGTTTGTTGAAACAGGGTTATCCCATAAGGAGGGAATGCACTATTAGGAGACATTTGCTCTAGTCACCATGTATACTTCTATTAGGGCTATGATATCTATTGCTTCAAAGAGGGGATGGAGGATGCATCAAATTGATGTGAAGACAACCTTCCTCAAGGTAGTTATTAAGGAGGAGGTGTACATTGAGTAACCTTAGGGCTTTGAGTTGCATGGGAGAGATTCTCATGTATGTAGATTGAAGAAGCACTATACAGACTTAAGCAGGCACTAGGGGTATGGTACTCAAGGATTGATGGGTATCTTCTAAGCATGGGCTTCACCAAGAGTGAGGCATATCACAACATGTACTTCATACTAGGTGGCGATGATCCACTCATCTTGATACTTTATGTGGATGACACATTTCTCACAGGGTCAAAGAAGCTCATCCAGATGTGTAAAGAGATTTGACTTTGGAGTTCGAGATGGACATTAAGATGATGCACTACTTTTTGGGATTGGAGATGTGGAAATTGTTTGGTGAGGTTTTCTCGGGACAAGGAAAGTATGTAGTTGATATCCCGAGGAGGTTTGAGATGGTGAATTATAGGCCTACGTCTACCCCCATGATCACTAATTTGAAGAAGATAAATGTTTCGGATTCAAAGTTGGTGGATCCCACTTTGTATAGGCAACTAATTGGTTCTTTGATGTATCTAGCCAACGCTAGGCTAGATCTGTATGTTAGGAGTGGTGGAGTGAAGCCGCAAGGCTATACAGAGACATACTGGGGTGAATTGTTGTGGACAAGAAGAGCACCCCAAGGTGTTGCTTTAGCTTTGGACCAACATTGATTTCTTGGTTCAGCATGAAGTAGGCTTCCATGGCACTCAATTTAGTAGAGGTAGAGCATATGGCAACAAATTTTGCTAGTTGTGAAGCGCTTTGACTTCACAAGTTGCTCACTTGTTTATTTGGTCAAGAGTTGGAATAAAACTCTCGGAGAATCTAGTGTTTCATGACAGGTCCAAATATATTGAGATCAAATATCTCTTCATTAGAAACATGGTGCAGAGAGCAGTTGTGAAGCTTCAGTGTATTTCCATAGATGAGCAGGATGCATACATTCTCACCAAGCCCATGGTGAAGGGGAAGTTTGGCTTCTACGGAGATAAGCTAGGAGTGATGCAGAATAACTTCCTTGCTAGGAGGGAGTGTTGATGATGGACAAATACCTCTGCATTGGAGCATGCAATAGTCCAAGACCTTCCTAGGAGCTTACTCATTTTGAGTGTGTCTTTATTATGATATTTTTCATAAGTTTAACTTAAGAAAAACACATTGATTATTAATTGATTAATGTTGGCTATTGGGTAAGATTTTCTAAAGAAAAGTAAATTATTTACTTTAGTGATCTAGATCTAATCTCAACTATTGATCTCAAGTGGGATGGGATTTAATCCCTAGCCATCTATCACTTTGGAAATCAGGGTTAGAGATCTAGCTCAATGAAGAACTATAAAGACAACCTAAAGGAAGGAGGAAGACACATTACAATTGCAAGTGATTTTTAGATCTGAGAGAGATTTTCTCAAGTAAGGAGTGAGAGACTCAAGGTTGAAGAAAAGGAAAGTTTGTAGCTGAAAATTCTGCAAAAGAAAACTTTGTGGAGGTCGAGTCCTTGTGAGTTGCTGAGCACCAGATTCACAGAGGGCCGGGACCTAGCTCTGGGAGAGTCACATGAGCTGACTTGTGCAGGGAGGCTGCACATGTGATGGCTAAGCTACATTTGGGCCGCATGTGTGATCGCTAGGAGAGAGGAAGGCTGTGTGGGTGCTGTTCTGGTTTTCCAGGGAGCCGAATGTTGAGGTTTCAATTGCTATAAAATTCTGTATTTCTCTGTGGACAGTTTTTCTTGTAAGGGAGTCCTTATTTATTTTGAGAAATAAGAGTGGAGGAGAAATTGGAGGGTTTAATTTTCTGCTTTATTGATTTTCTACTTTTGTTTCTGCTGTCAATATTATTGCTAAAATACTGGTGTATTTTTATTCAGCAATTTCAGAAAATATTTACTGGGTTAATTAACTTTATGGGTTATAAAAATTTATTTGGGATATAAATCAGATCTAGCATTCAGGATTTAAGAGACTGAATACGAATTTCGTTAAAGATAACATCTCTTTGTTCAATCACGATGTGAGTGAAAGGATCATATAGACAAAATGCTGAAATATGGGCCCATTAGTTTGCTTGAGAATTTCGAGATGCAAAACTGATGGAGATATATCTTGAGCATCTGCAGGAAGTGTTGTTCCTAGGTACATCCACAAACCCTCGCTTCAAAGAATTATTTGATCTTCCTAAATATCGTAGTCAGCCCCATTTAATCAAAGCAAGCATCCATTAAGAGTCCATAGGCTCAACAACAACAAAGAAGCAGCCTCCACAATGTTTTCAGATGTTTTTCTTTATAGATCCAAGAGAGTGAGAGATACTATTATCTTTCAAAAAAATAAATTCGACAGTGCACTGGCCTCGAAGGACAGTTTAAACCCTACAAAACCTTATAAAAAGTGATGATCCAAAAACCGTTCTGCCGTAGTGGCAACAAATCCGTAATTGGTGCCAGGAGTTAAGAATATTCGGATCAACTTCTGAAGTATGCCGTTGTAGGATGGTGAAAACCCTACAAAACCTTTAAAAAAAGAGATGATTTAAAAATCCTACTTCTCTCAGTGCTTAGGCTATTTCACTCGCAAAAAAGATTTGGATCAGCTGCTAAACTGGGTGAAAACAATGATCTGAAACCCTCCTTCAGTGGTCACAACAAAATAGTGACACCAGCAGCCAAACAGCCTTCGATCAGCTTGCTGAATTGAATAAGAAGCTGACCTGAAACCCTGGTTCCATAGTCACAAAATCCCTAGTGAGGCCATCTGCGAAATAGCCCCAGATCGGCCGAAAATAGAGTTCTGTTACATCTTTAAAACCCCTCAGAAGAGGCAGCTGGAAAAAGCAGCAGGGAAATGCTCACACTGGGTTTCCAATCCTAGGATGAACATGCAAAAGATATCCAAAAATAAGTTTGTAAATCGGACTTAGATGTCTCAAACAAGCCTCACTCTTCTCTAGCCATTAACCTGATGAAACAGACCAAAAGACTCTTCAAGTTAGACAACCTTGTTCGTGCAACTATTGGTCACAAAGCACTAGCATAATCAGCCCAAAAAGAAAACTTTAACCAGCTTTTGAATTAAGGGAGGTTTGTTGAAGTTAGTGTTAGCTTCGGAAGGTCTTCTACATAGGTTTTGTGTCTTAGCGCGTGGAAGACATTATTTGCCTCTTCTGGTTCTTGCTTGGTGGAGTCAGTGATATATGTTTTATTCCCTAAGTTTAACTTAGGAAAGGGACAATATTTAAAGTCAATATTTTCTGGACAATTATATCATTTTCTAAGGGCAAATAATTTAATTATCCAAGTGACATGGAAATAATCTCAACCATTGATCTACAATATGATTCTAGAAGGGAGATTAGGGTTAGAGATTTGGACTTGATTATAAAGGGAGCATAGCCAGGAGATGAAGACGCAGACACGTGTGTTATTTAGTCATCACTTAGAGAAAGCGATTTTCTCTATATGTGAGTAGCTTTGTGGCCCAGGAGTGCAGAGAAGGAGAAGTGCAAGTGGATTTGGGCGAATCCAAGAGGCTGAGTTTAAGGAGATTGCAGGGCCGAGTTGCTGGAGGGAGATTGATTTTATCTGGTGGAGGCCGAGTTGCTGGAGGACCGAGTTTCCCTAGTGCGCATCAGTGGCACGCAAAGAGGGCGCAGGTCAAGTTGCTGGCTGAGAATTCGGGCCAAGTTGTCCAGGCCGATTTCATTCAGAGGCTGATTTCCTAGAGGCCGAGTTCCTTGGGCCAAATTCATTTTGAGGGAGCCATGTTACAGGTTCTGGTTTTGTAGTTTTCCTTGCATCTCTGTGGGTTGACAAACCCAGATTTTCCAGATAATTAAATGTCGGAGAATTGTTTTGGGTGAACTATTTTGCAATGTTTGATTGATCTCTCTAGTTTATTTCCGCTGCAGATATTTAATTCCAGAAGTTAAAATACCATTGATTTTATTTTTCAGTGATTCAGTATTCATTTGGGTAAATAAATAAATTGCCTTGAAAAAATAAATGTGGCTGGTATTAGAAATTTAACAAGGTTCACTCCTGTTCTGATTCCATGTTGTGGTTCACAACAAATAGCGAGATGGTCGAATGGAACCAACCAACAAATTCATATTCTGCAATAAAAGAAATGAAATGACAGAACCAGGGTAGAGATAGATTAGTGCAGCCCTAGGAGACAGGAAAACCAGCAAGAATAAGAGCGCTAAAGACGAACAAAACCCAAGAACGAGAAAGTGCTACAGTTGATGGTGATCGCAAGAAAAAAAAAAAGATCATAATATATGAAATATTACAAATGAGAGTTGTGTATATATCAATATTCCACTAAGTTTCCGAGATGGTTAAAATAAAAAATTGGTGTTCAATGTTGGGGGTGGTGTTAGAGTTGTAACACTTAGATGAAATATGAAATAATTATATTAACAGGCTGACCAAGGGTCTATCTATGCAAGAAGTCTTTTCATGGATGATAGATGTTGGCTTTTTCAATAGTGCTGTAAAAGTTCTATTTTAATATATGATCTCTCTGAAATTTCTAGTAGAAAGTCGTTGAAGATTCTGGGAAAGCTTCATAGCAAGGTCTAATATCTCTGAAATCTCTTGTCGTCCAGGAATGTGGTCCACGTTTCACATTGAAGTTGCTTAGTTTGCAGCATGGAACATTCGATACAAAAGGCGGAGAATATGAATGGGTTCACAAGGTATTTAATTTTTTTGTCTGACAAATTTTCGAGTAATATTTGATAATGATGTTTATTGGGGTATAGTGACGTGTTTTAAGTTCCTTTCCTGATTGCACATAAGTTGTTACAGGTTCATTTATTCTTTATATTTGATGGGCAGCCAAATTATATTAAAAGAAAAGCCAACAAAATTTAATCTTTTAATTTACTGACCTTGTTTTACTAGATATTTCTGAATAGCCGACATATTTAATCTTTTAATTTGCTGACCTTGTTTTACTGAATATTTCTTAACAGCCAGACATGGACACCAGTCGGAGAAGGTTTTTCTTATGATCTTACGATGTTTAGTGACATTGCTGCTTCAGCAAGGTGTTTGTTGGAAGTCGAATATCGCTGGTTGGTGACCTACATCTCAAAATGAATCGGATGTATTTTTGATAGAAGTTGATTGAGATTTTGGCTGAGAAGGGGGGTGGGGGAATTTGAGATTAGGTTACTTTTTGTGAGAATCTTATGAGGTTGCTGTCCTAAGAGGCCAAGGAATGTGAGAAACTTTCATTCAGTTTACATTAGTTTATGTAGTGCTTTTATTTGACCATTTTTCAGTTTTACCATATATCTCGAGGTTTTTTCCCTTCCTCTTTTAACAATTAAAACAATTAAAATGTGTCGAGTCACTTTTCTTTATTTGAAATTTGCCTAGGCATTTATAAACAAAGAACAGTAAAGATTATGCAACAATATTGTGTCTTTTGGTCTAGATCTTTCGGTTTAAATCAAGTTATTTGATACGTGGTCACTGGATTTACACCTTAGCCATACATGACCACTACTTGTAAGTTGATAAATCAAATGCACACGAAATTTTAATTTCATGGGAGGTATCACAAAAGATATTAAGTGGTTTTTAGATCATGCATGGTTATGTATTTATGAGTGTCTAATATGCTCGGGCAACTGTTTTCTCAAAGTTTGAGAACAAATAAATTTTATTATTATTATTATTATTATCCAATTTTAAGGTCACGACCAAGCCAGACACCAAATTGGTGTATGAGACCCTCTTGTTTGTGGGACAAGGGACCCCATAGTTTGAGGGCCATTCTTAGCAAAAGAATACGTTGACGCTGTGTTACAAGGATTATGCTATGCCAATAGAGAATGATGTACTCATAATAGTTGTATGAGTGTCTTCAAAGCAGGTATGCTGGGAATATAGGTATAAGTATTTGATATGGTTAGAAGCTTCTCTCAAATTTTCATTAAATAACCATAATTAAAAGACCAAACTTAGCATAAAATTATAATACTAATTTGTAATGGATAAATTAAAATTATAATACTTGGATACTATTATTCTTATTTATATTAAAATAGCTATTAAATGTAGGGGAAAATTTAAAATTTAAATAAATCATTCACAATTCAATGAAGGCACAAGTCACAGTAGTAAATACTATTTTGAATATAACTTCGAAGATCATGACCATAATTTATAGATTTTTCCCCAATATTTGTTTATTGAATTATGTAATGTAGTATGTATTGTTAATGTTCTCTAAAATCAGCCAAAATGGGAAAATTCAAAAAGATTAAATTTCAATGACAAACCACCATGTAAGTGTGACAAGTACACCACCATCAACGATTATTTGTTTCATGTTGATTAGCAATCACGTCAATTCTTGCTTGACATTGATTAGCAATTTGTAAAAATTCATTGAGTTGCTCTTAAAAAATATAGCATTTTTGAATCCTGGAACATTTTTTCACTATAAATGGTCAACTACCCTTTGGTAGTTGCTCCAAAACACGTGTCTGCATACATTGCATGAGTGCTTTAGATAATTAAATTTATTGTCAAGTTAGGTGATGAATTGCAATAATGGTTTGTTAGTTAGATGCATTAGATCAAAGTTGAAAGTGTTGAATGGTGTTTCCATTGATGCCAATGTCGGTCCTTGAACGCTCTTAATATTGGTCAAGTTTGCATTGATTAGAAGCTGCAACAATCAAGATGTCCTTGAAGCCTTGTACTTGTTGCAGATTTTGATGGAGATCAATGAATTTGCTCCTGCAACCATCTTCATTTGATTCTCCTTATCGTGCTGATTCCAATGGTACATGGCATGTGTCGTGGTTCATCTCAGTTGAGGGAAATGTTCAATCAAATATTAAAGCCCCCTTCTTGTGGTCAAAGTCCCCAAAATGAGATGACATGGCAACTCATCTTTGGCTAGAAAATTGTTCAAAATATGAGGCCAAGGACTTTTATTGAAGGATTAAATTAAATATTTTGTGGTCGAATTTGGGAGTATTTTCAAGGGCATAATATCAAAATTAATTTGGTCGTTTTGATTATAGTTGATTTTTGGCTCCAAAATTTCAATATTTTCAAAATTCAAATTTCATCTATAAGTTAGCTTCGCTCCTTTTTGGACAGGTTGGACCCATGTGAAATCCCTCCATCACTATATTAGGAGGCTCAAATCCTCCACAATAGACAAAAAATCAATGTCTAATTTTCCATATGCTTTGTGGCCTTGGTTTATCAAGGTCATCTCAGGCAGAAGGTCGAAAGTCAGAGGGATATTTTGGTTTAATCTTTATGTTTTTCTTGCTATGTCACAAAGGTTGTTGAGTTTCAACCTTGGGGTTCGAACTTTGGTGAACCTTGGAAATTTTTTGAGGTTTGGCAAACCTTAGAAAAGTTTTGAGCTTGGCGAACCTCATCAAACCTCATAGACATTGCAAAGTCCATATATCAAAACTCATAACCTCAAGTCACAACTCAAACTTGTAATCTATCCTTGCAGTTTACATGTCTGTGATAGCATTTTTTATGTTTATTGATGTCGATTTCTTATATATATATATGGATCAACCTAATGGTGAACCTCATAAAAAATTTTGAACTTGAACTGAACCTAATCATTGTTGAACTCGAACCATGTGACTTAGTTTTTTGGGAAATGGTTATTTGTTGGGCTTTGAGAATCCTCTAACCTGATTAAACCAAATGTTTAGTCAATTTAGTGGTCTTATATTGCTTACATAAATTATTGAACGAAGTTGGTAAACTTGTGAAGTGCAGGTGCACTATATATGCTAGAAGCCTCTTTTAATTCTTTATCAATGCAATGATCGAGTTTATAGAGATTACTTCTAAAGATATTTTTTTATTCTTATATTCCTAATGAAATTGATAAATTCAAATCAAAACTAAGTTCCTAAAATCAACTCTGCAAAATAAAACTAGAACAAGCTCTCATTATCTTACTAGGAAACTTAACCAATCTATTGTTAGTTTCTGAGAACAGAGTTACTTAATCTATTGTTCTAACAAATCTGTGCATAAAGACAAAATCAAATTCTAGGAATGGAAATCATATATCTTCTCATCTACTGGAAATGAAAACTTGTAAAGAAATTACTACCGTTCTTGAAAATAAATCATTAATAAACTTGTGAAGAAATCATTACTCTTTTGAAAAGAACTCACTCATATGCTAAAAGGAAATCACTCATGAACTTGTAAAATTATTGAGATAATTCACAATTGCTTTTGAAATACAACTATGAAGAAATATGTGAAGAAGAATGACTTTGCAATTTGACAATTCGAAAGGGAAGACTAATAAATCTACATCAAATAACAAAATGAAATTATGAAAGTAACTACATCAAATGATAAAATGGAATTCTGGAAACAACTACAGCAAATGACAAAACAAAAACATAAAAATAACTATATCAAAAACATAAAATGCAAAACCTTCACTGTTTGCAGGGGCTCTCCACAAGCATGTGGTTTCAAATCTTTACTCCAACAGTTAGTTACACATCAAATCTTCAAAAGACTTCTTCATTAAAAATGATGAAAAACAGAGTTTTAAAATATCACAATCACATAAAAAATTACACACTTTGTTCAAGTTTTGTTTGCATGGTATTTATAAAAACTTGTGTTCATAACTGTTTGAGGCTTTTGTAGAAATTTCTTGTTTCCCACCCTGGTTTTCAATTTCACCTTATTTCTCCTTTTAGTTAAATGCCCTTTCCGATATCCTTACACTCAACAACAGAAAAAATAATTTTTTTGCTAAAAACACAAATTCTGGAAAATTTATAAAATGCTGGAAAATGCAGAAATAAAAATCAGCAAGCTTAAAACAGCCATTCAACACATTTAAACACTGATATTTTTGGTCAACATGACCCTGGAAAAACCCCCTACAACTCTTGGGGAAAACCACTCTGAAAGTTTCTCTTTTATTTTCTGAAAAATGCCTTTTACAGTGAAACATGAAAAACTCAGAAAAAATTCCAACGACCAATTTACAGACTTATCTCGATTTTCGTGCTTGCACATCGCCTCGGAAATTGTGCCAAATCAGCAATAACAGAAAACATAAAATTTACAACACCTTAGGACAACATTAAATGATGTATGACCACCTTGGGAAGCGTGTCGAAACAGTCGTACTTTGCTGTACGGACTGTACGAATTTCGTACAACACTATTGAAATTCGTGCCAAAAATTAGAGCTGTAGATGCTGTCCTCTTCCTCGGTTTTTGTGTCGAAAATGACAGCCACCCTCTTCCTCGAAAAACGTGCCTGATTTTTGTGCTTTGGAGTGCATGCTTGCTGTTGTACCCTCTTCCTCGATTTCTGTGTCTCCTCACTTGGAAACATTGCCTCTCCTTTGCTGTACGGATTTTTTTTCCTCGGTATGTGTGCCAATAAATGTTGTTGTACCTTTGTTGAAATCTCTTCACTGCTGCACTCCTTCTCACTGCTCAGAAAAATCTCCAGCTCTCTTTCTCTCCTTCTCTTAATCTGCTCATGAAATAATGAATGACCTTTTCCTCCTTTCCCTCCTTTAACCTAACCCTAAGTGACTTTTGGAGAATCCCTAAATCCAATCGTTGAAATAGATTTAGATCTAGGGCTGAGATTAAATGCTCATTTAAATCTCACTTTCTATTTTTTAATTCACCCCACTTTAATAAAGACTCACTTAGTCATTTATTTCCAAAGTCACTTTTCCTTTCTAATTTTACATTGACTTTATTAAAGTCACTTAAAATTAGACTTTAGTAAATTTATCACTTAAAGTCACTTTTAAATTAGATTTAACTTTATAACTTTATAAAGTCACTTTAGGAGAAAAAATAAATTCTTTTGGACACTTTTCCCTAGGCCAAAGATCAAAGCCTTAGGGAACCACCTGTCCTCCGGTAACCAAATTTCAACACTCCCTCTTACCGAGGAAGGTGTTCCTCACCACACCCATCTTGTCTCTGAAGTAGACATGCTTGCCTCGTGGTAAGGCTTTGGTAAGAATATCTGCAGCCTGCTCATCAGTGGGAATATACTCAAGCTTCACAGCTCCCTTCTGAACATAGTCTCTGATGAAATGATATTTGATCTCGATATGCTTTAACCTGTCATGAAATATTGGATTCTCCGTGAGTTTAATGCAACTTTGATTATCACAGTAAATCACTGAAGGTCTCAACGGCTAACCAAATAAGCCAAACAACATCTTGCGAAGCCAGATGACCTCACAACTAGCTAGACTGGTTGCCATATACTCTGCTTCCGCTGAACTCAATGCTACTGACTGCTGCTTTTGGCTGAACCATGACACCACTGCCGTACCCAACCCAAAACAACACCCTGAAGTGCTCTTCCTATCAGAAGCACAACCTGCCCAATCAGAATCAGTGTAACCTACCAATCTCACTCCATCCCCCTGCTTGTAGTCCAGACCATAATCCACTGTCCCCTGCAAGTACCACAAAATGTGTTTTGCAGCCACCCAGTGAACCTTCCTAGGCTCACACATAAACTGACTCATCGTGTTGACTGCAAAACAAATATTTGGTCTAGTGTTGACCAAATACATCAAGGAACCAATCAGCTGTCTGTACAATGTGGGATCCACCAACTCGGAATCCGAAGCATGAAGCTTCTTCCAGTTGGTGATCATCGGTGTCGACATGGGTCTACAATCCTCCATGTGGAATGTGCCAAGGATGTCCACAATATACTTCCCCTGTCCCAGGAAGAAATGCCCCTCCTCCTGCCACACCTCCAAACCCAAAAAGTAATGCATCAAGCCGATGTCCTTCATCTCAAACTCCGCCGCAAGATCTCTCTTGCAGTGCTCTATGAGTCTCTCTGCACCTTTAATGACTAAGTCATCCACATACAACACCAGAATGAGAGGCTCCTCACCTATCACAATATAGTAAAGGTTCGGATTTGCCTCACTCTTTGTGAAACCCATCTCCTGCAAGTATGTATCTATCATGAAGTACCAAGCTCTGGAAGCTTGCTTCAGGCCATAAAAGGCCTTCTTCAGTGTGCACACATGGGACTCCTTCCCATGCACCTCAAAGCCCTGTGGCTGCTCAATGTACACCTCCTCCTGTATGAAGCCATTGAGAAATGCAGTCTTCACATCCATCTGGTGGATCTTCCAACCCATCTCTGCTGCTATCGATATAATGGAGCAGATCGAAGTATATGGAGCCACAGGAGCAAAGGTCTCCTCATAATCAACTCCCTCTACCTGGGAGAACCCTCTAGCCACAAACCTCGCTTTGAATTTCTCAACGCTGCCATCTGCAGCATGCTTTACCTTGTAAAGCCATCTGGAAGTAACCACGGATTTTCCCTCAAGCCTTGGCACCACCTCCCAAACATCATTCTTCATGATAGAAGAATACTCCTCCTGCATGGCCTCTCTCCAGACCTGCTGGTTAGCTGCCTCCTCATAGCTAGAAGGCTCAGAGTCAAGGATGTTGGTAGCGATTGCCATATAGCTGCAAAACCTCTCAGGTGGTCTGCTCTCTCTGACCGGCCTCTTAGGCCCAGCAACAGATGTGGCCTCTCTCAAGGTGTCCTGAAGCCACTTGGGCTTCCTCTTCCCTGAGCACACTTCTCCCACTAGAGAATGAAACTCCTCCTCCTCATCATCATCAGGAGCCTGAACTCCTGACTGTCTGTCTGCTGTTCTCCTGCCTGCACCTGAACCTGTAGAAGCTGAGGTATCGTGTGAACTGTCCATCAGTGGACTCCCAAGTGAAATTATCTGCAGACTGCTTTACATGCTGCCCGAAGCACCACCCCTCTGACTCTGTGAGCCACTGCTCATTGACGGACCTGACATCGTCATAGATGTACCTCTGGATTCTCCTGATCCTTGCCCACTGGATCCCTGTGATTGACTCAGCTGCTGCTGAGGGTCTGGCTGATCCATATACTCTAACTCCCGTGACCTCCTAAAGGCCCTGTCCTCCTCGAACTTCACATCCCGCCTGACAACAACTTTCCTTTGTGCAGGAATATAAATCTGAAAGGCCTTTGAGGTCTCACTGTAGCCCACAAAGATACCCTTCTCTGCGGTGGGCTCTAGTTTGGTTGTCTTCTCCTTGGGTATGTAGGAGTATGTAATAGACCTAAAGATACGAAGATGACCAATATGAGGCTTCTTCCCAGAAAAAGCCTCCTCCGGAGTCATGTGCCCCAAGGCACGATGTGGACTCCTGTTCTGCAAATAAATAGCGGTGTTGCAGGCCTCTGCCCACAAAAACAATGGCAACCCCTGATCATGTAACATGGCTTTGGCAACCCCTCCAATGGATCTGTTCTTCCTCTCCGCAACCCCGTTCTGCTGGGGGTTGTAAGGAATGGTGAACTCTCTCCTAATCCCTGCCTCCGCACAATAGTCAACAAACTCTCCGAGGGTGTACTCTCCTCCATTGTCCGACCTCAAGGACTTGATCTTCTGACCTGTTTGTGTCTCCACAAGAGCTCTGAACTCTTGAAACCGCTTGAAGACCTCACTCTTGGTCTTCAAGAAATAAATCCAGGTCCTCCTGGAGTGATCATCAATGAATAAAACATAGTACTCATATCCACTCAAGGAAACATGAGACATCCGACCGCTCACATCGGAATGAATCAATCAAGTATCCCAGTCGCTCTGTTGTCACTGCTGGGAAAAGGGGATTTGGAAAACTTGCCCATCGCACATCCTCTGCAAGTATCAAAGTGATCAGTACTGAAATCTGGCACACCGGTAGTGATCTCCCGCAATGTCCTCAAGGCCCCATGATACATGTGCCCCATCCTGCGGTGCCAAATCTCACACAACTCAGAACTGCTAGCTCTCCTGTCAGTGCTACTGCTCAATGCCAAAAGGGGCTGGAATGCAAACTTGTACACCTTTGCATGGCGTACACCTATCACTCTAATTGACTCTGCTGGAGTACCCCTAGGATATATCAGCGCCTGTCCTCCCCTGAATAGTATCTCATATCCTCTGTCCTCCAAAGCTGAGACGGATATGAGGTTCTTCCTCATCCCTGGCACATATAGAACATCTGACACCTTCAAGGGAGGTTTGGATTCCCTCTGAAATGTCAGTGTCCCCACACCAACTGCTCTAACAACTCTGTCATCACTGAGTACTACTTCTATATCAGTGCCACTCTCTGAAAGCTCTGAGAAGTACTCACGGACTCTTGTCATATGATGTGAAGCCCCACTGTCCACATACCAGATACCCGAAGATGCTCTGCTAGTTGAGGGAAATGCATGCTCGCTCTGAATCTCTATGGCAGGTGATCCTGCACTAGTGGACTCACACGCAATGAACCCAAACTCTCGGTCAAAGCGATATGTAAAGTCCTCAACCTCTGCTGATGCTGCCATGGTCTGGTTCTTCCCCTTCTTCTTCTTCTTCTCCGGACACACAACTGCATAATGCCCCATCTTCTGACAATTCCAACACTTCACCTTTGAATAGTCCTTCTGTGTGTTACCCTATTTACCTTTGCCTTTGCCTTTGCCTTTGCCTCCACCACTGCTTGTGGAAACTTGCTTCTTTCCTTTGCCTTTCTTGCCTCCTGCCAATAGTGCTACATCCTCATCCTGCTCAACTGGCTTGGCTGCCCCAAGCTAACCCTTCCTGATCTCTGTCTGAATGCAATCATCCCAAAACCTCTCCCATGTGGGAAGGGTCTCACGTGCACAAACCCCATCAGCGAAGTTCATCCATGCACTGGGGAGGTCATTCACTGCAATCCGCACCAACTCAGTGGGTGGAATGACCTCTCCAATCGCTGCCAACTCATTTCTCACATTAGTAATCTTTGTGAGATATCCAGCTGCACTATCAGTCTTACCCATCTTAATGGTCTTCAACTTCTCCTTCAAGACCATTTTCCGGTTCTCATTGGTACTCTGGTAGAGATTGGACAATGTTGTCCACATCTCATGAGTATTTCTCTTTCCTCTCACATGAGGAATGCAATGGTCTTTGATTTCGTCTAGAATCAGTCTCTTACCCTTGTTGTTCTTTCTATTATATGCTGCCAATTGAACAACATCAGTAGGCACAACAATAGGGTTATGTGCGGTATGCACCATGATGTCCCAGACTTCTGTCTCCTCAAAGATACTCTGCATTCTCTCCTTCCAAACGCTGTAATTGGTATGCCCATCCAGCCTATCCTCCACCCTCAGTGCCAATGACATCTTACTCTCTTAAAACTGAAAAATAACACTATTGTAGTAAATATAAAAGATTTTGTGTGAAAAATCAACTTACTGGAATTTTCTGAGTGAAAAATCAGTAGACTGTATTTTTCTTTTTGTTGTCCCAAACTGCACTTTCAGCACTCAAGCTCTGATACCATGTAGAAATTTCTTGTTTCCCACCTCGGTTTTCAGTTTCACCTTATTTCTCCTTTTAGTTAAATGCCCTTTCCCATATCCTTACACTCAACAACAGAAAAAATAATTTTTTTGCTAAAAACACAAATTCTGGAAAATTTACAAAATGCTGGAAAATGCAGAAATAAAAATCAGCAAGCTTAAAACAGCCATTCAACACATTTAAACACTAATATTTTTTGTCAACATGACCCTGGAAAAACCTCCTACAACTCTTGGGGAAAATCAGTCTGAAAGCTTCTATTTTATTTTCTGAAAAATGCCTTTTACAGTGAAACATGAAAAACTCAGAAAAAATTCCAGCAACCAATTTACAGTTCCATGCTTGCACACCGCCTCGGAAATTGTGCCAAATCAGTAATAACAGAAAACAGAAAATTTACAACACCTTAGGACAACATTAAATGATGTATGACCACCTTGGGAAGCGTGTCAGAACAGTCGTACTTTGCTGTACGGACTATATGGATTTCGTACAACAATCTCTCTCGAAATTCGTGCCAAAAATCAGAGCTATAGATGTTGTCCTCTTCCTTGATTTTTGTGCCGAAAATGACAGCCACCCTCTTCCTCGAAAAACGTGCCTGATTTTTGTGCCTTGGAATGTGTGCTTGCTGCTGTACCCTCTTCCTCGATTTCTGTGTCTCCTCACTTGGAAACACTGCCTCTCCTTTGTTGTACGGATTTTCTGCTTCGGTATGTGTGCCAATAAATGTTGTTGTACCTTTGTTGAAATCTCTTCACTGCTGCCCTCCTTCTCACTGCTCAGAAAAATCTCCAGCTCTCTTTCTCTCCTTCTCCTAATCTGCTCATGAAAGAATGAATGACCTTTCCCTCCTTTAGCCTAACCCTAAGTGACTTTTGGAGAATTCCTAAATCCAATCGCTGAAATAGATTTAGATCTAGGGCTGAGATTAAATGCTCATTTAAATCTCACTTTCTATTTTTTAATTCACCCCACTTTAATAAAGACCCACTTAGTCATTTATTTCCAAAGTCACTTTTCCTTTCTAATTTTACATTGACTTTATTAAAGTCACTTAAAATTAGACTTTAGTAACTTTATCACTTAAAGTCACTTTTAAATTAGATTTGACTTTATAACTTTATAAAATCACTTTAGTAGAAAAATTAAATTCTTTTGGACACTTTTCCCTAGGCCAAAGATCAAAGCCTTAGGGAACCACCTGTCCTTCGGTAACCAAATTTCAACAGCTTTTATGCCTACTTAAACTAACAAAACTCTAATTTGACTTCTAGAAAAATCAGAATATTTTCTATTCACGATTTTCTATTTGGCAAAGCAAATCGTGAATCATGAAGATCTCAGACTCTCGCTCGTCTGTTCAACAACGTGTTGACCCACTCCTTTAACCATGCAATTGAACGATTTCTTTCATGATTTGGCTCAGATGAATAGGATGAAATCCTTAAGGAGATCAATCTCCACTTGTCCATGTACTTCTTTTTAGCTGGTACCTCAGAGTTCGACAAACCATGGAGTTGGCTACAAAAACATAGATTAGTTGCAGAATCATGTCAATTCTATAGCTAATACAAATATTAACTTAATAATGAGCATTATTAAATTTGATAGACAAAACATTTAAATTCCTTACCATGTCAAAAACCTGCAGTTTGATGTTTATTTGAGTTGATGATGATGGTCCAAAAGAGGAAAAATAGGTAAAAAAGAGTGTCAAAATGAAAAAATCATGAGGCTGTACATTCCCCCACACGGAGGTCATTGCACGTCCTCATGCAAAAATGCGAAATTGACGACCCCTGTCATCTATTGCATTTCTCTTGAGACTTCTACTAGTACGTCCAGTTTTATCTTCTTCACCTTCGTTTTAGCCACTGCCATTCTTGGATTTTTCATCAAGAATCATGCTCTCCTAGTGCCATGCTCTGTCCTCCCTTTGAATTTACTTGTAGAAGCAAAGTTTGCTTCTACCTCCAGTGCATTAGTCTGGATCTGATCTAGAGATGCAGACTTTATTTCCCTTAGGGTGAACCCAAATTATGGTTCAAAAGCTCCTACGAAAACCACCTTAACAGCTGCTTGTGGAGGCTTTATTTCAGTAGGAATATTATTACAAAGCTTATTGAACCTCTTTATAAATTATGTTACATCCTCATTGTGTCTCTTCTTGAGAGCATTGAACTCTGTAAGAACATATCCATGGTCCCACTTTTCTCCCCATTTTAGTGTGAATAAATTCTCCATTTCTTCCCAAGTGGTGACTGTGTGATCAGCAAGAGATTTGAACCACTTTCAAGCCTCTCCATCCAAGGATTGGACGAAAAGCCTCAACACCACATCTAGATGCTCTACATTTACATTCTCAACAAAACTGCCGAAGTTTTCAATATGTCTCTGCGCAAAAGTTCTATCTTCCTCGGTGAACCGAGGCAAGAGTTTTAGATAATATTGAGGCATGCCATTCAATACTTGAGGTAGAGACAGTGACGCATATTGGTTGAATAGGAAGCCAGGTACAACCATGAGGGGCGGTGGAGGTAGATTTTGAGGATGAATTGGCTGTGGTATAACAGGTGTGTGTTGAATAGAGGTTGCTATATTGGTCTGTAAAAATCTATGGAGTATCGCGACTTCTTTAATTTCTTCGGCCTCGAGAGTAGGGTGCAATGGAGGAAAAGAAATATCAATGGATTCAGCTTCGTTTCTTATGATTGAACTGGCTAAAGAAAAGGCTTCTGGAGAATACTCAAGTACGCGGGTTGTGGTGCTAGGACCATAGATGTCAGCTTTCTGAGATGAGGAAGGCGAAGCTTCTAGAGTAAATGAGGGAAGGTCAGCCTGGCTGGGCTGCTTTTTCTTGCATACTCTCCTAAATAAAATCTTTTCAGGATCAGACACGGAAGGGGTTTTCTGATGGAAAGTATCTGATTGAGTATGAGGCCTTTTGTAAGCCAGGATTATGAATGACTTCAACTTTAATAATAGTGGAGTCGCCAAGGTGAGGGCTATGCGACTCTCAACCCTTCGTGCTCACCTGATTGAGGCGTGAAGATAATGTCGTATCCCAGGGAAAAGGTTTTCTAATTCGTTTCTCAGGAAACGACGCCAAAAATATGTTGTAGCTCCTAGAGACAACCTTGAGGTGCAAAAGACCAGTGCCTAAGACATCTTAAAATCAGAGGTTAAATGTAGACAATTGTATAAATGCCTCTGACAGAATATGAGTCAAGAGAATAATGGTTTTAGTGGTTCTAGGATGGAGAAGACCTTGGAGTCAATTCATGTGAATTCCTCAAACAGTGAGAGGGCTCAGGAGACTGACACTGATGGCTTTTAGATGGGCCAAGTATAAAACAATGAGCAAAAGCTTTAAAAATATGCAAGGGGCGTTGAGAAGGAACTGAGAAAGAACCCACCAGAGACAGGCTTAAGAAGATTAAGAATTTGTCCCCCGTAAACTCAGAGGAAACATATATGAATGAGATATGCACAACAACAAAGGTTCATGGAGCGTTAATTAAGGGGTGTAGCAAGCTTAATACATGAGTGTTAACACCTAAGCGTTATGCAAACACGAATTCATGAATAAAATATTCGACTACCACCGGCTACATTACACAGACCTTCAAAGCAGCATAGCATGACATATGATTATAAATATAAAGGAGATTACTGATAACAGAGGAAAACAGATACATACTACTCATTTCTCCATTTGGAATCCAAATAATAGTGTTGTATCATATTAAGTTCAAACAACTCTCCCAAATATGTATCTCGGAGCATAGGGAGCACAATCATGCAAAACTACAGCAAAATTCTTCCAAAATTCCAAAACCCTACTTTCATCTTAGAACTTACTATATATAGAGTTATCCTTGAGGGTCTACGGTACTTAATCATTTATGATCGACCCATATCTATGAAATCAAAAAATCCCACATATCCTGCAGAACGTACATTGAGAAATTACTTATGTACTGAGAGAATTAAAACAAGAATGGATTGAAATTGAGATTTCACCAGCAAAATCATCAAAATTAAACCGAAAACAGAAAGGACATGGTCAACCATTGAGGCCAATAATGGGAGCCTTCAAGATGGTATGGAGAGAAGCGGTCGTAGGTGGACAGGCTGACTGTCATTTTATGATTCCATCTATTGCCTGCAAACCTCCACTCCCTTAGTCTGGTGATTTCTAATTAATCCCTTATGAAGAGGCCTGTCATACTGAGCGCACTTGGTTCTTTAACAGAGATCTCCTGAGCTGACCACATAAACCACAACTGCATGTTCAGCCTCAAAAGCCCACACGGTGTTTTTTTTTTTAATTGCAGAAACGGAAACCGAATTTCGGAGGGGGTCACAAGTGGTAAGTAGTATCATAGAGAGGGGGTGTGAAATGACAAGATGATGACATGTGGAAGAGTGGGCGGTAATGGATACCGCCCATTTCGGACCTTCCTCATCCCCCGCCCCCCCATGGTTAAAGTTCAAAAGCTACAGGGAGTGTGAAATAAAACAAGGACCGTCAGATGAGGAGGGAGTGATTGGAGATGGAAGAAAGGTGGACGGCAGTGAGGAAAGTATTATGGTGGGGCCAAAATGTTGCCTGCAGATCGCAACTCTTTACCATGAAGCAGTAAAGGTAAACTCTAAAATGTGCGACGTGCGAAGTGCGGGGAGAAGGTAAGTGATGTGGAGGGAAGGTGAGACCTCACCGCATCGCAAGTTAAACAAAATAGGTTGCGGGCACTTCAAAGGTAAATTAAAACAAATGCGATGTGATATATTGCAAATAGGTAATCGAAGGTTTTAAGTTTTAGTTGCGATGTGAAAGGTTATAATGTGCGATCTGCGATGGAGGGTGGGGAGAAAATGGTGACGTGGAGGAAGGTGGGACTCGACCGCTACCTGTAGATCGCAACTCTTAACACTAAACAGCGGAGGTAAACTTTAAAGGATGCGAAGTGTGAAGCGTAGGGAAGAGGTAAGCAACGTGGCAAGGGAAAGTGGGGGGCAGAGCTGCTGTGGTGGGGCCAATCGTCGCATCGCAAATTAAAAGAAATACATTGCGAGCGCCTAAACGGTAAGTTGTAATGTTTGCGAAATGTGATGGATGGTGGGGGGTAAAGGAATGATGTGTCAGGGGGACTGGCCCACTTTAATCACAATCGGGGAGATGGGAAAAAATGGAGGAGAAACAATGATATAGCAGCGAAAAAAGTAGAGTAGAGAAATGAAGCGGAAAGGCAGAAAAGGTAAGGTTTTAGTGATTTTCAAGGGAAATGGAATGAAAGGGAGTGTGGCGGGTGGTTGGGTCCCACCGCCATCTCACATCGCACTTCGACATCTTTAACTTTTACCCTTTGCGCCTATCCTACAACACTTGCGCTCTGCGACTGTGATTTTAACCTCTGTCATTGATCGATGCTCGAATAAACGATCCTCATTGCTCCCTTTTTGTGGTTTTTTTACCTTGTCTGTTTGGTTGCGCCCGATCATTTCTTATTTGTTCGTGGAATACTTGCCCCGCATTCATGACTTGACCTGCTTTAGCATTCACGACTCGACCTGAACGCATGCACGAATTGACCCAATCTCGTTCACGACTCTGCCCTGTGATTTCCTTATAAGAACCACTTCTCCATGTTATGTGCGGTCACAGGCCAACAGAGCCTTTCGCTAACACCCATGTTCCAATCACACCATCTACTCTCGAGCACTATCCGAACATCTGGCATGTGTTGTTTCATTTTCGTTGCGCCCCCCTTGCACTTACATCTTCTGCTCGATCGTCGTCTTTTTCCCCACGAAATGTTGCTTCAACTCAAGTCACGTGTTGAATTGTTCATAGAGGGACATATATGGTTAATTCATAATAGTGGTACGTTTCATTGGTTAATTATTATATAAAAATTTTAATTACATTATGTAGTTACAACTATATAATTAGTTAGAAAATAAATAAATAAATTAGTTATTTTTTTTTTAAATGTGGGTTATGCAAGAAAGAAAAACAAATATAAGATGGGGAATAATTATGAATCCGGCACAAAAAAATAAAAATTTAAAATTTAAAAATAAATAAAAATAAAAATAAAATATAAAGAATAAATTTATAGGGTACCACATCACCTCAAAAATATTGAAAAAAACAAACGGAGCTAGGAGAAGGAGGTATTAGAATAATTGAAACTCAAGAGGAATTATCAACTGAGATAAAAAGGATAGACAACATTGAAAAAATGTTGTAGGGCGTGCAAAACCAGGAAAAAAGAGACTTTAATTATCGATGGAAAGCCTTCTTAAGGTTAAAAGATGAAGACAAGCCTGGACCAACCCGTAAGGTTAAAGAACAAGAAGAAAAAATGGATAAGTTAATAGAAATATTGAATTCATTTTTTTCTAATTCCTTAATCGCTCAAGAACTGGTGCAAACTCCCAAAACTACCAATAGAGAAGATCCTTGAAATCATGAAATTCTGCAAATTCCACAAATACATTCCTCAAGTAGCCAATACTATACAAAATTTCCAAAAAAATAATATCAGAGAATTAAGGAGTTAACCAAGTACGATGGTAAAGACTATAAAGGCGCTATTGTTTGGGTTAATTAAATGGAAGCCATTTTTTAATCAAACCCGTCATTAGGTGAACATGAAAAAAACGTCATGGCTTCCAACAATTTAGAAGCAGAGGTATATAATTGGTTCCTATGGTGGTCTGACAAATGTAATGCTCGTTTCTTTCATTGGAAGACATTTGTGGATGCCTTGTTAAAAATGTTTTTTGACAAAGAAGAAGATGTTCTCTATGAAAAATTGTTCATCTCAAGCAAAAGAGGCATATATGTGAATATACCCACAAATGGGAAGTATTAGCTACAATAAAAAAGAGTATTTTTTGATGAGAAACTATTTAAAATGTGTATAAGTGGACTTAAATAAAATATTCGTGCATAATTGAAATTGTACAAACCTCAATCTATCGAAGAAGCTAGACATGAGACAAAACATATTGACCAAAACCATTAGTTCAAAATGTCATCATTCAAGGAAGACGAAGACCAACAACAATACTCAAGTTGAAAATAATCAAACAAATGTAGGCATTGTGGAGACAAATGGATGTCACGACATAGATGGCTTAACAAGAAATTGTATGCTTATGAATTTGAGAAAGAGTTAGACACTTCAAGTAATAAGTCAGAGAAAACGATAAAAAATAAAAATAATTGTTGCGAGTGTAGAGAAAACTGGACACCAGGACAAATGTGAAGGCATGTCCTTATGTTACTATAAAATAGTAGATGGAAGGAAAGTTGTAGTACTAGAACTTGACGAAGAAACCATTTTCACACAAAATGAAGACTCGGATCCTGAGGAACCATCATTAGTTGCAATCTCATATGTCTTGTTACCGCTCAAAGTAGCAAGGGTCCTAGGAGGGGATCCTATGGAGTAACTACTAGGTCAAGGGGAAACAATGGAGAAATATGCCATTGCCACCTCAGCTAAATATCCCAACTCTTTACGGAATTTCACCGATGGTAGTAGACCCGATATAAGGAGAATCAATAGATGAATGGAGCTATGATAAGATATGGAGTGGTTCCTATGGCATATTCACGAAACAGGCTCAATTAGATAGATTTCTTGCTTTGAAAGCAAGGTGGTAGGTTCTCTAGGAAGGGCTAAGAGGAATCCTGAGTCTAGGTTTGGTGGATATGCCTTAACAAGGGGCTTCCTTGACCTAAGGATCATTGTGGATGAAATGGCTCTATGTAATCCTTGTGGAATTAGAGTTGCAAATTTGTGGGACCACACAGAGCCAAGTGGACCAAAAAACTAGGTCAAGGATATGGAGTTCATGATCAATCAATGAGGGGATTGGCCTAATTAGAGTAGGGAATAAGATCAAAGGACTAATTTTACTTTGAGATTTGAATGCAATTATCCTAATGAGGACTCTAGCCAAAGTAAACCTAGGGAAATAATTGGTCATGCCACTAGGGCTTTCTATATCTCGAGATTCCACCATCAGATTTGCTTCAAACTTGGAGGACCTGTAGACAAAACTCCATCGCAGTAGTGGACCAAAAATCGAGGTGATTGGTTGGTTAGATTTGAATTCGACTAATTCCCTAGGAGACCTTGTAGGGCTAGGCCTAGAAAGAGATTGAGAAGGCAAGAAAAATAATCATTTAAGTTGACCACAAGTGGTTGGATCCATTCCTTTCTTTTGGGAGAGATGGATTCAAGGTAAATCCGTGATTTGGACAAAATTAACCCAATTAAGGAGGCCCTTAGGAAACTTCACATGGAAATTAGGGCATGAGAGCAACTACCCAAGGACTTTATACTTCGATGTGCAATGTTTGATGACTTATCAAGGTATATTAAAAAAAAATTAACCTCTAGGAACATTCACCCATTCATACGTGACATATGCAATGATGAAATACTTCAAAAGATCAAAATTTCCATAATTATACATAGAATAGTAGTAAATTTCATACCTAGATAGCGAAAATCCAAACAACATTCATGTGATATGATAATTACAAGAACAAAAAAAAAATCACTTACATGTACTATGAGTATATCTAATCATCAAGTCATGACAAGAATGAAGCTCCAAGACCAAGAGAATAGTATCCAAACATCAAAATTCATCCATGAAACCAAACTTGTCCTCCAAAAGGGAATGTGAAATTCTCCAAGTAGATACTAATTCCAAATCTAAGTGATGATGAGAGAGATGAATCACCTCTTATAAATATATGTGATATCTAAAGAGTTTGGCTTTCCTAATTATGCCTAATTAAGCCCCAAATGATAAAATAATGTGCAACAATAACATCCCTTGGTGATAAGCCCACCAAGATAGGTCATTAACATAAAATAATCCTCCCAAGAGGACATAATAATCAATATAATGAGTCGTTGGGCCATTGAGGAGAAATAAAGTCCAAAGTGTGCCATGGCGAGAGAATGGACTACAATCATAGTGGACAAGAGGTTTACCCCTTGTTTCTAAAGTAAGTCACATGTCATGCTCCCAAGTGGGTGTGGGGGCACAAGGACATACTCATAGGTATCCAAGTGGATAGATGATGTCTGTAAACAATATGTAAGGGCTAGGATGAAATAGGCCCTCCCTTTGTCTCCTGTAGTGAGACACATCCTCATCTGGACCCTGGAACATCTTCCAAGTGTATGGTGTAAGTGTGCAGACGACTAGGAATGGTTAGCCAAGTGCATCATCCTCATCCAAAAGGTGGGACACGATCAATCATTGAGTGGTTTTTGGGATCCATGAAGTACTCTCTATTATGTTGGAAGCCCATGGCTCTCAATGCTCACCCTACAAGTTCCTATGTGGCCCTCTCGAGGGAATGGACCTCATATTGGGAGACTGAATCCCAAATGGATGCCCACCTGCAATCATGCATAATATCCAATGCATGCCCTTTCCCTCTAATAAAAAAAAGCATTAGAATAATCAAGTAAAACAACTTACAAATAAGGGAATCAATGGTGGTATGCCCTTCCATAATGGGCTTTGGCATGTAAAAGTGTCTCCAAGTTAAATAATGGGGTTAGCCAAGGACCCTATTAGGTGGTTTAAACTTTTAAATGGGGTAAAATTTCCATGGTACATCCATCAGGTGGTAGGTTTCAAGTTATATAGTGATGGAATGTAGTGGGGATAAGGGGAATTATCCAAGCAACATGTCATGGAATAAGGGTAGCTATGATGAGGGAAGCCCACACTTGGGTATATGAGTGTAGGAGGGAGAAAATCATGGTACATGAGTTACCCCAACCTTTTTTTTTCCACCCTTCTTCATGTGCCTTTTGCATTTGATTTATTTTTCTTCATAACTGCTCGGGGCTCCAAGGTATGAGAGCATGATGTGTAATATATAACAATGGACACCCCCTTAAGGTGGGGCAGTTCATTTCCCACCAGGGGTTGGGACAACCATGGGTTCCTTAATGCTGGAGGGGGGTCATCTAGGGCCCATGGGAACCAGGGTGATGACCATATATAAGGGGTAGAGCTCATGTTTGGCTTTTGCCCACGTGCTAAATTTGTATGTCCCAACCATATTTTGCATTTTGTGGTACATATCCTGTTGAGAGTGTCCAAATTATCTTTTTAGTTGCATCAACCTCTGGGGCATCTTTGCAGGCTCCACCCAAAGTGTGGAAAAGGGGAGGAGGAGGCTAACCCTATGTTGACCCAGTGGACCTAGATGGGAAAAATGATGAATGGGGTTAAAATGAGTGGAAGGGAGTGATGTATATGGTGTCAAGGAGTGGGGCCACACAACCAAAATCAAGATTTACCATGTAGTGTCAACCCTAAAGCTAACGCCCAGTAAAGGAGACCCCATGGGACTAGGACACAAGGATAACCACCAAATCGGGCAGAGGATACAAGACTACAGACCTAGAGCACTCTTCCCACTAAATCCCCCCAACAATACATGCCCAAAAGTGTCCATGATAAGTAAGGGAAATTACTCAACTATACCAATGAAAAGCCATATCTTCTGGGTTGAGAGGCCCACCTTCAAACATATGATCATAATATATGGGAAAAGGGACCATGTGGTTGGATAAGGTGGTAGAGATAATGGAACATCGAGCTATCTGGTGGATGAAAGGGGTTGTTGGCTACCGACCGAGGACCATATAGGAGAAAACATTTCTCCTATGAATATTGTTAGTGCAAGGAGTCACTCCTTGTCTACAAAAGGAGTAAGTCTTACACATCATAGTTCATTTCAAATTTAAAGGTTTTGAGTGGTGGGATGGCTTCTTAAAGAGTTTGAAATGATTTTTATTCTTTAAGACTTTCACGCATTTGGCAAGTTGTGGAAAGTATAAATTGTATGGGTAAATTGGTAGTATAGAGAGCAAATTGTAACAAATGAAAGGAGATAGATATTTGGTACTTACTCTAAGAAATATGCATATCCTAAATCAGTCACACAGCTACAATAGTGGCTCTTTACATAAACTCTGTTTTATGTAAAGTAAACAACATTTATAAGGTAGCATACATGTATAAATAATTTCATAAATCCTTCATGAAACCTTCACTAACATTCTCTACAACATACATATGATTTGCAGAAGACTAGACAACTGATAATTAACTATTAGATCCTCTAATAGTTCTCTTACTCATACTTTACTATAATTACTGCAACTCATAAATCAGAGGAAATAAACAATGAGAGAAACACATCATACATTAGATAGTCCTTTAATCACAAAATCCTCTAGAATGAAGTGCAAAAGGGAGTTTTCTTTATTATATTAAGTCTTCAAGTAGACCAACATCCAACTCTGAAATAGTATTTACAAATGATATATATAGAGAGAGAGGCACCAACTCCATCTCTCCTAAAAAGAAGGAACCACTCTTCCTCCCATTACATAGGTGTTATAGGACATTAAAGATATATCCCATCAAAATATAACTAACATGATAGATGTAGATGAGAGAAGAAAATACAATTCGGACTGTATTGTTGAGTGTGCTAACATGTTGCCCCTTTTTATGTTGATTTGTCTCCTCGTGACTTTAGTTCTTTAATAACCATGTGTATTCATTAAATATGACCTTCAACAACCTCATAACCACTTATCAACGATCACTTATTATATCCATATCGTTATGAGTCCTTATCTTTCCTGAACTTGCTCGAAAAATTTGTTAACAGATGTCAAAAATCATTTAAAACAAGCGCTACCGGAAATTCCGGTAAAAACCTGTAACTGCGCAAAAATTGTAATGCTACCGGAATTTCTGGTAGCGCTTTGTTTCTTTTTTAAAAATGCATAGCAAACTCTTGAAAAACCTGTGCAGACTTATACACTTTGAAACTTGAGTTGTTGTTCAAAAATGTACTTAATAAGAAAAAAGGTGTTTTATTAGGAAACCCTTTTACCTTCCTTCCATATGGGATGTTGCTTTTGCAAGCTTGTCCAGTTATGATTTGTTGTCAACAACTGATTTTGATCTTGTGGTCCTGGTGGCTATTTCTTTAACAGTGATATTTTTCTCCTTTGAGCCCTTTTGAAATTTTCTTCTTTTTGAGGATTTTGTTTGCTGGTCTGAAGGGGATTTGCCTTTGTCTTTATTCTTGGACTCATTAGTCTCTGCAATTGAGGGAGTTACAGTCTGTAACTCTTCATATTGTCCTTATACAACTATGACATCTGTCAGCAAACTTGGATTATGCAGGGCCTTATATTTGAGCCTAAACTTGTTATTGTCTCTAGTGTGTCTTTTTCTGATACCTACAATAGGTTTGGCATCCTTTTGTTTTCTTTTGTTGCTAATATCATACCCTGCATCTTTTAGGAGCTCTTCATCAAACTTAATGGGTTGATATTCCTTCTAAATTTTCTGTTGAATATCTGCTTCTAAAACTTCCGGTAGCACCTGTGCTTTGGATTTTTTTGCAATTGCAAACCTTTTTCTTTGTTCTTTGGTATAAACATTAGGAAAAGGAGAAATGGGAGGCACCATATTCATGGATTTAGGGTTATTGGTTGATGAGCCTTCTCATTTCTCCAACTTCTTCTCAACCTTGATTGAAGGAGTCTTTTCTTTTCTGCCTTTAGCCTTTTTATGGATGTTCTCTTTCTTAACCTTTCTCTTAGTTCTCTTAGCAAGCTGAGGATGTTGCTCTGAATCTAGAGATGGTTAAGCTGGAACATCTGGTGTAGGTGCAGGTTGGTCTGCCCTATAAAACAAAAAATGGTCCCATGATTGGTTTCTTTTCCTGAGTTCTTCCTCAACCAACACTTTAATAAGAGCTTGATGATATAAGTTGTATTTTGATGCCGATGTGTGTGTTGAATCCTGGCTGACATCTTTGTCAAGATATTCAGTAGAAAGAATGGTAAGTTGAGGGTCTTCATACCTGCAATATGAAACAAAAATCTCATACGATAAAGAAAAACCATAGTATAGCTCCTCTCACAGGTGAGGTAAATTTTGATGAGCTTGACAGTCTCAGCCCATTCATTTTTTAGGTAACTTCTAGGAATTCCTTTAACCGAGTTGGGACCTCTGTGTCAAAATTTAAGGAAATTTTAGAGGTCTCCTCAAGTGATGACTTGGCCTTTAAACCATTTTTCTCCTTCCTATGGAAGGTTGAAAGCCTCGACAGTTGACTCTGCTGATACCTGCAATCTGAGACCATAGATAATAGCTTCTTGTCCATTGAAAGAGTGTGCAAAATCCTCGAATACTCCTAAATGAGAGCTTCCCAGTCTTGAACATAGTGGATACCACCCTGCTTGAACAAACAACCTTCTCACATTCGGATTAGCATCAACTAGATCATCTCCTTGGGGTTCAATTCATTTTAGCTTTCTTCCTTTCTTAGTCATCTTCATTAATAAAGAAGGTTGTCTGATGAAATCTGATAGGTGGCAAGACTAGAGGAGCTCAACTAACAGGTGTTGCTGTGTCTTCTATGAGATCTTGTCTGAAATCTAAGACTCCTTCCTCAATATGCTCACTGGAATATCTAGGTCACCAACATTTAAACTCAAAACTAATGGTCTTCCTTTCTTTTTGGTGGTTTAAAACAAATATGTTGGTTCACCTTCCCATGCATGAGATTTTTCATTATGGTAAGTATATTAGACTGTAGCATACATCGTATGTTATTCATGATGAACTTCAGTTGGTTGCGGAGTTTCAGATGGTATGCTACATGTGGTTGGAGATGAGTGGAGTTGGATTTAGCAGTCACTTCCACTGTATCTTTATTACAAGCCTAAATTTCCGACAATGTCCATGCGTGATCAAACCAAATGGTCATCACATTAAAACTGCAGATCCATGATCTTTCTTAACACATAAAACATACTTTTACATGTGGATGAAACGACTCAACTGACATAGAGGACAAACAAAAGTAGGCTTTTAAAAACTGCAGATTGACATCTAGCGTTCACCAAATATAACCAAAACTTCAACTTAACATCAATCAACGTAATTCTTTCCTATCATGTGACCTAACTCATGATAAAAAGATTTTAAAAAACGTAGTCGATAATGGGAACACGTGGGTTAACACAAAAGCATATGCACTTTTTTATTTTATTTTTAAAACAGGCGAAGTTATCGAAATTTCCAGTAGCATCGGCTTAAAAAAAAACAGACACAAAACATAATTAAAGCAGACTGTCCGAAAAGGGCTAAAATAGATGCTACCGGAAGTTTCGATAGCGTTATGATTTTTTTTTAATTTACAAATTCTATCCTAAAAAACAAAAAATTTAAAATAGACTCATGACTTAGCATAGAACTGTGCTAACAAATACTACCCACATGTGGTGGGTAACATCTAGCTTCAACTGGGACATGAGCTCTTGGAAAGGTGCACAAAGCTACTCGATCAGGAGGTCATGAGAACACCAACAATCTCTTAGTACCGCAGCCCTGTTACCTGCACATATCAAAGACCACGCACATGGGGCAACATGTATCTGTGGTGTCTTATGATCACCCATGCTTACTATTAGGCCATAAAATAAACAAGAAAGTAAAATTATTTTACATTCAAATTTAGCTTAAATGTGGATAATATATCAAGATAATATCATATGACGTTAGTTCTAATGAGAAAATCAGCATGCAATGCATGCTACCCTATCATGCATATAATACAATGTCAAGTGTCAAGGAAAGGGATGATATGACTCAACTTGTCCTGTTGCGACCAAAGCTCATCCTTAAGTTTGGCAATCTGGTAATAATATTCCCTGGCCATTCTATGAATCTTGATGGGCATAGGAATTTTATCTACCACGACCACATCCCCAACATTATTTTCTCTTTTAGGCTTCCACTTCTTTATTTATTTTTGGTTTTGTTGTTTAAGAATAATGACTTCTTGAGAAGGGAGTATGGGAGAAGTTTTCTCAATCTCATGTGTCTTATATTATGGGATTAGCCTTAGCTTGACCACATGAGTAGGGTAGGAAGACTCTCTATAGATAATGAAAGGGGTCCCATCAGATTGCGGAATGGTGACGTATGAATAGTCCATTTGAAGTTGACCACCAATAGTGGTTCCCCATTTCCTTGATGACAAAATCCTTCAAACATCAATGATATATTTTACCACAACATCCATAAGTAGTGATATATCAGGATTCATATCCAAAGAAACCTTAAGATATTTTTCGAGGCCTTCTACTTCGAGAATGGGAGTTGAAACCACACACACTTTTATACCTTCAAGTGATGTTAAAATTCAATTGCCTCATAACCTTTAGTGGCATGATATTTGCAGAATCCCCCGAGTCTAACATGAAATTATGTAATAGAAGGTCATTAATATCTAAGGTGAGTAGGAATGGCTTGTGCCCTAGGTTTAAATCAGGAAGATGGATATATTGCAATGCTATGGGTAATTACTCCTCTTCAAACCCAGGTATTTCTTAACTTGCCATTGTTGTCGAGGAAGCTTCACAATATCCTTCAATGGAACTTGTACGGTCATATTCCCCATAGAAGTCTCTTAGTCTATATCAAGCTCAACCTCTTTACCCTTATCCTTTTTGATGAATTCTTTCTTTTAAGGATCCTTTTTGGGATCAACTTTCTTTGGGGGATCCTTATTAGGGGGATCTTTAAAGAGAGGTTCTTTGTGAGGGACTTTATTTGGAATTGAGTCATTCTTGTTGGTTTCCTTGGAGGTTGTAGGGTTTTCATTGTTGTTAGTTCATTAATATTGGACCCCTTTGAATCTTCCATTATCATCGGTGTTGAAGATTAGCTTCCTTTTCTCTTATTTGATAGTAACCTCATTAATGGGAGGATGGGTATATGAACCCCTAAGAAAAATGTTAAAGGCTTCAAATTCCATGATATCGGCTTGCTCGTTGACCTCTTCATCTTAACTCTCATCCTCATCACTATGTTCATCCTCGAAGGACAAATCTTGTTCCAAATCATTTGTTGGAGCCAAAGTGTTGGGGACTTGAGATGAGCTTGGCTTATCCTCCTCATTTTTCTTCCTTGGGAAGGGTTTCCATTTTTTTCTATAACTTGATTTTTAGGCCCTTTCCAAGGTGATGAGCTTATTCATGTAGAGCCTATATCGTGAGTTCATCTCCTCATTGATCTTATCCATTTTCTTAAGAAGCACTAAAAGGGTTTACTTGGTTTGATCTTTGGATTTTCCCTTCTTGACTTCAACCTTAGCCTTAGGGTGTTCATCTATGTCCATTTTTGAATTTTAAAGGTTTTTTTCAACTTCCATGACCATTTCTTTAGCATCAGCTAAGGTATTGGGTTTCTTATACCTTAACTAATATGCTAGGTGGCCACCCACAACCTTGATAATTTTTTCAAGTATACTAGCATCAGGGGGTTTCAAATGGTTGGAGATATCCTTAACTACCCTATAAATTTTTTGGATGAATTCTTTGATGTCCTCCCTTCCCCTACTCATTTGGTAAAATTTCTCAATTTTGAAAGTTCCTCGTGCATCACGTGACCATCTTCTCATGAGAATATCCTCAAATTGGTCAAAGTTTTCGATGCATCTTGGGGGAAGACTAAGATATCATTCCCTTTCTTTTCCTTCAAGAGACAAAGAAAAAATCATCATGATCATGTCTTTGTCAAATACCAACCTAGGAGAAATGTTCCAATAGAATTATTTTACATGGTCGTGGGAACTTATGGTAGCATCACCCTTGAACTTGGGCAACCAACTATTATATTTCTCAAGTAAATTTTTGGGGTCATTACTCAAGTTCAGAGGGGAAAATACCCTAACCAAATTCCTTTCACTTCTAGTCATTTTAGGTTGGTCTTGGTTTAGGTAAATGCTATACTCTATTTCCATATTTGGGGTGGGCTTACCGACCTTTTCAAATTCAGGGAGAAGGGTAATTCTAAAAAGTGATGGAGTTCGTTATCCCCTTCTTGCAGTGGCCCTAGTTAAAGGAGGAATGTTGTCACCTTTAAGAAAACTAGGGGATTGGACAATGAATGAAGTTGTCAGAGGAATAATTG
This sequence comes from Pinus albicaulis, assembly GCA_034641835.2. Lineage (NCBI taxonomy): Eukaryota > Viridiplantae > Streptophyta > Pinopsida > Pinales > Pinaceae > Pinus > Pinus albicaulis. Next base: position 277,853,579 of record CM076579.1, on the reverse strand, counting down.
AAATTTCGTCTATAAATCAATTCCTCAATCATTAGAGAAATTTTGAGGTCTAAAATGGGTCGCCTAAGGAATATTATAAAATAATAGTGGAAATAATAAAATAATATTAGATTACCTCACCAAGTTTTGGAGGGAAAAGAGAAACAAACTATTTTTTCAACTTGTATTTTCAACTTATCTCCCTATGATTTTACTAAAAATTTCAGGCGAGAGCACTCATTGGATGCAAAATTTAATTTTAAATCCAAGGAGTAACCATGTTGCATACTTTCGATGGATCCCGTTACCACTCAAACTAGCAAGGGACCTAAAGGGGTTCCTAATAGGGAAACTGCTAGACCAAGGGCAATGACGAAGGCTTATCCCATAGTCACCACGACTAAGATTCCCTGCTCTTTACAAACTTTCACCGATGGGAGGAGTCTCGGCAGTGTGGGAATAACTTGTAAAGTATATGTCAATGGATAGGTGGAAATTGACTCAGAAAACCCTTTTCCTAATATGGATTGAAGAATAGATCTTGCTTGATATTCAAGCAAGGGGCTTGGTCCACTAAGGGTAAGGGATGAGGATTGGAGGGTTTATGTAGAAGGAATATGCTCACAAACAAGTTTCTCAATTTTATAATCCTTGGGAAACTTGGATTCCCAAATGGTCCTTAACAAATAATCTTTGATGAGAGGTGGTACCACATGGGGCCAAGTGGACCTAGTCTAGGTTCGGGGATGGAATATAGCAACCTATGATGCTCCTATCCTGGATGAGGTGTGGGGAAAGGACCAAACAAGAATATTTACTTTGAAAGGTTGGATTTATCCTGTTGAGATGTAGTATTGGGGATGCGTAGGAAAAATTTGATCTTAGATCTAGGGCTTGATATTCCCAAGATTCCACCATTAGAATGGCCTCAAATTCGAAGGAGAGGGAGGGTACCCACTAGCACAGTAGCCTGTAGGAGATCAAAATTTTTCCTTAGGTCAATTCCCGGGAAATTGATGCCCCGGGTGACCTTTGAGGGCTAGACCTGGAAAAATGGTAAAAAAAGAAGGTAAAAAGGGTGAAAAGGATGACCACCCTAATAGGGATCAGTGCCTAATCCACTTGGGGATATGGAGTCAAGGATAATTATGAGTAATAAATTGGATTCTTGATCAAGGAGGCCCAGAAAGTTAACTTCATCCAATGTTAAGGGAAAGAAAAGAAAAAGATACCTTCAAGCATTTATACTTCAAAGAAAATGATGCAATATTGAGAGAAAAATAATATTTAGGAAATTTAATTCGTATAATGTTGGCCCATACGTCAAATTGGTTAAAAATGCTTAATTCCACATTTCAATCATGCAGCAACTAGCCCTAATTTTAGCAGTATGCAACAACACGAATAACAATGTTAAAATTTACTTACAACGTTATATGTTATATCCAACCAACATTTCGTTTGCAATACAAAGCTCCAAGACAAGAAAAATAACCCAAATCCATACATCAAAATTCATCCATCTCCAAAAATGTCCAACAAGGGAAAAATGCAAAGTTCTCTATGATTAGAGAGATCCCAAGTCAAGTGATGATACAAATGAATGTATCTAACATCAAAATATACCCTCCGAAGGAGTTCAAATTATCCTATTGGTGACAAGCCCACCAAACTAGCTCAAAATGGAAAAAATAATCCTCACACGAGGGGAAATAATAATGTATACATGTCGTGGGGCCCTCAAAAGGCCTAGTAATGTCCTGAAGTGTCACAATGAGGAATAAATTCCTTAGAATATGATGGACAAGGGGTTTTCCCCTTGTTCTCCAAGTAGTAGACCTGTGGTTCTCCCAATGGGTGTGGGGGGACACAAATGACCCCATGGGTCTCCATATTAATCAGAGATGCCTGTAAATCCTCTGCAAGGGCTCGAGTGATGGAATGAACGCTGCCATAACATCGTACAATTCTTGGGACACCTCCCAAGAGTGTAGTGCTTCTGTGGGGCCTGTTGGGCATAATGTACCAAGCACATCACCATCATCCCAAAAATTGATCACTAGTAGTCTCTGAAGGTTGATGAGGATCCGTGGAGTGTTGTCTACTACTGTGTATGCCCATGGATCTCTATGCACACCCTATATAAGTCAATGTATCCCTTTGGGGGTTAGGATATCGTATAGGGAGACCATACCCAAATGAAAACCACATGTAATCCTACATAAGATTCAATGTGTCCCCTACGCTTCCAGTACAACTAGTTATTAGAATAATCATGTAAAGGGCTCACAAATCATGGATAACAAAGTGGAAACTTCATAATGGCATTCCCTTCCGTAGTGGGCTTTCGAATGTGCTAGTGTATCCATACTCTAAAGGGGGTTAGCCATGTACCTTATTAAGTGGTTTCATCCCATAAAGGGGATAGTAGGTCCAAGGTACATCCTTTGAATGGGGGTGGAAAGTGATAAATAAGTGAAGAGGAGTAGGGAATGAGAGGGGTAATCCTGGGCCATATATCGGGGCATAGGGGCATCCAGATAAGGGGAAGCCCACACCAAGGTATATAATGTGTAAGAGGGAGTAGTCGTGGTACATGAGGTGTCCCAACCTTGATTTTTCCACCCTTATTTATATTTCTTTTTCCTTTTATGAATTTTATTTAATTGAATACTCGGGGCTCAAGGATAAGAGCATGATGTGTCAGATATAGCTGTGATTACCCCTTTAAGGTAGGGAGGTTCATTTCCCTCTAGGGTTTTGGGACAATCATGGGTTCCTTTATGAAAAACAAGGATCATTTATGGCCTATGGAACTAGGGTGATGGCCATGGGTAAGGGGAAAAGATCATGCTTTGGATTTTTCCCACGTGCTAATTATTTTTGTCCTGGTCATATTTTTCATTTTTTGGTACAATTTCCTGTTAAGTGTGGCCAATTATGTTTTTTATTTTTCTTTTAGTTGCTTCAACCTCTGGGCCATCATTCCAGGCCTGGCCCAAGGTGGGGGCAAGGGGATAGGTAAGTTGACCCCATGTGGGAGAAATGATGAAAGAGAGTGTAATGAGTGGAAGGGGATTAATATATACAAATAAAGGAGCGAGACCACACACCCAAAGTCAGGGTTTCCCAAGTAGTAACACCCTGGAACCAAATGGTCAATAAAGGAGATCCTACGAGGCTAAGATGCAAGAGTAACACCCAAAATGGATCAAGGGGACATGAGCACAGACTAAGCCCACTCTTTCTACCAAATCCCCCCATCAATCCATGCCCATAAGTATCCATGATAAGTAAACCCAATACTCTAGCTTCGAGAGGCCCGCCTTCAAACATACGATCAATATAGATGGGTGAGGGACCACATGGTTGGCTCAGGTAGCAGAGAAATGGCACAACGAGCTATTAAGAGGCTTCTAGCTATCGACTGAGGTCCATCATAGAGAAATTTCTTATCCTGTGGATATCACCCATGAAGTGGTGGGTAACATACCCTACTACAAGGAAAATGTGAAATACATGAAAAAACGTGATTGCAATCATGTTTTTTCATGTGTTTCACATTTTTTTGTGTGATAGGGTCCATCTAAAGTATGTAACATGGGTCCATCCCGCCTTCAAACATACGATCAATATAGATGGGTGAGGGACCACATGGTTGGATCAAGTAGCAGAGAAATGGCACAACGAGCTATTAAGAGGCTTCTAGCTGCCAACAGAGGTCCATCATAGAGAAATTTCTTCTCCTAGGGGATATCACCCATGAAGTGGTGGGTAACATACCCTACTACAAGAAAAATGTGAAACACATGAAAAAACGTGATTGCAATCATGTTTTTTCATGTGTTTCAATTTTTTTTGTGTGATAGGGTCCATCTAAAGTATGCAACATGGGTACTCCTTGGATGAAAAATTGAATTATGCATCAAATGACTGCTCTCATTTGAAATTTGAATAAAATTGCAGGGAGATAAGTTGAAAATATGAGTGGAAAAAGTAGTTTTTTATTTTATTTTATTTTTTTATCTTTTTACCTTTTTACTCCAAAAATGGTGAATCAACCCCCATGGTTGACATCATCATATTGAATCCTATTGGTTCTTATAAAGTTGATTTTTGTTGTACATTTTTGTTTTGAGGCCCAATTTTTACCTCAAAAATTCTCTAATGATTAACTAGGGAGGTAGACCTGCTTCCTTCCTAGAAACAACACCAAAATGTTAATGCTCAAACTAGTAGGGGTCGTAGGAGGGGATCCTATGAATTAATTACAAGGTCAAGGGGAAACAATGGAGAAATATCCCACTGTCACCTCAGCTAAAGCTCTCTTCTCTTTACAAACTTTCACTGATGGGAGGAGACTTGGTATAAGGGGAATACTTAGATGAATGGAGCAATGATAAGATATGGAGTGATTCCTAAGACCTATTCACAAGAGAGGTTCAATCACATAGCTTGCTTTCTTTGAAATCAAGGTGGTAGATTCTCTAGGAAGGGTTAGGAGGATTCTTGAGTCTAGGTTTGGAGGATATTTCTTAAAATGGGCTTCTTGGACCTAAGGATCATTATGGATGAAAGGATTTTGTGTAATCCTTGTGGAATTAGAGTTGCAAAGCTACGAAACTGCATAGGGCCAAGTGGATCCAAAACTAGGTCAAGGGTATGGAGTTGATCAATCACTAAGGGGCTTGGACTAATTAGGGTAGGGAATAGGATCAAAGGACTAATTTTCCTTTGATATTTTAATGCAATTATCCTAATGAGGAAACTAGCCCAAGTCAATTTAGGGAAAGAATTGGTCTTGCCACTAGGGCTTGCTATATCTCAGGATTCCAATGTCGGATTTGCTTCAAACTTGGAGGACCTCTAGACAAAACCCCATCATAGTAGTGGACCAAAAATCAAGGTGATTGTTTGGCTAGAGTGGAATTCAAATGATTTCCTAGGAGACCTATTAGGGCTAAGCCTAGAAAGAGAAGGAGAAGGCAAGAAAAATAATAATTTAAGTCGGCCACTAATGGTTGGATCATTGCCTTTCCTTTGGGAGAGATGGAGTCAAGGTGAATTCATTATTGGAGAGAATTAATCCAATCAAGGAGGCCTTTAGGAAACTTCACATAGGAATTAGGGCATAAGAGAAGCTACCCAAGGAATTTATACTTTGATGTGTAATGTTTGATTACTTATAAAGGTATATTCAATAAAACCTCTAGGAACATTCACCCATTCATACATGACACATGCAATGATGCAAGGCTTCAAAACATCAAAATTTCCACAATTCCACATAGAATAACAATAAATTTCAGACCTATATAGTGAAAATCCCAACAACATTAATGTGCTATGATAAATACAAGAATAAACATGAAAAATATATCACTTACATGTACAATGAGTATATCCAATCACCAAGTCATGAAAAGAATGAAGCTCCAAGACCAAGATTATAGTATCCAACCATCAAAATTCATCCATGAAACCAAACTCGTCCTCCAAAAGGGAATGTGAAATTCTACAAATAGCTACTAATTCCAATCCAAGTGATTATGAGAGAAATGAATCACCTCTCATCAATTTATATGGTAGACCATTCTAGTTTAGGTTCTCCCATGTGCTGCCAAGTTTGCTTAGGTGGGACATTTGCATCGGACCCCAGATCTAGAATAACCTGATCCATCTCATAAGCACTGATATCATTGGTCATACGCATCTCTCGCCCTGTCCTCTTCTTATTCTTATAGATTTTTTTGACAACATTTTGTTCTATCAGTGGTTGTTCCTTTTCTGCGCAATTTTCTATGACGGCCTGAAGATTCTCTGCCTCCTTCATGGGTATACCTAATGTCGACGTGCTTCCCTCTGCAAACCCATTTCGCGCTTCAACAAAAATCTCTTTTGCGTGTTGTAAATCAAATCCATATGTTCTCTGGTGCCTTACAAATCCAAAGGTCAGTATCTGGATTGTCTCCCTTATCCTCAACTAGTGACCACATTCATGCTAGGATCTTCCTCGCGGGTTTCTGATCTAACCATCTGAAGATTTTGCGTCAGAGTCTAGGTATTTTTCTCATGCATCTTAGTAATTAAAATAAGGCAACCTTCTATTACATGGTCAAACTGTATACAATACCTCCATGATTGTTGCGTCGGATTTGGATAGTCGCGCGCATATTGACCAACATCTCTGCAATTGTAGCAAATAACTTGCCCCTTCCTCGACCAGCAGATCCACCTCCTCTTCCTCTTCCTCTATGTTGAAATCCACCGCTCCCCGACGGGGATGCTGGTGAGGTAGGTTCGGCCTACATTCTATATATTTCAGCCTTGTCTAACATCATGTCGAAAGTTCGACAGTGTAGTTATCATGCCCCAACAATGAACAGAATCTACAAAACAACTGCTTCAGTTCAGGGGTATATTTTCCAACCCTTGGATAGAAATTTTTTGCATGCAAACATGTAACCTAACAGATTGTGCACCATACTAGACGTATCCCACCCGGCCCTGTTGCACTCTTTAGCGGGCTTGGTCCTCCAGTGTTCAGATAATCATTAAAGATAGGACATGCTCCTTATGATGCCCAGCAACTTTACATCGAACGCACCAGACCCCTGCACATACCTCCTTGCCCTTATCTTTGCGCATATTCTGAATCTCCAAGTGCGTTGCTTCTAACTGACTCTGAATTTGTTGAGTTCCAAGCACAGGAGATGTTGGCGTAGCTTCTAATTTCATTTCAATCTCCATAGCCTTAGCATGTTTGGAAATCTTCTGTTGACCTAATGGTTGGCGCAGATGTGGGAGCAACATAGCAATAAACCACTCCTTGTGTTGGGTATCATCGATAGTGAATCCACCATCTCTGATAGTGCACTTCAATTGTTGATATGCCTCCCACACATATTCATTTATCTCCTGGTGAATCTCTTTCAATTCTGTAACGCACTGCACATATGACTTAGGCTCCTTGAATTTTTATTTTAATGCATCTTTCAATTCATCCATAGTGGAATTAGGGTTTGATTTTATGTATCTAATATACCAATCCAATATGCGATCTTGGAAATAAGTGGATAACTACACTTTCTTCACATCATCATTATTAACCTACTATGCTCTCCATACAACATCAGTCAAAAACTAAAATTGCTCAGTATCTTCATTTCCAATACCTCTAAAAGTAGGTAGCTTCATGGAGGTGGAGTGGGCGACTTGTGAGATGAGTGTGGAAGTGGAGTGGGTGGGATCTGAAATGTGGTCAGGGTTACCTAATTGTTCTAATTTGGTGAAAATTATTCTCAGGGGACTTCCTCTTCTTTAGAGTGCGCAGATTCACTAGAACTACTAGTTTTTGGCTCGTCCTCACTATCAGATCTACCCTTGAGAGGGCTATAAAAAAATCCTTCTTCTAGGCCTGCGCAGTAAATTCCCATTGTGCATAGTCAGGCCTCTTCATGACATTCACACAATATGTTGGCACAGAGATCCCTGTTCACATAATAGCATCTTCAAAAATAACTTCAAGGAGCACAATAACTTACCTCTAGGACCCTTGAAAAATCTCCTTTCTGCTTCAGAGTACGACACAAATTGATCAATAGAAAATTCAGTCACAAATCCTCCCAAGACATGATCAATCCAATGATTTATCGCGTGGCTGATATTATTGCTTGTCTTTTCTAATTGTTGTATTAATTCAGGAGTCCACTCAATGACTGCATCATCCTTCACGCATGTATTAAATTCAGTCAATCGCGACAACCACTCATGCAGCTTAGTTGCAAAGGGAAAAAAGAATATCTCGTGAGCTTATGTATAGATGTACTTCTGAACCCACTTTTCAGGTGATATCTTATAACTTTGATTCCCTTGGATAGAAAATTCAACAACATTAAATCTCCCTCAAAATGATCTCGGTCCCAGAAACGGAACCATTTGATGGGTTTAGGGGTCCTGACTAGGTTCAGTGTTTTTCGCGCAACCAACAAATCCTCCAACTACTAGCCCTTTAAGAAATGACATTCTTGCGCAGATCAAAGTCTCACCTGAAGCAGTATGTACGTATCTAATATACCAATCCAATATGTGATCTCAGAAAGAAGTGGATAACTACGCTTTCTTAACATCATCATTATTAACCTATTGTGCTCTCCATACAACATCAGTCAAAAACTAAAATTGCTCAGTATCTTCATTTCCAATACCTCTAAAAGTAGGTAGCTTCATGGAGGTGGAGTGGGCGACTTGTGAGATGAGTGTGGAAGTGGAGTGGGTGGGATCTGAAATATGGTCAAGGTTACTTGATCGTTCTGATTTGGTGAAAATTATTCTCGGGAGACTTCCTCTTCTTTAGAGTGCGCAGATTCACTAGAGATACTACTTTTTGGCTCGTCCTCACTATCATATCTACCCTTGAGAGGGCTATAAAAAAATCCTTCTTCTAGGTCTGCGCAGTAAATTCTTCCACTGTGTGTAGTCTGGCCTCTTCATGACATTCACACAATATGTTGGCACAGATATCCCTGTTCACATAATAGCATCTTCAACAATAACTTCAAGGAGCGCAATAACTTACCTCTAGGACCCTTGAAAAATCTCCTTTCTGCTTCAGAGTACAACACAGACTAATCAATAGAAAATTCAATCACAAATCCTCCCAAGACACAATCAATCCAATGATTTATCGCGTGGCTGATATTATTGCTTGTCCTTTCTAATTGTTGTATTAATTCAAGAGTCCACTCAATAACTGCGTCGTCCTTCACGCATGTATTAAATTCAGTGAATCACGACAACCACTCATGCAGCTCAGTTGCAAAGGGAAAAAACAATATCTCGTGAGCTTATGTATAGATGTACTTTTGAACCCACTTTTCAGGTGATATCTTATAACTTTGATTCTCTTGGATTGCAAATTCAACAACATTAAATCTCCCTCAAAATGATCTCGGTCCCGGAAACGGAACCATTTGATGGGTTTATGGGTCCTGATCCAGGTTCAGTGTTTTTCACGCAACCAACAAACCCTCCAACTACTGGCCCTTTCAGAAATGACCTTCTTGCGTAGATCAAAGTCTCACCTGAAGCAGTATGTACGTATCTAATATACCAATCCAATACGCGATCTTGGAAAGAAGTGGATAACTACGCTTTCTTAACATCATCATTATTAACCTACTGTGCTCTCCATACAACATCAGTCAAAAACTAAAATTGCTCAGTATCTTCATTTCCAATAGCTCTAAAAGTAGGTAACTTCATGGAGGTGGAGTGGGCGACTTGTGAGATGAGTGTGGAAGTGGAGTGGGTGGGATCTGAAATATGTTCAGGGTTACCTGATCATTCTGATTTGGTGAAAATTATTCTCGAGAGACTTCCTCTTCTTTAGAGTGCGCAGATTCACTAGAGCTACTAGTTTTTGGCTCGTCCTCACTATCAGATCTACCCTTGAGAGGGCTATAAACAAATCCTTCTTCTAGGTCTGCGCAGTAAATTATTCCATTGTGCATAGTCTAGCCTCTTCATGACATTCACACAATATGTTGGCACAAAGATCCCTGTTCACATAATAGCATCTTCAATAATAACTGCAAGGAGCGCAATAACTTACCTCTAAGACCCTTGAAAAATATCCTTTTTGCTTCAGAGTACGACACAAACTGATCAATAGAAAATCCAGTCACAAATCCTCCCAAGACACGATCAATCCAATGATTTAGCATGTGGCTAATATTATTGCTTGTATTTTCTAATTGTTGTATTAATTCAAGAGTCCACTCAATGACTGCGTCGTCCTTCACGCATGTATTAAATTCAGTCAATCACAACAACCACTCATGCAACTCAGTTGCAAAGAGAAAAAAGAATATCTCGTGAGCTTGTGTATAGATGTACTTCTGAACCCACTTTTCAGGTGATATCTTATAACTTTGATTCCCTTGGATCGCAAATTCAACAACATTAAATCTCCCTCAAAATGATTGCGGTCCCAGAAACGGAACCATTTGATGGGTTTAGGGGTCCTGACCCAGGTTCAATGTTTTTCGTGCAACCAACAAACCCTCCAACTACTGGCCCCTTCAAAAATGACCTTCTTGCATAGATCAAAGTCTCACCTGAAGAAATATGTACGTATCTAATATACCAATCCAATACGTGATCTTGGAAAGTAGTGGATAACTACACTTTCTTAACATCATCATTATTAACCTACTGTGCTCTCCATACAACATCAGTCAAAAACTAAAATTGCTTAGTATCTTCATTTTCAATACCTCTAAAAGTAGGTAGCTTCATGGAGGTGGAGTGGGTAACTTGTGAGATGAGTGTGGAAGTGGAGTGAGTGGGACCTAAAATATGGTCAAGGTTACCTGATCGTTCTGATTTGGTGAAAATTCTTCTCGAGAGACTTCCTCTTCTTTAGAGTGCGCAGATTCACTAGAGCTACTAGTTTTTGGCTCGTCCTCACTTTCAGATCTACCCTTCAGAGGGCTATAAACAAATCCTTCTTCTAGGTCTGCGCAGTAAATTCTTCCACTGTGCGTAGTCAGGCCTCTTCATGACATTCACACAATATGTTGGCACAGATATCCCTGTTCACATAATAGCATCTTCAACAATAACTTCAAGGAGCGCAATAAATTACCTCTAGGACCCTTGAAAAATCTCCTTTCTGCTTCAGAGTACAACACAAACTAATCAATAGAAAATTCAGTCACAAATCCTCCCAAGACATGATCAATCCAATGATTTATCGCATGGCTGACATTATTGCTTGTCTTTTCTAATTGTTTTATTAATTCAGGATTCCACTCAATGAATGCGTCATCCTTCACGCATGTATTACATTTATTCTATCGCGACAACCACTCATGCAGCTCAGTTGCAAAGGGAAAAAAGAATATCTCGTGAGATTATGTATAGATGTACTTCTGAACCCACTTTTCAAGTGATATCTTATAACTTTGATTCCCTTGGATCACAAATTCAACAACATTAAATCTCCCTCAAAATGATCTCGGTCTCAAAAATGGAACCATTTGATGGGTTTAGGGGTCCTAACCCAGGTTTAGTGTTTTTCGCGCAACCAACAAACGCTCCAACCACCGGCCCTTTCAGAAATGACCTTCTTGCGCAGATCAAAGTCTCACATGAAGCAATATAGGGGGGTGTTGGAACCAGGTTTCCACACGATGAGGGATAAATTGATATGGTGGCCCTAAATAGGTTTATAACAGAACTTGTTGCAGATCGGAAACAGATGCATCTATATATAAATCAAGACTTATCAGATCATCTTGTCGTAAATATAGATAATGCATATAAAATATGGATTGCATACCAACTTTGTCGCAGACATATAATAACAAAATCATATCTCTGCAATGCATAGTAACTTAAGTATATCTATCTATATACTTAACCATCAACATATATTCATGCATAAAGAATAGATTTACTCGTGTAGATATAATAGAAGTAAAGCACTCCCAAAGAAATAAAAATAAACAGATAGTTCAGACACATAACACAATTTCTTCGCCAAAACAGTCTTTGTATTAGATTCAAACAGTTTTGTATAGTCAGGCTTTCCCCTTACAATTCCCTTCCATGCAAACAGTCAGCGGAGTTCGCACACAGCCAGGACTAGGTCTCTACGCACACAGCTAGCACGATCCTTTCTACCCAACCCAAACTTACAAAATGTATCACTGAAGCATAAACGTACTTAGATCCATAATAAGTTACTTGTCGACTTACAAACTCAATTTATCTATTTCTATTCATCTAGCGTGTTGTGGCTCATTTACATTTATCTTTGAAATATTTTTCAAAAATACCAGAAAAACATATATGATAGAAAATGTAAAATTTTGTGTGTCATAGAAGCATTTTGGTTTATATATTGGTACATTAACATTACATGATGAATAGTGAAGGTGGGTCGATTTGAGCTCATTCATGTGCAGAATAGTTCAAGAGCCGGACCGATGGGCGCATTCAGAGCATTGCACGTCGAACAAGGTCGAGTCGGGCTCATTCGCAAGCTCAAGAGGGACCAGCACGGCAAGACACCAGATAAGCTCGGGAGGGTTACACCATGGAGAAGGTAAAATAATTTCCCAAAGGGGGAGAAAGGGCGCATTTCCCTTAAACACTTAAGAGTTTTGGAGGAGGAGCAAAGGGAAAAACGGACGGTCAGGATCAAAGCGCGGCACTGGAGCGGAGAGATAGATGGCAGAGATTCAATCACAAACCGCCAATCAGAATTTTCAAAGGATATGCACGGGAGGTAAATGTTAAAATCGCCGAAGTGCGATATGAAATTCGGTGGGGCCCGATCACAAATCGCAAATTGCAAATCGCAATTTTTAAAGAATAAGTGCAAAGGTAAATGTTAAATTTGACAAAGTGCGATATGCGATGGCATAGCAAGTTGACGTTGAAAGCTGACGTGGAAATGACGTGGTGGTGATGTGGAAAGCTGACGTGACAGATGACATGGCCCCAACCCCACAGATCGTAGTTGATTCATGCTAATGTGGAAATGACGTGGCAGTGACATAGCAAGCTGACGTGGCAGATGACGTGGCCCTGGCCCGCATACCGCACATCGCAAGTTTTAAAAGTTAAGTGCTGAGGGTTTGATTTATAATCGTTGAAGTGCGAAATGTGATGCGGTGGGGCCCGATCACAAATAGCAAGTTTTAACGAATAAGCGCAGAGGTAAGAGTTAAATCCACCGAAGTGCGATGACAGTGGGACCCGATCGCAATCGAAAGTTTTAAAAGATAGTGCAAAGGGTTCATGTTAAAGTCATTGAAGTGCGATGTGCGATGTCAAGTGGGACCCGATCGCAAAGCACACATTGCAATTTTTAAAAGAAAAATGCTAAGGAAAGGTTAAAAACGACGAAATGTGAAGTGTGATGTTAGCATGGATGTGATGTGGTTCCAAGATAAAATCTAAAGAATTTCAAGTCTGGTCTTATGCGGTTATGCGCCATTTTATGAAGAAATAAGCAGAACGCGGCAGAAGAACTCAGGGAAGTGATCCGACGCATATCAAAGGAGAAGAGGCAGAGTTGGGTAGCAGGTGGTATGATTTACCATGTTTGAAGCATAGGGGCATAGGCAGAGTTGGGCAGAAGGACGTACAGTGGCCCTACTGGGAGCATGACAGATGGGTGAAGTTGGGCACTAAGGCATCGTTACAGAACTATGTAGCCACTGCATCATAACCAGAAAGGACACCTCTGAACTTCGAGACGACGCATCAGCAACATCAGATTTAGCAAAACGAACAATATTTCCAGTTTAATTTGTTTTCTCAAGTATGATTTCATAAGTAATCTTAACAGTTTAGGTAGTCGAATAGTTTCAAGAAGTTCAGGAGTTACGAACCACTAGATGTATTTAAGTAGGTATAAATAAAGAAAAGAGGTTACGAGTTTTGGACCTTTGGATTACTGTTAATTTGGTACTGAATTTTCGGAGAAATTAATGAAAGAAGATCAAGTTTCTTGCACTTGTTGATGTTGATATGTCTTTCCAGTTTCGCTCTGTGTTCATTCCTCTTTGAATGAAGTGAAGTAATGTAGCAGTCGGTCTCTTAATTACACTTGTGAGTAAGAGTTAAATCACCTTAATTTGCGCTCCTTCACTTCATCTCTTCTCTTTTCGCAAACTCCTGATGGAACTTTAAAGTAATAGATTATGTGTTTACAGCATATTATTTCGAGTTTCCTCTCTCCCCATGATTTCCTCTAAAACTTAAAATTGGTAGATTCTGTGTATTCAGCGTATCATTTTAAGTTCTCTTCCAGTTCTTCTTTTCATTTCATTCAAGTATCAGCAGTTTATGGCATTGTGAAGGCTTTCATTATATCAGATTATTGAGGGTATTAAGTAATTAGATTCCAAAGGTGTTAAACAGAGGCCATTTGATATCATAATTGTGAAATACCTTTATAAAATGTCTTAAGCACTAATTCCTTACCATAGCCAAGGGATTGTTTCTTGAGATACAACATTTTTTGGCATCGTTGTTGGGGACGAAGAAACGAAGTTTATTTTCCTTGGTTTTTTCACATTATTTCCTTTGGTTGTTCGATGAGGAGGAAATATTCGGTTGTGATTGTTATTTTCAAAATTCTGGCTTCCAAAAGGCCTCACACGAGGTTAGATACCTCACAACAGATAGTCCCTACTTTGCCAGATCCGGAAATATTGGTTTCTAAAAAGGCTCATAAACCCGAAACTCCTTTAATCCCTGATCCTACATTGCCTACTCCTGGCAGCAATTCTCATAACCCTTTTTTTGAATATATTTCCAAGGAACTCCCTTTCTTGGAACAAGATACCCCTTCCACACCCATTTATTTTCAAGAACCTCAGTTAGAAGAACATTCTTTCGAGTCTATTTCTTTTACCTCCACTCAAGCTCAACCAAATATAGTTGTTGGTCCCTCTGCTATTGTCCATCAGCCTACCCCCATATCAGTTTTTCCTCCACCTTCATTCACTTTCACAGAAGGTTCATCAACCTCAACCACCCAAGGAGCAGTTAACCAAATTTTTAATATGGCAGCACCATATTTCTTAACAGATAGATATGCACCACCAAATCTTCCACAACCAATGAATGACATGCCTGTCCTCGTTTCACTGGAGAAGATGAAGTAACTGCAGAACAACATTTACCCTTATTTTTCACTTTTGTTGAGAATTTAAATGTAAAACACCTTGATGTTGTGATGAGACTATTTGTGCAGTCTCTAAGTGGAGAGACTAGGAAATGGTTCAAAGGTTTACCAAATGATTCCATAAATGACTGGGAAGAGTTAGAAACTCAATTCACTCGGAGATGGGGAGAGAAGAGAGATCATGGTTACCCATTTAGAGAGTTTAATGCAATTAAAAGAAAGCCTAATGAAAAAATTTTGAGTTTGTAAAAGGATTCAACAAACTGTGCAATAGTTTACCTGCAGAGATGAAGCCCCCCTTGTAGGAGCAAAGGTAGTTTTTGTTGGGGCTTTTGAAGTTGATTTTAGCTTTACATTGAGAGAGGGAAGAGCCCCTACTCTTGAGAAAATATAGACATATGCATTAGAAATTGAAGCTAATATGACTGCAGCTGGAAAGGCAAGAGGAAAACAACCAATCCAAGAGAAGGGGAAGGCAAAAGAAGAATCATCACAAGATCTAAGGATTGAAGATATGGCAAAGGTGATGACAAAATTGAAAAATAAGCGAGATAAGATGGAACTAGAAAATAAAAACTCCCAAAGACAAGTACAACAAAACCGAGGGGGGTTTAACCCTCAATTCAGAAGATATCCCCTGCAAATTCTGCAAAGGGGAAGAATAGATCAAGACCAGGTTCAAGCACCGTTGTATATAGAAGAAGCACCTACAGAGCCAGCAAACGATGACCAAAGGGAGGCCAAGGATCGGGTATCTACTATGTATACGATAGAAGAGGATGAAGAGGAAGATTGTGAGGGAGAATATGTTGAATTTGAAGTATCTTTTGATCAAGATGAAATGGATGAATACTATAGGAAATCCACAGATTTCATGGAAGCAGAGCTACATAAAAAGTATGATCTAAGGTCTAGAAAGAGATCTAGAGTGCAAGATAATGAAGGCAAACAACAAGGTTCCATTCCTCCACCAATGGCGACTCCACAACAAAAGGACCCTGTGAAATAGGTCAGTAAGGGGAAAAACCTGTAAATTCACTTAATAGAACTAATGTGCAGTACGGTGAATCTTCCCAAAACAAATCAGTTGACACTAATATCTTGGAGAGATTTGTTCATGTACCCGAACAAGCAGCAAATTCTAGAAAGAGTGAATAATAGCCTGAAAATAACGTTAAGTAAACTCAATTTTAAAAAGAGTTGGAGAAGGTCAAAATTAAGGTGCCTCTTCTAGAATTAGCCAAAATACCAGCTTACAAGAAATAAATTTCGGAATTTATTAATCTCACACAGGTGGAAGATATAGGTGACATAGTGAACTTACAAGAAGAAAACCCAGTGGTCACCTTTGGTCCTCATGCAGAAGAAATAGATCCCTCTGTTCCACCCTTCTACATTTCTGTGTTGCTTCATGATTATACTCTACATAATTGCATGTTGGACTCAGGAGCGTCCCATAATCTCATGCCATTATATTTTAGGAAGGAACTTAACTTATAGATTACCAAACCTTATAGGGATCTGTATTCATTTGATTAAGGGTGAAATTTGTTGGGTTAATTAAATATGTAGAAGTTTCGTTGGCACAAATCCCAGCAAAGCGCATAGTCATGGATGTAGTGGTTGCTGACATCCTAGCCAGGTTTGGAAAGCTCCTATCAAGATCTTGGGGAGAAAATTTGGGAGGTGTACTAAAATTATATTTCACTTATGCTATCATTCCGGTTTTTAATGGGTAATAAAGGAGGTTGTACAGGGAAAAAAGGTTTGTGAAGACTACCTCCAAGAAAGATGTAAGAAATTCCCCCATTTATAGTCAAGAAACAGAAAACCTTTCTTGTTTCATGCTGCATGAAGATGCAGAATTTGCTAAAGACACGGGGAAGCAGCGCTCTTCAGTAGTTGTAAATAATGAGCTACACTCAAGGAAGATTTGGAAGTGCTACTTTGATGGTGCCTACTCCAAGGAGGGTGCATGTGTTGGATTCTTGTTGATATCACTAGAAGGAAACCTCGTGCCTTTCTCTTTTAAACTAGAATTTGATTCAACCAACAATGTCGCTGAGTATGAGACCTTAATCTCAAGCCTTCAAGTAGCTAAACAGATGGGAGTTCAATGTATTTCAATTTTTGATGACTCTAAATTGATAAAGGCAGATTAAAAATCATTGTCAAACCAAGCATCTGAGATTGAGATCATGTAGGAATAAAGTGTGGGATCTGGTAGAAAACTATTTTGAAGCGTTAAATCTTCATTATATTCCTAGGGAGGATAATAGATTGGCCGATTCTTTAGGAGTTGCAGCCAGCACCTTTAAACCTCCAATAAATCCAAGGTTAAGGTATGAGATTGAAATTAGGCATAGACCTTCTATCCCTGATAATGTGAAACATTGGCAGGTGTTTGAGGATGATGAACAGATAAATCAATTCCTGACAATGATTGGAAACTTTGAAGATGCTGAAAAATACCAAGAGGAAGAACAAACAGAGCAGAAAGCAGAAGTGAGAAACCTTAAGCATTCAATAGGTGAACAGAAGATTATCCAATTGAAAGATAATGTGCACCCTAAAGGGTTGGTTCCCATTGAAAAATTATTCGATGATAATGATGTTGTTGTTGATTAAAGAAAACACATCAAGAAGAAGAGATGGAAGATTGTAATTTGGGAACCCAGCAGGAACCCAAAATAGTGAAATTATTCAAAGGTGTTCCCAAAAACTACAAAGAAAGATACATTGATCCTTTTAAGAAATATATGGATGTGTTTGCCTGGTCGTATGAAGACCTAAAAACATATGACAAAAGAATTATTCAGCATGAGATTCCATTGAAGGAAGGACTCAAACCACACAGACAGAAGCTCAGATATATCAACCTGTTGTTGTTAGCTCCAATCTAAAAATAAGTGAAGAAACTGTAGCAGGAAAAAATTATAGTCCCTCTTAGATATTCAGACTGGGTTTCTAATCTGGTCCCTGTAAGAAAGAAGAATGGAGAGATAAGACTATGTGTAGACTTCAGGAACTTGAACCGAGCATCTATAAAAGATAATTATCCTTTGTCGAAAATGGATTGTCTTACATAAGGTGACAGGAGCTCACAGGTTGTCTATGGTTGACATATTTTCTAGGTCTAATCGGGTAGGACTATAAAAAAAAGATCAGAAGAAGACTGCTTTCACTACGCCTTGGGGCACCTTCATGTACGCAAGGATTCCATTTGGCCTTATGAACGTAGGTGCAACATTTCATAGGGTCGTGGATATAGCCTTTGTTAGTGACAGGTTTGTAGTTATATATCTGGATGATGTAACTATTTTCTCAGAGTCAGATGATGAACACTTAGAGCATTTGCAAAAAAAAAATCAAAAGTGCAGAAGGTTTGGTCTGTCATTAAATCCCAAGAAATCTTTATTTGTCTTAGAAGAAGGTAAATTATTAGGTCACAGTTTCTAAACAAGGAATAAATATTGACCCAGCAAGCGTGGAATCCATTCAGACTATTCCTTTACCCAGGAGCAAGAAGGATATCCAGAGATTCCTAGGAAAAATAAACTTTCTAAGGAGGTTTGTGCCCAATTATGCTGAGATCCTTAGAAGTATAACATATATGTTGAAGAAAAATTCAGAATTGAAATGGGATAAGGAAGCAAGAGATGAATTTGTTAGAATAAAGGAAGCACTACAGGAAGCTCCAGTTCTAATTAGTCCAGACTATCAAAAATCATTTCAGGTATTCTCATTTGCATCCCCCACTACTATTGTTGTTGTGTTGTTGCAGAAAAATCAAGACAATAAGGAGAAGCTAGTTGCATTTTTCAGTAAAGTTCTCAAAGATGTCGAGCTCAAATACAATATTGTGGAGAAACAAGTATATGCTTTGGTCAAATCATTGAAAGCCTTCAGGACTTATGTGTTGCAGTCCCAAATAACTAATTGTGTTCCTAATTATGTTGTGAAAGATGTGCTGGTCCAAAGTGATGTTGAAGGAAAAAGGGGGGAATGGATAGCAAAAATACAAGAGTATGATTTGGACATCAAACCCACCAAGTTGGTCAAGGGACAGGGTTTAGCGAAATTGATGCTGCCACAGCAGCAAAACCCATAATATGCATATAAAAATGCATAGTTCATTCATAAACCAAAATAATTCTCAAACTGGGCAAACTCTAATGCGGAAGCTTACCTTTTCAATCAATGGTTAAAACCATATAATAAAACCCACTTTATGGGAATTTGATATATACGACTTCAACTTTGGTTAAAACCCCAAAGAAAATATTTGGGCCCACAGCATACCAACTCACCTTATGGAAATTTGTATCCATGCATCCAACTGTGGTTAAATAAATACCGAAGGTACCAATAAATATTAAAATAAACTTTGGAGCCCACACCTTAATACTCACCAACATAATATTATATCCGGACCATGTTTAACACTCCATACTTTGGTTTTAAACCCAAAATATCAACATAATATTTTATTTGGTCCCACAGCATTTACAACTTACCTATTCACCGTCCATCATTCATCAAATCCGACTGTTGATGTTTCATCGCGCTCCAACTCAAAGTTTCTTCATCCAACAGTAGTCGCAACACTTCAATCGATCATGCATATTCCAATGGATTTCGCGTTCAAATAAGCCCGAACTTTAATGACTAGATTTCAAGAAAAATGGGTGGTATTGAGACACCACGTGTCAACCCATAACCATTATCGCGTTCAAACAGGGATTTACCACTTACCAGGTTGCACCCACGCGAAAACCATTTGTTGTTTTTCAAAAACCACCTCTGCGCTCATTTGACTCGAGTTTTGAATGGAACTATGGTTCCATTCCTAAATAATTTCACAACCATTACACCATACATCTTCCCTATTCACTACAATGCTACTCACATTCCACTGCGCCATTACTTTGTGTTTTTCCGTCTTTGTTCAACTCATGATTTCGAACAGGCTAGGGTTCCATCCAATCTTTAAACCCACTCCGACATTCAGACAACGCATGGCTTATTCTTCTTCTGAGGTTCTCATCCATACAATAAACCCTCAAATGTGACTTCAACCCTCGGATCTCACTGCACTTTGTATACACAACAGAATGTGTAATTTCTCCTTGAAATGCTTTATACAATGTCAACTCCAATTGCGAAATACATCAAGGCCAAATTATACATCAATTTAGAAGTTCAAGCAATTCTTTAATGGCATCGATCCATTCTATGATCGATGCTAATTTTCTCAATCACACAGAATTCAATAAATGAACATTCACCCTCAAACCACACAATCTCTTAAAAATGTTGCTTGAATATAAAATGACAAAATTTCCCTTGTTCCTGTCAATTTCATTTGCCCAAAATATACACTCAAAACAATAACTCAAAAATTGAGTTTTCTGTATTAAAACCAATATTTACATAGGAACTCTTCCTCTGGCCTGATCTTCTATATCAGTGGCCTTTTCCCTATTCTTCCCATAGGCTTACAATTCAAACTCTGCCTCTCTATCTCTGTTCTACCTTATGTTCTTAATGTCTTGAGGCTTATCATTTTTTATACAAAAGGTTCTGAAACTATTTTTGGTTTCAGATCCTTCATCCTCTCAACAAAACCCTGAATATCCTCTAACTCCTCATTTGCCTCAACTAACCCCTAAGGATCCTCTTTCATCCTAAAATCATGAACCAATTCTAATTTAGGATTTATAATTAATTCCTAAATCTCTCAATCCCTATGAGTTCTCAACTAGCCTAATTCTCTCATGTTCTCCAACATTCGAGAACATTTACAAAATTCCTCACAATATTTAATTAATTCTCATTAAAATCACTCAAAACATTATATAAGAAACCAATTCCTTTGAAAACACAAAACCCCTAGGTCTATTAAAATACAAAGATATTTCTGAGCCTAATGCTCCTGCATCAGACTCCCAAAGTAGAAATTTATCATGATCTCCTAATCATGTGCTTCCAACCTTTTCCTCCTGGATCCCATACTTTGTTTTGCTGATGTCCATAAGCTGCATTATTCTTCAGCGGCACTTTTCCAGGCTTCCATACTTTATTCTGCATCTTGCCACTAGCTATGCTTTCACATTCTCTTCTTGTCTTTTCCTTGCTATTGTTACGTTGCTTTCTTGCTGTTGTCTTTTTCTGAGACACCTTCATCATCAATCTTCTTATGCTTTCAATCTCTATGTCCAGGCTAACTTATGTCTGTAAATTACTCCGCCTTTTGTTGTTGCTTTCAATTTCTATTGCTGCATATGTTGTTGTAGATGTTGCTTTTGTTACTATTGTTGCTACCTCCCAAACTTCGTGAATATCTCTTAACATATCTCCCTCTGCAACATTCTTCTTCTACTCACTACCTGCAAATTTATTTTCAAAAAATAAATTATCTTATGATTCTTTAATCACAGCAACATAATCATTCATTGTTCCTTGTATACTAGTAAGCATAATCAAATTTGACAAACTAGTATCTGCTCCTGCTTCTTCCACAACTTCAGGAATTTTCACTTCAGTATCTACAACTCCTTTCTCTTGTTCAAAATTTTCCAGCAAGCATTTCATCCATTCCCTTTGTACTTGTTTCATCTCAACCACATCATCAATATGCTGCAATTTAGTTTCAGCATATCCTTCTTCTTCTTCTTTGACAATCTTCAGTAATTTTCCATCACCTCCTTGATTGATTGTGTTAATCAATTCAAATTCCTCAAACACTATATCTCCATCCTTTATCAGAATAGAATTATGATTCTCCATCACTGTGGCAATTCTAAGAGTCTGTCCCACAGTATTCTCTTGGCCAATCAGACAAGCCAACTCCTCCTTGTCATCAACAATAACAAGTTCCTTCATATGAGACATGATTGTCTCACCTTACTTGGAATTTATGAGTTCCTTCTTCTGCAACAGTTCATATTCATTCAAGACAACTCCAAGAGATCGATTGTCTTCTGCAACACCTGTAAACATATTCAAATTACCAATTTCAAAATTACAAGACCCAATGGTCTCATTTGATGATCCAGTCACCAAATCTTATTTTTGCATTTCTAAGTCTCTTTCAGGACTCAAAAAATCTCCACTGTCTTTCTTCCCAGCTTCCAAGGTTATCTTCATTGTGCCAATCATCATGATAGAATGATGATCCTCCACTATGTTTTCATCTAACATAGTTTCTCTTTCATTAGATTCTCTGACATTTTCCATTTGTTGTCCTTCTTTGCCTGCATAATTAACACATGAATTATCAGTATTAAAAATACAAGACCTCAATGTCTCTTCCTCCTCTGGCAACATCTCAGTATGTTGCTTTGAGTTTTCATTTAACTCCTTTTTCAGCACATCAGTATGCTGATTTAAATTCTCCATGAGACTGTCAGCTAGTCTCTCTTTCTTATCATCTGTTTCAAGAATGTCTCTCTGCTCTGGTTCACAATAATGAACTTCTTCAATTTGTTGAATCATTCTTACATCCTTATCCTCTGTTTCTTGACTGTCATTCATGACAATTTCTTTGTCTTTCACATTCAGCAATTTATCCCAAGTATAGATCCTCTGCTTTTCCAACGCTCTTCTTTGAAGATCTAACTTTCTATATAACTCAACAATTTCAATTGGGGTAGAATTTGGAAACTTTACACAACTTTCCATACCTTCACTTGTTCTTGACCAATCATTAGATGGCCCTTCTCCCTCTATTTCGATATTCTGCTGCATATTTTCATAAGACCCCTTTGTCTCCTTCTCTTTCTGAGATCTTGTTATCTTAGCATTAATCTAAACAGATTTCAGATTCAACTTCTTCTCCTTAACAAACTTCAAAGTTTGTTCAACATCCTGTGATGTACCTGCATTCACACACAAATCATTAGTTTTAAATCAACAAGACTTTTCAGTCTCGTTTCTTTCCTCAAGCATCAATCTTCCACAATGTACTTTCTGGTTTCTAGGAGATCCTATTTGCTGTGACTCAACTCCTTTGAGTCTTTCCTTTTCCAACAAAGAAATATGTATTTGTTCAAGTTGTTTGAACTTGTTCACTAGCTTAGCATTCCATTTCTTTTTCAATAGGTTCCATCTAACCCATTTCCTCATTTTCCATCCATGTCTTTGACATTCATTCCCTGTCTCTTACAGCCATCCTTGTAGTACCTCCAGTTGTACCTTCATCACTGTAATATCTCTGTGGCATTCTTTAGAACCTCTTCTTTGATCCTCCATGATCATCTTCTTCATGAGCTCCTCACTCACTATGAGTTGCACTAAGCCTCTGCAACAGCAAGTCCCCCCTGATGCCACTTACCTCACCAATCCCTTCTCTAGACTTGGTCTTTTGGCAAGCATTGATTCTCTATCTCTAGAACTTCTTGAGAACTCTCTTCTGCTCTCTCTAGGCTTATATCCTCAACTCACCTTCTCTCGAGAACACTTCAGATGTTCTCCCTATCCGACCTTTAGCTAGAATATTAGGTTCACGACCATCATCATCAAAATCTTTGTTTCATCTTGTCTGCAACCAGAATTCTGCAATCATAATTTTCAAACCAGATTAAAATTATCTCACCTTCAAGATCTCTGCACGGCCTTGTTCTCTTCATTCACTTGTACTTTGATTGGACTGTCTTCATTTATTTCTGCAAATGCCTGTTCACTTCAATTCTGTGTATCTGCTGCGTACCAGATTTAGAATCTGATCTCCTCTTATTTTTTCCATCACACATGCATTTTTTTTAAAATGATTTAATTCTCAAAAGATATTTTCCTGCTCTGATACCAAAAATGATGTTGCAACAGCAGCAAAACCCACAATATGCATATAAAAATGCATGGTTCATTCATAAACCAAAATAATTCTCAAACTGGGAAAACTCTAACGCAGAAGCTTACCTTTTCAATCAATGGTTAAAACCATATAATAAAACCCACTTTATGGGAATTTGATATATACGACTTCAACTTTGGTTAAAACCCCAAAGCAAATCTTCGGGCCCACAGCATACCAACTCACCTTATGGAAATTTGTATCCATGCATCCGACTGTGGTTAAATAAATATCGAAGGTACCAATAAATATTAAAATAAACTTTGGAGCCCACACCTTAATACTCACCAACATAATATTATATCCGAACCATGTTTAACACTATATACTTTGGTTTAAAACCCAAAATATCAACATAATATTTTATTCGGTCCCACAGCATTTACAACTTACCTATTCACCGTCCATCATTCATCAAATCCGACAGTTGATGTTTCATCGCGCTCCAACTCAAAGTTTCTTCATCCAACGGCAGTCGCAACACTTCAATCGATCATGCATAATCCAACGGATTTCGCGTTCAAATAAGCCTAAACTTTAATGACTAGATTTCACACGAAATGGGTGGTATTGAGACACCACGTGTCAGCCCATAACCATTATCGCGTTCAAACAGGGATTTACCACTTACCAGGTTGCACCCACGCGAAAACCATTTGTTGTTTTTCAAAAACCACATCCGCGTTCATTTGAATCGAGTTTTGAATGGAACTATGGTTCCATTCCTGAATAATTTCACAACCATTACGCCATACATCTTCACTGTTCACTACAATGCTACTCACGTTCCACTGCGCCATTAATTTGTGTTTTTCCGTCTTTGTTCAACTCATGATTTCGAACAAGCCAGGGTTCCATCCAATCTTTAAAACCACTCTGACATTCAAACAACGCATGACTTATTCTTCTTCTGAGGTTCTCGTCCATACAATAAACCCTCAAATGTGACTTCAACCCCCAGATCTCACTGCACTATGTATACACAACAAAATGTGTAATTTCTCCTTGAAATGCTTTATACGATGTCAACTCCAATTGTGAAATACATCTAGGCCAAATTATACATCAATTTAGAAGTTCAAGCAATTCTTTAATGCCATCGATCCATTCTGTGATCGATGCTAATTTTCTCAATCACACAGAATTCAATAAATGAACATTCACCCTCAAACCACACAATCTCTTAAAAATGTAGCTTGAATATAAAATGACAGAATTTCCCTTGTTCCTGTCAGTTTCATTTTCCCACAATATACACTCAAAACACTAACTCAGAAATGAGTTTTCTGTATTAAAACCAATATTTACATAGGAATTCTTCCTCTGGCCTGATCTTCTGTATCAGTGGCCTTTTCCCTATTCTGCCCGTAGGCTTACAATTCAAACTCTACCTCTCTATATATGTTCTACCTTATGTTCTTAATGTCTTGAGGCTTATCATTTTTTATACAAAAGGTTCTGAAACTATTTTTGGTTTTAGATCCTTCGTCCTCTCAACAAAACCCTGAATATCCTCTAACTCCTCATTTGCCTCAACTAACCCCTAAGGATCCTCTTTCATCCTAAAATCATGAAGCAATTATAATTTAGGATTTATAATTAATTCCTAAATCTCTCAATCCCTATGAGTTCTCAACTAGCCTAATTCTCTCATGTTCTCCAACATTCGAGAACATTTACAAAATTCCTCACAACATTTAATTAATTCTCATTAAAATCACTCAAAACATTATATAAGAAACCAATTCCTTTGAAAACACAAAACCCCTAAGTCTATTAAAATACAAAGAGATTTCTAATCCTAATGCTCCTGCATCAGAAATTGTTGACAGAGACAAAATTTCAAGCCTTGGAAATTAATCTGTTGGCACCAGTGGATGGAGTTGTTAATGAAGAAGGTCAAAGCAAGTCCAAAATAGGTATTCAATACAAATTTTTGTGCTCTGACTGGTATAAGGATATTGTGCACTACCTGTGTTTCTTTTCCTGTCCAACTTCACTAAATAGAACAAAATACAGAGCTCTCAAGCTCAAGTCTCAACCATATGTTATCATAGAAGCAAAGCTATACTGGAAAGATCCTGTTGCTATTTTGTTGTTATAATTGACCAAAGGAGAATCTATTGAGTTCATCAAACAATATCATGAAATTCTGTGTGGAGGACATTATAGCTGGAAGGTCACTTCTCATAATATTCTCAAGTCGGGCTTCTATTGTCCAACCCTGTTTGCAGATGTTTATAGACTGGTCAGAAGTTTTCAGAAGTGTCATTTGTTTACTGAAAAGAAAAAACTCACTCCATTACCTCGCATCCCAGTATTTATTGAAGAACCTTTCAGGAAATGGGGATTGGATTTTATTGGAGAGATCAATCCACCATCAAGTGGAAAGTTAAAGTGGATTCTGACTTCCACCAATTATTTTACAAAATGGGTTGAAGAAATACCCACGAAGAAGGAAAATGACCAAGTAGTGATGAAGTTTCTGGAGGAAAACATCTTCAGCAGATTCGAATGTCCAGTCAAAATTGTGAATGATAATGCTCAGTTATCCAACTATGCTCATTCCATTAATTTATATCAAACATATAATGTAATTTTATCACATTCCACAGCATATCATCTCCAAGGGAACAAATTGGCAGAGTCCTCAAATAAGACATTGGTCGGAATCTTGACGAAGACAATCACCGAGAATCAGAAGGATTGGGACATGAAGTTGAAGTTTTCCCTCTGAGAAGTTTGATTCACGACCAAGAGTTCTACTGGAAAGTCTCCCTATGAACTGGTTTATGGAACTCAAGCATTATTTCCTACTCAGCTGACCAAACCAGTGATTTCTCTTTCCTTCAAGAAGCTCGGGAAGAACTGAATGCTCTGGTAAGAAGATTGAACAAAATAATTGAATCAAGTGAAAACAGAAACAAAGTCAGGGATAACTTTATTACTTATCAGGAAAATATGAAGTCTATATTTGACAGAAAGCAAACGAAGTTCTCTTTCAAGTAGGATATTTGGTGCTAAGATGGGACACCAGATGAGAAGAAAAGGGGAAGCATGGAAAATTTGACCCTCTCTAGTATGGTCCATACAAGATCTCTAAGGCAAGGTCAAATAACACATTTATTTTGGAAGATCTAGATGGAGAGATAGTACAGCTGCCAATGAAAGGGCAATATCTGAAGCATTATTTTCAGCATTAAAAGTCATCATTCCACCATTGTAAATACCGGATTTCTCATTGTTCATATTTCACAAAAAAATATTTGACTCCATGCACAATGGATAAGGCAATAATCTGCGGTTCTTAGCACTTCCGTGGAAAAAATCACTATCCCCAGGTGGAGCCAGATGTTGTGGCTCATTTGCATTTACCTCTAAAATATTTTTCAAAAACACCAGAAAAGAATATATGATAGAAAATGTAAAATTTTGGGTCATAGAAGAATTTTATTTTATATATTGGTAAATTAACATTACATGATGCGATGTGAAGGTGGGTCAAGTCAAGCTCATTGACATGCAGAACAGTTCAAGAGTCGGACCGATGGGCGCGTTCAGAGCATTGCATGTAGAACAGGGTCAAGTCGAGCTCATTCGCAAGCTCAGGAGGGACCAGCGCGGTAGGACACCGGATAAGCTCAGGAGGGTTACACCGTGGAGAAAACAAACTAATTTCCCAAAGGTGGAGAAAGGGTGCATTTCCCTTAAACACTTAAGAGTTTTGGAGGAGCCGCAAAGGGAAAAACAGACGATTGGGATCAAAGCATAGAATTGTAGCGGAGAGATAGACGACAGAGATTAAATCGCAAACTGTCAATCGTAAGTTTCAAAGGATATACACAGGAGGTAAATGATAAAATCGCCAAAGTGCGATATGCGATGTAGTGGGGCCCAATCGCAAATCGCAAGTTTTAAAGAATAATTGTCGAGGTAAATTTTAA
This sequence comes from Pinus albicaulis, assembly GCA_034641835.2. Classification (NCBI taxonomy): domain Eukaryota; kingdom Viridiplantae; phylum Streptophyta; class Pinopsida; order Pinales; family Pinaceae; genus Pinus; species Pinus albicaulis. The sequence goes on along the minus strand of CM076579.1, from coordinate 277,826,095 downwards.
ATTTGACGAAGTGCAATATGTGATGGCGTAGAAAGTTGACGTGGCAATGACGTGGCAGTGACGTGGCAAGCTGACGTGGCCCTGACCCCACAGATCACAGTTGATTCATGCTGACGTGGCAAGCTGATGTGGCAATGACGTGGCGGTGACGTAGCAAGATGATGTGGCAGATGACATGGCCCTGGCCCGCATACCACACATCGCATGTTTTAAAAGTTAAGAGCAAAGGGTTTGAGTTATAATCGTCGAAGTGCAAAATGCGATGCGGTGGGGCCCGATCACAAATCGCAAGTTTTAACGAATAAGCACAGAGGTAAGAGTTAAATCCGCCGAAGTGCAATGACGGTGGGACCTAATCACAATCGCAAATTGCAAGTTTTAAAATATAGTTCCAAGGGTTCGTGTTAAAGTTGTTCAAGTGTGATGTGCGATGCCAGGGGGGACCCGATCGCAAAGCGCACATCGCAAGTTTTAAAAGATAAATGCTAAGGAAAGGTTAAAAACGGTGGAATGCAAAGTGCGATGTTGGCACGGACACGATGTGGTTCCAAGATAAAATCTGAAGAATTTCAAGTCCGGGCTTATGCAGTTATGCACCATTTTATGAAGAAATAAGCAGAATGCGGCAGAAGAACTTGAGTAAGTGACCCGACTCAGATCAAAGGAGAAGAGGCAGAGTCGAGTAGTAGGTGGTATGATTTACCGCGTTTGAAGCACAGGGGCATATGCAGAGTCGGGAAGAAGAACGTACAGCGGCCCTATTGGGAGCATGACAGATGGGTCAAGTCGGGCACTGAGTCATCATTACAGAACTGCACAGCCACTGCATCATAACCAAAAAGGACACCTCAGCACTTCAGGAGGATGCATCAGCAACATCAGATTCAGCAAAATGAACAATATTTCCAGTTTAATTTGTTTTCTCAAGTATGACTGTATAAGTTTAGGTAGTCGAATAGTTTCAAGAAGTTTAGGAGTTACGAACCATTGTGATGTATTTAAGTAGGTAAAAAAAAAAAAGAGGTTCTGAGTTTTGGACCTCTGGATTACTGTTAATTTGGTACTGAATTTTTTGAGAAATTAATGAAAGAAGATCAAGTTTCCTGCACCTATTGATGTTGATATGTCTTTCCAGTTTCGCTTTGTGTTCATTCTTTTTTGAATGAAGTTAAGTAATGTAGCAACCGGTCTCTTAATTACATCTGTGAGTAACACTTAAATCACCTTAATTTGCGCTCCTTCACTTCATCTCTTCTCTTTTCGCAAACTCCTAATGTGTTGGGTATGTGTTATATTCTTTCCACGACTAATCACGCGTGGGGGGGTCACAGGGGGGGCCATAGCCCCCCTTGTACATTGTGTTGGACGCAACGTCGGGGTCTTGGGCAGCGCCCCAGAAATTATTATTTTTTGGTCCTTATTTTCCGGTGGGCGGATCTGCCCATGGTTTTGTACATGGGTTTTCACATGGTTTTGGGGTATGATGGTTTTCGGCCCTTGGTATTTTGTAAATCCGGTCAAGGGAACTACGATTATGTTCTAATCCAGGGTTAATGGATTGGGGTTTATGTATGCTTCGGCATGTATATATATGTGTTGTAACACTAAAAGGAATATAATGAAAAATCAAGTTGGTCGTCCCGATTTGGATCCAGGGGAATATCTCTATGTTTATCTGTTTTATGTTTTATGCTCTCGCTATTGTTTATTTTCTGTCTTTAAGATTCGTTTGCAGGTAATTTCTGTATAGGGTTAAAACCTACATTTGGTATCAGAGAAGTTTCAGCTTCAAGGGGACACCTTTGCTACCGAGGGGTTTTTTGCTTGGGCCTGAGGTAGACCCTGTTCAGTGGGAGATCTGTGGGATCGATTCTTGCGATGAAAGAAGATGGCGAGCGGCGGGAAGATAGAGATCAAGAAATTTAATGGTCATATTTTTGAGTTGTGGAAGCTCAAGATGGAGGATCTGCTAGTGGATAAAGATCAGTGGATGGCGGTAGTTCCGGGTACTAAACCAACGGCAATGTCAGATGAAGACTAGAAGAAGCTAGATCGGAAGGCAAAGAGCACAATACGATTATGTGTCTCAGATTCAGTATTGTTGAATGTATCTGGGGATGCTACGGCAAAGACCTTGTGGGACAAGCTAGGGACTTTGTACCAATCTAAGTCTCTGGTGAATAAATTGTTCCTGCGGAAAAAGCTGTATAACCTGAGGATGAAGGATGGAGACTCGGTGACAGAGCATTTGAACACCTTAAATATTGTGGTAAGTTAGATGTCATATGTTGATATTAAAATCCCAGATGAAGATAAGTGCATCAGTTTGTTGTGTTCTCTACCAAACTCGTGGGACAGTCTAGTTATTGCAATAGGTAGCAATACAACTACCTTGAATTTTGATGACATTTTCTCAGCCTTGCTATCGGAGGAAATGAGACGAAGAAATATGGAGGGTTAGAATGGAGATGCCTTATCTGTACGAGGAAGGTCCCAGAACAGAAACAAGAATAAGGTTTTGAGTGGGAGATCTAAATCTCCTAGAAATTTTGTAAAGGTGTGCTGGAAATGCAGAAAGGAAGGGCACTACAAAAAGGACTACAGATCTAAAGCTCCTGAGAAAGGAAAGGGATCTGATGATGCTCCTTCTGCAGAGGAAAAAACCACCTCAGATCAAGGTGGGGATGTGTATTTGGATTCTTCTTCAAATACACATGTATATAATGAGTCATGGTTGATTGACTCAGGTGCATCCTTTCACTTCACTCTCCATAGGGAGTGGTTCTGCAAGTATGAGAAATATGATGGCGGTGATGTCTTCTTAGGTGATGATAGGAAGGCCAGAATCGTCAGACGTGGAAAATTCAAGTTGAAGCTGCAAGGTGGAAGGATTAGAACACTTCCTGGTGTTCTACACATTCCTGCATTGGCCAGAAATCTAATTTTTGTAAGCAAGAATGATGATGGTGTGTAAAAATAGTGTTCGAGAAAGACACTGAGATGGTTCTGGGAGCACCGGTATTAATGCGGGGAGTTCGGATTGGAACTTTGTACAAGCTTCAAAAAGTATCGCGTTGATGGGTGTAATAGTTTCGTGGTTCAATAGTTTCGTGGTTCCCGAAAGTGGAGCGGAAAGCCTAGCGGTCTCTGGAGAAAAGACCATGCTATGGCATCAAAGGCTTGGAAATATTGGAGAGAAGGGCCTTCGGATACTAAATGGAAATGATATGGTAGAAGGTATGTCTAATAGCTCTCTGGATTTCAATTTCTGTGAAAATTGTGTATATGGGAAGCAGAATCGGGTGAGTTTTCCTTCTGGTGCTAAAGGGGCAAACAAGATATTAGAGCTTGTGCACAGTGATGTGTTTGGACCTATGTCGGTTCCATCACTGGGTAAGTCTGTGTACTATGTTTCATTCATAGATGACTTCTCAAGGAATACATGGATATACTTCTTGAGGAAGAACGTCTTGGATGATGAAGAATTTAAGGCTCTGGTAGAAAACCAGATAAAGAATAAGATAAAGGTGATGACGAAAAATAATGATGGATAGTTCTGTAAGAAGGAATTTGAAGAGTTCTATAAGAAGTGTGGTATAGCATGAAAGAAGACTACTCCATACATACCATAGAAAAATAGAGTTGAAGAAATAATGAACAGGACGTTGATGAAAAAGGAAAGAAGCATGCTCAATGGTACTAGGTTAGGACAAGAATTTTACAGTAGGCAGTGGAGACTTCATGTTACTCGGTTAACAGATCACCTTCATTAGCGTTGGAGGATAAGACTCCACATGAGGTATGGACTAGTAGGAAACCCTCTCTTTCACATATGAGGGTATTTGGATGTGATGCATATGTACATGTTCCAAAGGAGAAAAGGACCAAGTTGGATAATAAATTTGAAAGGTGCATCTTTATTGGGTATAAGGATGGTTCAAAGGGTTACAAGATTAGGAACCCAAAAACAAGGAAGGTTTTGTACAGCCAAGATTTGGTGTTTAGAGAGGTGAAAGACGTTGTTAAACATGAATTCCTACCAAAGGAACTTGAGAAGATAGAGTTTGAGCTAAAGGAGGATGAATCAAACTCTACAAGGGAAGAAGAATTAGAAGAGGAAGAGCAACAAACTCCAGCGGTGAGAAGATCAGTCTGGGAAAGAAGACAACCAGAAAGGTATAGTCCAACTACTTTTTGTTCAATTTTTTCTCTAACTATAACTGATGATGATCCCATAACCTTCAGGGAGGCAATAGATTCAGAGGATGGAAAACTCTGGAAGGAGGCCATGGTTTATGAAATGGCATCCTTGCACAAAAATGAGGCATGGGATTTGGTGGAGTTGCCAGCTGGAAGGAAGCCCATCGGGAGAAAATGTGTGTTTAAGAAGAAGATGAATGTAGAAGTCAAGGTGGATAAATACAAAGCTCGGTTGGTAGCAGAAGGGTATTCCCAGGTGCCGGGAATTGATTTTGGTGATATTTTTTCTCCTGTTGCCAAATTTACTTCTATTAGATTACTTTTATCTGTTGCTGTTGCATTTGATTTTGAGATAGAATAGATGGATGTGAAGACAACATTTATTCATGGGGATCTAGAAGAGGAGATCTACATGAAGCGACCTGAAGGCTTTATGGTGAAGGGTAAGAAAGAACTGGTATGCAGGTTGAAGTAGTCTCTGTATGGGTTAAAACAATCACCAAGGATGTGGTATCGGAAATTTGATACCTATATACGAGGACTTGGCTTCACCAGAAGCAAGGAGGATCACTGTGTTTATTTTAAATTAATTGGTGACCATGTTATTTATTTGGTCTTGTATGTGGATGATATTTTGTTGATTGGAAATGACAAAGAAATTATCCAAGATTTGAAGACTCAGCTGTTCTCCAAATTCAACATGAAGGATCTTGGTGTCAGAAACTATATTTTTGGGCATGGAAATTAAGAGAGATCTTAGCAAAGAGGAAGTTTCCTGTTAAACCAAAGGAAGTATGTCGAGACTACATTGCGTAGGTTCAATATGTGATATGCAACTAGTGAATGACCAAGGTGTTGGTTTGCTGAACAAAGTTGTCCCAAGACACAAGAAGAAGAGGAGGATATGTCCCATGTTCCATATGCAAGTGCAGTGGGTAGCTTGATGTATGCAATGGTCTGTACTAGACCAGACATTGCACATGTAGTGGGAGTATTGAGCAGGTTTAAGTGAAGCGGGTTTTCAGATATTTATGTGGCACTAGTGATTATGGCTTGTGCTACCAGGGAAGACCAAGATTGGAAAGAGTGTTGGACATTTGTGGTTTTGTTGATGCATACTGGGCTGGAGATCTGGACCAAATAAGATCTACAAGTGGTTATGTGTTTAGCCTATTTGGAGGTGCAGTCAGTTGGATGAGTAAAAGACAGTTTGTAGTGGTTCTTTCAACTACAGAGGCTGAATACATAGCAGCCACTCATGCAAGCAAGGAACCAGTTTGGTTGCAGAGATTGTGTTCAAGTATGGGGTTGGTGCAGCAAGCTATAAGGATAGATTGCGATAGCCAAAGTGAAATTTTCTTGGCTAAGAACCCTGCTTATCATTCAAAGACAAAGCACATTGATGTTCAATATCACTTTGTGAGAGATAGGGTTGAGGCTAAAAGGGTGTTGCTGGTAAAGGTGGATATTTTGAATAATGTTGCAGATGCATTGACGATGTCTGTAAGCACTCAGAATTTCTCTTGGTGTAGAGAAACAATGGGTGTTGCAGAACTAGGCTAATTACTAAGCTCTCTTGTGGCCCCCTGCGGAAAGAAAACAACAAGTGGGAGAATGTTGGGTATGTGTTATATTCTTTCCATGACTAATCACGCGCAGGGAGGTCACAGAGGGGGCGATAGCCCCCCCCCCCCATACATTGCATTGGGCACAACGTCGTGGGGGTCATAGGGGGGCGGTAGCCCCCTTTGTTGGGGTTCGGGGCAGCGCCCTGGGAATTTTTTTTTTTTGTCCTTATTTTCCGGTGGGCGGATCCGCCCATGGTTTTGTGCATGGGTTTGCACATGGTTTTTGGGTACGATGGTTTTCGGCCCTTGGTATTGTTTAGATCCGATCAAGGGAACTACGATTATATTCTAATCCAAGGTTAATGGATTGGAGTTTTTGTATGCTTCGGCATGTATATATATGTGTTATAACACTAAAAGAAATATAATGAAAAATCAAGCTGGTCGTCCCAATTTGGGATCCAAGGGAATATCTCTGTGTTTATCTGTTTTATGTTTTATGCTCTCACTGCTGTTTATTTTCTGTCTTTAAGATTCGTTTGTAGATAATTTCTGTACAGGGTTAAAACCTACATAATGGAACTTTAAAGAAATAGATTCTATGTTTACAACATATTATTTCGAGTTTCTTCTCTCCCCATGATTTCCTCTAAAACTTAAAAGTGGTATATTCTGTGTATTCAGCATATCATTTTGAGTTTCTCTTACAGTTCTTCTTTTAATTTCATTCAAGTATCAATAGTCTATGGCATTTTGAAGGCTTTCATTATTTCAGATTATTGAAGGTATTAAGTAATTAGATTCCAAAGGTGTTAAACAGAGGCCATTTGATATCGTAATTGTGACATACCTTTATAAAATTTCTTAAGCATTGATTCCTTACCACATCCAAGGGATTGTTTCTTGAGATACAACACATTGCACAGATACTATGGTCTCAAACCATGGTTTGAGGCCCACAGTTTACCCTCTCAACCCATTTACATAAAAGAGGCATTTTGACATGCCCCAAAGCCCCTTGACCTTTCCGCACAACACGCATATCCAAAATTACATACAAAAATTTACCCAAAATTTTCCCGAGGGGACCCCACTCCAACAGTTTTCAAGATCATTTTCTTATTTATATTTGTAACTTGAAGGCATATAGGGATATGTATGAAACTTTGGAAGGGATGTATGAGGTAAAAAATTAAATCACATCCTCTCTTTGAAAGATAAACTCAAAGAAATAAATATGAGCAAAGAAGAATATATGAAATCATATATCATGAGGGTATCTCATTTAAGGATCAATTTCAAGTTGTAGGTGAGCACGCCTCTGATAATGATATGGTATTGGTCACTCTTCAAGGTATTCCTATTATTTTGGAAACCTTCATTACCACTCTATGCAAAAAAAATTTATTCTGAACATTTGATGAGCTCGTTGGTAAATGTACTCAAGAGGAGTCTAGGATGATTAACAGAGGAAGAATTCAAAAGCATGAAGAAGATTCCTCTGCATTTATTACTCAACACAAGAAGAAAAAGGGAAAAGGAATACCATCTAGTTCAAAAATGCATTCTCCCAAATCAAATGACTCTAATAGAAGATTAAGGGGTATTGAATGCTATAATTTCCACAAGTGTGGTCACTATGCCTAAGACTAGCTGAGTAAGAGAGGTGCCCCAAGAGTTGAATGAAGCTACAATAATGATAGAAGAATAAACGATGATAGAATAATAAGCGATGATAGAAAAAGGCAAGATGATAGAATAGGAAGAGACAATCGAAGAAGAAGATATACTATAAATCATTGTGAAGAAAGCCCTCGTCCTCGAAATAATTCAAGGAACTCCAGGTATGAAAATAATGTATCTACTAGTCAATCTGAATATATTCTTATTTCAACCCTTTCTAGTTCTTCTCCTCTTTATTTGTATGATAGTTGGTTGGTAGATAGTGGAGCTTTTAGAAACTTCTCCAGGTATAAGGAAGTACTCCCAAAAATGGTTGAGAGGGAGATGAGTTTGAAGATTATTCTTGAGTACAACCAATTTTTGGATTCAACATCTTGTCACACATTCAAAGAAAACTGAGGAATTTTTTTGTCCAAAATAAGTTTCTAGCACCTCCACATGATTTAGAATGCACCCAGGTCACACGGGTTTCTAGAAGCAAATCAACAAATCTGCTCAAAATTCACAGATAAGTCATGCCAAGTTTCTTTATTGATCTTGCTACACATAATTCATGCCAAGTTTAACAAAAAACTAAAAAAATAAATAAACAAACAAACAAAAATTATGAAGCAGTGATATAAAAAATAAAAAATAAACAATAAACTAAAATCATAAACTGAAAAGTAAACTAGTTATCAAATGGGAACGAACTAAAATTTAACCAAAATAGAATGAGTAGAAAGAAGGGAAAAAGAATATGTACAAACAGAGAGAAAATAAAAATTTTCTGAGTTCAATCAAGTTGAAACTTAGCATAAATGAATATATCCTTATGTTTCCATGCAGTTTCCAAGACTTCAAGTGTGTAAGGATAAAGGTTCAAACAAAAAAATCCATATAACAGATGAGGGAAACTAACCAAAATCCAAAAGAAAAAATCAACATCTTGTAAAATATGTCATTGAGTGTGGTTATTATGAGATCCAATGTATCATGCTTTGTGAATTCAAATTCAGATTGATTGGAGTATAAATGATTTAAAGGATAAGTATTTTCCTTCTCTTTAACGATATCATGAGAAGTCTTCATGTAGTCTGTTGACAGGAAAAAATGTCTGGCCAACAGCAGGGGATATCCCGGTAAAAAGTCCCAACTAGACTCTAAACCGTTTGGAATAGGGATCCCATCCGGGGTGTGGGTCCGGCTACCGCTTGATACTCTTTTTCTTTGGTCTCAATCGGACTTTGCAAACCTAAGGATGCACGCTTATTCAGATGACACAAAACACATGACTGATGAATTATAATGGTCAAACAACACTATGCGTAGCAAGACGAGTTGTAAAGCATGGAGTCGAAGGAGATGCTGTTAGCAACACGTCATTAGGGTCAAGCTTGTAAAAGTTGTTCTGACCACAAAAGAAATAATTCCTTATGGCAGAATACCCTTCACTTCCTTGAATGATCACGGCAATAATGTAAATGTTAAAAAACAAAGTTATTAGCATTCATTAAAGCAGAAGCATAGATTTAACACCATTAACACACTTCTAGAAAACTATAATGCATCATGATGTAAACAGAGAGACAGTTTCATTAACCAAAAGATGTTAGAAACTGAACATGTAATACTCATAGTGTTCATGCATTAATCAGCGTCAGATCCAACAATGCAGTTTACAAGTGCTTGTATTCATATGCAACATTGTGTGATCCTTCAATGCAATACTCAATATCCTTTTCAGTCCAAATGAAAAGTCCCTTGAACAAGTTCCCGAAGGAAGTATTTATAGAGAAAATCTTGCCCTCTTGGCTCTCTGACTTTTCGCTTTCCCGACTGTTGGGCTCCCTTGCGACCCAGTTTGTTCTGCGACCTGCGACCTGAGCCACTGTTGCGACCTCCTTGGGTTTTGGCGACCTACAACCCCAGAAATCTATGACTTACGACCTGAGAAAATCTTCGAACTGTGACCTAGGCAAATCTGCGGCTTTCGGCCTTCTTTTGGTGATCTCTGGATTTCATAGCAAGATTCCTTATCCTGCATCTCTGCTTCGTGAAGATAATTAGGTGCCTTGGATCTTAAAGCAAGGTTCCTGGGGATTTGTGAGAATCTAACTTGCTTTGAAAAGGGTCCTCTTACTTTCTTGGAAAAACTTCGGCTCCTTGTGCAAACCAACAGCTCCCGCCTGCAGTCACATAGCTTAGGTTACATGCCTTCATTAATCAAATAATAATAATGTTAGGGGCGTATTTAATTAATCGCACAAGTGAAAAACAATAACTTTAGACCCCTGTGTGGTCAAGTGTTGTGCCACCACGCCATCAGATAGAATGGCTCAGGTAATCGTTCCCTATGCATTTTTTCAATCACTGTAATGCAGATTGGTCTTGCTATGGACCGAGTGCGGAATGCAGACCCAATTGAGGGGAAGTGTTGACTTGAGCAACACCCTCCTTGTGTTCTCCACAACGGAATGTATGACATGTGCTAATGATGCCTTCTCCAAAATCGATTCCCTGGTGGACTCTCTATTTCCATGTAGGCAATGTAGCCCCATGATATAGACGTAGGGACCCTTTTAATAAGAGGCATCACAGCTACACAGATACCAACGAGCAAGGATTGGACTAAATTTCTCAGCCTCTACTCTTTAACTCTGACTAGAAACAAATCATCAATGTGTTTTCAGGGTCGAAAGAATTTCCATTCATATTGGTGGTCGGGCCCCTCAAGTCTGAAAACTTAAATCATTCCAACTTATTCAGCTCCTTCAATGTCTAGTTTTTAAGGATGATGGATACCATTCATCTCCATTTGTGTAAACCCTTGTTGTATATTGTCGTAACTCCGACATGCTAGCCCGTTTCTACATGCGTTTATTGGCATTCTTTACCAATTTTTGTACTATCTGCAAACCAACCCAAATAGTATATTTGCAAAACGCCATGGAAAGTTGAACCGATCAACATTGGGATTCTCATTCTCGGGCGTAGAAAATTCATTTACTAAACCTTTGATAGATCCTTTGATGAACAAGACAGCCATCGACGTGCCAAAGAGCTTCCCAGTTCTTTGTGTTTTATGCCTGGGAACAAAAAAGATGTCGATCACCATGCTACTCCAAAACATCATTGGAAGGCTCTCTCAATGTGTACACGCAAAGCATGAGATTCATAGGTCGCATGGTCGCCACTACCACCAAGTCGCACTTTTTATTTGCCTCATAGATCAACGACTCAACGACCTAGAGGGGTCGCACGACTTTATCTTCACTTGGGTTGCGACCTCAAAAGGGTCGCTGGATCGCCACTACCACCAAGTCGCACTTTTTATTTTCCTCATAGATCTGCGACTCAGCGACCTAGGTAGAAATGCGATCCAAGTCTATCATTTGAGATGCGACTTTGTAGAGGTCGCACGGTCGCATCGCTACGTCAGTCGCATGTTCGACCTATTCCTCAGTTCTGCGACCTAGCGACCGGTCGCATCTTTAATTCTATCTCGGCTCCGAATGATCTACTGGGGACGATCAAAAATATGGCTTGTATCCCCTCAGCCCGACAGATTATTCTCCTTGGATTAATCGAATTTTGAGAGGAGTATATCATCATAGAAAAAACTAGCGTGTAGAACCTCAACGTAGTTACAACTTCAAAACAGTCGCAAATACCACGCACGGGCATTCATTATGTGGCAACGCTTTCACCAGATAAATTTCCTTGGGCTGCCGATAAGGTGTGCAAATTATTGGATGCATTCCTTTTATGCCTATGCCATATCGTGAACCCTTCTTATACCTCTCCACGGGTAATTGTTCGTACTCTTAATATAACTCGGCTCTGGCCTTCAGCATATATGGGTTCGATTTGTAACTTCTTTGATGCCTTGGAGTCACAGTTTGAAGCGTTTTGGGCTTACGGGATGTGAAGACTGTGCTAGAAGCAGCGTATTGCAAAGGATGCCAATTATTTCGGAGGTTTTATTTGTTGCGCTAACACAACCAGAATTGAAGGGATTCAACCTTCTTCCCGCATTGAAAACCAACCATGCCGGATGTTATCATTGTGTGCCAGACTTCAGCGGCTCAAATGGGCCATCAGATCCTTGCATGTCGGGCGTACTGATAGTGCAGAGTTAAATGATCCCCGAAAAGCTGTGTGTCATCAACCTCCTTGATCAAAATCCTTTTGTTTGCACGTAGTAACATAAATATCATTCGTGCATGGTAGCATGCATTAGGAAACCTGCATCCATGTGATGCAGCATGAAAAGTGGGGACTCGCGCTATCCAGCTCACCTTGTTGGATTTTTCATTCTTGTGGGTCGTGGCTTCGATGCCTTATATCTTCGTTTGGGAGCCGTCTCTGATAGCTTGGTTCAGGTAGCCCTTGCCCTCGTAACAACGTGATTTTTTCTCCTTTGATACGTAGCCAACCCAAGCCTGGAAGGACACAACGATAGTGTGAGCCAAGGTTCTATCAAATGAGTTTATAAACAGCTCGAAAAAACCATCCTCCTTCCTGAGGCATATATAAGGATTTATATGAAAAACTATAGCAAGGTATCCTGAAGCATATCGCATTGGCCATTCAAATGCTTAAAACGAGACACCATCAGGAGGCTTGGCAGTTTTAATGAGTTTATTGATTTGATATGGTTATCATTAGAGGATGATGTCCTTCAATTTAAAAATAATTAACAAGCGACCACCAGCTTTATAAAGAGCCCCAATAGAGCGCCTAAAAATCCATGGTGAAGGAATTCTAGCAGATATACTTAATGCACAGAGAAATACACGTAAGTGATTGGTGTTAGCACACCATCTCTATTGACCATACAAGTGACTAGCAAAGATACAGCCGGTAGCGCAGACCGAAGGTTTTTATACTTTCTTATTCTTGACCCCTTCCTTGTGCCAGGAGGAAGTTTCATTCTATATGTCGAAAGCAGTTTGGCATTCTGGCAGCAGCTAGCTTTGGTGTGCTTGCATAACAGAGAATACAATGCAAAAGCCCCACCTTCTTCGTTGTCATCGGCCTTCGGTACTGTAAAGGCATGCTCGAATAGATGCACCAAAGTGAATGTCCAAAAGACAAAGGGCAATGCTCCAAATAGCTCTTCACTTTTGGGAATGTTGAATGTCTTCAGCAAAAGTGCTTCTAAAGCCATAGAGCAGAGAGATACTTAAATTTCTATGGACAACACCAAGACTCTAATATGCCGATGCCAGAAAACTCTTCCAGGATTCTTATATTTCGCAATGAAATGAGTCTAAGTATCTGATGTGCATCAGTAAAGAATTTTGTTGCATCTGTCAACCACGAACAATTCTGTCCTTGATCCTTTATCTGAATGAACACACACCACATCATCCTCCATCTGAAAATAATGTTAACTTGCTCCTCCTTCTCACTTGTGGTCACATTCTTGTCATCTGCCATAACAATGGTCTTCACTGGTAGCCTTAAGTCTCATTTCCACCTGGGCGGGGCATGTGGATGAGAGTGTCTTGTTTCATAGCTGTAACCTTTTTGTTTAGCTTCAGTGCATTTCCCTCGGTGTAGTGATGACATTTATAAGTATATCATCCGTGGGATTGACCTGTATGAAATATTATAACACTAATTAGTTCACAGTTACCCTTTAAATAACGGTGCCCCAAAATAATTAACATCAGATTATGAGCTTGGTGAAGTACCCAAACCGAGTTCCTAAACAATCTAAGGTGCAAGAGTTTTTAATGTAAATACACAAAAGTCTCCATTTGAATGCATGCATGGCGATCCCTTCACACATGGAGCGGTTGCGATAAGAGTATCTCATCATGATGGTGAGAAGGCTCACGAGGGGCTTGGGACAAGTTACAAGGATGTCTTCGTCTACAGGCCAGGTTAAAACCTTAACGGCTAAGCAAGTAGAGGGGGGACCTGAAATTTTAAATATACCCAAAATTTTGGGTGTTGTTGCAGCGGCTACAACAAATGGCGAACCACTGGTAGAATCCAGCCTCTCTGTCCATATCACAACAATATTCTGAGTCGAGATAGTGATGCAAGGGAATATTGAACAAGTTCTGTGGGTACCCTTTGTATCACTTTGGCCTTTACAGATATGCCCAGTCCTTGTGCCTCAGCCAGGTCTCGCTAATCAGAACACATCAAAGCGGAAGCTCACGGGCGCCAGTATCTTGTTGGTGATGTGAAGAGCAAGGCAGCGGGTTTATTATTTTCAGGATTTTTAGAGTAAGTTTCCGGTGTTTCTCCACTGCCAGCAGGCCTGGACAGTACCTTGGTGGAGTCACTTCAAGAAATCACAAGCATTGCTCCGCTACCAGCGAGCGTGGTCAGTACCCGGCGGAGTCGTTGCATCACCTCTCTGCGCAGGAAGCCTTTCTCGATCCTTTACCCTTATTTTTTTCATGTGCTTGTAGCACTTATTTTCATGTGCTCGTGGCACCTATTTTTCATGGGTGGATGAGGGATCCCGACTTATTTTATGAGCAAGAGAGGTTGTTTCTTGTTTTACAGAAACTGAAAGATATCCTGACTTGGGCTTGCTCTTGTGCCAAACCTTCACATCCCATCTACCACAATAGGTGAAGTGCGCAAAACAGATCATTAAGATGTCCAAGACTATGCTGGGCACAAGGCTTAGGCTTACGGGTATTAGGCCATTCAAACTCATTAGGTCTCCCACAAACAACCGGCTTGTATCTCCCTGGCTAATAAATTTAGACTCATAGGCATCTTGTTGTGAATGCGACTTCGATGACCTATCCTGAGATAAAGCTACCTCTTGAGATAGCCACCGCAACCTCATGAAAACAATGGGATTATTGTTTCATAAATCGGAGCAGAACAAGTCTGCAAGGTGGTAGGGTTTCAATGAGGGCTCACGTAGTGATAGGCGATATGTCGAAAATTTTCAAAGCTATATCAACAACTTGCGGAAATGATGTGAGGAATAAAGTGTACGATGCAATGTAATAAACGAGGCTCAAGAAGCAATGCAACGCCATGTGCGGGAACGATCAACCAGTTGTAGGTGGAAAAGGGGGATAATACAAGCAGTGATTATTTATGCAGCAACAAGAAAACTAAAAGAAATTAGTGCAAAACAATTGTAACATGATGATGCCTAAGATACTAATCGTAAGCAAAATAGCAGACACACTTTTAAATCATAAAGTAAAAAATTCGTAAGTAAACCTAATTAAACTTTGAACTAAAAATTTTATTAATAGGTCCTAGCTAGCCTACACCTAAAAACCCTAGTTTAACCAATGATGTGGTTGGGTTATGTGAAATCAGCTTTCCAGTGTAGCCACTGCATTAGTTCCCATCCTGCAACAATAACAATGCTTGAGATCAGAGCTAGCATCCAAAAAAGTGCATCAACAACAAAACTTACCTGAAGAGCATGTGCAACGGAAAGAAGATCATGGATACTTACCAGAGAACATGCCAGAATGGATTGTGCAAGATGAATTCCACTCTCATCTTGATACACAGCAATATGTTCTTGAAACTCAACATTTTTTATGAATGACACAAATCCATTCATGCACAACCCTAGGTCTGACGGGAGGGGGGTAAGCCACTGGCTATTTGCAAGTATATTCATCAGATAAGATCCGTCGAACCAAACGGAAACCTCATCATGGTGTTGAGAATGATCAGTTTTATGGAATGGAAACAATAAGCATGTGTCAGGCGAGTTATAGATGCTTGCGCATCCGAGTGGAGAAACTTCCATTTTGAAAACCCTAGTTCGGCGTTGCTCCTGGATTTTTTCAGGGGTATGAGGATCCAAATCCACATTTAGTGGAGGCTGACATTCCTCACCATCTTGAACAAACTCTGGACCTTCGATCGGGGGGCTTCCCAACTTTGATTGCTTGGCGAGATCAACAGGTGAATTGTTGTGATCATGAAATGTGGTGATTTGAACAAGGTCAATGGGCTTTGTATCAATTTGGCCAAAAGTTTGCACACTGACATATTGGTAATCCAATGTATTAGATTCTTTAGCTTTGCCAGGATGGGGTGAATTTACCGTAAGGTTTACGGGCAGTTGAGGGATTTGCCAAAAATCACATGTTAGTGCCTGATTGCAACTGGTACTGGCTGGGCAACAACTGAAAATATTAGAGACAATGGCCGGTGTTTTATTACCAGTGAATAAATTGGGGTCTATCGGTGGTTGCACACCACCTGTTGGGGGACAGGAATATGTGCTCAGGGAAACCTCACTAGAATGAAAAATCCGCCCAGATGAAATGATATCCGACGTGGTTATGTTGGGAGAAGCATGGTACTTGGGAATCGTCATTTCAGAAACCCTAATCCGAGAAACCCTAGTTGGAGTTGTTTGAGAGATCTCGTCAGGATCGGAAGAACTAGGGGTAACAACCGGCAGAAGCGGAAGTTCTTCGATTCCTTGATGGGTACTCGAATCATTATAAAGTGGATTATCGAATTCTGGTGTCTCCATATGGCTGGAAAAGAGATACGAGTGACAGTCCTCAGCGGTATGAGTGAATATGTTTTCAGATAAGCAGTGATCGCTGGAACCATCGATTTGATCAAGTTGGGTACCTGGCATGTTAGGCTCCCCAGGAGTTACCAATTGGGATAGATCAATAAAGGCGACATCTTGTGGTTTCCAAAACAAGATATCACCGCTTTGGTTGTTTAAAGATTTCGGATGAAATAGATCAGATCTAAGAGATTCATCCACTTTGTAACATGACTGTGAAACACCACCCGCGTGCTTTTGATTGTCGCCAATACCAGTACAAGAAAATTTTGAATGTCTCGAAGAAATTACTGGTGTGGCGAACTCGTGAAATAAATCGGGGAATAATGAATGAAAATATTTAGCCACAGGGGTGTTAACCGTAAAAGTTTTTTCATCACGCACATACGTTTCATCCAGAGAAAACAATGATCTGGCAGGCCTTGTAAGGGAATAAACTTCGTCCGGGATAAGAGTCGATTCATTATCAGTATGCGGATCAGATTTAGGACTGTGTCCAGGGAAACATCAAGTGGGTTCGAGGTAGGTTTCATGAACCTGGAGGGATGTTGGGCCCATCTGGTTTTCAAGCTTTGATTCGATAGGGTGTGTGAAAGATTCAAAGGTAGTACAATAGGCGTTATCCTCTTGCACGTGTCTATCATTGCTCAGAACTTTCGAGGTCAAAACTCCACTACCCGGCAATTCAGGAGGAGGAGCAGGAATATCACAAATAGAAATACTCTCCTTGGAGGCCTAAATGTGGCCTAGACTCGGGGAGATGGACAAGGAAACATTAGGGACAGGGTCTGAACAGCTGGTAACTTGCGGGTCGTTATAGGGAACACTAGGATCAAGCTGGGTTGCTAACTGAAATTATTCAAGGGAAACGAGAGTCACATACCTGAACTGTTCACTTAGAAATTTCCAATCAACATCCCTTTCAGGGAACTCAAAACAATAATGAACAAATCTAATAGAGAATTCATCTAGAGGTTCTTGAGGTTCCATTCTGATGTCATTTAACTTTATTAATACATTTTGAAAATCGTACCTGTGAAAAGCTTGTTGTAATTACTGGCAAGTTGTTCAAACGAATGGATGGAAGCTTCCGGAAATGTGCGGCACCATTGCTTAGCATGACCTTCGAGAGTGAGGGAGAAAATCAAAAAAATCAAACCTTCATTGTCAATTTCGTAGCACTCACCAAAGTCACAGAAATCTAAAAGGTGTTTGGTTATGGACACTCCGTTTTCAACATCGAATTTTAGCTGGGACAAGTCATACATCAGTTCATCGGGGATGAAGCATCAAGGCTCATAAAAATCCAACAAACATCTCAGGAGAATGATCTAGGAACAAGCCATTACAGATATGAGATTAACTGCATGCTCTAAGGGCTCAGCTTGTCATTTGGCCCTCCTTCTAGTGCCAGTTCTGTTGACAGGAAAAAATGTTCGGCCAACAGCAGGGGATCTCCCCGGTAAAAAGTCCCAACTAGACTCTAAATCGTTTGGAATAGGGATCCCGTCCAGGGTGTGGGTCCGGCTACCACTTGATACTCCTTTTCTTTGGTCTCAATCGAACTTTGCAAACATAAGGATGCACGCTTTTCAGATGACACAAAACACATGACTGATGAATTATAATGGTCAAAAAACACTATGCGTAGCAAGACAAGTTGTAAAGCATGGAGCCGAAGGAGATGTTGTTAGCAGCAGGTCATTAGGGTCATGCTTGTAAAAGTTGTTCTGACCACAAAAGAAATAATTCCTTATGGAAAAATACCCTTCACTTCCTTGAATGATCACGGCAATAATGTAAATGTTAACAAACAAAGTTATTAGCATTCATTAAAGCAGAAGCATAGATTTAACACCATTAACACACTTCTAGAAAACTATAATGCATCATGACGTAAACAGAGAGACAGTTTCATTAACCAAAATATGTTAGAAACTGAACATGTAATACTCATAGTGTTCATGCATTAATCAGCATCAGATCCAACAATGGAGTTTACAAGTGCTTGTATTCATATGCAACATTGTGTGGTCCTTCTATGCAATACTCAATATCCTTTTCAGTCCAAAAGAAAAGTCCCTTGAACAAGTTCCCGAAGGAAGTATTTATAGATCAAAGCTTGCCCTCTTGGCTTTCTGACTTTTCGCTTTCCCAACTGTTGGGCTCCCTTGCGACCCAGTCTGTTCTGCGACCTGAGCCACTGTTGCGACCTCCTTAGGTTTTGGCAACCTGCAACCCCAGAAATTTGTGACTTGCGACCTGAGGAAATCTATGATCTACGACCTAGGAAAATCTGCGACTTGCGGCCTTCTTTTGGTGAACTCTGGATTTCATAGCAAGATTCCTTATCCTGCATCTCTACTTCGTGAAGATAATCAAGCGCCTTGGATCTTAAAGCAAGGTTCCTGGGGATTTGTGAGAATCAACCTTGCTTTGAAAAGGGTCCTCTTGCTTGCTTGGAAAAACTTCGGCTCCTCATGCAAACCAACAGCTCCCGCCTTCAGTCACATAGCTTAGGTCACATGCCTTCATTAATCGAATAATAATAATGTTGGGGGCGTATTTCATTAATCGCACAAGTGAAAAACGATAACTTTAGACCCCTGTGTGGTCAAGTGTTGTGCCACCACGCCATCAGAGAGAATGGCTTGGGTAATCGTTCCCTGTGCATTTTTTCAATCACTGTAATGCAGATTGGTCTTGCTATGGACCGAGTGTGGAATGCAGACCCAATTTAGGGGAAGTGTTGACTTGGGCTACACCCTTCTTGTGTTCTCCACAATGGAATGTACGACATGCGCTAATGATGCCTTCTCCAAAATTGATTCCCTGGTGAACTCTCTATTTCCATGTAGGCAATGTAGCCCCATGATATAGACGTAGGGACCCTTTTAATAAGAGGCATCACAGCTACACGGATACGATACCAACAAGCAAGGATTGGACTAAATTTCTCAGCCTCTGCTCTTTAACTTCGACTGGAAACAAATCATCAATGTGTTTTCAGGGTCGAAAGCATTTCCATTCATATTGGTGGTCTGGCCCCTCAAGTCTGAAAAATTAAATCGTTCCAACTTATTCAGCTCCTTCAATGCCTGGTTTTTAAGGATGATGGATACCATTCATCTCCATTTGTGTAAACCCTTGTTGTATATTGTCGTAACTCCGACATGCTAGCCCGTTTCTACATGCATTTATTGGCATTCTTTACCAATTTTTGTACTATCTGCAAACCATCCCAAATAGTATATTTGCAAAATGCCATGGAAAGTTGAACCGATCAGCATTGGGATTCTCATTATCGGGCGTAGAAAATTCATTTACTATTCCTTTGATAGCTCCTTTTATGAACAAGACAGCCATCGACGTGCCTAAGAGCTTCCCAACTATTTGTGTTTTATGCCTGGGAACAAAAAAGATGTTGATCACCATGCTAATCCTCCAAAACATCATTGGAAGGCTCTCTCAATGTGTACACACAAAGCATGAGATTCATAGGTCGCATGGTCTCCACTACCACCAAGTCACACTTTTTATTTGCCTCATAGATCAGCGACTCAGCGACCTAGAGGGGTCGCGCAACTTTATCTTCATGTGGGTTGCGACCTCAAAAGGGTCGCAAGGTCGCCACTACCACCAAGTCGCACTTTTTATTTTCCTCATAGATCTACGACTCAGCGACCTGGGCAGAAATGCGACCCAAGGCTATCATTTGAGATGCGACTTTGCAGAGGTCACACAGTCGCATCGCTACGTCAGTCACATGTTCGACCTATTCCTCAGTTCTGCGACCTAGCGACCGATCGCATCTTTGATGTTGTCTCGGCTCCGAATGATCTGCTGGGGACGATAAAAAAGGTGGCTCGTATCTCCTCAGCCCGACAGATTATTCTCCTTGGATTAATCGACTTTTGAGAGGAGTATATCATCATAGAACAAACTAGCGTGTAGAACCTCAGCGCAGTTACAACTTAAAAAAAGTCGCAAATACCACGCACAGGCATTCATTATGTGGCAACACTTTCACCAGATAAATTTCCTTGGGCTGCTGATAAGGTGTGCAAATTATTGGATGCGTTCCTTTTATGCCTATGCCATATCGTGAACCCTTCTTATACCTCTCCACGGGTAATTGTTCGCACTCTTAATATAACCCGTCTCTGTCCTTCAGCATATATGGGTTCGATTTGTAACTTCTTTGATGCCTTGGAGTTACAGTTTGAAGCATTTTGGGCTTACGGGACGTGAAGACTGCGCTAGAAGCAGCGTATTGTAGAGGATGCCAATTATTTCAGAGGTTTTATTTGCTGCGCTAACACAACCAGAATTGAAGGGATTCAACCTTCTTCCCACATTGAAAACCAACCATGCCGGATGTTATCATTGCATGCCAGACTTGAGTGGCTCAAACGGGCCATCAGATCCTTGCATGTCAGGTGTACTGATAGTGCAGAGTTAAATGATCCCCAAAAAGTTGTGTGTCATCGACCTCCTTGATCAAAAGCCTTTTGTTTGCACGTAGTAACATAAATATCATTCGTGCATGGTAGCATGCATTAGGCAACCTGCGTCCATGTGATGTGGCATGAAAAGTGGGGACTCGTGCTATCCAGCTCACCTTGTTGGATTTTCCATTCTTGTGGGTCATGGCTTCGATGCCTTATATCTTCGTTTGGGAGTCGTCTCTGATAGCTTGGTTTAGGTAGCCCTTGCCCTCGTAACAACGCGATTTTTGCCCCTTTGATACGTAGCCAACCCAAGCCTAGAAGGACACAACGATAGCGTGAGCCAAGGTTCTATCGAACGAGTTTATAAACAGCTCGAAAAAACCATCCTCCTTCTTGAGTCATATATAAGGATTTATATGAAAAACTATAGCAAGGTATCCTGAAGCATATCACATTGGCCATTCAAATGCTTAAAACAAGACACCATCAGGAGGCTTGGCACTTTTAATGAGTTGATTGATTTGATATGGTTATCATTAGAGGATGATGTCCTTAAATTTAAAAATAATTAACAAGCGACCACCAGCTTTATAAAGAGCCCCAATAGAGCGCCTAAAAATCCATGGTGAGGGACTTCTAGCGGATATACTTAATGCGCAGAGAAATACACGTAAGTGATTGGTGTTAGCACACCATCTCTATTGACCATACAAGTGCCTAGCAAAGATACAGCCAACAGCGCAGACCGAAGGTTTTTATACTTTCTTATTCTTGACCCCTTCCTTGTGCCAGGAGGAAGTTTCATTATATATGTCGAAAGCAGTTTGGCATTCTGGCAGCAACTGGCTTTGTTGTGCTTGCATAACAGAGAATACAATGCAAAAGCCCCACCTTCTCCGTTGTCATCAGCCTTCGGTACTGTAAAGGCATGCTTGAATAAATGCACCAAAGTGAATGTCCAGAAGACAAAGGGCAATGCTCCAAATAGCTCTTCACTTTGGGAATGTTGAATGTCTTCAGCAAAAGTGCTTCTAAAGCCATAGAGCGGAGAGATACTTAAATTGCTATAGACAACACCAAGACTCTAATATGCTGATGCCAGAACACTCTTCCAAGATTCTTATATTTCGATATGAAATGAGTCTAAGTATCCGATGTGCATCAGTAAAGAATTTTGTTGCATCGGTCAACCACGAACAATTTTGTCCTTGATCCTTTATCTGAATGAACACACACCACATCATCCTCCATCTGAAAATAATGTTAACTTGCTCCTCCTTCTCACTTGTGGGCACATCCTTGTCATCTGCCATAACAATGGTCTTCATTGGTAGCCTTAAGTCTCATTTCCACTTAGGCGGGGCATGTGGATGAGAGTGTCATGTTTCATAGTTGTAACCTTGTTGTTTAGCTTCAGTGCATTTCCCTCGGTGTAGTGATGACATTTATAAGTATATCATCTATGGGATTGACCTGTATGAAATATTATAACACTAATTAGTTCACAGTTACCCTTTAAATAACGGTGCCCCAAAATAATTAACATCAGATTATGAGCTTGGTGAAGTACCCAAACCGAGTGCCTAAACAATCTAAGGTGCAAGCACTTTTAATGTAAATACACAAAAGTCTCCATTCGAATGCATGCATGGCGATCCCTTCACACATGGCGCGGTTGCGGTAAGATTATCTCGTCAGATGGTGAGAAGGCTCACGAGGGGCTTGGGACAAGTTACAAGGATGTCGTCATCTACAGGCTAGGTTAAAACCTTAACCACTAAGCAAGTAGAGGGGGGACCCGAAATTTTAAATACACCCAAAATTTTGGGTGTTGTTGTAGCGGCTACAACATAGTCATAAGGTACTTCCGTAATATTTATGTTGTGAGAAGTAAATAAGACATTATCAATATCCTAATAAGTACATTCAATGTTAGAGAGAAGGGGAAAGAAATCTGAATTTGTGGTTGCAACCATTTGCAAATAAGAATTAAAATGTGTATCTCTTTTAGAATTTTTCTTCAATATTTCCTCTCTTGGATCTAAGGTGCATTCTTTTTTTCTCTCTTCTTGAATCAAAACTTCATACTCTTCACTGAAAGTTCCATTATAAATTGGCATCAGACAACTTCGTTCGCTAATTTCATGTTCATTGATCAAATAGTCATCATGATTCAAGAAAGGGTATGAATTAGAGGATGAATCGTCTAAAACTTATTTAAAGCAAATATTTGGGGCCAAAAAATTACATTCTTTAACCAAACATATTCCCTTGACTTGGTCTTCTTCATGATCATTATAAGAAATTATATTTCCATGCTGGCATAGACTAGTTGTGTGATAAACCATTTGGCTGCTCAAGAAGAGATAGGGGTTTGTCTAATATTCATGCTTATCTTCTAAGAAAAGTTTACAAGTATTTTACTCATGAGGACCATCGCAAAAATCACATAGAAGAGGAACAAGAAGAAATTCGGGCGAAAAATCAAAGTGATTGGGTGGAGGAGGAAGGTCATTAATAAATTTTATAAAAAAAATTCTTCTACCAAGTTTGGATTAGGTGCTATAAACTTGTAACAATCCTTTTATTTTCCATGAAGGTAATGGTGAAATAAATTAGAGGAAGTAAATATGTCATAAAACCCAAAAAATGACAAAAAAATGAAATATTCTACGTGGTCAGAAGAAGATTCCCATTAGTTACCTTTAAGTATGGGACAACCAACCATAAGTATAGTGGAAATCAAATTGAAATTGGATTCATACATATTCAAGAGAGATATAAATTGCATTGTTTCCTAAAGAAGAATAATTTAAATCAGGACTCATTGGACATAATCCAATTATCTGTGAGCAACACATTCACGAAGTTGTCTTTCTAATAACTCTCTTTTTTCTTGAAACTCGATATCATAGGAAATCTATTGTCACTGCGACAAACATCCTCCAAAAATTTTCTCACACTTGAATTTTTGAGCCTACTTATGACCTCATGATTTGTCACCTCAAGCTACTCATGGTCACTTCATGATTGGTTGATACTTTTCTTATGACATTCTAACTGTCAAACTCACTTTCTTACACATGCTTAGCCTTTTGATGCATTCTCAATCGCACCCTCTTCTTTCAAGATCAACGGTCAATGTTTAACCTTGAAGATAATAATTTCACAATCCTTGGGAGTAATCATTGTGCAATCTTTGAACTAGTGCCTGTGCAGTCCCTAGATACAATGATAGTGTATTTCCCAATGACAATAACTGCACAACTCTCGATGATATTCACTACGCAAATTGGGTTGATAGTGACTGTACAATTCATCAAGATAGTGACTATGCAATTCTTGTTGGAATTTAGTGTGAAATCGTAGTTTATAGTAAGCACGCAATCTTGTGAGACAATCATTCTCTCGCTTGTAGTTGCAACTTTATTATCATTCCAAAGAGTCTCCTCAATTGTAGCTTTTGCACACATTTTCTTTCATAAGTGTCATTTTCATTTTCATGACTATACTTTTTGCTTTATTTTTCTTTCACAACTGTCACTTTTGTGTTCTCTTAGCTATATCATGTGTTGTTTTTACTTTCTTTAGCTTTTGCAAGTGTCATTTTCACCTTTTCTTATTGTTACAAGTGTTTCTTTTTATTTTTTTCACTCTTGCATGTGTCGCACTTTATCACACCATAATAGGGATCCCTAGTTCATTATTTTGTATTATTTGATCATGTATATTATAATAATATTCACTAACTTAGTGCACTTTCTAGTCGTAGTCGACACTTTTGTTGTAACTTGTATTCTAAATGTCTCATAGTGATGTTTCAATTGTCGCACTTAGAAATTAGTGTCGCTTGGTTGTCGCTTCAAGGTATGCATGTGTATTTTGAGTTCTATGGCATGTGTTGATGTTATATGGGTGTGATATCATCATTTAAAGGCTTGTTTGTTCTCTCCTATCTCATTGATCCCACACATAGCCATTTTTTGAGCTTTCACTCTCTTTGCAACTTGTTATATCTTCATCAAATCTTTATACCCCTTGGAATTTCACATTGTGTAGTCTTATCTCATAGTGTAGCACCCTTGCCTCCTAGAAATTTTAATTGCACATCCACTGCCACCAAGGACTATGCATTGCGCAATCACAATTCATAGTCTCTACCTATTGTCCCTCAAAATTGCACAATTCTCACTCCTAGTGAGTCTTCCATTGCAAACTGCACAGTCTCCATCAACATCCAGACCTCATTGTCTCCTTGACCTACAAAAATACGTAATCACCTAGCTTAGTCTTCCCTCAACTATGCATTGTGTAATCACAATGATAAAACCTGCCTCGCTGCATTACTGTCTCCCTCAACTGCACAGTTTTTCCTTCCAGTCCCTCAACCACTGCACATTGCATAATAATAATGAGAAAGCATTTATCATTTTCTCACTGAGTTTCTCAAATATGTATTCCTCTACCTCTTGCCTTCCAAAACTATGCACTACATAATGACAGTGAGCAAGCCTTCTCCTTTGCCTCATTTATTTCCTCAATTGTGAAGTTATTTTATTTTGTCCCTCAGTTAATGCACATTGTGTAGTCATAGTGACTAGACCCTAATCATATCCTCTTTCTCCTATGTAATGCGCAATTCTTGAGCCTCCTCCTCAATCTTGCACATTGTCCCGACTCAATCAACATGCAACATGAAACATAATAGGCTAGGATATTTTGGGACTGATGACGTCTTGTCATGATTGAATCCTATTTGTAGGTACTAGTATCTTTACATGACTGGATGATTCTCAAGTAGGATTCCTGGAAGATCATGAAGGAAGACACTTGTGAAAGTAGAACCATGAAGGGAATATGAAGTAAGAAAATGAAGGGACACTATACCATAATGAAATATTGAAGGTCAAAATCACAAGTAAGACACCATATCATCTAAGCTCTAGGAGGATGAAGATGAAACACATGCAAGACTTATCATGAAGATACAAGGGAGGTCTTCAAGGAGAGGCTAAAATATAACACTTGCAAAGAAAGAGAAAGAAATGAAATAAATAGAATATATGCAGGCACGGAAGTAATTAAGAGAGAATAATTAAGAAGAAGAAAGTCAGATACGGCTTGAGGAAAAACAATAGAAACTATTGGAAGATAAATAAAGAAGGAAAAATAAGGATGAAGAGTTTGTATGAGAAATTGAGGAGTAGATACACGATCAAGACATGGATATTGAGAAGGAAGAGGAGAATCAAGAGGCTATCAGTTTTCCTGTTGCAAAACAAGTCAGTAGTCAACCTTCACCTCCTCTTACATGTGGCCATATCCCATTCATTGAAATGGGAATATCTCCTCCAGATGATGATATGTTCATGGATGTTTCAAACCTGACCTTTTATCACTAAAGAGCATAATAATATGGGAAAGGTGGAAGTACTTTCCTAATGAAATGGTTCATCCTGCTTCCATTCATACAAAAAGGGTGATTGTGACCGACTCCAAGAAGAATCTAAAGACATCTGTAGTAGAAAATTTGGCCTTTCCGACAGCGGCGAAAGTAAATACAAGTTTCTTGATGTAGGAGAACAAGCGATTGGCAAAGTATCTAGCTATTGCAAGACAAAAACAATATATTTATCATCTCCAAGCCAAGAACCAAAGATTGTCTTCCATTGATTCTCACCTGGAGGAGCTATGAGCAGGGACATATGATGAAATCCAATCATTGGGAGACACCACGAGATAAATTTATGAAGAGATGATCACTTTTCATTAGGTCATGTTGCCCTTGCATGACATGCAAAAGAGATCATGGGAGAATGTCAAATTTTTTAAAGTGATCCATGCAACCATCAATGTGATCCAAGAATGGGGTACTAAGTATAGGAATGCACCACCAGAGTTGGTAAAAAAGACAAAACATGAAGCAAAATTGAAAAGGATGAGGTTATAATTATTTTATAGAGTAACAAACATCTTGGTACATATGTGGCCAACATTATAACCACATATGCAAGGCTCTATCATAGTTTCGACTCCTAGGTTAGAGCGCACAAGATTCCTTGTGTTGGATCATTTGCAAAGACAAAGGGCATAAATGCAATCAGGAAAGAAATCCAAGAGTACTTAGACAATTTGAAGTAGGTTATTACTAAATAGGATTGGGAGATAACAAGGCATAACATGCAACTATATATATCCAAACCTGCCAAGGTAAACATGAAATTGTTCTTATTATGGAATGAAGCTCAATCTGGTTCCAAAAATATCTATATGGATGCTATGGAGGAAAGAGTTCGATATAAGCCAAATCTTCCAAAATTTGAGGAGCAACACAATTCAAAGCTTGGTACCAATATGTCACAACAACTCTACAAGTGGAGGTTGTTAAGCTAGAGTTTATTTAAACTCGAGCATAATGTAGAAATTTTTGTCTCATTAGGCTCTAGCCACATTTTTGTTCTATGTAGTGTGTTTTGTCTTATTGTATAAGGTCAAGACCATGAAACAATACAATATTTTTCTCTCACTGAGAGACATTTTCACTCTCATGATTGTCTCACTTTGATCTAGGAAAAATCAGGAAAATACTTAACTAATTCTCAACCTCTATCTGACCAACCTTTCTCGTGCATTCCTCAAGGAATTTTCACCCTATTAAATAGGAAATTCCAAATAATTGATCGTGAAATTCATCCAAGGCTTCCTGATGACTCTATACATGACATGTACAAGTTTCTAAATATACAACTAATAGTTATCTTCCCTTTAACCTCAGTCTCAAATGGGCCTTCCTTAGAATTGACATGAAAAAGCTATTTCTAGTGAATTATCAGTTAATTGATTGATCACTACTTGCAAATTAAATCAGATTTAATTCACTGGACCTCTCACTAGCTCATCTCTTAGTTGGAACTAGTTAAACTTATTTTAACTCAATTAATTGAGTTAACTAATTACAACTTACAAATAATTGTAACTGGGCCCCCTTAAATCTAGGAAGAACTCTACATGCATCCTGTTTGACCCTCAACTCAAATTTCCTAAGCTAACTAAGCCTTCCTGACTCAGTTAACTAATACAATTTGTCATGAGATGAAATTACAATTCCTCTTCCAGTTTAATTAAGGGAAAATTAAATCAGAAACCCCCTTGGGGTGCCATTTCAACACTCCCTATCAACAAGAAAGGGGTTATATGCTTCCCCAATCTTGTCTCTGTGTAATTTTAATTTTCTTCTTGCCAGCGCCTTCATTAATATGTTTGAATCTTGCTCCTTCATGGGAGTGTACTCTAATGACATAATCCACCTTTGCACACAAACTCTGAGATGGTGATACCAGATATCAATATGCTTGGACCTGTCATGAAAAACTGGATTAACCGAGAGTTTGATGCAACTCTAGTTATCACAATATATCACCGTTGGATCCATATATCGATAAAACAAACTAACAAGTATCTTCCTCACCCAGATGGCCTCACATGTTGCCTGACTGGACGCCATGTACTCTGCCTCTGTTGAACTGAGTGCAATTGATCTTTGTTTCCTGTTGTACCAAGAAATTGTTATTGATCCTATGTTGAAGATGCCTCCTGATGTGCTCTTCCTGTCAGATGGAATCTATGCCCAATCTACATCGGTTAAGCCTTGAAGCTTCACTCCCTATGTATGTATTTACCATAGCCCATACTCTATAGTACCTCTAAGGTATATCAACACATGCTTTCCTGCCTTCCAAAAGAGCTTGGTAGGCTTAACTATAGCTTGACTAAGTTGGTTAACTGCATAGCATATGGATGGTCATGTTTTCACCAAATACATGAGTGAAATCACAAGCGATCTGTAAACAATAGCATCCACTACTTCGCCCAAAGTAGCATCCTCCTTCCTCTAGTTTCATGTTAGAGGAGTCTCCATGGGTTTTTTTTCCCTCCATGTGGAACTTCCTGAGGATCTCGTTGACATACTTTATGTGAGATACAAATAGCTCCCCATCTCTTTGCCATATCCCAAGAAATACTGTAAGAGCCCCATGTCCTTCATCTCAAATTCTCTTGCAAGCTCCCCTTTACAATACTTGATTAGCTACTCATCACCTCTCAGTATGAGATCATCGACATAAAGTACAATAATCAAAAGCTTATCATCTACCACAATCTGATAAAGGTTCGCATTCGCTTCACCCTTGGTGAAGGCCAACCTGGTGAAATAACTATTGATCCTAGTGTACCAAGCAGGAGGTGCTTGCTTCAGCCCATACAGTGCTCTCTTGAGTCTGCACACATGTGACTCCTATTCTAAGGTCTCAAAACCTTCTAGTTTCTCAATGTACCCCTCTTTCTCAATAAATCCATTGAGAAGGGTTGTCTTTACATCCATCTGTATCTGCCATCCCATCTGCGTTGAGAGTGCTAAGATGGATCTGATAGATGAGTACCTTGCGACTGTTGAAAAAGTATTATCATATTCAATCCCCTCCACCTGAGAGAACCCTCTAACTATAAATCTTCCCTCGTGCTTCTCCAAACTCCCATCAGTTGCATGCTTCACCTTGTAGACCCACCTGGATCCTAGAATTGGCTTCCCCTCTGGTCTTGGGACAACTTCCCATGCATTGTTTCTGATAATGGATTCAAACTCCTCAACCATGGAATCAACCCACACTGGTTGCTACACTGCTTCCTCAAAAGAGGATGGTTCTATCTCAATACCTTTGCTCATAATATCTATGTATCTAGTGTACCACTCTGGGGACCTTCTATGCCTGCGTTGTGATTTGGGTGCTCCTACATTATCTCTCACCTCTAGCAATAATATGATAGCCTCTATGGTGTGCTTCCTTCCATCTCTAGTGGATGGCTCTGCATGAGCGGTTTCTACCACTCTCTGTTACTTTTCTTGTGATTGCTCTACATCTTGAGGTTCTTCTTTTGGAGCCAAGAGCTCCTCAACTACATGCAACTCAAGCTCCCTCTCAAGGGACAATCGCATGGCTTTCTCTTCATCGAATTTCACATCTCTTCTGACCATTTTCATCCTATGTGTTGGCAAGTACACCCGATATTTGTGAGGTGTATCAGTGTACCCCACAAATATACCCAACTCTTTTGTTGGCTCTAGCTTCTTCCTGGCATCTTTGGTTACATGGAAGTAAACAGATGAACCAAAAATTTTAAAATACGACACATCTGGTCTCTTACCTGAAAAACCATGCTATCTCTATATTGTATAAATTTAAGACCATGAAAAAAGACAATATTTTTCTCTCACTGAGAAACCTCTGCACTCTGTTGACTGTCTCACTCTGATCTAGGAAAAACCAGTCAAATACTTAACCAATTCTTAGCCTCTGTATGACTAGCCTTTCTCATGCATTCCTAGAGGAATTGTTGCCCTATTAAATAGTAAATTCTCAAGAATTGATTGCGCAATTCATCCAAGGCTTCCTAATGACTCTATACATGACCCGTACAAGTTTCTAAATATACAATTGATAGTTATCTTCCCTTTAACCTCAGTCTCAACTGGGCCTTCCTTAGAACTAACATGTAACAGCTATTTATAGTGAATTATCAGTTAACTTACTGATCACTAATTTCGAATTAAATCACATTTAATTCACTGGACCTCTCACTAGCTCATTTCTCAGTTAGAACTAGTTAAACTGATTTTAAATCAATTAATTAAGTTAACTAATTACAACTCACAAATAACTATAACTTGACCCCCTAAAATCTAGGAAGAACTCTAGATGCCTCCAATTTGACCCTCAACTCGAATTTCCTAAGCTAACTAATTATTCCTGACTCATTTAACTAATACAAGTTGTCATGAGATGAAATTACAATTTCTCTTCCAAATTAATTAAGGGAAAATTAAATCAGAATCCCCTTTAGGGTGCCATTTCAACAATGGGATCTCTCATTGTAGGTTATTATCATGCCCATAGGTTCTCTCATTGTCATTTCCTACCAGCATTCATCAACCACATTATGTGGATGTGTTAGTATATATACACACACAATTTAATGTGTATTATAAATACAATGCTACAAATTTTATTGTATCATTTATCTATATGTGTATTATGTCTGCCATTTTCCTACTCTTTGACCTTCCCATGTTTTCATTATATTTGGATATGCATTACCTAACCATCTTAATTAGATAACTCACAATTCAATAGTGTACATGAAGGTAAAACATCAATAATTTAGTGATCACACAATTTTTATAGGAGGAACTCATATTGATGAGATTCAAATGGGAGCATGCACAAACCTATTGGTGAATCAATCTTTGAAATGAAGTACATTGTTTGTTCACAAACTAACTAAATGTGTTCAAAAAATTACCTTAAAACTTCAATCTTACACTCTTTGTGAAGTTAGTCTTAAGATATTTAGGAATTTAGCTTAATGTTAGATTATAGAGATATTTGGGAAGTTCGTTTAAGTTATTTAATCTAACAAAGAGATTAGAATTCGTTAAAATGCTAAAAACAAAAATTAATTTTTTCAAATTACATTTGGTCTTTTAACAGGGGAAAAACAAATTGCATTAGAAAAATAAAACCTCAAGGAACCCGAAGAAGTTGGAATTAAAATTGAGGAACCCATGTGGTGGTGCATAATTGAATCAGGAAAAAGGCCATTTGATCTCTTTAGCACTAACAATCACCAGTAGTAATAATTAATATTTTGAAATCCCACTGGGCATAGAATAGACGATGGCAGTTTATGTTAAGGTACTCCATGGTGAATAGGTCATTGATTGGAAACCCTGTGGGAAAAAATCTAGTCATGCTAAGAGCTGGTGTGGCCTAGGACAAGTGCGATCCCTGAGTGATTTTGATAGCTTAGATGCCCTTGGGTCACGATTACTCAAGCCACAGGTTAGGCACCCCAGTCATCTCAAGACTCACATTACCTAACACACAAACAAAAATAATTGTCAACTAAAAATAAATAAATTGAAGTAAGAAACATAAATAAATGATCTTAACAAAATAATAATAATTGAAGGAAAAAAACTTAAATAAATGATCTGAAACCATGAGCTAGTTTGTTCGATTTTGTATGTAAACAGTTTTCAGTACTTATTATTAATTAATTGAAGTTTTTTTCTTTCATTGTATCTTTTTGTTTTGCTTCAAATTTTGTTTCATTTAGTTCCTTCATGAATCAATAGTACTCTTCCATTCAAATAATTTATACCATATTCTTAGAATCAACAATGTTGAAGCAGATATTCAAGAAAATAAAGTATGCTCTCTGGAAGAAGCCAATCTAGAAATTATTGAATACAATAGGGTATGTACAATCCCCTAAATAGTCATATGGTTGTTTTTGTTTGGTTAATTATTAAGCTTCTCCCTCATTGGATCGTGTACTTTAAAATAATAACTATATGTTATACCCCCTTTTTTTATGCCAACTAATAAATCATAAGCTATACAATATTAAATGTGGTGGGGCAGTATGTGCCCACCGTTAGATTCAATTTCGTTTAAATCTCACAGTGGGCATACACTGCTCCATAGCATTTAATATCGTATAGCTTACTATATATGACTTTCCTTCTCTTACTTCCCCTCCATCCCCTGTCGCTTTGCACACTTAAATCAGTGCCATTATTTAAATAATTTGAAGTGCGGGTCTCTTATATCCCCTCCATCCCCTGTCACTTTGCACACTTAAATCAGTGCCATTATTTCAATAATTTGAAGTTCGAGTTGTCTAATACCAAAGTTTCCCTACACAATGTGTCAAATAGTATGTTCTGTCACCATGCAATGATCTTACCCCTCACCTATTATACTTGGAATAACTGGGTTCATCTATCCCATCATGGGAATTTCCTTCCTTTCAGAATAACTATGGATCTCGTTGGAAGATGTACAGGGAAGTTTAATGTTCTAAGGGTGCAATTTATGTGAATTGACAGGAGAAGTTGTGATAAATCTGGATAGCCCCTCGTCTCAGCTCCATAGATGTTTGCATTCACACATCAGAGTGTGTTGTTTCCACAAAAATATGGAAATTTGTGGTTGGGTCAACCTCAGGACTCAATTGTGGCGTTAAGGAAGCCGAACTTCTGACAGCCCTATGAAGAGTTTTGGTTATGTCTTCAATTGTTTCTATTTTGGGTGGCGAATTTGGAGGATATGAATTACAGCTTATGGGAGCTCTAGAGATTAGGGTTCGCTAGTTCGTAGACTTCCCTGGCAAAGGCGGAGCTTTGGTTTCATATAGACTTTTGTTTGATCCAGATTCCAATTCTGGTTCAAGGTATTTTTTTT
Source organism: Pinus albicaulis (assembly GCA_034641835.2). Classification (NCBI taxonomy): domain Eukaryota; kingdom Viridiplantae; phylum Streptophyta; class Pinopsida; order Pinales; family Pinaceae; genus Pinus; species Pinus albicaulis. Next base: position 277,793,370 of record CM076579.1, on the reverse strand, counting down.
ATTGTTGTTAACTTTGGTTCTTGCATTGAATTACGCTTGAATAGAAATTCCAGAATTGTAGGATTTTTTCATGACACTTCAAGGGTGAATTGGAATTTAGAAAGGTGGATTGAGACTCAAACGAGTAACCCAACAACTCTGGTGGCCTTCCCTAGAGCTTTATTCATGTCCTTAGTTCAGTGGGGGGGTGCACATTTCGGATTCTTCCTTCTAAAGTGACCTTAGTTTTCTATGTTGTGTTGTCTAGATTTTTAAGTGGTTCACATATCCTCTGTGGGGCTCAAGTCACACATAATGTGAAATTGAATTAAATCCCTCTTGTTTTCACATTCATGAAGCCACCAAGGGGAATTTTGGGTCGCTCCCATTTGTTGAAAAGATTTATTGAAGTTTTACTCAAATCTCCCTAATGCATTCTGGTTCCAAATCAGAATCCTATTTTGCGGAAATCCCATGCTCTCACTATTTATCCACTCATGAAACCCTTCATAGATAATATTATGACATGTAATTCAAATTCTACCAAATGTATCACACCCAGGTGGATCACACAAATAAGATAATTTCACTTCAGCACCAAATCTTTTGCTTGACAGATGAGTTTGACACGCTCTGAAACATTATTATGGATATTAAAGTTATCCAAGATGTTTCCACTGGTCTTGACCAGCTCCAGAAGATTCGGGAAAAAAGGACGTCAACGTTAACAGGAAGGAATCAAAAATGATTAAATCTTAAGATTGTTTCTCTATGTGGGTCTTTTGTTTTTTGCAATTTTGTAAATCTAATGTAACCAGGTCTATTGTTAGTAGTTTTGGAGTCTTTTATGTAATTCATCAGTCATCTATCTAAAATTTGGTCATATCTGAATTTCAAGAAGGTATCTCCCATATATTTTTTACGACCAGGTGCAAACTTAATACCAAATAACTCATTTTTGTGTTAAAAAAAATACAACAATATATAAAAATTGCTTAAACAAAATTTAGCAATTTATAAAACATTATATTAATTAAAAAAGTTGTATTTCAATAAAATGAAAATAACAAGGCTCCCCAATCAGTATCGAAATATGTGCCAAAGAATGAGGGGGAAAGCTCACCACCCTCTCGCCTCCCATCATTTAAGATGAAGGGGGGGTGGCTATCCCGCCCCATGCAATCACACATGTTAACCATAATACATCCCTTCACATTAAGATGGCAACTCTCATTCCCTCTATGAGCCTTTGGCCTGTTTGTCATGGCTCTATGTTCTTTTGCAGTCTTTATGTCAATACCTCACCGTAGGTGGAATATTTCCCCCTGTGGTTTTGACTTTGTGGAAACTCTATTGCATGAAATTTTTGAACCCCTGAAGGCCAACATTTCATTACACGCATCCTATGTTGATCATTCAAGTGTGCAGCAGGGAGGTAGAAACTAAGGAAGCGACTCTTGGGACATCAGAAGTGGTTGCAATGCGGGATAGAGCTAGAGCGAGAAGTGCCTAGTGAGGATTCAGGCTTCATTCATAGTATCTCAACACCCACTAGGCAGACAATTTTGGGAATTTTTTTCTATGTCCAATATGTGACAAAATTCTTAGTATGTTAATATATGTATGGTGTAATCCGGTTTATGGTCTATGGGCCACCTCGGTAGTGTGGAATTTCATGGTGTGCACAAGGTTCTATGGTTGTTGGACCCTGCCCATATCTACTCTTTTTATGTTTATCATTTGTCACTAGCAATTACTCTAACTCTTAGGCCCTTCTGGCAGTTAAGTGAAGTTTCTTTTGATATTTTACTAGACCCTATCAACCTATTTCACTGATTTTCCCTTCTATAGGAGGGCATCTTTAATTAGTCCTTTTTTCTTGCTAAGTACTCTGTCTCGTCAACAAATATGATCTTGTTAGGGGTCTGGAGGTCAAGGCATTCATGGCCAACCTCAGGCTCAATCCCAAGCACAAAATGTTGTGCCTATATTCCACTCCTCCAACATTCCAAGAGGAAAATAGTCAATTAGAAGCCTTAACTATAAATGATCATCAATCCTACTCTAATTCTAAAATCCAAAATGAAGTAGTTAGTTGGGTTTCCGACCCTATGCATACTTGGGAATAATGGATTCAATATCTCAATTCCATAACCCTCTATAAGAAAATGAAGATTCTCTTGGGTGGGGTCCTTAAATAAAATCACAAGGACCGCAAAGACATTATAACTTGTTCGAATGAAATTTAATGATTCCAATGTCATCAACACGCATGTCTTGTCAGCCTAGATGATTTCTTGGCCCACAAAGAGGGTCATCTATAATGTGGCCTCAAGCCTCCAACTCTAGCCAAAACAACCGCCCAAGATTAGGCCCCGGTGACATCATCGAATAATTGATGATTCTTCCAGCCTCTTAGCTAATGTTTTTTACTTTCGGTAGAGTAGTTTCTTTAAGAAATTGTGTAGCTAATAGTAACTTACATTTGAATTTTTGTATATCTAACCTAGGACATGTCAGAAACTTGAAACAAGACAGTATTATTCTAGGATGGTTTTGACTAGTAAAAAGTGGACTATTGTGAACAGATCATGTTTCCCCTTGTAACAAACTACGATAGTACTAAGGTTAAGCAGTAATCTCTAATCTTATATGGATATTATTTTGAAACAATAAAAACTTTAATTAGCCAAAAATAATAATAATAAAACAAACAAAAAAACAAAAAATATTGAAAAATAATAATAATAATAAATTATTTATTACGTTTAAATTTTACCTATTATAAGAGACCATAAACATCATTCTAAACCTGCCAAATTTCACATCTAACAATTATATTATATATATAAATCAATCTCTATAAATAGGTACTATATAAATAAATTATATGATAATTTTAATTTATACATTTTTATGATTGAAATATCAACATTTAAAATATAATTATATAATTATTAATTGCATCAAATATATGTTTTTTCGTACATTAAAAATTTATATCATTATTAATTTTATACAATAATTTATTTATTTTCGTACATTAAAAAAATATAACTATATGAAATGAAATTTGTTAATGTCCACGAGACTAAAAATAGTCTATGGGATTATGAGTTCCCTGTTTTTTGCCTTTTGCATTTTAGTCATTTTCTTATTCAAATTGATGATGAGGTGACCCAACCTTCCATCAATTCCATCGTTGAAAAGACAATGCCAAGAAACCGATGCTAACATATTCCCATAACTTTCTCTGATGTCTTTGAATGTATCACATTCCAAAATGAAATGTTTTTCCGATTCCACTGCCCCAGACGTGCAAAATGTACACACTCGCTATTCTGAAGCTTCTTTAGGCCTTTTCCACCGTCTTGTTTCACACCGAAGTTGATGCAAGTTGGTCCTTAATTGAGCAATAAGAACCTTTTCCCTCCACAGAATGTTAGCTCCAATGTACCCTTTTTGTTGGAGATCATATGTAGGGTTGAATTCTTCAATGTAGTAATTCTTCTTTCTACCCAACTCTTTTCCCCATACATGTTTACGAAACTTCTCCATAACAAAATTATTTATCTCCTTGCTATGTGTCGGACAAGCATTGATGTAGATATTCCATTTTTGCATCGATGTGTAGTTTTGTCCCATCCATGTTTTCTTTCTTTCACTCATGCCTTCTTTGAAGATAACATTAGGCCATCTACCTACTCCCATTTGCTCAATTATTTTTAGATATCTTATGAGCAACACCATATCAATTGTTTCGATGGGAGTTGCTCGTGTTTCACTCAATATTATCTCATAAGGTACCGAACTTTTTATTTTGAACTTGCTCATGATCAAGCGTTTTTGGATTTTCTCAATTTGCTTCCATTTTGAGACAAGGGTGTTGCTAGCCCACAATTCACACCCATATAGCATCATTGGACAAACTAGGAGTCCAAAAAGAACTTTAATCGTTTTCCAATCCCATAACTTTGCCTCTCTACATATGTTTAGAAGAGCATATAATGATTTCCACCCTCCTAAGATTCTTTTATTTCTGCAGTCCTCCCAATTAATTTTGTTGTTGAAATCAATCCTGAGGTATTTTTACTCATTTACTTCTTCAAGAATGTTTCCTTGAAAGAAGAACGTATGCTGACTCTGCTTCCTTTTATAAGAGAAAATCATTATCTTGGTCTTGCTAATATTGACTTGCATCCCCACTGCTCTACAAAAATGCTCAAGGGAATATAGGTGCATCTGCAATCCATGGGACAATTTAGAAATCAATACAAGATCATCAGCATATAAAAGAAGCTTTATCACAACCTCCCCCAACCAAACACCATCCCCATGTTACAAATTTAGCCACTCTTCTAGTTTATCAATATATAAACCAAAAAGAGTATGGGATAGAGGGCAACCTTACTTGACTTCAATGTCACTTCTAAAGCTTTCTGAAATACCCGCTGAGATCCTAATTTTGACTTTCACCTCTTCATAAATTCTTTGGACAACAGCTCTATAATGCAAAGGAATTTCAAGTTCTTCCATTCTACGCCACAACTTATCTCTAGGGAATGTGTCAAATTACTTTTCGAAGTCAAAAAAACAACAGAATACTTCTTCTTTATCCCCCCAAACCTTTTCAATAATGTGTCTCAACGTGATGTCGTGATCCATTGTAGAATTCTTCGGCCTAAAACCTGCTTGTCATTTTTCCCTCTTTTCTTTTACTTTTGCCCACTTACTGATTTTATTTTCTACCATGCTGGCGAAAATCTTTGCAAACAAAGGATTGATCATAATGGTTCTATAATTGGAATGATTATTAATGTATCCACTTTTAAAAAGGGGTATTGCTAGGCTATTTGTCTAGTCTCTTGGGAATCCTTGTTGAATGATGTTGTTGAATATTTCCATGATGTGCGGTGCAACAGTGTTCATTCCCCATTTTAGATACTTTACCTGAAGTTCAACCAAGTCTTTTGCCTTTCCTATTTTCAGCTTCTCAATTCTAATATCCACCTCTTGTATTGTGAAAATCTTTGTAGTTGTGTTGAGCCCGAGTGGAGGCTCAGCCTCTGATTCTTTCTCATAGAGTTGTCTTGCATATTAAAACCATTGATTGGCTATAGTATTATTTTCGATTTGCTTCTTCCTTGGTTGAAGTTCCTGCCAAAAAAGCTTTGAGTTATTCTTGTCTAGATATATTAACTCTTCTCGCCTTGTTTGCATGAACTCAATTTTTTTCCTTTTTCGTAAGAAGACTCACACCGATAGGTACCTTCATGCCAACTCCCACCATCATTATGCTTAAAAAATTTGTTGTACTTAAAACCCTCATCACTAGAGCCATTCTAATCTCCTCGTCCCATTCATTTCCCATTGAAAAAGATCATCTCGCCAAAGCCCTCAAATCGAATGGTTACTGTTGGGATCCTGTGATTTAGCAGATTGGCATACTAAATGACAAGGCAACATATAAACCAGTTTTTAGAGCTCTAGGATCTAGCCCTCCTAGTCTCAAAGAGGGATCTCTCAATTGTTTGCAAAGATATGACTTGTTTGCTTGTAAAAGGTTGATTTTAGGCTAGTTATTAAGCATGAGTTTGTTTGATTGTTTGATGGGACATGATGATCTAGGCAGCATAGATAGAAAAGGGAAATCTCTAAGTCATTGGGAAATGGAGTCAAGTAGAAGTTTGTAACAAGTTTGTAGATGAATCAAGGATATCAAAGGGAAAATCTAACTTGGCTATTGGATCTACAAATTTTTCAGGTGAAATGAAATGAAAATTAAGGGTTTAGAATGAAAAGTTGAACTAAGGGCAATTAAGAATCCTTAATTATATGTACTTCTCAACAAAGGGACTTAAAACATCATTTGAACATGAATATGTATTCCATAGACAGGGCTAACCATGAATTCTACAAATAACACTTTCAAGACAAACTTTCAAAATGAAATCTAGGAGTCGAGGAACGCTCTATTTTATCAAATATTTCACTTTCAAGGATAAGAAAACATTCAAGATTCACAAATAATTGAATTCATAGAAGAGGAAACTCCTAGACATATTTGATTACAGTTATAAAGAACTTCAAAACAATTATTTAAGCAAGAACAAAGGGTATGATCAAAACAGACCTCTTTGGCAAACTATAAATAATGGTACTTTAAAGAGAGACTTCAAAAACAGTTTTTAAGTGGCAGCAAGAAAGCAGGGATAACCATAAATCATCCTTGAAACCAACTATTTGAACTATTCTTGAAATAAACAAGCTTAAGGGTTGAAAATCAGTCAAACTACTAAATAAAACCTTCAGTAGATGAAAACATAAAGACAGTGAAGAGTAAACAGGTCTAAGGTGCTTCTAGGAGACATTTCTTAGCCTAAAATTTTTACTCTACTGCAAGCAAAAAATGATGAAAACATAATGGAAAACAGGAAAAACATTAACAGATTTAGAATACTTCACCAACAGCCAAGCTCGAGGATCCAATGACAGAGCTTTCTCCATCAACAAACAAGTCAAAACATCCACAGGTTCTAGAACATCAAATTTCTTTCAACTTCAGCAGAACTATGTATTACTTCAAAGAGTTATCAAATGCCCACCTTTACAATGAGTTCCAGTGCAGTATTTATACTGCAAATGAGGAGGTGGAACTATGTTTTAGGGTTCAAATGTCATTTATGACATATTAAATGCACTCCTATCCTTAAAAACCATGCAAGGCATAAGGTAGGAATGCCTCTTAACTACTTCTCTGTGTAATAAATCTGTCTTTACTTCCTGAGGATGAAATAGTTGAAAATATTGACTTTGCAGCCTTATCTTCATCTTTACATTAACTGTTCTGACAATTTAAAATATCTTCTGACTGTGTAATAACTGTCAATTTGCCCCTTAAGACATAAAGTAGGCCAAAGGTGTCAATTAGGTTTATCAAGTGAATAACTGCTCTGTGTTTGATTTATCTGAGGCCTTCTTAAGCTTATCTTTCATTTATTTTATCATTAAACTGTTTTAAGGCCTTTTAACCTTGATCTGCCTTTAATTAATCTGTTTTGAGGCTTTGATTTTGCCTTAAGTCTTTATAAATCACCTTTGTTGACTTTTTCTCTTTATCTAATTTCTTTAAACCTTTTAATTCTTTGTTTTTAACTGTGTTTTCTTCCTTAATCTGCCAATTAAACCTTTAATCTTATGTCTACCTCTTTACACCTTGATTTATCCTTGATACTTTGTTTTTCTACCTTTATCTCTTTTTCTTTTTAACAATTGTTTTATTCATTAATCCCTCATGCCTTTAAAACCTTGATTAGGTTTTAATCCTCTATTTTAAGGCTTTGATTTTGCCCTAAGCCTTTATAATGCATTATGTTGTCTTTGAAACCTTTCGGATTCTTTTGAACTTTCGTTCATTTGCCTTTTAACTGCATTTTTATTCTTTAATCGTCCTTTAAGCCCTTAATATTTGTTTCTTTGGCCTTCAACCTCACCTTTATCCCCTTTTTATTTAAACTTTAAATCCTATCTTTTCCTTTCTTCTTTACTTCATTGTTTCTTCTTTGGTTCTGTGGTGTGCAGGGTTTCCTTTATGCGCGGGAGGTTTTCATAACCCGTCGACGGTTTGAACCTTTAAAAAACCCCATATTTCCTTTTTCTTTGTCTTTCTAGTCCTTGGACCGTCAGTCAAAGGCTCTTCGCCACTGTAACTTGACTGTGGGCAGGCCTGCACATAAACCTACCATTATAACCTGCAATATACAAAAATATTAATAAATCCTGCGCTTTTTTGGGGAAAAACTGCTTTTCAGAGCTTTATGAGGGCGTATGGCAGTCGAAGGAATGTTGCAGAGGGAGGAAATGTATGTAGGAGGAGGTTTCATGGCGGAAACCTGCAAAAACGAGATTCAAAAAGGTTTTGGCACGAAAAATGGGAAAAGTGGTTTTGGTGAAAACCACGGTGGTTTTCGCATTGAAGTTGTGTGATTAGCGGTTTTGCCCAAATCGAACGTGATTCCATACACTTTGTGACACGCGTCCCCCATGAAACCACCGGTTTCGTGTGGATTTGGGTTGTTAAACCCTGACACGAAAATCTGCGCTAAACGCAATGTGAACCGTTGGATCTGGAGGTGTAGATCCAACGGTGGGGGAGGAGCGCGATGGGGAAAGGTGCATGGTGGAAGGGAGGTGGTGGAGGCCAGATGTCGGACAGAGATTAGACAGGCGATTGGATAGTGGGGGGTGGGACCGATGGTGACGTAGGCCATTTTGTTATGTAGCGGGTTTGGTTGATCGACGGGGTTGGATGTCGGATTAAACGGGAACCGTTAGATCCATAAGATCTACGGTGTAGATTGACTTGCGAGGATGAATGGGTTTGATGATCGGGGGGAAAGGTTGAATGGGAGAGGGGATAACAGTCGTCGGATTGGATAGATCGACGGTCGAGGACGCGTCAGAGAAAAGTTATGGAGTGGGGTAAGGGAAAAAGGAAGGGGGATGCAGTCCTGTGGGGGAGTAGGGGACTGAGAGCTAAGGTGGGAAGGGCTAGGACGTAGACGGGAGACGGACAAGGAGAGGAGTGCCGACAACCGTCGATCTTGGTAGATCGACGGTGGGGATCTAATCGGAGTTTGAACATCGTCGGAGGAGAACAAAAAGTGAAACAAAGAAAAACATGAATTGCCGATGCTGATGGGGGCTAAAGCCTGGTGCTAGGGCACGGTCCCGTCGAGATATAAGGTGACCGGGAGCCAAAGAAAAGGGTAGCGCGGAGAGTTTAAGCGCTTGGTCCCGACGTTCGGACACATGGAAAAAGGAGTGAAAGGCTTAAGCCCTCATGGGCTTAAATCCTATATACAAAAAGGTCAAAAAAAGGTAAAAAACAAAGGTTTTTTAAGCCTTTTTGGATGTTCCGATAGGGTAAAATAAGCATTTTTAAACCAAATAAAAGGGTTCTATCAGTTTAAAAAGGGTTTTTTAAGAGGAAATGAAGGTTAAATGAGAAGGGAAAAGAGGGGATTTTCAGAGGAAATGGAGTTTTTATGAAAGAAAGAGGTCCTTTTGAAGGGGAAAATGATTATTGGGATAGGAGTAAATGAGTGAAATTTTATGAGAAAATGGATAAATGGACACAGTGAGATTTCCAAAATTCAGAAATTTTCATGAAAAGTTTGTTTTGGAAATTCATGGACTGATCTAGCCATCATCAGATATAACATAATTTATAGATGGCTAACAGTGGCTCCACTTGGGGAGGACAGCTTGCCCTTTAGGCGTCCAGAATCTCTAGTTTATCAATCTCTGGATTTCAGAAGACCAGTGCCTTATCCATTGGGCAGATTTCTTCTTTTCTTGCTGATCTTTTCTGAAAAAAGACAATTTTCATCAATCTGCAACATGTAATTTCTTTAAAAACAGCATCTCTACCTACCCATTCTTACTTGTCCTAGCATTTTTTCTTCTTTTAAGTGCACTTGAACTGGAAAAATCTTTGACTTCACCATTTTATTCTTTTGAAAGCAGGAAAAACTAATCTATTTCTACCCTTGTATCTCCCATGAGTTCAGATTAGACAGTTGAACTCAATAGTTCTCTACCTAACTATCTATCTGTCAAGATTAGGCTGTTTGACAGATTTTATTCTCTATTTCTAAAGACAGGAAATTTAAACACAGTCAAATCAGGATTAGACTATCTAATTTGCTACAGTGTCTATGGCTGTATGTACAAGCTGCACATAGAATTTATTTGCAGAAAAATAAAACAAAATTGTGAAGGCTTAAGATCTGAAAATTACAAACATCCTTCTATTCTTTTTCCAGCTCTCGTTTTGATCTATTTAGAACTTTCTTTCTCTTTTTCTTGGTTCAGATTTTGAGCTTGTTAGAACCATTTCTTTTCTATCCTAATATTTTCTACTGATAAGCCAAGTCTAAAATAATCTTATCAATCAGTGCTTCTACTAACTTATCAACATAAATTTAAAGTATGTTCAGCCATGATTAGGCTAGATGACTGAACAATATATCATTTTTTAATTAGCAGTGGCACTTAGATTTGCTCACTTTCAGAAAATTCTCTTTTTTTGGGTATGGGGTTGTACCTCTTTTGAATCTGCCCTCTTTTCTTTTTCTATTGTTTTTGTGTTTTTCTTTTTTTTCAAATTGAGAAGCAATGTTATATACAGTGAAAAATAAAAGCTTGAAATTTAGGACTCTTGGCAGAAATAGTGCTTGAGCATCCTGCCATTGACAGGACCTCCAAATAGATCTTCTCCATTCGGATCTTGTAGAAGGAATGCATTGTGACCCCTGATGGAATGAATAATGTAGGGACCTTTCCACGGATTTTTAAATTTGCCATGTTTTCCCTTTTCTTCCCTTCTAGAATCCCACTTTATAACTACATTTCCAACTTGGAAATCATTTTCTTTAGTCCTCTTGTCAAATAATTTCTTGATGCTTTCTTGGACTATTTGTGTTCTCTTGTACACTTCCTCTCTTGACTGCTGTAAATGAATGGTCTGATTTATCCTTCTCTGCATATCATTTTCCTCAGTTTGTACTTCTTGAAGGAGTTTCATCACTGTAACTCCTAAAGAGGTTGGGAAGACTGCATCCATGCCGTAAACCAACTGATAGGGGGACATACTTATTGACTTTTTGGTGGTTAATCTATCAGCCCATAAAGCATGAATAATATTACTATGCCATGATTTCTGATTCTGCTTCAACAGTTTTTTGATGATATTGACAAGGCTCTTGTTGGAGGATTCAGCTAATCCATTTCCTTGAGGATAGTAGGCAATGGAATGACCCAAGGTGATATGGTATTTATGGCAGAAGTCAACCATTCTTTTAGACTTGAAAGCAGCAGCATTATCCATGATAATTTTTCTAGGACAACCAAATCTGGATAGTATATTGGTTTCAAGGAACTTGATAATGATAGAGTCAGTAGCATTCCTAGAAGGTATGGCTTCTATCCACTTGGTAAATAATCAGTGGCAGTGAGGATCCACTTATGTTCGGCTGATGAAGATGGGTGAATCTCCCCAATGAAGTCCAAGCCCCATTGTTGAAAAGGAGCCTCAACACTGATGGGATGTAAGGGTAAAGGTAAGAGTTTTCTCTTGCCATCAAAAATTTGACACTTATGGCAAGACATGACCAGTTTTTGAGTATCTGGGAAAAGGGTGGGCCAATAGTAACCAGATCTGAGGATTTTATTTGCTGTAGTCTTCCAGTACAGATGTCCTCCACATTCTCCCTCATGCAGCTCATGCATGATTCTTTCTGCATCAATCTGAAGCAAACATTTAAGCAATATTCCAACAACATTCTTCCAATATAAAACCCCATCTAATATGCAATAATTTAAAGCCTTCTGCTTCAAAAATCTAGCTTTAGTTTTAGACAGAGAAGGAGGGGTATTCAGATAAATCAGCACATATATGATGTTAGCATACCAAGGTGAATTCACAAAATTTTCTTCAATAAATGGAGTTGTAAATTCTTCTCTTTCTTCTAAGAAATCAACCATATTCATATCTAGTGCTTGGAATTTTGACTCAGCCATGAGTTTTGCTAATCCCTGCCCTTTGATTAGTTTGGTAGGCCTGATTTCTAAGTCATATTCTAGAATAATAGCAATCCATTTTCCCATTTTACTATCAAGGTCTTGACTTAGAATATCCTTGACAACAATGTGTGGGACAAAAGCAATGATGTGAGAATGTAAGATGTGTACTCTAAAGTCTTTCAATGCTTTTACCAAGGCAAAGGCTTGTTTCTCCATGATGTTATACTTGAGTGGAGCATCTCTTAAGACCCTACTAAAAAAATATATAGGTTGTTCATGCCCCATGTCATTCTTTTGCAGTAACACTGCAGCTATTGTATGTTCAGATGCAAAGGAAAAGATATATAAATCTTTGGTGAAATCAGGACTTATGAGAACCGGTGTTTGAGTAAGAGCTTGTTTTACCAGTTCAAATGATTGTTTAGCTTGTATTTTCCATTTAACACCTATCTCTTTCTTTAGCATGTTTGTGATATTTCTCAATAGCTCAGCAAGGTTGGGGATGAATATCCTTAAAAAGTTTATCTTCCCAATGAAAGATTGTAATTCTTTGGGGTTTCTAGGATGGTTGATTTTCAATATGCCATCAATCCTTTTAGTGTCTACTTTGATTCCCTCTTCAGAAATTATGTGGCCAAGAAGCTTCCCTTCTTGGAGACCAAAGAGTGTCTTTTTGGGATTCAAAGATAAGCCATATTTCCTACATTTCTCAAAAACTTTTCTTAAATAAACTAAGTGTTCTTCATTAGTTTTAGAGAAAACAGTAATGTCATCAAGTTAAATGATTATAAAATAGCCTATGTCTTCTGAAAAGGCTATGTCCATGGCCCTTTGGAAGGTGGCTCCTGCATTCATTAAACCAAATGGCATTTTGACATACATGAATGTTCCCCAAGGTGTAGTAAAAGCAGTTTTATGTTGGTCACGTGGGAGTACTAATACCTGATTGTAACCTGAGAACCCATCCAATAGTGAAATTATTTTAGACCCAACCACCCTTTGAAGTATATGATCCATATTTGGAAAGGGATAGTTATCTTTAAGGAAGGCTCTATTTAGATTTATGAAATCAATGCAGAGCCTAATTTCTCCAGTCTTTTTACTAACCTATACTAAGTTGGAAACCCATTCTGAATATCTGAGGGGAACTATGATCCTAGCATCATACATTTTCTTAATTACTTTATCAACTAAAGGCAATAAAACAGGGTTTTTCCTTCTGAGTTTGTGTTTGAAAGGTTTCTGATTTTCTTTAAGAGGAATTTTGTGCTGAATGATGTTGGTATCATATGATTTTAGATCCTTGTATCCCCATGCAAACACATCTTTAAATTCTTTGAAAAGTCCTATGTATTGATGTTTGATATGAGCTGGAAGAGTGTTGAATAGCTTGATCATTTTGGGTTCTACTAGGTTGTCCTTGTTGCGTTCTTCTATGTTTGTTTCTATAGGCTCCATTCTTGGTTCCTTGGCTACATCATTGAAGTCAAACAGTTATTCTAATGGTGCAAAACCTCTTGGAATTGTATCATTTTTATATTGTAAAATTTCCAGGTCTTTTTGATATGTATTGTCAACTATTTCTGCTCTAAAAGGATGTTCAAAATGGTTTATATCAGCAGAAAAAGACAGCTTTGTTTCAGGGATTTGTTCTTCATTAAAACAGTTTTCCTCATGGCTTGAAGTAGGTGTTGGTATGGCAAAGTCAATCTTTGATTGTAGAAAATCATCTATATGTTTGGCTCCTTCAAATACTTGCCAATAATCTTCATTGTCAAGTATTGCAGGTCTGTTTTTTACCTTTATATCAAATTGTTCATTTGTCTGTGGTATTTGGCAATTACTAGCAGCAAAGGCAAGTTCATTTGCTAGATGATTTTAAACCCTTGGGATGAAAATGAGTTCATATTTTTCAAAGGTTTTCAGGAGATCAAGGGCAGCATTTCTATATTCTCTGAGTTTTGGGTTTTTGGTTGAATACTCCCCTTTAATTTGTCTGATAATTAGCTCAAAATCCCCTTGGACTGATATTCTTTTGGCTCCTAAATCTTTGAGTAAGTGTAGGCCAATAAGGAGGGCTTCATATTCAGCAATGTTATTTGTGCATGGAAAATCCAGTTTATAGGAAAATCCTTTGTTTGTGTTCTGTATCCATACACCAGCCCCTGCACTTAATTTGCTACAAGAGCCATCAAAGTTTATTTTCCAAGGTGTTTCAATCTCATTTTCACTTCCTTTTTGTTGTTCAAGGCTGCTAGAGTTTGAGTTATTTTGTGTTTGAATGAAGGACAGATTTGACTTTTTTGGTGGACTAACTTCTTCCTTGTTTCCTTTTTCTTGTTGACTGATTTCATCTTCATTAAATAAGATAAAGGAATCTAAGTTTGAATGGATGGAATACATAGGAGTGTTGTTTGGCCTATCTATATTTCTCACCATGTATTTCATATGAGACTCTCTATATAATCTTCTAGTTTGGATAAACACTGGGGTGGTGGCATATGACATGTCCATTTGAAGGCTTCCCTGAAGTTTGGCTCCCCATGATCTTGATAAAAGAATGCCATACTTTGGGGGAATGTCAGCCACTACTATGTCCATTACTAGACTCTTAGCAGGAATTTGTGCTAAGTTGACACACAAATATTTGATTAGGCCTAAGCATTTGACCCTGCTTGAATCAAAGGAATACAGGTCTTTGTATGGTTTAGTAATTTCTAAGCCTAGGTTTTCCATTACTACTTTGGGCATAAGATTATGTGAAACTCCAGAGTCTAACATAGCATTGTGTAAGATTTTTTCATGTATATTCAGGCTGACATAGAAGGGAGGGATAGCCCCTTCTTGGTATTTTCCTTCAATTTCAGGACCAAACAATAACTCTGTTTTATCATCTGTCAAGTTTAAAGTATCAGTGTCACTGCCTATATTCAAAGCTTTCAAAACTTGGTTTTTATATACATCTTGAGTTACTAGTTCAGCTAAGGGTATGGTGATTTTAATCTTGGCAATTTCCTCTTCAAGGCTGAAAGGAACTATTGTTCTTGACATATTTACATCTGTTTTGTCATTTACAACTCTTTCAGCAATTCTGATTTGTTGAACTTTATTTGGACGGCTATTTGGGACAGATTTGTTAAGGCCACTAGCAGAAGTACTAGGGTAGCTTTGTTCAACACTTTGTTGATTGTTTTTGTCTTTATTTATATCAATTTTTTTGGCCACAGTGTTGGTGTTACTGGCTGTCTTTTTAGGCTGATTTTCTGATTTTTTCTTAACAACAGTACTAGTGTTTTTGTCATCAGAAATTTCTAGGCTCTCTTTGCTTCTAAGATTATATTGTTTGTGTACCTCCATGATTGCATTTTAAAACCCCAGTCTGTAATCTTCAGAATCTTCATGGTTGTTTTCAATTTGTTTTGAGGAGAAGAATCCTTGTTCTTATTTAGTGAGAAAAACATCTGTCTCGTTGTCAAATCCTATCAATTTTACATGATTTTCTTCCAACCTTTCAACTTCCCTTTCTTCTTATTGATCAACATAGTTTTGTTGAAAGGGAGGCCTAATTTTTTGGTCATTGTCTCTTTGCCTATCTTAATTAGGGTCTCTTCTGAGATTTGGGTTTCTATTTCTGTTTTGTGGGTTGTTTTGGTTTTCTCTAGGAGCCACTCTATCATTTAGATTTATCTTTTCAAGCATCCTCTCCATTACTTTCACTAAGTTATCAATTTTAGTATCTGATGATGAGGTTGGTGCTATTGTATCCTCCGTATATGTAACTCTTTTCTATGCTTTTAACCTAGCTCTTTTCTCAATCAGATTTGCTTCTACCCCTAAGGCTCCCCTCTGCATATCTTCTAAAGTTAAGGGATCCCTTTCTCTTAGCTGGTATGCCATTTCAAGATCAAAACCCTCAGGGAATTTGGCTAAGGCTAGGCCTAATGGAGGTTTCATGTATGGGGGAAGTGCATTATAAACACTATTGAATCTAGTGCAATAATCTTGGACACTTTCCCCAATGTTTATTTTGAGGTTGGTATATTTTGAAAGGATTTGGAGAGGGTTCTTCCTAAGTTCCCATTTGTTTATGAATGTTTGATATAAAGAAGGGAGATCATTAATGGTGTGAGGAGTCAAGCCTTTAAACCATTTTTTGGCTTCTCCTCCTAAACTTTGAGCAAAAATTCTCATCTTAATGATTTCTTCTTCTATTTCCATGTAATCAAAAGCATCATTCATCTTATCTACATGTTGTTGGGCAGTAGTAGGTTCATTTCCAGTGAAATGGGGATTTTTTGATTGATATTCATTAGGTAAGGGAACCAGAGGTAGTGGTAACACAAGCGAAGCATACCATGCTGGCATGATAGGAAATAATTGGGGATTTACAAGAGGGAAAGTGGGCTGAAATGGGGTATTTTGAACAGTGGATGTGTGGATATGAGTAGAAGAAACACTTGGGCCAGCAAACTGTTGATGAGAAGATTTGTTATGGAAGGAACTGAAATGATGGAGAAGCTGAGAGTCAGGTGGAGTAGAAGGTGAAGCTTCTCTGCTAAAGCTCTGTTGCAAATTTGTGGTTTCAAAATCAGCTTGGTTTAAATCATTTTGAGATTTATTCTTGAATAGGTTCTTTGTGTGAGGTAAGTCAAAGTGAGGATCTTTTAAGACTATGAGATTTTCAGTAACAGATCTTGCTCTTGGGATGGTTCTATCAGTAGTTGATTTTCCAGATCTAGAAGTTTGCCAAATAATCCTTTCTGGATTGTCAACTATGGTAGGAGGGTTAAGATCTGGATGGGATCTAATATTGACCCTATGTGAAGCCAGATTTCAGTTTCCAAAACTTAGAGAGGCTAAGGTTTCTAGGATTGTTTTTCAATATTTTTCCTCTCACAGTGATTTCTATAATAGGGAACTAGGTTTCTAAAACTTTCTCAGGGCTAGTTAACACAATCCTAAGGAAATTTGGAGTACTAGTAAATTAATAGGCCTATTGGGGCTAGTGGAGTCGCTAGGTGGAAATTTTTAGCTTTTATGAAGGTAAAATGTTTTGTGGTCCACCACCAATGGTTTATTTGAAAACCAATCTGAAATTTTTTGGGTTTTTCTGAGTTTTTATATGGTTCTATGGTTGTGAGAGTGGCCTATACATGATTCAACACTTAGCTAAGGTGATGAAATAAACAAAGTCTACTCTATGGCTTATCAGCTGATTTCCTCAAGGTTTGATACGGGTCTTTTAGAATCCTAAGGGTTACTTAGATTGCCACTGATTCAGACAGATCCTATCATGATTACCATTATGCTGGTAGTGTTTGAAGAAGCTATAGTTCACTTAAATGAATACTGAGTGTTTTTTTAGGGACTCTTACTCAAAATGGTCCCACCGTGATCGCCAGAATGTTGGGATCCTGTGATTTAGCAGATTGGCATACTAAATGACAGGGCAACATATAAACCAGTCTTTAGAGCTCTAGGATCTAGCCCTCCTAGTCTCAGAGAGGGATCTCTCAATTATTTGCAAAGATATGACTTGTTTGCTTGTAAAAGGTGGATTTTAGGCTAGTTATTAAGCATGAGTTTGTTTGATTGTTTGATGGGACATGATGATCTAGGCAGCATAGATAGAAAAGGGAAATCTCTAAGTCATTGGGCAATGGAGTCAAGTAGAAGTTTGTAACAAGTTTGTAGATGAATCAAGGGTATCAAAGGGCAAATCTAACCTGGCTATTGGATCTACAAAGTTTTTAGGTGAAATGAAATGAACATTAAGGGTTTAGAATGAAAAGTAGAACTAAGGGCAATTAAGAATCCTTAATTATATGTACTTCTCAACAAAGGGACTTAAAACATCATTTGAACATGAATATGTATTCCATAGACAAGGCTAACCATGAATTCTACAAATCACACTTCAGCAAATAACACTTTCAAGACAAACTTTCAAAATGAAATCTAGGAGTCGAGGAATGCTCTATTTCATCAAAGATTTCACTTTCAAGGATAAGAAAACATTCAAGATTCACAAATAACTACATTCATAGAAGAGGGAACTCCTAGACATCTTTGATTACAGCTATAAAGACCTTCAAAACAATTATTTAAGCAAGAACAAAGGGTATGATCAAAACATACCTCTTTCGAAAACTGTAAACAATGGTACTTTAAAGGGAGACTTCAAAAACAGTTTTTAGGTGGCAACAAAAAAGCAGGGATAACCATAAATCATTCTTGAAACCAACTATTTGAACTATTCTTTAAATAAACAAGCTTAAGGGTTGAAAAGCAGTCAAACTACTAAATAAAACCTTTAGCAGATGAAAACATAAAGATAGTGAAGAGTAAACAGGTCTAAGGTGCTTCTAGGAGACATTTCTTAGCCTAAACTTTTTACTCTACTGCAAGATAGAAATGATGAAAACTGAATGGAAAACAAGAAAAACATTAACAGATTTAGAATACTTCACCAACAGCCAAGCTCAGGGATCCAATGACAAAGCTTTCTCCATCAACAAACAAGTCAAAACATCCACAGGTTCCAGAACATCAAATTTCTTTCAACTTCAGCAGAACTATGGATTACTTCAAAGAGTTATCAAATGCCCACCTTTACAATGAGTTCCAGTGCAGTATTTATACTGCAAATGAGGAGGTGGAACTATGTTTTAGGGTTCAAATGTCATTTATGGCATAGTAAATGCACTCCTATCCTTAAAAACCATGCAAGGCATAAGGTAGGAATGTCTCTTAACTACTTCTCTGTGTAATAAATCTGTCTTTACTTCCTGAGGATGAAATAGTTGAAAATATTGACTTTGCAGCCTTATCTTCATCTTTACATTAACTGTTCTGACAGTTTAAAATATCTTCTGACTGTGTAATAACTGTCAATTTGCCCCTTAAGACATAAAGTAGGCCAAAGGTGTTGTTGTACATATTCCCTCCTCCATTTACATTTTAGCCACTGGTTCCTTTTAAGTCTGATTCCAGTATCTTTTGTGGTCAAAAACCTCCATGTCGTGCTCACCGCCACCTTTTCACTCCGAAAATCCACTGTCCAAATGTTTAAAACCCGCATTTTAAATATTTCTGGCCGAAGCCCCAAGTCCTAAGCTCCTCTCCTTGTTGCTGTCATACGACCGGGGGCCGAAGACCATGAGCCAAAAGAAAGGGGGCTTATCCTTTGTGTATCGGGCGTGATATCCACCGTCCGATCCAACCCAAATCGACGGAACAGATACCGTTATACGGCGGCCCCCACATATGTACCCCGCGCATACAGAAAACAGGCAGTTTTACCCCGCACCGCTCTCATTGAAGTGGCAGTATTTACCACGGGGGCAGCGATGCCACAAATCTTATGCCACGTGTTCTTAGTACGGGTGGGAAACCGCCTATCTCCCGCGCGTTAAAGATCTCACCAGAGCCGGGCAGCGGAATTTATGAGAACCGTCGGATCTCCCGATCCCCATCCAACAGCTGAGGTGTATCATAGTTGCCCGCTTGTTAACGCGTGTTTGTTATGACCTGTGGCTCCCCACCGTGTCGCCCTCACCCACTCCCGCTCGTTGACTCCGCCACGTCGTCTTCCCACTTGTCCCTCATGTGCCTATGTGTTTCGCCCTCGTACATCCGTAATATTTCTCTGTGCCAATATATATATATGTGTGTGCGTTTTTGTGGGTTTTATTCATATTTTCCACTATTCTTTCCTCACGACCCGACTGTGTCACAAATAAAACCCACATTTCGCCTATCTGCCGAACCCCTATCGAGTTCCTTCCACCTCCATGGTCTTCTTTCCGCCACCCTGTGTTTTTCCGTTCCCTGTTCATAACCACGTCGTCGTCGTCATCGCTACCCCCATCATCCCCGCCTTCATCTGTGTCGGTTTTTCTAATATTGGGTGGGTTTTGCAGGTTTCAAGAGAACAGGAAGATATTTTAATCCGCTGCCACTATTACAAAGGTTCGGGGCCCATGAAAGACGATTTCCTGGAGTGAAATTTAATGAAGAAGCTGAAGGTAGGTGCATGAAATGACCACTATTAAAGAAGACTCAGATATGGATTTACAGAACCCTCCAGAGAAATTCGCCCTACATTAAAGATCCAGGATCCAAATCCAAAATTGAGGGCCGAGAGTACGCATGTATCCGTGCATTATCTCGTGTCTCTACGCGTTGCATTTTCCCTCAGCAGAAGGCAACACGCTATATATATTTTATTATTTGTGTCTTGTATATAAGGAGATTTTTATCTCCCAGCATTTATTTTTATAGACAGTCTGTAAAGTATAGTCATTTATAGTTAGTCATTCATGATGTAGGCACGAATGTTTTCCGCCATTCTTATTCAATTTAGATCAATAAATGTAGGATACCTACCTCCTCCTCTAGATTTTTCGATCTGTTCTATAAATACTCAGAAATAAGACATTGTAAGGGTTCCAAATTTCTATCAGCAAACTGTGCAGCGAGAAGACTTCTGTATACATCTTGTAACATTTCTGTATGAGGTTTCAGAGCCCGTAGGGTCTCAGTGAGGAGGGGTTATAACTGTATTGAGGATTCTGGTCTTTGGTATCTCACAGTATGTAATTTCTTTTATGTGTTAATACATTATCTCATTTCATACAATTTATCTTCTTGTATCATGTTCTAGAATGTGAGTGGCTCACTAGTTTGCAGTAAGGATTCATCTTAAGTGGTGCCCTTTCTGGAATTAGTCAAGCGCTTTAAATAGGCCTAGTCATGGTATACTGTTCCATGTTCACTCTTTCCATATTTTCTGCTATATTAGTTGCTTGAGGGGGGTGCTTTTAAAACGCCATTGTCATATAAGGATTCGTAAATTGGTGCGCCCTTATATGGTTCTGTTGTGTATCTGGGTATCAGTCTCATGCCAACTAATATCTTCTTATGTTTCCTCACTGCACTCCCTTCCTGATATCTGATTTCTATGATATATTAGTTGAATCGGCCCTCTTTACAGTAAGCGGTCTCTTAACTGTCTGATGCTTTTATGCTGGAGTTTTACATGATGTTCCTACATTGTTCTTGTCTTTGTACTAGCTTCTGAGAAGAGATACTGGACCAATTCCAAAACTAATGTCCTTGTGCAAACAAGAGATAGCAAGCGTGTTCTTGGACTGACAACCCAAACTAAAGGAGCTCCTTGCTATATTAAGATGTCCTAGGCACTGGTCTATAGCAACTCTAGGCTGTCTCTAGGAGGGTGACAGAATCATCCACAACATCTTTCTGGCGCCGTTGCCGGGGAACGAATTCAAGAATATCTGTTTCCCTGGGTTCGACATCTTATTTTCACTCTCTAATCAGGTGAGCACAGAGAGGTGAAGAGTTACAGATTTCTCACCTTGGCGACTCCACTGGTCTTTATTTGATAAATTTTATTGGAAGTCCTGGCTTCCCGGAAGCCCCATTTGAGGTCGGATACTTCCCAGCCGAAAACACCTGTGTCTGACCCGGAGAAGATCATTCATAAAAGAGTTTGGAAGAAGAAGAAGTTAGTTCGTTCTGAAAACCCTGAATATTCCATTGAAGATTATCCGCCTTCTTCTCAAGAAATCTTAGTAGAAAATCCCGACTCCACTGTTGTTTATTTGATAAATCTGTTTGCAGTCCCGACTCTGCTGGGGAAGAAACAATAGCTTTGATTTGGCAAATCACTGTGGTGGACAGTAAAGATCTTAAACCATCCACCTGGCGACTCCACAGTTCCTGAATAATTAAAAGACCCCACTGGCAGAAGACTCTGAACTGGTTGAGAAGATCTAGTGATCATCTTTGCAGAAGCATGGATCCAAGCATGGATAGGGATACAGAGCTAGAGGCTTTGTATTATCAATTAAATGAATTAATAAAAAGGTTTGGTGAAGTGCAAGAGAGGTATAGCGCTAATATGAATGAGGATAATAATTATTTATAACGGCCCATGCCTCTTCCAGAACAAGAGCAAAATCAAGACGTGGATAATGAGCAAGGCATGTATGATGTTTTAAAGCCCATGGAAGATGAAGAGGAAAGCAATCAGGAATTGCCTGAATTCTTGCCTATATCTTGTATTATGCTGGTCAAAGAATATCGCGACCTAATAGAAAAAGTTAATAGGAAACGCTGCCTTGAAGAAGCAAGAGACCACATAGAAGAGGCAGAATCCGATGTAAAAGAAGAGGCTCAAGAGAACATCCTGCCTCCCAATCAGCCAGTACAAGAAAAGGAGAGCTGCTGCTCTTCTGCACAAAGGAACACAAAGCAATCATCCCCTTTGACAGAAGATGAGGTTGATCAGAAATTAAATCAACAGTTCACCTCAGAAGTCTTTTACAGAACAGATTCCCTTGCTCACTCGTCCATTGAGTTTGATAATTCGGATCCAGAAAGCTCCTCTGAGAATCAAGACGAAGAAAGACCTGCCGAGAAACCGACAAGTTTGATTGGTGACATTGCTTATGATTGTGACTTTCCTAATTATGATTTATTTGATGATGATTGTCTCCAGAGAAGTAGTGAACCCATCCGGCCTATCTATGACACTGATGGAGAAAGTTATGAAAGCATCAGTGATGAGTGTCATGTGATCGGCGATCAGCAGTCTTTCCTTTCAGAAGAAGAGGAGGAGAGAAAAGAAGAAGTCCTTGAGCAAGATGAAAATAATGAGCCTACTCTTGAAAAAGAGGAAGCAAAGGTACAAGCCCCTACTCAAGAATACTTAGATCTTTTCACGGAGCTCAACACGTCAGAGCAGAGCATATCCGAGCCCTATGAGGACTCAACTGCCATATATGATGAGTCCTCTAGTTCAGAAAATGAAGAAAATGAGGGAGATTCTCTTTCTCAAGAGAGTCTTGTTCTTAATCCAGTGGAAGGAAAAGAAATCCTGGTTGAAGCCTGCCTGCCTAATATACACGACCAGGTATCTTTTCATGATCCTTATGCTCATTTTTTGCAAACATTTGAAGAAGGATCAAGGGTCTTTTCTAGCAGTATGTTGCCAGCAGAGAGAAAATTTTTCAAAGCCGCTATTGTGGAACAAAAAAAAGAGATCCCACTGCCTTTCAAAATACAAGAAGAAGGTGATCAGGCTTCCGAGAGCCATATTGAAAATGCAGTGGAAAGTGCAAAAATCAAAGCTGCCTAGGATGAAGACAGCAGTGAGCAAAGTCAGTTCCAGATAAAAGAAGGGCTGGGCATAGGAATTGACAGCATCAGAAGACTAATGACGAAGATGCCTCGGAAAAAGTAGATGACAGCAAGAAAGCAAAGAAAATTTGGCAATGAAAAAACAAGAACAGAATGTGAAAGCATAGCTGGAGGCAAATTGCAGAATAAAATATGGAAACATGGAGGGGTACAACTGAAGAATAATGTAACCAATGGATGCCAGCAAAGCAAAGTATGGGACCCAGGAGGCGAAGACAGCCTGGTGTATTATATTGTACATTAGTTTTATTTTGTTTTATCATTCTTTTAATAAGGAATGGGTGCTAATGAGTTTTGAAGAAAATGCAAGGGGATTGTAGAATAAAATTCACATACAGGAGGGTCTGAGGTCTGCGTGTTCTCGACATGTCCGAGGACGAACATGCCGTCCCCAGATGGAGCCGATGTTGTACATATTCCCTCCTCCATTTACATTTTAGCCACCGGTTCCTTTTAAGTCTGATTCTAGTATCTTTTGTGGTCAAAAACCTCCATGTCGTGCTCACCGCCACCTTTTCGCTCCGAAAATCCACTGTCCAAATGTTTAAAACCCGCATTTTAAATATTTCGGGCCGAAGCCCCAAGTCCTAAGCTCCTCTCCTTGTTTTTGTCATACGACCGGGGGCCGAAGACCATGAGCCAAAAGAAAGGGGGCTTATCCTTTGTGTATCGGGCGTGATATCCACCGTCCGATCCAACCCAAATCGACGGAACAGATACCGTTATACGGCGGCCCCCACATATGTACCCCGCGCATACAGAAAACAGGCGATTTTACCCCGCACCGCTCTCATTGAAGTGGCAGTATTTACCGCGGGGGCAGCGATGCCACAAATCTTATGCCACGTGTTCTTGGTACGGGTGGGAAACCGCTTATCTCCCGCGCGTTAAAGATCTCACCAGAGCCGGGCAGCGGAATTTATGAGAACCATCGGATCTCCCGATCCCCATCCATCGGCTGAGGTGTATCATAGTTGCCCGCTTGTTAACACGTGTTTGTTATGACCTCTGGCTCCCCACCGTGTCGCCCTCACCCACTCCCGCTCGTTGACTCCGCCATGTCGTCTTCCCACTTGTCCCTCGTGCGCCTATGTGTTTCGCCCTCGTACATCCGTAATATTTCTCCGCGCCAATATATATATATATATGTGTGTGTGTGTGTGTGTGCGTTTTTGTGGGTTTTATTCATATTTTCCACTATTCTTTCCTCACGACCCGACTGTGTCACAAATAAAACCCACATTTCGCCTATCTGCCGAACCCCTATCGAGTTCCTTCCACCTCCATGGTCTTCTTTCCGCCACCCTGTGTGTTTCCGTTCCCTGTTCATAACCACGTCGTCGTCGTCATCACTACCCCCATCATCCCCGCCTTCATCTGTGTCGGTTTTCTAATATTGGGTGGGTTTTGCAGGTTTCAAGAGAACAGGAAGATATTTTAATCCGCTGCCACTATTACAAAGGTTCGGGGCCCATGAAAGACGATTTCCTGGAGTGAAATTTAATGAAGAAGCTGAAGGTAGGTGCATGAAATGACCACTATTAAAGAAGACTCAGATATGGATTTACAGAACCCTCCAGAGAAATTCGCCCTACATTAAAGATCCAGGATCCAAATCCAAAATTGAGGGCCGAGAGTACAGTACAGAATTGCAGATTATCTCAGGTCTCTTACGGCAGCAGATTTTCCCTCAGCAGAAGGCAACACGCTGTATATATTTTATTATTTGTGTCTTGTATATAAGGAGATTTTTATCTGCCAGCATTTATTTTTATAGACAGTCTGTAAAGTACAGTCATTTATAGTTAGTCATTCATGATGTAGGCGCGAATGTTTTTCGCCATTCTTATTCAATTTAGATCAATAAATGTAGGATACCTACCTCCTCCTCTAGATTTTTCGATCTGTTCTATAAATACTCAGAAATAAGACATTGTAGGGGTTCCAGATTTCAATCAGCAAACTGTGCAGTGAGAAGACTTTGTATACATTTTGTAATATTTCTGTATGAAGCTTCAGAGCCCGTAGGGTCTCAGTGAGGAGGGGTTATAACTGTAATGAGGATTCTGGTCTTTGGTATCTCACAGTATGTAATTTCTCTCATGTGTTAATACATTATCTCATTTCATGCAAATTGTCTTCTTGTATCATGTTCTAGAATGCGAGTGGCTCACTAGTTTGCAGTAAGGATTCATCTTAAGTGGTGCCCTTTCTGGAATTAGTCAAGCGCTTTAAATAGGCCTAGTCATGATATACTGTTTCATGTTCACTCTTTCCATATTTTCTGCTATATTAGTTGCTTGAGGAGGGTGCTTTTAAAACGCCATTGTCATATAAGGATTCGTAAATTGGTGCGCCCTTATATGGTTCTGTTGTGTATCTGGGTATCAGTCTCATGCCAACTAATATCTTCTTATGTTTCCTCACTGCACTCCCTTCCTGATATCTGATTTCTGTGATATATTAGTTGAATCGGCCCTCTTTACAGTAAGCGGTCTCTTAACTGTCTGATGCTTTTATGCTGGAGTTTTACATGATGTTCCTACATTGTTCTTGTCTTTGTACTAGCTTCTGAGAAGAGATACTGGACCAATTCCAAAACTAATTTCCTTGTGCAAACAAGAGATAGCAAGTGTGTTCTTGGACTGACAACCCAAACTAAAGGAGCTCCTTGCTATATTAAGATGTCCTAGGCACTGGTCTATAGCAACTCTAGGCTGTCTCTAGGAGGGTGACAAAATCATCCACAACAGGTGTCAGTTAGGTTTATCAAGTGAATAACTGCTCTATGTTTGATTTATCTGAGGCCTTCTTAAGCTTATCCTTCATTTATTTTATCATTAAACTGTTTTAAGGCCTTTTAGCCTTGATCTGCCTTTAATTAATCTGTTTTGAGGCTTTGATTTTGCCTTAAGGCTTTATAAATCACCTTTGCTGACTTTTGCTCTTTATCTGATTTCTTTAAACCTTTTAATTCTCTGTCTTTAACTATGTTTTCTTCCTTAATCTGCCAATTAAACCTTTAATCTTCTGTCTGCCTCTTTACACCTTGATTTATCCTTGATACTCTGTTTTTCTGCCTTTATCTCTTTTTCTTTTTAACAATTGTTTAATTCATTAATCCCTCATGCCTTTAAAACCTTGATTAGGCTTTAATCCTCTGTTTTAAGTCTCTGATTTTTCCTTAAGCCTTTATAATGCATTATATTGTCTTTGAAACCATTCAGATTCCTTTGAACTTTCGTTCATATGTCGTTTAACTGCATTTTTATTCTTTAATCATCCTTTAAGCCCTTAATCTCTGTTTCTTTGGCCTTCAACCTCACCTTTATCCCATTTTTATTTAAAATTTAAATTCTATCTTTTCCTTTCTTCTTTACTTAATTGTTTCTTCTTTGGTTATGTGGTGTGCAGGGTTTCCTTTATGCGCAGGAGGTTTTCATAACCTGTCGAGGGTTTGAACCTTTAGAAAACCCCATATGTCCTTTTTCTTCGTCTTTTTGGTCCTTGGACCGTCAGTCAAAGGCTCTTCGCCACTATAAATTGACTGTGAGCGGGCTTGTACATAAACCTGCCATTATAACCTGCAATAAACAAAAATATTAATAAATCCTGCGCTTTTTTGGGGAAAACTGCTTTTCAGAGGTTTATGAGGGTGTATGGCAGTCGGAGGAATGCTGCAAAGGGAGGAAATATATGCAGGAGGAGGTTTCATGGCGGAAACCTGCAAAAATGGGATTCAAAAAGGTTTTGGCGCGAAGAATGGGAAAAGTGGTTTTGGTGAAAACCAAGGTGGTTTTCGCGTTGAAGTTGGGCGGTTAGCGGGTTTGCCCAAATCGAACATGATTCCATACACTTTGTGACATGCGTCCCCCATAAAACCACCGATTTCCCGTGGATTTAGGTTGTTAAACCCCAACACGAAAATATGCGCAAAACGCGATGTAAACCGTTGGATCTGGAGATGTAGATCCAACGGTGGGGGAGGAGCGCGATGGGGAAAGATGCATGGTGGAAGGGAGGTGGTGGAGGCCAGGTGTTGGACAGAGATTGGACAGGCGATTAGATAGTGGGGGGTGGGACCGATGGTGACGTAGGCTATTTTGTTGCGTAGCAGGTTTGGTCGCGGGGTTAGATGTCAGGTTAAACGAGAACCGTTAGATCCATAAGATCTACGGTGTAGATCAATTTGCGGGGATGAATGGGTTTGATGATCGGGGGGAAAGGCTGAATGGGAGAGGGGATAAGAGCCGTCGAATTGGATAGATCGACGGTCGAGGACGCATTGGAGGAAAGTTATGGAGTGGGGTAAGGGAAAAAGGAAGGGGGATGCGGTCCTGTGGGGGAGTAGGGGACGGAGAGCTAAGGTGGGAAGGGCTAGGAGGTAGACGGGAGACTGACAAGGAGAGGAGTGCTGACAACCGTCAATCTTGGTAGATCGACAGTGGGGATCTAATTGGAGTTTGAACATCGGCGGAGGAGAGCAAAAAGTGAAACGAAGAAAAACGCGAATTGTCGATGTCGATGGGGGCTAAAGCCTGGTGCTGGGGCATGGTCCCGTGGAGAGATAAGGTGACCGGAAGCCAAAGAAAAGGGGCCAAGGGCTAGCGTAGAGAGTTTAAGTGCTTGGTATCGGCGTTCAGACACATGGAAAAAAGGAGTGAAAGGCTTAAGCCCTCAGGGGCTTAAAGCCTATATACAAAAAGGTCAGAAAAGGTAAAAAACAAATGTTTTTTAAGCCTTTTTGGATGTTTTGATAGGGTAAAATAAGCATTTTTAAACCAAATAAAAGGGTTCTATCGGTTTAAAAAGGGTTTTTTAAGTGGAAATGAAGGTTAAATGAGAAGAGAAAAGAGGGGATTTTCAGAGGAAATGGAATTTTTATGAAAGAAAGAGGTCCTTTTGAAGGGGAAAATGACTGTTGGGATAGAAGTAAATGAGTGAAATTTTATGAGAAAATGGATAAATGGACACAGTGAGATTTCCAAAATTCAGAAATTTTCATGAAAAGTTTGTTTTGGAAATTCATAGACTGATCTAGCCATCATCAGATATAACATAATTTATAGATGGCTAACAGTTACTCCTCTTCCCAGATCAACTAAGATTTTCATTATGTTCTCGAGCCCCATCCTAAAAGCCATTCCATTAACCATCCCTTAGCCAAAGTAACCCTTATTAATACTAGAGTATTATATTATATTATATTTTTAATATTTCCATCTAATTTTTAATTAATATTTTTAAAAAATAATAATAACAAAATATAAAATAAAAAATTATTTCGCAAAATTTTAACATATTTTTCATAATTTATAATAATTATAATAATAATAAAAAAACAAAAACAAAAACAAAAAAAACAAACAAACAAAATCAAAACAAACAAACAAACAAAACTAACTATTTTTTTATAACATACACAAATAAATTAGTGACAATTTATATGACAATTTTATTTTAAATATAACATATAAATGAGTTATTCATATTTTAGTATGAATATTTCCAATCATTAATTTTATGTAGAGGAAATATAGTGGTATATTGTGTGTGGACATTAATATTTTGATGATGTGAAGAATGTTAGACCGAATTTAAATAGAGCGAGGAGTTAGAATTTAGTCGTTAAAAAGGCTGAGAATAATGAGACATGATTATTTTATAAAAAAATATTAATATAAATTTGAATACAAATTAAAGGATTCAAGTCAACAAGGTTAAATAATAATAAAAATATACTCAATAAAATAATAGTAAAAAAATGTATTAATTTCGTGTTGAAATTTGTTAAAAATATTAATTTAATTTATTTACATTAGTTAAGAGTAGGTAATATGAGATTAAAAAATTAATAATTGAAAAGATTATTATTATTAATATTTTGGGTAAAGTTGAATGAAAAATAAAATTATTAAGTAAGCAAATTAATAAAATAGATAATAAATATTAAAATATATTGAGAAAGTTATATATATATATATATATATATATATATATATATATATATATATATATATATATATATATATAATAAAGGGGTAGGATTAGAATAGAACTGATTATGTAAACAATAAAAGGAATATATTTAGTATTGGCCAAAATAGAATAAAAATTAATGAGAAAATTAACTAAGTTATGATACAAAATATTTTTGGTTGAGGAAGAAAACTAATAATAAAAGAGATATAGATTAACCAAGGGAGAAAATAGTCAAATTAGATATGACTTATAGAAAAGAAAAGATACATAGAACTAAAAGAATGATAACACTAAAAAACTTTAATTAGAGGGAATGGTTAAATGATATGAAAAGGAGGGTTGAGAAGAAAGAAATAGATAGGAACAAGGGGGCTTAAGATGGAATAGAATTAATATTAGAAGGACCAGATTTAGAGGACAAGAAATGAATAGTGGGTTTCCAAGAATGATTAATTGGTACCCATCTTCCCGATTAAAGTTATTAGGATGGCGGATTTAGTAATACGGCTATGGATTGTGTTAGTCATATGTTCTTTGAGTTGAGCTTTGAACGATCTACCAATTTTCCATGTGTAAGACTTTCCACATGAGCAAGGGATTTCATAGACTCTGAGACCTAGCATAGGGTCATTCTTGTCCTTGGTCGATCTAAAGAGATGGTTAAGGGTTTTTTGGGGTTTGAAAAAGGTCTTTATGTTCTTTTTTGATAGGATTTTGGATAAATGATCAGTGACCCATTGAATGTAGGGCAGGGTTACTTTGGCTAAGGAAGGGTTAATGGAATGGATTTTAGGATGGGGCTGGAGAACAGAATGAAAAGCTTTGTTGATCTAGGATGAGGAGTAACCATTCGATTTGAGGGATTTGGTGAGATGAGCTTTTTCAATGGGAAAGGAATGGGATGAGGAGATCGAAATGGCTCTAGCGATGAGGGTTTTGAGTATGGCAGATTTTTTAACATAATGATGGCAGGAGTTGGCATGAAGGTACATATCGGTGTGAGTATTCTTATGATAGGCTTGGTAAGTAAGGGAGCCATCAGGTAGGAGAGATACAAGGACATCAAGAAAGGGGAGATAATGGTTTTCTTCGAGTTCCATAAATTGTATGTGAGAGGATATGTTATTGTCAATTGAGATGGGAAAGAAAAACTTAGAGAGTTGGTAAACCATGGACCCTCAAATCCAATGGTTACTCATACCAATTCAACAAAGCCTTTCATTCCATTCTCCACCCCCATCCTAAAATCCATTCCATTAACCCTCTCTTAGCCAAAATAACACTGCCCTACATTCAAGGGGTTATTGATCATTTAACCAAAATCCCATCTAAAAAGAACATCGAGACCTTTTTCAAACCCAAAAAAACCCTTAGCCATCTCTTTAGATTAGTCAAGGAAAAGAATGACCCTATGCTAGGTCCTGGAGTCTATGAAATCCCTTGCTCATGTGGTGTTATCACTAAGTTGGTACAGATGGTTTGCTCCACCAGACAACTTAGAGTAACTATTTCAACCAACTTTTAATTGAAGATTAGCCTCTTCAATCTAAGAGGGCTCTCTCAAGGTAACTTATGAGTTTTCAATGAAAACTCTATTAGATGGCTAACTCTATGACAGTGACTTGAATGTAATTAATTGCAGGTTGAAAATATATAGGATTTGCTACCATTGGGCTAACGGAGTCAACATCAAGAAACTCAATGAAAATAACCCTTCTTGTGGAAGTTGAGGCAAGTGAACATTTCAATGAAGAGATAACACACATACACAGGTAATAGCAATAGTCCAATATCTAAAGGAGTTCAAAGCATGGCTTTCATGAATTCTGATTAATTAGACATAAACATACTGCAGATAAAAACATGAAACATATAAGACATAAACTTATTGAAACATCATTTGAATCTTAGGTGAAGAAGGCAAAATATCCACTGTATATTACTGAAAATGAAAGATTTTACAAAAGTAGTGGTGTGACATAATATTCTCCAACCCTTTATTCGTCGAAATACTACATATTAATAGGCATCAGACCTTTACATTGAATCTGCCAATAAGGCTAGATCATCAAGTCCTTTTTCTGCCACCCAATCTAACCATGAGCTATATATTTGGAACTAAAAACTGACACCTACTAACTTTAGGAGTTGGAGGCCTATTAGGACTCTACTTCTATTTATTACATTATCCAACTGAAAAACTGCATTGTTTACATCAAGATAATCCATTGTTTGAGTGTCACTGGCCATGAGCATGACATAAATGCATCCATACAATTAAAAATCGATCATCCTATTTTTTAGGGAATAGATATCATGATTGATGATGAGTGTCTTTATGATGGGTTGATGAGTGGAATAACTTTGTCGAAGATCTGGCCATTCCCATAATACCCTGCAAATGATTCCTGACTCTTCTACGTGCTTGGTTGACCTTCAACTTCCCTCTAAAATTCAAAAATTTCGTCAAGACTATGTGCTGCAAAAACAAAGTGTTGTAGGCAATTTCATAGCAACTTTTCATAGTGCCTCTGTTTTAAACACTTTTGCAAATCATTTTGACTTTTTGTTGCCATGAGTCTTTAAAATAGGTTAGGAGGGCTAATACAAATTCTTCCCAAAATTTGATTTCAAGTTTATCCACCCTTTTTATCAAAAAGACATCTACAGAAATTTCATAGCGGTTTTTGGGCTTCAAGCCTGGCAGGCGCTATGAAAATGCCTAATATGTCATAAATGCAGGAAAGAGCCCCTTTTCTCATAAATTTCACCTTTTTATGAGTAGACACTGATGGGTGACATCTTCAAAACTCACAAAAATTTACCCTACTCCTCAAACCTTGGTAGTTTGATCATTCTCTGTCATTTGAAGCTTGAATGTCTTTAGTCTCATTAAAGACTGTAATTTTCAGGCCTCTCTTTTTTAATTCAGCTTGTATCATTTCCATCTACTCTTGAAGATCCTTTACTTGATTCTTCAATGATCTTCTTTCAGCTTGCAAGTGCATATTTCTCTTTCTGGTATGTTTGGCCAAAAGCCTTAGGGGCTGGGTTCTTTTCAACAGTCTTTTAGCATCACTTATGGATCCTTCAAAAATCACATTAGGGGAATTTTGAGGTCTAAAATGGGCCTTCTAAGGAAAATGTACATTCAAAATTCACTTTATGAGAACCAATCACATTTTAGGGGATGACAGTTTGACATCATCCCCTAATAATTTGAGGTAGCATGCTTGAGTTAAAAGTCACTTAACATCTACATTCTCAATAATGGTGAATCAAATCTTTGGTTAACCATGGTAGTGCTCTAAGTACTTTTAAAGTCAAAGTAAAGTACTCATAATAAATGTCATTTCACACTCTTTGAATAAAAATATATTATTGTCATTACATATTTCTTGAAAGAAACAATGCATATCCCTATGCATTTATTATATTATATTATATTATACTATATTATTTTTATATAGTATATTAATTACATGTTATTATACAATTTAAATAATAGAAATTTTAATTAATAGCATATAATATAATTAAGAATTTATAAATTTATATTTATATTTTATTTTAAGTTATTTAAGTACAAAGGACAAATGCATTAGTTGTTCAATGATAATGACTTTTTTCTTAAAAATCTCATTCTTATTTATAGTCACATCAATACAGTTTTTTATTAATTTTATTTTGGTACAACTTTTGAATTGAATTTAACTATGGTTACATGGATTGTAGTGCAAAAAGTGAATTGCATATTCATAAATATTATTTTATTAGTTTACCTATTATTTTATTATTTCCTTAGGAGGCCCATTTTAGACCTCAAAATTCCCCTAATGAAAGTTCAATGTTCCATTTCTCCATCATTTGATCAAACTCAATCTTTTCAGTCTTGTGTTTCTCTACATTCGATTTTAACTCAATTATTTCTTCCCTTGCTTCTCTTAGTTGTTCTATGAGGAGCTCCATTTCTGATTTTTCAACCACCTTCTCCTTTCCTTTTCTTTGAACAGTGATAACTTCCTTTACTGGAGAGAGATCAATAATTTCTTGTATCAAAAGCTGCTTTCCTTTATCAATAGTTTGAGACATAACATCTTTGGCCAGCTGTGATTTAGTCAATGGTTTTCTTGGCTGAAAGACAAACTCTGCCTCTTCTCCAGTGAAGTTAAGATTTTTGGCAGTGATAAATTTCTTTTGCTTTCTGCTCCCTCCAACATCAACAGTCTGGATTACTGGGGATTCTTCTATATCTATAGCTTGAAGGATGGCTTCCAAATTACCTTTCTCAATTGATTGACCTTTTGTTGAACTCCTTGTCATCCTTTCTTATTTATTCTTGCTACTGACTTTTGGTTTTTGCTTGCATGTGTTAACAGTGGGACTGGTGTCTCTTGTGTGGGTCTTGTATCAATATCCTTTGGTTCTTCTTCAACATTCATAGGTTGTATAGTATGCTCTAGTTCTTGATTTTCCACCTATGTTTCATTAACAGGCTGCTCATTCTGAATTGAGTGAGTGCCCTTAGGTTTAGGAGTCACTACATCAACTTCATATCCACTAAGAAAGAGAAAAGAAGACCAATCTTTGTTTATTTTTCCTAATTCCTCCAGCACTAATAGCTTAATAAGCCCATGATGAAACATAGACGTATCATTGTTTTGTGGCCTAGCGTGCACCTTAAATAGGTAAAAAGGAAGATCAAGGGCTTTCTTACTGGTGAAGTGCAGCAGAAGTCTGTAGTGGTATTGGTACACCATGTGGAACCTCCCTTCGCAAGTGAAATACTTTTGAATGATCATCAGCAGTTTAGAGTAGTCTTCTTTCAAACATGTTCTTGGAATCCCAACAGCTATGTCAGTTCCAACATATTCAGCCTTCATGAATTCATCACAATTTTGTAGCTTGAATTTAGTGGACTTAAACCACACTTCACCTTGTCTTGGGATCTCTGTAGCTTGGGCTATTGTCTCAGGGAAGACAACAAAGTTCAACATTCCTAAGTCTTTAGATGTTGTGCCAGTGAAGTTTGTTGCAAAATCCTTTGATATTTGAATATGAAAACCCTGCAACTTCTGGCAGAATCTCATACAACCCACGTTTCTGAAGGCTTCAACGAAATTGGGTTCCTCGTTCAACAGCTTCAGGTCCATTGGTTCGAACCTCATACAAGAACCTCCCTTATGTACCTTCTTCTTGGTTGCCATATGTCTTTAAACTGCGCTGCTCCCTCACTGCTGTGACACCTACAAGTAAAAGGATGGACTGAGAGCTGCTTTGGGACAGAGATAAACCTGTTTTGGTGCCAGTAGAACGTTTCATGCAAGGGATCAAAACTAACTATGATAGGTAGGAGCTGAACGAGCTAATGACAGGGCAGGATTGAGTGGAAATCTATTTAAAACAAAGTTAAAACCTAACGGTGGAAAAGATGAAAAATGAAATGGATAGCGAGAATAAAAGCGCAACAATCAGGATTTAAAATGATGATGACTACCATAACTAAATGGGAAAACCCCACTTTTACCTAAACCAATGAAAAAACTCCATGTCATTTAGACCTCTGTCTCCCGCAGAAAATCATGATTTCACAGCGCCAGCAGTTTAAAATTTGACAGATTTGCTAAGGAAAGTTTTGGTGTTTCCGTAGCACAAACTATTATTTCGTAGTTAACAGACAAGTTGACAATGAAGTTTAAAAATGAACCTTGAGATGATATGCAATGACCACTGACTGACAAGACATGGTTTATGATGATTTTTAGCCTTAGGATAGAAACGATTTCCACCCCGCTTTATCAAATTCATGATC
The DNA here is from genome assembly GCA_034641835.2 of Pinus albicaulis. NCBI lineage: Eukaryota > Viridiplantae > Streptophyta > Pinopsida > Pinales > Pinaceae > Pinus > Pinus albicaulis. The sequence continues at coordinate 277,758,785 of CM076579.1, read as the reverse complement.
TAAATTTACTTAACACAAAAACTAGGAAGACCCTATCCAAGCAACCTTTGCAAAATTTTGAGCATGATAACATGTGGAAAGCCGGCAGATCCTTTAAAGCTTGACTCAAAGAACATATGGCTAATACATTCCATAACTATATTAGTAACTCCGCTATCGTTGAACGCTCTCATTCTACCAAGCACCTCATTTGCTTTGATAAAACCAAAATCCTAGCCTCATCCCCCTTCCACTCTAACCGTGACATTAGGAAAGCCCTAGAATTGAAAAACATCCTAATAACTTTAATCGGGAAGATATGTACCAATTAAACCATTCTTGGAAACCCACTATTCATTTTTTGTTCTCTAAATCCAGTCCTTCTAATATTAATTATATTCCATCGTAAACCCATGTTCTTATCCTTTTCTTTCTTTCTTCTCAACCACAAATACTTTTAAATAAGATTTATAAGTTTATTTCTATATATACATTAAATTTTAGTTTTACTTTTAAAAATTATATATATATATGTATGATCAACTATAATAAAAAAGATTATACAACACAACACATAATAATCAAATTACATTTTAAAATATTCTCTTTTTAAATTTTAAAAAGCACAAGTACAAGTGGCTTTTTCAAAGATTCTGTGAATCACTACATCAAAACTAAAATAGACCAAAACCTGCAATGATCTCTCTGGTTTGGTAGAATACTGAATATAGTTGAGGCTCTGCCTCCCATTTTGGTTTTCTTATAGTATTTGTGGCTGAGGCCCTGCCTCTCGTTTCGTATTTCTTTCCAGTGAGTAATAAAATCTTAATTTTGTAGAAAATTCTCCTGTAACTATAATTTTAAGCATAACCCTCATGGATTGGGAAAGCCTCCTAACAGAAGTAGTGGTTAAGCATTTGAGACTCGGCCATAGTTTCTTTCAAAAAAATTCTATAATGACAATCTGGCTTTACAAAAAGTATCCTGTAACTATTATTTAAAGAATAACCCCTCATGGATTACGCAAATCTCCCAATAGACGTAACTGTTGTTAATCATCTGAGACTAGGTAATAATTTTTTTTAAATCTCATTTGACAATTTGGTTTTACAAATTCAGTACCAAAGGGGTGGGCCAGAGAATGTTCCCACCAACACATTCAAAGTGCCAACTTGCTTTGAAATTGGAGTTAAAGAAAACATCCAGCAGATAAAAACAGAGATATAAAAACTCTGGTGGAGGTTTACAATTGCAGGTGGCAAATGGAAGATACAGCAACTAATCAATATACAAGACTTGAAAAAATTGATCCATGCACTTCGGCTACCTCTTGGCAGCATATATTACATATTGTCTGAAATCAAGGGATGTTTAAAAGAAAAGCTGTGATTACAGTGCTTAGATATACAGCATTGCAGCACTTGGGCTCTAATGATTACGAACTTACATTCTCCCCTTATGAATACAATCCAGCTGGTGTAACTTTTGATGTGATGTTACAATATCTAGCTTCTCTGACCAATAGCCACCTTCAATAAGTTAAAGTTGGCAACAAAATGCTCAATGTGTACATAATTAATGGCATGCAGCGGCTTTGAGAAATAATTGTAAGTTTAGGAGATAAGCAAATTATTTGGCCTCCAGAATAAAGAATGCAATCCATCATTTTCCAGTCTCCTTGAATGTACATGTATCAAACAACCTATCAAGCAATGGCAGTGGCCTCTTCTGACTTGAAATCACACCAGACATTTTGCTATCATCTGATGCATTTGGCAGTGGCGCCGTGAGAATTTCCAGCATTTCTACAAAGGCAGCCTGCAAAAAGGAAAATACTTATTCTGTGGATAATACTTATTCTAATCAATTTCACCAAAGAAATCTCAAAACCGAATGAATCGCATCTTTAACATCGTACTACAAGAAAAGTTCTTGATTGACCAAAGTCAGCGACCGCAAAGGTAAAAAAGTATAGACCTGAAGTTTGGCTCAGAAGGATACAAAGATACTGATCAGGGTATGCACTGCTGCCTGACTAAGTAGTCTTGCAACATGATTTATATTTCCCTTGTACTTAACAACGTGGTGAAATTGTTGCAGATCAGAGGCCCGCGTCATAGGTCGACGCTCTTGTAATTTGGACTGCAAAGTTGTAGATATTCCATATGGATGGTAATCTCTTTATCAAACAAGAAATGTCACCAATGCTTAGGGGGCTTGTACCGGTATATAACATTCTTTATCATAAGGACTGTAATTCTGTTTTGTTTGAAAAAATATTTCAAAATGAAGGCTTCTTAAGAATAGTGCTTAAAGGAAACTGCGAGTGAGGCATATAATAGTACTTTTTCATCAATTGGCTTTATTTTAGGTGGTTGGGAGTAATATAATTATCGTTTTCAACATGTTTCAATTCTCACAAGTAACATGTTGAGCTCTTGTTGTTGAATGGTCTTGAACCCTTAACAGTATCTTACTCTCACCTATGAACTGGAGGGTGGTGTGCTTGGTTACATGGAAAAAAAAGCACTCCCTTTAACACTATAATTAGGCGCAATAAAAATAAAAAATGACCTGGTATTATGAATTCATGGTATTTACCCATAGTATTCATTTGGAATATAATCTACTTAAAGGGGGAATTAAACCAGCCTAGATCCATCTTAACTCTGGATCTACCAAGAGTCAAGAGGATCAAATCTCTTTTCACCTTAAAAGAAGTGTTCATCTCATAAACTTGAAGCTTAAAAACCACCTATACCAAGTCAAATTTATCTTAACTACCCAACAAAAATTAATAAAAATTTTAAAAAATATATATTATATCTTACTGACTCTCTAAATTAAATGTTTATTTATGGGACTTTGCATTATTCACTTTTTATTTAGTATTAATTTATAACATTGTGTTTCATCACAAGTGTACACGAGTGTTCTATATATAATGCCTCTTTATAACCATCTAGATACAAGCTCAAAGTAAAAGCACGCAGAAAGGCAAAAACACATAACGAAAAGCCAACAAAATGATCCATGTAAGGACGTTATAAATCTCGAATACCTGTACATGGCACATTGCAAAAGACCCTGCACCCACATTTACACCTGGTCGGAGAGGATCTTCAATCCACAATGGAGCTGGGCTCTGCCATTCATTTCGCCAGAAGATCTGACCCACATTTCCATCTCTTCCCTGAAAGAAAACAAAAATAAGAAAATGCTGCTAATAATCCAATCAATTGCTTTCATTAACAAGCATAAATAGGTAATTTCTTTTACCTGTAAGACGATATGTACACGTGGAAAGTCGATACATAATCCAAAGTAATATAAAAACCTAATCAGCAAGATTCCCAAATTCAATGATCCAGCAGTCTCCTGAAGCCTAAGTAACTGGTTTATGGCAAGGTTGGCCCTTTTAATCATAGTTTCTCCCTTTGATGAACCATTTGATGGTACTGAACAATCTTTGGCAGACAGAGAACTATTGCTTGCAGATTTGATTGAAACACCTCCGTTTCCAAGTTCATGATGAATAGTTGAATTGGATACAGAGGTGCGCTCTGTAGACACCTTAGATGAAAGATTAGATAAATCTTCGCTAAAGGAAGACCATGATTCAACTGGATTTAAGGTTGCAGGACATGTAGGCACATCCACAGCCGATGCAAGAACATGCTGCAGAAGAAACCACACAAATGGAACCAAAGGCTTAGTAAAATAAATCAGATAGATACACGTATGTTTGTTTTAATCTTGGAACGTGAACCATGAAGAATCTAGAGATTCATTGCCTTGCAACTTTATTTTATTGTAAGGAGTCATAGCACTTGAAACAAACGATATCACAAGTGATTAATGTCCTAGACAGGGATCTGACATTCTAACTCTTGAAACAAATTTTGAGTGCAACATATATGATATAGCACAAAGTAACATGAAAGGAAACATGCTATGGATACCTCTAGGTAGAACACTATCATCAAGTATAGAGAATAGGACCCCAGACCTCCAGAATATACATTGTTCAAGCTTTTATGATGCAAATATGATTTAAGTACGAAAACCTGCCAATGAAAAGTCATTAAGTACACATTCTAAAAGTGCAGTGATGCTCAATATAAAATACTACAAAACAAATGAATTAAAATCAAAGGAGACTTAATCATAGGTTGTGTTTCTCACCAAAGGAGCCAAAGGTGGGAACTGATGCAACTTCTTAAAAATGAACTCCCTTGCATCTGCACCACTATGAGTATATTTTTCAGCCTTGGGCCTTTCATCCCACTGGCCATCACTTTCAGTCCTAGTAGACTGGTCTCTTCTTCCTTGGATTGTAATATCAATGGCAACAACTTCCAAAGGAGATACTTTGTCTTCAGATGCAGCTGCTGGCTTGCATTTAAGTCTAATTACTGGTATATGTGCAGATTCTACTGTAGTAAGCCCTTCACACCAGCTGCATTCTCTCAAACGCTCAGCAAGTACTCTAATCAATGATGCTGGTCCTCTTTCAGCGGTCGGAATTTCCAATTTAGAGATTGGAGCTTCATATGACTTGTCAATCACGACCAAATCAACATCACTGTGAGAAAGGCAGAGTCCCGTTGCAAAGGAGCCAAATACCTGAAAACCGTCAGAAAAACAATGGTAATACATCCGCCTAACATTTTGATTTTAAGTGCAAGATTTTGAATGACCAGTAAAGGAATGACCAACTCATTGGAACATAACATCCCGATTTTATCTCGAAACCACGATTTTTTTGGCAGAGCCAATGTTTGCTTATTTTTACTGATATTTTCCCGATTTTTAAGATTTTTTGGTTTTCCGAACCCTTGCCGATTTTATGCTAATGTTTGCAATATTGAGAAAAAGTATCTCCTAACAATATACTCCATTTAGATGGGAAACAAATAAACAATTCCTGAAGAAACTAATGACCATATTGAATTGGCAAATTGCCAATCTTGATAACTGGTAAACCAGTTCGAATAGGTAGCTAATTTGAGTATTTAGCACCTGAGAACAATTACTAAATGCATGCTAGAATATACTATGCATATAATATACATTCCTCCAGCCAAGAAGGACATTTAGTAGAATCACAGGAACTTCACAACCCAGGCTGCCCAGTTGAAAGTTCAAAGCAATGCAAAATCTTATCAGCTAATCTGGCTGTCGAACAAAAAAGGAGAAAACACAGAATAATATGGAATAAAACAGAGAAACTCCAACTCACCTCGATATCTTTCTCAGGCCACAAGCACTTCACTACTTTGCGGACACATTCAACAGCATTCTCCACTTGAAGATAAACTTCTGAAGTAGGTCTCACATTGTGTGCAAATTCCAGTATCTCAAAATGAAGAGCATAAGCATTACATTCAGCACCTTCCAACAAGGGATGCAGAGGAGAAGTATTATCTCTAGAACCATAGAAAGGTTGCACTAAAGGGCATGGCATCCAATTGTATTGCTGAAGTGTGTCTTGGCCTCCTTTATCTCCACCCACTTCTGATGAATAAGAAGAATGTGTAGAACTGTAAAAGCTCTCGTGAATAGAGACAGGGGCAGGAAATTGCAGAATTGGAATTTGTGAAACCCATGGGAAAGGAGGTGCTGCAGGTTTGAAAGTTGTAGACATAAGAGATGGCAAATTCTTTTTTTGTACTTGCTGCCATATTTTCCTTCCGTGCTGCTGTTGCTTGTCAACAAGTTTCAACTTATTATAACACTGCAAGTGAGAATTCTGCATAGACCTACCAGCTCTGAAATTCCCCTGAAGTGAACTAGAAGTTGGTCTTTGATTCTGCTGGCCAATGGATTCAACATATAAATATCTTTGATTACCATATTTTATTTTTGGTTTGGACAAAGCCCCTCTCTCTTTGTTGTCTGAATATCCAGTAAACTTCTGATCTGGTAGCCTCGGGACATCACTATTTACAGCAGGATCTGGATTATGTAGACGCCTTTGTAAGCCATCAACCCCTGGATACATAACTTTACATCCCCCTGACTCATAAAATCGGAATGATCCCCCTGATTTAGAGTTAATTGAACCCTTTGCACTCTCACAGTCTTCTTTTCTCCCCTTCTCTACAGTGACCCACCTTCTGGAAAGATGGTGATTGCCCACTTTACTTGAAGAGATACGTTCCTTGTTATTTTCAGTCTGTTGTCGAGATGAATAGGCCAAACATTGTGGCCTATCAAGTTCAGTTAGTCCGGAATTCTTTCCAAAGAAAGCATGCCTTGGTTCTGAGATATGGACAGAATTGTGGGGCGGGCCATTCGATGCTGCCTTCGTAATCCCGTAAGGCTCATTCCTCGTATGTCTTCCTCTCGGGGTTTCAAGTGCCCCATTTGAATATGAGCCAGAAATAGAAGGCAGATAAACATATCGTGTTTGGATGCCTCTGTTATCAGTCAAAGTACATTTTGTACAGCCGTCTTTTTCTTTGGGTGATGCATTGCTAGCAGATGGCCCATTCTTCAATGCAGCACTATATGAAACAAAATAAGCATTTGGTTCCCCATTGCCTATTGAATCACCAGAACCAAAGCTATTGCAATTCATGCTCTCTATTTGGTGTATATTCAAATTCCTGCCTTGTGAATTCTTACTAAGAACAGTGTGCAAAGAGGACATACTGAAACAGTCTGACTCAGGTCTCAATCCTCCCTTATTTCCACTAATGCTGCAACCAAATAATTTGAGCAAGTTCTCGGCCTGAAAATTAGAAGTATTGGAGAGCTTTGTCATTGCCATAAAGTTTAACCATCAATTCCTAGCCAATAAGAGTCTACTAGATCCTTGGTGAACAGGTTTTGTGGCCATTCTACCTCTGTTGGAGACAACTCTAGAAGAATCTTAGATTGATCATAGTGGCAAAGTGCTGATTTAACTCTTTCTGCATCAAGAGAGGGCCTCCTATCTCTTACACAAACTCTGACCTGAGGGACACTCCAAGAAGATGGCCATAAATCTTATATGCACCAAGATTGAAATAAAAATAATTCCTGCTCAGATTCTATGACAGCTTATAATAAAACTCAAAAATTACAACACAAAACATGGAAACCATATATATAAACATCGGGAACTAAATATAGTCACAAACTAAAAAACTCTAAGCACCATAGGTGGTAAACAAGGTTACCTGGACAGGATACTTGGATGCTAATGTTTTCCCACTTCGCCGAGGTTTCAAATGCTCCAAATGTGATCCACCGTGATAAGATGCCTAAGAAGACAGAATCCAAACATCAAAAAGATACTATGAGTTCACTATTTCTATCAAACACAATCACCGCCATGATGGCTATGAAGACAGAATCCAAATCTCAACAAAATACGCCGCGCCTATTGCTTCTACCAAAGTCAGTTATTGTTTTCAGATTTATAACTTTGTTATATTATTTTGTCAATATGGGATGACCTGCCCTGGGAAAGCAATAAAGCACTTCAGCCATCTCACCAAAAATGCTCTCTGCAAGAATCAAGATAAAACTGAGAGAAACCATTCTAAGGCACTTTCTCAATCTTTTTTAGTATCCGGCTTTACATACTCTGCTTATGAAAACATAACTATAGTATTCGGCTTTACATACTATGTTTATGAAAACATTACTATGTGAATTAAATTAAATTAAAATTATACATGTCTAAAGATGGTCTTGAAAGCCTTATAAGGCCGAATGAAATCAAACTGAATTGACTTTATTTTTAACAACCAGATCTGATATCAACATGAAATGAATTCCGTTGATGACTCCCAATTAGGACATCTTTCTCTATGACCAATAAAACAACATTTTGGCTTCCATCTCCAATTTCACCCGATCATTTCGATTCGAAATATGTCCTACCCTAAGAAAAGTCCTTGACATCAGGGCGCGTTCCTTGAAGCACTTTTAAGGAGATAAATAAAATATATGTTTATATCAAAATGAATAGAACCAAGAAAAATCTGGAAGCAAATTAACATTTCTCCTGATGAAGTCCTACATTTGATTTTAATGTTTAAGTTGGTTAAGTGGAGGTCTCATACGTAACTCTATGCTTATGCACCAACCCCGAAATGACCGCCAACCTAAAAGGGAGTGAAGTTTGAACAATAAAAGCCTATCAAGTTGCCTCTGTGCCTAAACAACAGGCAGACACTACGCAAATGAGCATCAAATAGTTTTTCAATTAAATAGTCGGGACTCGGTAGTTCATGTCCATCACTGTGTTTAAGTTAAAAAGTTCTAACAGATTATTATTTCATCCAATAATGCATTATCTGTTTTTGATATGTGTAAAGATTTCTAAAGCCACTGAACTCCCTATTCATGTCAGCTAATGTTCATCATTGCCTTTAAGTTTATATGTTCTATCCGATTACTATTTCTTTAGGTTCTGCATTTCCTGTTTTTTGAAATCTCATTAAACTGAAAGGCTTCTAAAGGCCTGAGAATCTCAATTTCAACTAAAGCACAACCCCAATTTATGTAAATTAAATCCCAAAAGCATATACGAGAATCGAATCAACTCAATTAGTGCTCTCTGGCACAAAGTCCCAAGAATTAATGTGCATTGTCTACCTCAAAAACGCCATGCAAGCGCCCGTTTGAAGAACTGTAAAGAAACAACGGTAAACCAGGCTTTATGGCCTTTGCTGTCTCCAGACACTTCAGAGGTAGCCCTGGAAACATATGTTCATGCAATATAAACAGTAAGCACTTAAGGCCATATATGAACAAAGATAACAGACAAATGGCGTTTCTAATACTGTGAATTTACTGGACAATTCAAAGCAGAAAAAAATACTAGACCAAAAAGCTGGCGCTGGAGGTATTCTGGCATTGTCTCGTTGCTACAGATTAAAATAAACCCTCCCAGCTCAGGTGTCGGTATCGAGACCTCCTCTGATCGTGCCTGTGAGCGGGGTGGATGTTTCTGAGCGGATTCCATGGCGGCCGGCCGAGCCTTCGAAAATTCAAACCAGAGGCCGGACTACCTTCCTCTCCGCGGTGGCAATTCAAATAATAATGAGCGATTGGACAAAACTCTTACGTCCAGAATACAAAGCGACGCCTCGCCGCCCCGTTTTGTTTGATTAAAGCTGTTTCCCGGCATAAAAGGGCGGTTTCTCGAACCGCTGCCCCTGGTGAATTTTGAACGTTGGGAGTTCCCGCCGGCCGGGAAATCCCGTCGCGACAAGAACTCTAACGTCCTTTTCCTCAGCCACGTGGCAATGAGAAAGTATTCGTTAAGTCGGTTTTTTTTAATTTAAAAATATTGCGGATATTGCACCTTGGCCCGAGACACGTCGGAGCTGAGTGGTCCCTCCAGATTCTTTGAAAAGTGAATATTCCGAGTGATTCTTATCCGTCCGATGTTTCCACGTCTTCAATATTTCTGTAATTTATTTATTTTTATTTTTTTTGGTTTTATAGTCTATTTTTAGTCTCGTGTAGATTAAAATATTATTCATTCAATTTGTGAGAGCAATGTTTGATTATTATATTAAATATTACTTACAAAATACGGGGAGGTACAAATATCCATTATAAAAGGGAGGACTTGAATTTTCCACTCCTACCATGTGCTAATAAAATCTTTTACTAATTAATTAATAATTATAACTATAGTTAACTAAAGCTATAATTTTATCAAGAAAGTCATTTTTCTTTTAAATCTACTCTATTTTTATTCAAAATATCCAAACATTTGAGTGTTTAAATTATTTTTTTGATAGTGGAAATGGATTCAATCATCAAAAACTTTTTGAGCACCCAAAATGTTGAAGGTTGACAACTATAACCAGATTTCCTAAAATTTTTGTGGGAGTTCTCTTAAAATCTTGTCAGGACTTCCACAATTTTCTGGAAAATTTGTGGCCTTATTAGACTACTCTTAAAAAATATATATTTATGATTATAAATTTGCATGGAAATTTATAAATACAATATTTTTTGGATTTATATAATAACTTTTAGTATAATTTGGCTTGTTACTTGAATTTGAAGTAAAAATAGTAAAATTCAGCATAGGCTACCCATCCTTTTCATTTGGATTTTTCTACCCTTCATGAAATTTATATTAGGTAAGGGTTGAACTCAAAACAACAACAATGGCTTATTTGAAGAGACTTGAACCTTAATGAGGATTATGAACAATTTAGAGCTCTTTCATAGAATGTCTCAAAAAAATATGATGTTTTTTTTAATGAAGGTTGGGATGAACTCCTTTGGTTAACAAAACCCTAGGATGGGTATCAACCTAGACTAGGTTACAACACTTTGGCCATTGAAGGTTTCTATAGGGGTCGTTTTGGTAGTGGAAAATTCTTTGGAAATGGAATTTACCTATTAAAGTCAAAATTTTATGTGGGTTCTACTCAAAAATAGAGGCCTAACATGGGATTTTCTTTAAAAAAAAGCTATGGGGGCTCTAGAAGACGCAACTTATGTGAATCGAATAAGGAAACATACATGGCATCCCCTATTGTCCCTTCACCAAGCAAGTCTCTATCGAAATCAAGGGACTTATAGGGTTGCAATCAAAATGGCAAGGAGACGATGGGGGGATCTTGATTGCAATAAATGCAAATATCTTTGAAAAAGGGGAACTTTGCCTTTCAAATGTGCATCCTAAAGGTTGAATGTTATAATTGTTCACTCAATTCTCATATATCCCTTAGCATCATTGGACTTTTGACTTGATTACTAATACCTAGTCCCTTTTAACCTTTTTCTATGGAGCATTCATAGGAGCTCCAACTAACAGAGGCACACAGGGAATAATCTTCCTCTCTCAAATCATACCCTCAACTTCAAAACTAGCACTGACTAGTTGGAAAATAACCAAAGTGAGCTTATAACCCTAAAATTAGTCTTATTACTTGTTATTGAAAAGGGAATCTCTCATCTTCAAGTCGTAGGGGACTCTCTCCTTCCAATCCAATGAGTGAATGGAGATGTCAAACTAAGAAAATTCTTGTTACAACCCATTTATCAAGAAGTCAAATATCTACAACCTTCCTTTACTTGCATTGATTTTGCTCGTGTTTATAGGAAAAACAACAAGGAAGTTGATCAGCTCTCCAAGGATGGCCTCAATCTACAGGAAGGACATTAAGGGATCAAGGGGTTCCAATGGGAACACATTTCTAATTATTTTCATGATTCTTGGCTTTAAAACCCTATCTATTTTCTAAGATGGACTTCTAAATGACTTTTATAGTAATAATCATTGATTTTTTTGGAACGTTTTAGGAAGTGAATGCTAGTTTATGAAAGATTTATATTGACAAAAAATGGTGCAGATATTTTTTTACTATGCTCATCGAAACATTAGTGTAGAACCCCCTGAGATATAATCAATGAAAGAAAAAAATTTGTAGCTTGTGACTCATTGTTGATATCACTATCAACCAATATTGCTTTAGACTTATACCCCCTCAACAGGGATGATGGATATACCCTTCATGGTATAATATGTTCATGTCATTTTATTTTATTTTATTATGAGTTAAATTTTGCATTACCTTCAAAACTCAAGATACATCATTATTAGACCATTTCTCAAAACTAAACCAGCCTCAATCCGCCACAAGGGAAACTAGATTCGTTGGCTGATAGAAAAAGAGAGAGAATTTCAAACAAAAAGAGTATGTAGCTGATCACAATGGTGTCATATCGCAATAAGAGTACTAGATAAAACAAAGAAACTACAGAATAACATACTCAAGAATCTAAAGATGTCATGGGAGTAGGGTACCTTACACTTGTACCAACTGGCGTAGAGAGCATGAGCTCATATTGGAGGTGGCTCTCCAAGTGGGCCAAGCAAGCATCCAATCTCTCCAAGCAAGGCATTTGATAACACTGCACTATCTGGATATCATTTAGGAAGGAAATGATATCATTCTTATCTTCATGCTTCTCCTTTAGAACTCGACCTAATATGGTTTTCAGCTGGCAATGTAAGATGATGGAATGCAAGTATTGGTTCCTTCTTACCCTAGTATGACTAGGGTCAAAAATCCAGTTGGAGACCTCCTCCATAATTTTTATATCCAAGTAGGCATGATGATCATTAGTAGCATAGGTCTCCAATTGATGAATATCCTCCTAAATGTTAGAAGAATTCGTTGAGTGATAAATGGCAGTCGCTTCTTGGGCATGTGTTTGAGCACGTGACTAGCCTTGCTAGCCACACCTACTAACCCCTACACAGCTACATATCCTATGACAAGGCATTGTTATCTAATAGAAAGGATACCATACATAGAACCTGTTGAGATTGCAACAAGATGATGAGCTTAGTGGAAAGGAGTCGCCTTCACTAAGTGGGCCCGCAGGGTATTTTTGGCGCAAAGTCTATTTTTAGATTATGTCTATTTTTAGACATGTGGATCATGTTCTATGAGTTGCAGGATGCTATTTTTGGATGATTGGCCAAGTCGGGAAAAATAGATGGACTTCTATTTTTAGACATACTGGGCGGAATCTATTTTTAGATTGCCAGTCTAAAAATAGATATGTCGAATACTATTAGCTCTTAATAATATTTGGACTCTAAACATTATCTTATCCTCTTGGAGCACTTCAGTTTGATGCCTGGATGTGGCACATGCAGCTAACAAAAGGAATTATGTTATTCCTAGGGTTTAGTGGAGCTATTGCATGGTTGACTTCAGTTAGAACTCATGTGACAGAGTTTGGTGGAGTTGATGGGACAGTTAATGGAGTTGTGTTCAGTTTAACTTAGTTGAGCTAGTTGTATCTAGTCTAACTGATTGATACAATTAGTGAGAGTGGTATGAATTAATTATTAATTAATTCACTAATTATTAACTCATAAATCAACTAAATAATACATCAGTTAACTGCAGTGCATGGACAGTTTCAGTGGAGACCAGTGAAGAGGTAGGTGAAAGAGCAAGTGTGACTATCAGTTGTGACTATACTGGTGCATGAGAATTTCACACACATTGATTGAGAAGCCAATGAGGATTGCGCAGTACATACCAGTGGGATTTGAACCTGGATCTTGTAATTATCCATATTGGATTGCGCAGTAGAGGCTGGCTAACAGGTGGAGCAGATTGGAGCATGTGTTTTGTATGATCTGAGCTTGTGTAGTGTGTAACAATTGGAGATTGTACTGAGAGCTTGTGAGGAGTTTGTACAATCATTGTTACATGATCTCTATCATTATAATATACAGATAGTTGGGGGTTTTTAGCTTTAAGCTTTCCCATAAATATTGTGTTTATATGTGTGATTGTTTATGGTTTTAATGTGCGCATGCGATTGTTTAATTTCCGCAAATTGATGATCAATAGTATAAGAGGTTATGTATTATGCATGAAGCTCAAATAGTGTGTGATCAGGATAATCTCGGTGAATAATTCATGGTATTATTCAAATTTCATAGTATCGGACGAGTATTGATCATTGGAACAATTGCAAAACATTGGAAAGCGATTGCAACATGTCTTTGGTGGAATTCAAGATTTTAGTAATGTTTTCTTGGTGTCGAAGTTGTGATGTCTTTCAACGGATTGCGATTGGAGATTGCCCTTGAGGGCAGCTCGAATTATATTGCATGGAAGGACAGGATGGAGGCAATTCTAGATGACAATGGGTTGAAGGAGTTCATAGATGTTGAAGTCCCAAAGCCTACTTCTAGCGATGCTGCCGTAATTGAGGCTTGGCAAAAGAAGACAGCAAAGTGTCGAAGGATTCTGTTGGAGGGTGTGAAGGATCACATAGTGTCCAGCCTTCATGGTAAGGCTTATCCATTCTTGATGTGGAAAGCCTTGACAGATTTATTCCAAAGCAAGAGCGACCAGAGGAAGTTGGCGCTCAAGGATAAACTCAGAAACATAAAGATGGAGAAAGGCGACAGTATGCCCAAGTACCTCACGAAGTTCACCCAATGCAGGGATGAGGTGGGAAGTGTGGGGGTATTTGTTGATGATGAGGACTTGAGTGAGCTTGGCTCTCCTTGGGCTTAGAAGAGTTGGCATACCTATCGGGACTTCTGTCAATGGTCAGGAAAATTGCCAGGGATGGGAGCGACTTTGGTTGGATCTTGTGCAAGAGGAGATAAGCGAGTACCGGGGGACGGATCTTCATCGAAAACTACGATGAAAATTGCGCTTTTGCTGCCAAAGCAAAGAAAGGGAAGAGTAAGAAAGCTTCTCATTCCGGTGCGAAAGGCAAGAAGCAGGACATGTCCAAGGTGAAGTGCTTTCACTGTCACCAACACGGACATTACGCCACAAATTGTCCGCAGAAGAAGAAAAATAAGTAGGCTGCTGGATCTGCAGCTGGAGAGGCCTTAGCCTCGCAGTTTGAGCTGGATTTTTCATTGATCGCATGCTTGGTCTCAAGTGTGATGGGTTCAGTGTGGTTTCTGGATAGTGGTGCATCTTTTCACATGACAGGAGATCGAGATTTGTTTACTGATCTAGATGAGAAAGATCTTGGAGTGCACATCGAGATGGGCGATGATGGTAGATACAGTGCGACCGGTATCGATGCCATTTCCTTTGAGAGGGAGTCTGGTAAACCCTTCGTATTGAAGGAAGTGATGCATGTTCCAGGATTGAAGAAGAATATTATCTCTGTGGCGATGTTAGAAGAAAAGGGATATGATGTTGTATTTAGCGAGGGAAAGGCTTTCCTGCGCAGTAAGGCAACTGGTGAGACCCAGAGGATAGGGGTTCAAGTTAAGAACAACTTTATCAATTCTGATGGTGGCTGCATAACAATGGCGAGCAAGAAGAGCGGAGAAGGAGTAGTGACGGGATGTTGGCGAGTTATGGCAGGAGGTCGCCACACCACACTGGGAGCTTTGAAGATACTGCAGCAGATTTCTATTGGGCTTCCTAAAGGCACTCTTGTGCAGTCAGATCAGTGCAAGGGGTGTACCTTGGGAAAATTTGTGAAAGCCACCTTTCACGAGAAGTATAGTTGCGCCACGACGATCCTTGAGAGAATTCACACAGACGTGTGTGGACCTTTCTCAGTAGCTTCGACAGTAAAGCACAGGTATTATGTGATATTTGTTGATGATTTTTCTCGTAAGTGCTGGATCTTCTTCATGCAAAAGAAAAGCGAGACATAATCAAAGTTCTGTGAGTTCAAGGCGCTGGTGGAGAAAGAATCAGGGAAGCAGGTGAAGGCTCTTATGAGCGACAATGGTGGTGAATTCATCTCTGGCGAATTCAAGGACTTTGCAGCGCAGAAGGAATTCGAAGAGAGCTCCTAGCACCTCATAACCCACAACAGAACGGGGTTGCTGAGCGGAATAAAAAAACGATCGTGGGTGCTGCACGGGCGATATTGCATGATCAGGGCCTACCCATACACTTGTGGGTGGAGGCATGCAATACTGCAGTATATGTGCAGAACCATTGTCCTCACAGGATACTTGGCATGAGTACACCCGAGGAGGCGTTTTCTAGTAAGAGGCCTGATATTTCCCATTTGAGGATTTTTGGTTCACCTGTTTACATTCATGTGACGAAGGATGCTAGGAAGAAGCTGGAGCCGACCGCAGAGGTTGGGATATTTGTGGGGTACACTGATACGCCCCACAACTATCGTGTGTATTTTCCAGACAGTCGCAAGACTGTTGTGCGGCGGGATATCAAATTTCAGGAGGAGAAAGCCATGAAGTGTTCGCTTGAGAGGGAGCCACACTTGCATGCAGATGAGGAGCTATTAGTTCCTAAGGATGAGTCTCGGGATGTGGATCAGCCACAAGATGAGGTTCATGGAGTGGAAGAGACCACTCATGTAGCGCCAACCATCAGAGGGCGGAAGCGCACTACAGAAGCTGAGCGACTGGCTCAAGATGCAGAGAAGGTTGTAGGAGCACCTACATCACAGCGCAGATAGAGACAGTCACCTGACCGATATACTAGATACATGGCTCTTATGAGCAAGTGTATCGTGACAGAGCCATCCTCTTTCGAGGAAGCTGTGGAGGATCCCGCATGGGTAGATGCCATGGTGGAAGAGTATGATTCGATTGTCAGAAACAGTGCATGGGAGATTGTCCCGAGACCGGAAGGGAAATCAATGGTGGGTTCGAGATAGATCTACAAAGTGGCGAGGCCTTGACGGGAGTGTGGAGAAGTACAAGGCAAGATTTGTTGCACGAGGCTTTTCACAGATTGAGGGGATCGATTATGAGGAGACCTTTGCACCTGTCGCAAGGTATTCTTCCATACGGACGATTCTTGCTCTCTCAGCGCAGATGGGGTGGCACATTCATCAGATGGATGTGAAGACTGCGTTCCTCAACGGATTCATTGAGGAGGAGGTGTACATAGAGCAGCCTGAAGGTTTTGAGATCTTCAGCAGTGAGTCGCATGTGTGCCGACTCAAGAGAGCACTGTACGGGCTGAAGCAAGCACCTCGTGCTTGGTACACTCGGATAGACAGCTACTTCACCGGGCTTGGATTCTCCGAGAGTGAGGCGGATCCAAACCTGTACTAGATTGTGGTGGAGGGGAAGCTATTGATCATCGTACTGTATGTAGATGATCTGATTTTGACTGGCGATGAGCAGTTGATACTTTCATGCAAGGAGGATCTTGCACGAGAGTTTGACATGAAGGACTTGGGCATCCTTCATTATTTCCTGGGATTGGAGATTTGGCAGCGCAGCGGAGGACTGTTTGTTTCTCAGGGCAAGTATGCCCGGGAGATTCTGGAGAGGTTCAACATGCAAGGCTGCAAGCCTGTTGACACTCCTCTTCCTGGTGGTTGGAGGAAGGAGGATGCTACTTCGACGGAGGTAGTGGATGCCACTGTCTATCGACAGTTGGTGGGGTCGCTTATGTATCTGGTCAATACACGACCCGATATATGCTATGCTGTTAACCAGCTTTCGCAAGCTATGGTTAAGCCTACCAAGCTCTTCTGGAAGGCAGGCAAGCATGTATTACGTTATCTCGAAGGCAAATGAGGCATATGGATTGTCGTCACGAGATAGTCGGGATGAGGTGGCTGTGTGGCCTTCACGGATGCGGGTGGGCGGAGCCCAATAGGCAGAAAAGAGCACATCGGAGAGGATTTTGGTATCGGAGTCGACAACGGTTCTTGTTCAGCAGGAACGAGAGATCCGTGGCACTCGATTCAGTAGGAGTATATGGCGAGTTTGAGTGCATGCGGGCCTATATGGATGAGAAGATCTGGTTGGGTTGTTCGGTTCACACTTAGAGCCTACTGTGATTTATTGTGATAATCAGAGTTGCATCAAACTCTCGGTTAATCCAGTATTTCATGATAGATCTAAACACATTGACATCCAGTATCATCATATCATAGATTGTGTGCAGCGGAGAATCATGTTACTTTCATACATTTCTACGGAGGATCAGGATGCTGATATCTTGACGAAGGCGCTCACCAGGAGAAAATTCGAATACCACAGAGGCAGGATAGGGGTTGCAGATAATGCATATCTTGTTGAGAGGGAGTGTTGAGATTGCAACAAGATGATGAGCTTAGTGGAAAGGAGTTGCCTTCACTAAGTGGGCCCACAGGGTATTTTTGGCGCAAAGTCTATTTTTAGACTATGTCTATTTTTAGACATATGGATCATGTTCTATGAGTTGCAGGATGCTATTTGTGGATGGTTGGTCAAGTCGGGAAAAATATATGGACTTCTATTTTTAGACATACTGGGCAGAATCTATTTTTAGATTGCCAGTCTAAAAATAGATATGTCGAATATTATTAGCTCTTAATAATATTTGGACTATAAACATTATCTTATCCTCTTGGAGCACTTCAATTTGATGCCTGGATGTGGCACATGCAGCTGACAGAAGGAATTACGCTATTCCTAGGCTTTAGTGTAGCTATTGCATGGTTGACTTCAATTAGAACTCATGTGACAGAGTTTGGTGGAGTTGATGGGACAGTTAATGGAGTTGTGTTCAGTTTAACTTAGTTGAGCTAGTTGTATCTAGTCTAACTTATTGATACAATTAGTGAGAGTGGTGTGAATTAATTATTAATTAATTCACTAATTATTAACTCATAAATCAACTAAAGAATACATCAGTTAACTGCAGTGCATGGACAGTTTCAGTGGAGACCAGTGAAGAGGTAGGTGAAAGAGCAAGTGTGACTATCAGTTGTGACTATACTGGTGCATGAGATTTGCACACACATTGATTGAGAAGCCAATGAGGATTGCGCAGTACATACCAGTGGGATTTGAACTTGGATCTGGCAATTATCCATATTGGATTGCGCAGTAGAGGCTGGCTAACAGGTGGAGCAGATTGGAGCATGTGTTTTGTATGATCTGAGCTTGTGTAGTGTGTAACAATTGGAGATTGTACTGAGAGCTTTTGAGGAGTTTGTACTATGATTGTTACATGATCTCTATCATTATAATATACAGATAGTTGGGGTTTTCAGCTTTAAGCTTTCCCATAAATATTTTGTTTATATGTGTGATTGTTTATGGTTTTAATGTGCGCATGCGATTGTTTAATTTCCGCAAATTGATGATCAATAGTAGAAGAGGTTATGTATTATGCATGAAGCTCAAATAGTGTGTGATCAGGATAATCTCGGTGAATAATTTAACAGTTATTCAAATTTCTACAGAACCAAGGCCGCAACCGACTCCCCTGGAAAGAGTACCAACCAACCAATGCCCCCCTACTACAAACCAATAACAATACAAAAGAGTGGAGCCATAAAATCACCCCAGGGTAGCAGCAAAATAGAATGCATCCACCACACAGAAACTCGGCCCAACCTACATTCCAAATAACCAAGCAACCACAGGGAGAATATCATAGAAAAGAAAAGAAAAAAGGAGGAGGACACTAGTAAAATTAAACCAAAAATCCCTCACTGGGAAAGGAACAAGACCAGACATGGAAACAATTCAGTAACCACCGATAACCAAATGACCTTGAGACCCACCTAACAGGAATGTGACAAGAGAATAACAAGAGGGAAACAAAAAAATAACCATCCATAGACTTATACAAGGTAATGAAAAATATAAGGTAATATTGCTAATGTTTTTTCTCCTTTTTAAATATTTTTTTCATAAATTGATTTTGAGCATTACATTAAAAAATGAATGTGAGGGCTCCAATTTCCAATTTTTCTAAAAATAATTTTCCCTAATATTATAAGAAAAAAATATTTTACCTTGAAAATCACCAAAATTTTATACATACTAAAAATTTGAATATTTTACAAAAAAAATTTCAAATATTTTACAGTGTGCATATTAGGAACTAGTAAGATTCACCAAGGTTTCTAAATGCTAACATAAATTTCCATATTTACAAGTTTCCTTGGTCATGAGCTAAAGTTGGAACCTACGAGTGAGACTCCTAACTTATGTATCTTAATAAGAAGCATTTGAATTGAGAGTGAGACTTTGGATTGTTGTCTTGACCATTGATTCAATTGGATATATGACTTAATGTTGATGAAATCACTTGTTATCTCCTTACCTTTTTATGGGTTGTGCTCATCATGGTTATCTACTTCATCCAAAGCCCTTGTGACTTCAACCAACCAAAGGTCATCCATTCATTCATCAATAATCCCCAAGCACTTGTAACCTATGATGTCTCATAGTTATCTCATACTCGTATCATACAAAATTATATTTAATCATCCTACCCTTCCTCTTTCTAAGAGTAGACTCTTCAGATTCCATGAAATTCATACTCATTAAATGGTTTCTTCTTGCAAGCAATTGAGTGGGGAATCAACATGCAATGAGGATTGTCAACCTTGAAGTAGCTACAACAACGCTACATTTGGGTAAATGATCTTATCATTGTAGGAAGCATTCCTCAAGTTTGGCAACAACAATATCCTTAGAAGAAGAAGGAATTCCATGTGTTATATTGGAAAAGGCAAATTACATTATGTCTATGTGGCATCAAAGGGCATATGACTATTTGTGGCTTTGTTTACTAAAGCATTTGTAGAGATTCATCTATTGTCATTTCTAGAAGAGTTCCCTACATTCCCTATCAAGAATCGATTTATTCATTACTTGGAATCTTATTCTGATCGCTTCAACCTTAAAGATGGACTCAATGAGTGCATGGAATCTACTCACTATGATAAAATATGCAAATTGTGGAGAATACATGCTAAGAATAGGTGTGTTGAAGAGCTAAAGTGGGTATGCAATTCATTGATAGTATCCCTAGGAGAAAGTGAAAAGCCCGGTATTCCATACTTTTTCAAAGAAATCGAGAATTTCAATGAGGCTCATTCCCACCCCAAATCATGTTCAAGTGTTATACCCCCACAACATCTCTTTTAGTTTGAGATTCATAACTCATTCTAGTTCCATAGCTAGTAGCAAAAGAGAAACATGAAAGGTCAGAGTAACAGAGCCATATGCAGTACCTATTCTAGTAAATATTGTCAACCCAATAACCTTAACAAATGATCCAATCAATGAAGAACAATATCTATAGCAAATCCACATGTAGAGCTAATAATAACAATTATACAATTATACACAAAACAATATGCATATTTAAATAATAATGTTAAAACTACCATTGTTTGTGAGAAGCATATTGTATTCATTAAATGGGAAAAGAGGAACGTGAAATTTCATCTTAATTTGAACAAACTATATATTTATCATCATCTATAAAGAGCACACCACCAAAAATGATTCATTAGAAATGTGTACCATGCATTTTAATAAATGGAAAATGATGTATCTGCACATGTACCAAGTGTAAAGTATGAATTAAGAAACCACATACATAAATCATTGATTATGTATTGAAAAAAAAAAAAAAAAAATTTACATCCTCAACAAGTTAGAGTACATTTTGGTAGAATCAAAAACAACTGTCTAATGGCATTTCGAATTATTGTCACTTCTTTAAAAAGTGTTTCTTCAATTTTGATGACCATTTACACTTGAAAAGTGGAGATTTAGTAATTATCACAATAGTGATAATCAATTTATAGGCGTAATTGCATTTACAATTGACACATTCCTAATTTTCCACTTCAAAGATGAAAAAAAGTCTACCATATGTATCTTTAACATGTATTGAAAGAGGTGGCAGGAGTGGGAGGGGTTATCCTATGCCTCGATAAAATAGATACTCAATATGTCTAGAGATAGTGGGTATTGTGTCCAATAACCAAGTTTTACCTAGCATTATGGTAGAGTTCAGAAATAGCAATAACAAAGAAAATTACCAAAATATCAATGCTTGGAGACTCAATGATTGTAATCCGCCAGCGATGGAAAGCTAAAGAATCCCCAAGTCCATACCATCCTTCTATCCTTCAAAGGATCATTTTACAATCAATTCATTTCGAGCAAATTGATTCTTCAATGTGTACAAACATTTGAACACAATGGAAGATTCAATGGCTAATAAAGGAGCTACAAAGGAGAAAAGAAAACTAGTATTGGATCAAGGGTCGATTCTTCATTCAACCATCCCCTAATCATGGAAATGGAACAAAGTTATCATAGCAAAGTCAATAAATTCCATGTTAGTTGGATAATTGAACGAGCTTCCATGATGGAACTTGCTCATATATTCATTGTTTACACGCTCATCCCATCAATCACAGAGATCATAGCTCGCAACTTTGTGCAAGCATGCAAGGAAAGGTGGCAGATATCAATTTTTAGGCCATGCAACATTAATGAAATTAAGCTGTGTCTAAATTAGAATAACATATGGTGATTAGAGGCCATGAATAATGATAACAAGTGCATTTGGATTTAATTCTTCAAGGAAGGGATGTGTTATCACAAGTAAGGAGATCATCATTTATGGTAAAGCATTCAATTTGCTATAGGTTGGTGTTAATATTGTCATCTCTCTATATCTCTCGAATAACATTCAACCAAGTTCGTCGAGATTTTGGTCTAGATATGGAAGTTCTGATTTTCAATGGCTCAGGGTGGCATCTCAGAGGAAGGCAAGACTATTTAAGGTATGGTGTACTCCTTTAGTCTGTAGTTCATGTTTCTAAGGGTATATAATACTAAGCAACTCTGGCTATCATTCCTTGAAATTCAACGAGTGGATTGGCTTAACTCAACCATGGAAAATCTCAGTGACCAGCACAAGGAGAACGAGCATGTAAAAACCAACTAGCCACTAGAGACACTATTGGAATATGTCAAAGGGACGTTAATTACCCTTCAACAAAAGATTGCTGTGGAGGAGACAGAATGGAAATTGTTCCAATTTCTCATGGAAACAAAAGATGAACTACAACAAAGAAAATTGGAGCAATTTCAGTCTAAGATCTGGATTGAATTGAAAGCTTTGGACATAAGGGTGGTTGAATTGGAAAAAAACTTCAGTAGTGGTGACCAGTTCAATGTGGAGGCGGGTGGGACCAGTTTTGACCCTGCAAGGAAAACGTTTTGTCCTGCATGGGCAGCTGGAGCTGAGAATTACCTATTCTCCCAGATAAAAATAAATTTTATGTAATTTGACTTAGTCAAAATATTAAACATTACATTGCAACACTCTACCATATGAGAATTAGCACCTTTGGACACAAAAATATATATTTTTTCCAACTTCATATTCATATATATAGATATATATTCCTTATTAATAATATAATTTATATAATTTATAAATTTACAACCTTCAACCAAGAAGGTTAGCAATAAAAGTGGACAGATACAAGCTTCTATATTTTCGCTATGGACTTCCAAGGTCTATAACTAACCCTAATTGCTAGGGTGGAAGCGAAGCGGCCATTTGCTCAACGTGATGATGGAGGGTTTTCTCCGGTTCTATCAAAGGTTCCACTCTTTCCCTCGGCACGAGGGTATGAGATGATGTTTATATTTATAATATTTTTAAGCCTCTTTAGGCTTTAAGAAATACATTTTATAGACTTTAGCTACAACCAATCTGTTGCTTTACATTTTTAATTGCCCTAGGAGGCCTCTTTAAGCATTTTTACTGATGATAAGGGGTTATCTTTGTTTTAAATTGTTTAGTTTTCCCTCAGGTGGAGGGTTGTTTAGAGGTTGTTAAACTTTGCAAGAATTTAAGGAAAGAATGAACTACCATGAAAGATGGAAGGAATACCTCTCCATGAAGTATAAGAATATTGGATTAAATACCTAAAAACCCTAATTTTGGAGGTCATCGTTGGTCTTCAGTTCACAACCTATGATGCTGCATGTTGCAGAGTAAAAACAAAGTGATGTCATCGTAGTTTGAAAAACCCTAATTTTGGATGCCATCGTTGGTCTTCAGTTCACAACCTATGATGTTGCATGTTGCAGAGTAAATACAAAGTGATGCCATCGCAGTTTGACTATATCAAATGTGTGATGGTCTTTTTATAGAGGTGAAAAATAAAAAGTAAAATAAGATTCCTATTCTAGAAGCCTCGAGATTGGTATCTATTCTAAAGTGGTGGAGATTGGGCTCAAGCTATCGTTATCCTGGACCTCCTTCCTACCATAGTGGATCCATCCCATTCATTTTGGATCCACTTCCTCCCTTTATGGATCTCTCAACTTCCGATCTTTCCCTATAAGTACAATGCACTCAAAGAGAACATGGTTTCCATTTCTGACTTTTGAACTATACTTACATGTTGTCCAATTATCCATTGGAGACCTTTTTATTGCAAGGGTTTGGATCAAGGATCATTAGAAAGAGGCTTTCAACAACAATGCCTAGTTGTAATTCTCCTTTTCTTCATTCTTAATATAAATATATGTTTATTTACCATACATGTTTTTCATAATGTTTATTCCAAGATTCCTTGATCACTTACATAATTTATGGTTGAATCATTGATGTGTTATATGATTTGATCACTTGTTTATTTATGTATTTGTATGTCTCTTCTTAGATAATTAAGAGAGAAAGGTTGAAATCTACAAAGGACAATAACGAGGATCATCATCAAGCATTCCGGGAAAATGTATGGGCTATGCATCCCATTTACATCTATGATTTCATGATAAATTAGGGAATTTTTAAATATGTTTGTTTGTTTGTTTCTAGAATTGGTTTATGAGTCTAGGGAGATTTTTCATGTCAGTAGGATAATATTTGTCTTCCAAAAAAATTTGCGACTCCACTAGGGAGCAATATGCTCTTCAGTTTCCCTTGTTTCCTTAAGACCAATTGTTCCTCAGGCTTTGGTGAACTTTACTTGATTTTAAAGCCCTAGATCCTTTAAGTTTTTGAGAAAATTTATTATTTTTTCTTGTTTTCTCCACTCATCATGCCTCCCTTTGAGAGACAATGCGATGACATCGTGTTTTTTTCCTAGCAATTGTGACTACTACACTATGCTTGTTGTAAGCCCGCTATGGTTTGTTGAAAATTATAATTTTCTCAAGGTTTGTTTTCTCTGAGTTTGGATTTTCTCATTAGGGTGAAATTTTGATCAGTTACACTATATTGTAAGTCAATATTTTTTGGTTTGGTTTTGTTTAGACAACTTGTTGTGAAGATTGTTACTTTTATATTAATTTGATTATTTTCATTAATCCATTGGAAGAACATTTGTTTTTGTTGCCTTGATTATTCAGACTTGCTTGTTCTTTCTATAAAATTTGTGACCTTTTTCATAGTTTTGCAATTCATATATTTTGGTGAAAGTTTCCTTTACTTTTATAAAATATTAATTTATTTAACAAGAGTGAGTACTTTCTTCATTTATTTTGTGCTTGGTCGCAACTAGTACCCGAGAAATTTACATTGTAATTGAAGTTATGGGCATCAAAATTAACATTTTAAGACTATCTATCCACGCCCATATTTTGACACTAGCTACAATGAACATCAATACTCTTATTTTCCTAATACTGTAAAATGACAAAACTGACACAAGAGGAATATGCAGCAAAAACCAGTCATGACATTATTAGTTTAGTCAACAGGATCAGCTAGGCGATTCAGATCAATGCCCAGGCTCATATATTCTAGAGGGTTATTCGGCTTAGTAGTCTACAACTGGAGGTCTGCTACTATGCTTCGAAGAGCTTCCACTTCATCATCTGAGCGTGAAATCCTTTGAATTTGCTTTTCCATAATGGCAAGGTCATCGCATTCCACGCTGCTCTAGTTATGTAGCATCACCTGCAATTCAAATATATCTACCTTCAATTTTGCGTGCTCCATGTTGTATTGCTCACAAACAGAGGAGAACAAAGTATTTTAATCTCCATGTTGTATTTTAATATGGAGAGTTCCCTTCGATGGTGAGGTTCTTGAAATATTTTCTCGCCACCTGCCCCAACGCAGTTGAAAATTTGATTTCACCTAAGATGATCCTTGCTATAAGAGGAATACAATAATTTTAGCATGATTTCATGCGATTTGGGCCAGTAGAATGCCACGTTGAGCCGGTATATGGCCCCCAACGCCATCATGAGGAGAGAGTCCTTGAACGAGTAATGAATAATTGTGGGGTAGGGCTTGATAAGCAGGAGGTTGAGATACCGATGGGGATGGGGCATGAGGGACTTAGGAAGGGATTAACTAGATTATTCTTAGGCTTTGAATTAGGATTGGAACATGAATAGAGAGGGAAGGAATTGAAAATTCCCATGGTTACCATCAAGGGATAGCAGAATATACATCGACCCTGCTTATGTCATTTTTTCCTTTAACCATTTGGCAAGCCTTATCGACCATAATATCAGCATTTGAATTAAGGTTCCTAAGGATATGAAAATAATAATAAATAACAAAGGACTGGAGGATACCTTTGACTCATTGTAGCATCAAATTTAACGTATTATCCTCAGGAATTGAGTTTTTTCTCAAAATGTTTGATAACAAGGAAGGAGACTCCCAAGGTAAATATGTTTCTAACTCTTGGTTGTCGGGATAAAAGAGGTCCCAAGTAGAGACCATACACCTCATCCTGATTGTTGGATTTCGTTTCTAATCCTAAAGCATACTTTTCGTCTATTATTCCTTCGGGATTACAAAGAATCCCTCCCCATCCTGCCACCCCCTTAAAAAATATTAATTTTCACAAGAAGAAAGTTGCTTGAATTAATTTGTTTGATAAATTGAGTTCACCACATTGTTTTGTGCTTTCTCTTATTTGCAGAAAAGAAAAGAAAAAAAATGATATTTGCATTATAGGAGGTGTATTGTCTTTTGAAAGAAGTGTTTTTTAAAATTTTTGTTTGGATTAAAAGAAATTTTGGAAAATACAGTTTTGCATCTTAGGAAATTGAATGTGAAGATTTCTCCTTTCCTTTTTTCCCAAGAAAAAAATTGTAATTTCATTATATTCCAAAACAAAATTACATTCAACACATACACTGTATAAGTGCATTTCTTAGAGCAATGAATGCCCATCTAAAAAAAAACATAACAAAACATACAGTATAGTTTGAAACCATAGGTCATGGTATGCAACAAAAATATCATCAAGAGAAAATTTTTGGTCCACATAATGTCGCGAGGGAAAAAAAACATGCATATATGCTTGAAATGAAATTGACCCTCTGAGTGAGAGTCACCACAAAATTTGCACTGTTAAAGGGACCAGTGCTGCTATGGTCGTTGTCATATGTCTAAATTTGTCCTTCGGTGCATCAAAAAGTAATATGTAAAATGGATCATGTCACTACTTGGAACTAGTTCAGGCTTCAAAAAACCTATGCATTGTCCATATACGGTCAATGATAGAACTCAAAGTGTTCTGGTCCATGGAACTCAGTCACTTGCCATAGCCCCCTTTCTAGAAGAAGGCCTTCCTTATAAAGCTTGTATGCATCCCTGTTCCTTCCCTGTATATGTGCATGTAAGAGAAGTGTGTAAAGTCAAGACATAATCTTCTAATATTCATCATAATGTTTCCCAAATAAAATTTTATGCATTTTTGAACTGCATTGACCCAGTTTATCACCAGCATCGAATCACAAAATATTTGAAGTTTGTCACAACCCCTCTCAAGGGTATATGCAATTAGGTAGCTATAGGCTATGGATTCAGCCCAATTATTTGTTCCATTACCTATGCCAATTTTCACAAAATAAAAATTTTGTTATGATAGATAGAGAATAAATGCCCCGCCCGCTTGGTTTCCATCTTCCTATGTTGCTTCATTAAAGTAACACCAAGGCATTGATTTTTATATAGTCTCCTCTCTCATGTTTATGATGTGGTGCGTGGTTTTAATCTGAATTGATTGAGGATAGCTATACTCTTTGATGGAAGCTTCCCCGCGTATAAGGATAAGCCCGGAAAATCTCCTTATTCCTAGTTATCCAAACCCCTTAGTTGATAATAAGGGGGAATGCATAAACATGTATCTTAGACGATCATGCTCCCAATTTTGTCAAGAATCTACAAATCATGGCTCATTCCATTTGCATTGCATGCCCAAAATCTCCCTACATTTCTTCTAGACTTGTTGAGTGAAAGGAAATGTTCACTACATGGAAAAGACCGTCTAGCGGAGGTTATAATGGAGGTTTTTAGTGTTATAAGATTAGCAAAATTGTCCAAAAAACATCTGCTAAAACATTAGTTTGTGGGAACGGATTTTTTTAGTGGAGCTTATAACGAAACTTCATCACAACTAAAAAAATATGGGCGGGCGAAGTTTTTTATTTTTTTTTGGCGTGCTTTATGGAACAATAAACCCTGATGCACTACTTATAGACACATGTCGAACTTCATATATAATTAAAGGCACCGAGTTATTTAATTGAAAGAGCACCAAAACCTGAAATGTATACCACCCTAGTGCTTACAACAACAAAAAATCTCGGTGTGTTCAACTAAAAGAGATCCAAACCTTGAAATGTATACCGCAACGGTGCTTATATAAAAAAATCCCTGGATGTTCTTTGGTGAAGGAATGCAAAAAATAATTTTAGTTTCGGTGCTTTCTCTTAAAAACGCAGCACCGACATGTCTTGTTTACATAAACGCACCAATGCATTTGTTATATAGAGGGTTTGTTGTTGTTAGTTTTAATAGTGCACCGGGAATGGAAATGATATTTTGTAGAACAGGGGGGTGTTAGTTCTATGAAAGCATTGGTGTGTTAATAGTTACAATGCACCAGGGTATTAATTAAAAAAATTACAGGTGTTTGCAGACATGAAAGCCCCGGTGTCATCGTTTTCCAAAAAGGCATTGGTTATGCTAAAATATGACATCACAGTGCTTTTATTTAAAGTAAAGCACTGGTGCATTTTTATGTTATGAACGCATTGGTGTTTTGCATGAGATTTTCTCTTTTTTGGAGACATTGACCTATTACAGTGAAATTATTGTAATTTTTTAAATTTGTTATTCATTGACAAATCGACCTATATCTTATAAAAATATTCATATAAATTAATATTTGATTAGTGCATTTGTATATGATGTTTGGATTAATTTGTTTTATTATCAAATTTTGCATCTCTTCATTCTAATATTTAATCATCCATATATTTAATCAGTGGTGTAACATTTCACAACAACATTGGATAACATAGTACAATAAATTAAAATGTATTATATTATATATCAATATGAGGCTCTTTGTCATACAAAATGAGATTTTATTGGTAACTCCTTGTCTTTCAATTGGAACACTATGTCCATGATTACATTAAACAAAATGTCTAATTTTCACAAACAATTATTTCAAAAAATACAACAGGTTGCATTGATATCCAAATAGGTCATCATTCTTTGTTGGAATTGTTGTTAGTGCTTAAGCTACTTCCATGACTTGAGTTATTCGAAGGAATGTTTGGTTGATTCTACCGATTGTTTTCTTCTTCTTGATCTTGTTCCATATGCAAACATAAAAATAAAGTGTAATGAGTGTATATACATTGGTGAGAATAATAAAAATTGAAATAAATAATATACATCAATGAAAATCGAAAAGCAATGTACCATAGCAAGAAGTGACTCACGAATTATACACATTCTTTCAAAACCAAAACTCATGCCTTCTTTCAACAATTGTTTTGTTGGCGTAGTTCCATACTTTGTTTCCTGCAAGATTTATACCCCATAATAACTTATATATTTAATATAAAGGATTTTTTTTTTGTTTTCTCAATTATAAACTTGGAGAAGTAAAACAACATAGATACTTACAAATTCCACAATTAATTTTGTATATGCCAATATATACTCACAATCATTATTTAACCCAATGTCAATCAATTCATCTAATGGCTCTTCTTTGTATGTTAGCACCTACTTGAAGACATTCAAGGATGGTTGTTGTAAAACAACTTAAAATATACAAAAATGAAACCTTGAGTTGTTCTAAGGAAATATTAACAATAACTCACAAACTTTGAAATCGACCCTTTCTTCCTTGTCGTCTCGTTTTATGTGATGAATGAGTTCCATCTTGTTTTCTTTTCTGCAAGAAAATACTTGAAAATTATCATTTAATGCTAAATTATTTTTTTATATGTACAAATTGAATCGTGATTACATATATTTGAAGCATGTTGTTGTTGAGATGGCTTCTCCTGTGATGGAATTATGTCTATTTCTTTGACAATCTCCTTATACACTTGTTTGGACATTCCTACTGACATGTTTCGTATATTACCACGTTGATTATTTGGGATTTTCATAATCTTCATCAAAAAAGTAATAAACTATTTTTATAATGATATATGAAAACTAAATATATCAAAACGAATATTTATAAAATAATGGTTTGTAGTAATATATACATATAATTCTAGAAAAAATATTTTATACAATTAGGAATATTACCTTTTGAATGATTATTTTTTGTTATTGTATGTTTTTGTTATTGCAAGTCTGACATCTATCAATGGCCATTGCTCTGGAAACACTTCTTGTAATTTAGATATAATTTCATTCTTAGAATCATTGCATTGATTTTTGTATTGTAAGTGGAAAGTACGTCTATACATTTGTTCCACTAGATCCCTCATAGTTCTGTAATAAAATATCTCATTTTCATTAACCTCCAACACCACTTCAGATGAGCTAAGGACCAATTCATCGTCATTTACATGTTCCATAATTTTTCTTTTCATAGAACGACATTAATATTTTCTTTCGTAATTGCTCCATGTAGAACATTAAACATATATGAATTAATAGATTGTTTGAAACATGTTATCTAATATTCTTAAGTGTGTTATTAATGAAAATTAAAAAAAAAAACTCATATCGAATAGTATTTTTCCATTCACTTGATTTATCATTCTACAATTTTTTCTATCGGTCTTTTACACTCTTCTACACTTATATTAGAAATAATCTTATTGGTGTTCTTCATTTTGTGACCCTACATGACACACACCAACTAATACATATTAGTTAAACTTACATATAGTTCAACCATATTAATTTTGTAAAGAATTTACAAAGAACTTGCCTTCTCTGATTTTTTTGATTTGTTGTCATTATGTCGATCAATATTTTTGTTACTTGAGACCTTTTGAGACATTTTTTATCAATATACAACCTGTACCAATCAATACATAATCCATTAGATTAAATGCATTGATGTTGAATTTTCCATGATGTTGTTGAATGTTTTAACGATGCTATTAGGAATAGGCATGTCGGTGCATTATATTACACCGAGAGGAATGATGAAAATGCTAGACAAAATCCAAAGTGTTATAATATATTGATATGTTTTGTTATTCAGGTAGCCCCAGTGTGTTACATTACATAGGGAACACTACGAAACATATAGTCATTTCTTAAAAATTGGAGTGTTGACGGTGTTATTTGTAAGACTCAACGCACCACAATGATTTAACGGTGTTATTAGGAACAGACATTTCGGTGCATTATATTACACTAGGAGCAACAATGAAATAACTAGACAGAATCGAAAGTGTTATAATTTACCGGTGTATTGTATTGGTGCGTTATGTTACAGATGGCACGTCGCACAACATATATTCGTTTTTTTTTTTTAAACAGAGAGGGCCAACAAGGTTTGGATCTAATTCAATAAGTGATTCCCCTATGTCAAATGCCCTATATATAGTAATTACACAAACACATTAAATCTAAAATTCCTAAACTGAAAAATCCTAATTGTGAAGTGGTAAAGAAAGTTACGCCATAAAGTGAAATTTTGCAGGAAGAAGCAAAGGTTTAAAGAAAGTATTGAATTTTTTTATTTATTTTATTTTATTTTATTTTTATTTTATTTTTTTATTTTTCTGAATTTTAATTAAATTTAAATAGGAACAGAGATCGCAAAAAGTTTTACTAGTAAAATTTATAATAATTTTTTTTATTATATAGAGATTTTTATTTTTATTTTTTCCTAAATTATGAATAAATATAACAGAAATTGTAAAATATTTTGACAGTAAAATTTAAGATTCTTGTTATTCAAGGTTTTGAGTGAATCACCATACCTTTCAACTTTTGATCTTTTGATGGATCCAAAATATTATGCAGCTCCGATCTAATCTTCTCTTGCAAATGATCTCTCTTTTAATTAAACCCTAACATAAATTGTAAATTTTTTATTAGTAAAATAAACAATAAAATTTAAAACTTACTATGCAAGTTTTTGAGTGAATCGCCATACCTTTTAGTTTTTGATCTTTTGAATAGTTGTGTTGCTCTAAATTATTCTACTGCTACTGCACAATGCTCTTGTTTTATCTCTTTTGTGAATCACTCCCTTGAAATTTTGGGTAAAATAATGAAATAGAGAATAAATTTTTACTATTTTAAAGACTTTATGAAATTAGATTTCAAAAAATCAATTGTTGCTCCGTTTTTTTTTTTTTTTAACCTCCACATTGGTGCGTTCAATACGTAAGTGCACTGACATTTCTGGGGCACCATATTTTTTCAATGCACCGACATAATTCATTTTTTTTCATTTTCGAAATCTTGAAATGATGTGATTATTTTTCTAATGCAACGGTGTGGTCTATATTTAAAAGAGCACTGAGACGGTTGAATTCGTTTTTATTTTCTAAATCTGGGAAAGAATTGCATATCAGTGTTGTTTTTTATTTAAACGTACTGATACTCAGTTTTTATGTGAAAGAGAATTGATATGATAACTTGCTTTTTATTTTTTATTTTTTTCATAATGTTGGAAACTAGCGAGTATTATTTAAACGTACCGGTGATTTTATTATTTAAACGGGTCGATGCGATTTATTTTGATTAGTGCACCAATGGGGTTTAAAAGCTATTTGAAATTCTATTTTCACATAAAATGGCATATTAATCTCAAATTATCATGTAGGGCATATCCACATGAATTACAGTAGTTCATAGTATACATTTTCCGCTTAAAGTGTCTTGTTCTTGAAAAATGGTTTCAAAACTATATTGAAATTTATATTGTGGTTATATGGTTCTCGAGATTAATTTATCTATTCACGCAAAATTTTATTTCTGTTTTTTCTCAAATACAGGGACAAAATCTCAATAATATCAAATGGTCAATTCTTCAAATTTTATCTCATTCCATATTGTTGATCAAAATCCTTCGTGGAGTTCTCCCTTTCCATCTCGAGTAAGTTCAGATTTTATTTATATTTCAATTATCTAATTGAAATTATTTATTTTAATCCATGTCAATTTGAATAAAAATGTATGCAAATTATTTGCAAGATCCAAATTCATAATCAAGCTCATATGCAAAAAAATTACTCCGTATTATTTTGAAAAACGTTGGAATATCTTATCAGGAGCAACATATCGCAACAGTTGGTAGATGAAAATGGACAACCTCATCACCCTGCCTATTGGAACATCGCATCTTCTAGCCGCAATCCCAGATCAACGATGGTAATAATTGTCTGGTATACTGAAATTTCAACAAACCAATTGCATTGTCGTGCTTACTAATATCATTGATATTGTACTAATGACGTTCAATATTTTTTGAAATTAGGATTCTAGTGATAATGAGTGACTCATCTACCATCTTCTGGTGCACCCCACTACAACGTTAAATCAAGATAAGGCTACATTAAGAACAAGGCTTGGATAAGAAGCATAGAAAGAATGGTTGAGTCAACCACCTATTCAATCCCCACTATGTCCAGATTCACCAATTAGGAATGACTACAGCAATAGCATTTCTTCATCACAAGTTGGAAATGGAGGCAATCAAATGGAGGTGGGTATGGATGATTACTTACAAGATATGACTTTCGTGGAGGCAATGTTGTTAGATGCATTTTGTTGGGGTCCTGTGATTTGGAAGATTGGCATACCAAGTGACAAGGCAACATCGAAACCAGTGTTTAGAGCTCTAGGACCTAGCCTTCCTAGTCTCAGAGAGGGATCTCTCAATTGTTTTCAAAGGTGTAAGCTTGTTTTCTTTTAAGGGTTGATTTTAGGCTAGTTATGAAGCATGAGTTTGTTTGATTGTTTTTTTGGACATGATGATCTAGGCAACATAGATAGAAAAGGGAAATCTCTAAGTCATTGGGCAATGGAGTCAAGTGGAAATTGTAACAAGTTTGTAAAAAAATCAAGGGTATCAGAGGGAAAATCTAACTTGGCTATTGGATCTACAAAGTCTTTCAGGTGAAATGAAATGAACATTAAAGGTTTAGAATGAAAAGTAGAACTAAGGGCAATTAAGAATCCTTAATTATATGTACTTCTCAACAAAGGGACTTAAAACATTATTTGAACATGAAGAGGAATTCCATAGACAGGGATAACCATAAATTCTAGAAATCACACTTTAGCAAATAACAATTCCAAGACAAACTTTTCAAATAAAATCTAAGAGTCGAGGAACGCTCTATTTCATCCAAATATTTCACTTTCAAGGATAAGAAAACATTCAAGATTCACAAATAACTGCATTCATAGAAGAGGGAACTCCTAGACATCTTTGATTACAGCTATAAAGACCTTCAAAACAATTATTTAAGCAAGTACAAAAGGTATGATCAAAACAGACCTCTTTGGCAAACTTTGGACAATGGTACTTTGAAGGGAGACTTCAGAAACAATTTTCAAGTAGCAGCAACATTCTTGAGCCCAACTGTGTTGAACTATTTAGGAAGTAAACAAGCATAAGGGTTCTAAAGAGAAATTAAGAATTCTCTAGAATTCCTTAGTAGAGGAAAACATAAAACAGTGGAGAGTAAAGAGGTCTAAGGTGCTTCTAGGAGACATTTCTTAGCCTAAAATTTTTACTCTACTGTAGTAAGAAATGATGAAACATAATGGAAAATAGGAAAAAAAATTAACAGATTAGAGTACTTCACCAACAACCAAGCTCAGGGATCCAGTGACAGAGCTTTCTCCATCAACAAACAAGTCAAAACATCCACAGGTTCCAGAACATCAATTTTCTTTCAACTTCAACAGAACTATGTATTACTTCTAAGAGTCATTAAATGCCAACTTTACAATGAGTTCCAATGCAGTATTTATGTTTCAAATGAGGAGGTGGAATTGATTTAGGGTTCAAAATGTTATTAATTACAGATTAAATGCATTTCTAGCCTTGAAAACCATGCAAGGCATAAGGCAGAAATAGGTGCAACTATTTCTCTGTTTCAATAACTCTATCTTAACTTCTGATAGAAAGATAGGAGAAAAGATTGAATTTCACGACTTATTCTTATATTTATAATAACTGTCCTGACTGATTAAAATATCTTCTTTAGTGTAATAACTGACAATTTTCCCTTTGAGACAGAAGGTAGGCTATAGGTGGCAACTAGATCTTTTAGAGAAATAACTGCCTCTTGTTGATGTATTTGAGGCCTTTTAGCCTAGTTTTCCTTCATTTCATCGCTAAACTGTTTTTAAGGCCTGATCTGCTTTTTTGCCTTCATAACTCATTATGTTGTCTTTATCTATAATATGCATGGTTTAAGTCTTTTAATCTTTCATGCTTTTGACTTAACCTCTGAACTTTAATCTCTCTGATACTCTTCATTAATCTTCACTGTTTCTTCCGTTTTGCTGGTGTACAAATGGCTTTCTGCGCTGGAGGGTTTTGAATGAATGGTCGATGCTCATGACACATCGCCTTAAAAATGGAATAAATCCTTTCTTATCCCTTTTCAGCATTGTTTCGACCCAGGATTGTCATCCTCTTCATTTTTTTTTTTGTCACTTTGCTTGACCTGTGGAGAGTCGTACATTAACCCGCTCGTTAAAACCGCAACAGACATTAAAACGTTATGAAAACCGCGTTGTGGTTTAAACTACTGGGCCGTAGCCCAAGCAGGAGCGGCCGCGCAGAAGGTTATTGTGAGTGAGGTTCCACGAGTTGGTAATGTATAACAGTCATGTCGAATTCAAATAATGGCACAAAAAGGTGAAGGTGGTTTTGGGGGAAAACTAGTGGTTTTCATGTTGGAAAAGGGTGGTAAGCGGTGAAGGCCCATACAAACGTGACATGGCTATGGAGGTTAGACGTAACCCTGGAAAAAACCACTTATTTCGCATTAAAAATGCACAAAAGGGGGGTTGAACGAGTTTGTGTGCGATGCAATCTTGGTCGTTCAATCTGCGAGGAGACGTGCAGATCAACGGTCAGCACGTCACGCGATACAACACCGAGGCATGGGGAGAGGATGGAGTGGGGCCAGGGCGAGACGAGTTCTAGGCCGTTGGATATGGGGGGGGCCAGATCAACGGTTAAGATTAACTGCGGGGGGACTGGGGGGGTACGAAAGGATCTTGCCGGTGGGGTGCCTCTGTAGTGAATGGGGGAATACTGGCCGTCGGATCTTGAGAAGATCAACAGTGGAGATTAACTGCGAGGGGACTAGGGAGTACGAACCACTTTGTTCTGGTGCCCCCTCAATGAACCTGAGCCGTTGATCTGGGAGGAATGGATGGTTGGGATCTATTCGCAATTTCGCACAAATCAGAAATGATTGAGAGGGTCAGCGAAAATGCGAAAGAGCGATGACCGTTGGATCTGGAGGATCAACGGTCAGGATTTCATCGCAGGGAAGCGGGTGGAATGGAAAGGTGGGGCGAAGGCCGAAAGGGCGATGATGCGATGGCCGTCAAATTTGGAGGAATGGACGATCCAGATCTTATCGGTGGATTGGCCATCGGAAAAAAGGAAAACAGAAGCATAACTTAGAAAGTGCGATGCGCTGATCGCCGATGGGCTTAGCACTCGGTCGCAGTGGCGAGTCATATGGAAGAAAAAGGGGTTAGGGCCTAAGCTGAAAAGTGGTTAAGTCCTTCTTTTAATAAAAAGGTCGGAAAATAGGCCTAAAAAGTGAGTTTTTTAGCCTTTTTGAAGTTTCGATAGGATAAAAAAGGTGATTTTAAACCAAATAAAGGGGACTTATAAGGTTTAAAAAGGGATTTTTAGGAAGTGAAAGAATAATTGAGGGGGAAATGAGGGAAAAATGGGGGAAATGAAAATGGGGGAAAATAGGCTAAAACAGACTTCTTTTTGAAACAGAGGGGTGATCTTTTTAGAAGGCATAGATGAAGTTTTTAGTGAATTGATAGACTTAGGATAATGAAGGCTGTGAGATTTCTAGAACTCACAATGTTTTTGCAAAGTTTGTTTCTAGAAATCTGATATTTTCAACTTAGTCATCTTTGAATAAGATCAAAATTATTGATGACTAACACATTCTAGAATGATAATTTAGGGAATGGTGCTCATATCACTGATACCTTATTCGAAATCCTGAAATCTATTTCCACCACCCCTCTCTTTGGAAATGCCAGCAAGTCAAAGTCTACTCAATTAGAGACAACGATGTTGTTGTACAATGTGAAAGAAAATTTTGGCATGTTCAATGTATGTTTCTCAACAATATTGAGGTAATTGACTTGCATGATCAATCAAGTTTCGTATATTTTGTCACACAATAAACTTAAAAATATTTGATTTTATGAATGTTAAATATTGACATTGTACAATTATATTCCCCGCCAATTGCAGGATATTCAAAGATAAGTTTCTTTTGAGTGATAATGTCTTGTCGAGTAGCCGCGAAGAGGCAAACTAGTTGTTGAAAATGTTGGGTGTTGAGTACATATCATATTATGCATGTCTGAATGATTGTATTTTATATAAAGGATAATATGCAGACAAAGAGATGTGTCTAAAATGTGGGCATGACAGGTATTGTAATTTAAAAAAAAAAAAGGGTAAATCACATGGTCCTCATCATAAGATATTGAGGCACGTACCTATAATAACAAGGATTCAAAGTCTTTTTCACTGCAAATAATTAGCTATGTTGCAGGGATGGCATGCTTCACACAGAAGTGATTCATGTTGAGATTCAACAAGAAAATTTCAGCACCCACGTCTACTGCATTAAGCACCTACACTAGGGTGGGGCCTACAGGGCTAAATTTGGTGCATGTCTATTTTAGCTATCCCTTAATTAAGATGGACAATAAAATGTAATCTAGTCTCAAAATAACTTGTAATAGTTAACTGAGAGTGATAAACTCAGTTAGCTCATGAATTTTGAGTTAGAGGTAGTTGGTGAGGCATGAAGAGTAATTCTATTTGTAACAAAGTTCAAAGTGCAGTGGTGCATTAGTTAATGCAGTTTGTAATCAATTTAACTCAGTTAAGTGAGTAAAACTCAATTGTGCTAGTTGTAACTGCTTGATACACTAGTGAGAGATAAAGTGAATTAAATATTAATTCATTCACAATCAACGATCTCACATGCAACTGAGTATTTACTATTATTAGTTGCATGCATGTCAGATCCAGTGGAGACTCAATTGAGATCTAGGTGAAAGGGAAGTTTACTATCAGTTATAAGATTATTGGGTTGCACCCATGCAACCAAACATCCATTGGAGTTCCCATGATACTTGCGCAGTCAAAGAAGGCCAAAATTCATATTCTTTAGGGATTTCATTCATCAAGGATTGCGCAAGCAAGGCAGGTTGTCTGGAGGCAGTAAATTGGCTAAGTATTGGTCAGTTTTTGTATGAAAGTATGAGACAATTATCTGAGTACAGGAGGGCTCTTCTGAGAAGAGTTGTATGTAATTGTTTCATGATTCCATTCTGAATATACAATAGAATATAGTGGGGCTTTGAGCAGCAAGCTTTCCCCGGGAAATTATTTATGTTGTGGCTTGATTGATTCTTCTTTACTTCATGTGATTGGTGATTGTGTTTTTAAGTCCACAAAATATTTTAGAAGTGATTCAGTACTTAACTTTAGTACATTGTTAGATCGGATTGAATCCATGATATACATGCTTGTTGTATAATTTATACATGGTATCAGAGCACGGGAAATCGCAATTGTGAAAGAGGAGTTGAGTTTGTGACTAGATAGAATTCAAATTTGCAGAAAGACTTTCTTGGTGCTACAGTTGATTCAAGATCGAAATGGCTTTCAATGGCTTGAGGTTGGAGTATGCACTCGAGGGCAGCTCAAACTATATTGTTTGGAAGGACAGGATGGAGGTAGTACTCGAAGACAATGGCTGAAGGAATTCATTGACAATGATGTTCCTAAACCCGCTGTGACAGATGCCGCAAATCTTGATGCATGGAAAAAGAAAGTGGCAAAGGCGAGGAGGATCCTATTAGAGGAAGTACGAGACCACATTATCTCAAGCCTCCATGGGAAATCCACACCATATGCAAAGTGGAAGGCTTTGACGAATCTATTCCAGAGCAACAACGACCACAGGAAATTGGTGCTCAAAGATAAACTCAGGAAGATCAAGATGGAGAAGGGTGACTCCATACCAAAATATCTAACAAAGTGTGTCCAATGTTGGGATGATTTGTGGAGCGTTGGTATAACTATCACTGATGATGATTTGGTGCGCTTAGTGATGGGCCTCTAAATTAAACATAAATTAAGGCCTATCTAACCTTGCTTAGGCCCATCTACCTTTCTTATGCACATAAAAATATATATTAAATCTCTCCTTCTGCACTTAATAATGTTTTCTTATGCTTTAACATTTTCTTAGGAAGGTTTAAAGGTAATTGCATATTTGTACCTAATATTGGTTATTTTTGTAGAATATTGTGAGAATATTGGGCAGATTATGTAGATTTGGAGAAGGAGATAATTTAGGGACTTGCTCCCTGCCACTGGAAGATAAAGATTAAAGAATAAATTAGCATAATGTCAAGAAATTATGGAGAAATATTGGAGAGATTCAAGGGGGTTGTCAACCCTCCTTAACTATCAAAGGCATCCAGGCAAACTGAAGACGAAGTGCACCCAATCTATGTTTACTTGGATTCAAGTGGACTTAATCACTATTTTCAAGGGAGTTGTTGGTAGTTGCCCTGTAGAATAAATAGAGTAGAGCTAGAGCTAGAGCTAGGAAGGATTTGATTCTATTCAGAAATTTTGTTGCAAGCTATTAGGATTTTTCTGTTTAAGACATTGAGGATGTAATAAGACAGTATTTTTGTAATGCAATGAGTAGTTATATGTTGTTTTATTGATCTAGTTTCAGGGAGCGAGGCTCGAGGGTTAGGGCCCAACCCATGTGCCTAAACTTCTCTGCTATTTTCATTCTTCCCTTTTTGTCATTTAGATAGTTTTGTTTCTGTCATTTAGTTAGTTATGCTTCTGATAGTTTCATATTTGTTTAGTTTTTCCTTTCATTTTGTTGTTGTAGTTCTTCATTTGCTTACGAGAGTAATAGAGTAGAGGAAAAATTCAAAAGTTGTGGTCAAGCCTTCCCCTCTCATATCTATCAATAGAGTTCGAGCAGGTTTTACCTTCCCACAAGACAAAAAAAGGCTTTATGTTCGTTGTTTTTATCATGCATTTTATCTATTTTTCCGTGCATGAATCTGTTGGTGTCCCGTGTTTTGATAGTTTGGCAAATCAAAAGACAAGGCAAAATCAGAACCAATCTTTAGAGTTCCAGGATCTAGTCCTCCTGTTCTCAGAGAGGGATCTCTCAAATGTTTGTTTGCAAAGGTTTATCTTGTGTGCTTTGAGTATTGGTTTTAGACTAGTTATTAAGTGCAGGTGTTTGTTTATTTGTTTGGTTGAATTGATACAACAGAACATGAAAGGTCTAGGAAAGATATATAGAAAGGAGAAACATCTTGTTCATTGGGCAATGGATTCAAGAAGAGGTCATAACATACTCATCAATGGATATGGGATATCAGAGGGAAAATCTAAATTGGTCGCAGGATCCTTTGGTTTTGGAATGAGACGGACATCAATGATTTGGAAAGAGAAATTTGATTCTCAATGAAGGGAACTTGAAAACATAATTTGAACAATAAAGAAATATTTGATAGACAGGCCTAACCATAAATTCTACAAACATTCTTTAAGCAAATAATGGCTTCAAGACAACTTTCAAAATGAAATCTAAGATTCGGGGAACACCCTATTTCCTCCAAGATTTTATTTCAAATGACTTAGAAAACATAAAAAGATTCACAAATAATTGCAGTCATAGAAGAGGGAACACCTAAATACATCTATGATCACAGCTATAAAGACCTTTAAGCCAATTGTTCAAGCAAGGACAAGGGGCAAGATCTGAACAGACCTCCTTGACTTACTATAAGCAAAATAACTTCGAAGGGAGACTTCAATAACAGTCTTTAAGTGGCAACAGACAAGCAGGGAGAACCATAATTCATGCTGAAACCAACTGTTCGAACTATTAAGGAAATAAACAAGCATGAAGACTCAAGAGAGAGGTTAAAGACTCTAAAATACTTCAGCAGAAGAAAACATGAAACAGTGAAGGATGAACAGGTCTAAGGTGATTCCAAGAGTCATTTCTTAGCCTAAAAATTTCAACCTACTGTAGTAAGAAATCATGGAACATAATGAAAACAGGGGAAAACATTAAACAATTCAGAATATTTCACCAATAGCCAAGCTCATGGATCCAATGATAGAGCCTTCACAGAAACAAGCATGCAACAACATCGTCAGGGCTTCAAGACTTCAATTTCTTCCTCAACTTCAACAGACTATGTATTATTTTAGAGAGTTCCAATATTACAACTATTGATCAACCAACAACCAACCTTCTTCTAGAGAAGTATTTATAGAAGAAAGAGGAGGTGAGATCTGATAAAAGATTTCCCAAGGAAATTAATACAAAGTAATGACTTCTCGGCCTTTGAGGGGCTCGATGAAGAAGTTTACAAACGTTCTGTCTATATTAATTGTTTTACATTTAAGATTAAGCTCGGTGGGAGCTTTTGTTGACCTTTGAGGCTTTTGCATCATGCTATAGTAACTCTGCTGATATTTTTGTCATTAAATTCTTTCAGCAGAATTAACTGTTTGGCTGCATTGAGGCGAATATCCGATTTTTCTCAATAATTTGGGCCTCTGTTTGAATGCTTTTAAGGCACATGTGGCACTATGGTAGCTGGGAGGAATCAATCTACCTCAGATGTGGCGGTGGAGGCTTTCCTGTTTGATAACACTTATGATGTTCCTTTAACTGTGTTTTAATTCTAGGGATTAGGCTTTTGATAATCATTCTTATCCGTAATCCCCAAATTATCTTCAATCCTTATGTTCTGTTGTGTTTTGTCTTCGACATTGATACTCTTTTAATTGTGATTTTAAATCACAGTGTCTTGTTGATGTGTAGGCCGCGCAAGGCTCTCAAGGCATCAATGCCCATGAAGCATCGACGAAACGTGGATCTTGAACCCTGCGAACGGTTTCCCTTTATGAATCAAAGGTGAGGGAATCCTCATTCCCGACCTTCGGCTTTCTCATTAATATGACGGAACAAACCATTCAAACCTGCAAAATACGAAAAGAATTAACAAATCCTGCGTTTGTGGGTTTAACTGCTGCAGAGGATGTGGGGAGGAGCGTAGCCGTTGGATGGCAGCATCCAATGGTGGAGATCAGCCAGGAGAAATAAAAAACGATAGGGGAGGGAAGAATAATACGGAATGATCTGGGACCGTCCGATCTGGACACGTGAACGGTCCAGATCCAATCGGAGGATCGCAATCGGGGGCAAAACTTAAATGGCGCCGATGTACAGGGAAACGCTGATGCGATTAAGCGCTGGCTGTCGAACTGCAAATCAGATTGACGGCGGAGAGTGAATCGGAGGGGTTAAAAGGGCAGAGGAAGGGTTACTGATTGGAGCAAATTAGGGTCGTTAGATGAGATCAAACGGACGGTCCGAATGTAATCGGAGACATTCAATCGACGGGGAAAGAAATTGCACAGCGCTGAAAAACTCGCAATGCGATTGAGCGATGACCGTTGATCTGAGGATCAGATCAACGGTGGGTAATTAATCAGAGGGATGGCTGATCGGGGGAACAAACAAATGTACCAAATGAAAAAATGCGATGCGATGTAACGCAGGCCGTTGGATCGGCTTACGATCAACGGCAGGGATTGGTTTTAAAGCAAACTGGCGGAAACCCTTTATGATATACAAAACTCAAAGTTTTCAATATGATCCAAAGTTTTAATACTTTCGGGGCAGGATATATATTTATGGTATGGTCTGGCGCCCGACTGCAGGGCCTTTGGTCTTCATGAAATACAATATGCCCGAGGCGTTATAACAAAGGGCTAATCACAATCAAAGCCTCGGGCTTGGGCTTTTCAATCAACCCATTGGAATTTTGTGATGCGATAAGTGCTGAAAAGGGTTAACGCTTGGTTCTAGCCCCAAAGCGTATGGTGGGGAAGTGGTTAGGACTTAGCCTAAGGGGGCTTAAGTCCATAGTAATAAAAGCTTGTTTTTTATGAATTTTTTCATAGTTTTCAATGGATTTGGGGGTTTCAGAATAGTTTAAAAATAAGTTTTAAACTATGTAAAGAAGATTTTTGCGAATGGGAGAAGGGAAAACATGAAAAGTAGAGGAATTTTATGGAGAAAAAGGGGAGCAAATGAAGGTTAGTTTTGAGTGGA
Source organism: Pinus albicaulis (assembly GCA_034641835.2). NCBI lineage: Eukaryota > Viridiplantae > Streptophyta > Pinopsida > Pinales > Pinaceae > Pinus > Pinus albicaulis. The sequence goes on along the minus strand of CM076579.1, from coordinate 277,715,950 downwards.
GGAGGGGAAAAATGATGATTTTGCAGCAGTCTTTTCTCATGAAATCAGCAGACTTTCTGAGTATAAAAAGGGAACAGAAGTGAAGATTTGGACAGAGGCATGAGGCCTTCAAGAGTCTTCAACAACCAACACTTTTTAGCAATAAAATTTGTTCCTTGAAGGCTCCAAAAGCTTTAGCCACCTTTTGCTATAACAAATTTTATAGGTGGCTAACAGTGGCTCCACTTGGGGATGGTGCCTTCTTGAAAGCATCAAGAATTTCAGACTTGCATTCTCTGGGTGGTTGACCTGTGCCACATCCATTGTGTTCTCTGGGAGGCTAACCTGTGCCTCATCCATTGGGCTGCCCTTCCTTTGTTGGGATGATCTTGCTTTGAAAACATATTAGCAGCCATAAAAACAATGGATCTTCATCAATACAAGCTTTCTACCTACCCAATCTTACTGATCTAGCATTTTTTCTTCATTTGAGTGCACTTGGATTGGCAAACTCTCTTACAACATTTTATTCTTTTTGAAAGCAGGAAATCTAAACTATTTCTACTCCTTATTTCTCCATGGACTCAGATTAAACATTTGAGCCCATATGTTTCTCTACCTAATCTATTGTCTGTTGGGATTAAACTGTCCAACAGACTTCATTCTCTAAATTCTACAACAGAAATTTAAAAAGCATTCAAGCCAAGATTAAGCTATTTGACTTGCTGTGATCTATGGCATAAAAACAAGCTGCACATAGATATTATTTTGCAAAAAATTTAAAACAAAAATGAAGGTTTAAGATCTAATTTTTCAAAGCATTTCCTTCCTCTTTTTTACAGCTCTGTTTTGACTTTTTCTTGAGTTGTTCTTTGCTTATCCTCTGGTTCAGATTTTGAGCTAATTAGAACCAGATTTACCTCTTCTTTGACTCATAATTTGAAACAGATTTGAGTCATCCTTTCTTTGATATTTTAGGTTCAGATTTTGAGCAGGTTTGAACCTTTAATTTCTATCCTAAACTATCTACTGATAAGCCAAGATTAAACAGTTTGGAAAATCTAATTCACTAACCTATCAGCAGAAAATTTAAAGCTAATTAGTCATGATTAGGCTGTATGACTAACTAGAAGTGTGTTTTTAGGAGTGGCATTTGAGCTTGCACACTTTCAGATTTTGTTTCTCTTTTTTTGTACGGGGCAATACCTTTCTTGTTTTACAATTTGCCCTCTTTTCTCCTTTCTATTGTTTTTTGTACTTTTCTTTTTATTTCAAGGCAAAAATCAACAAATAACTAAATGCTCAAAGCTGAGCTTTATTGACATTCCTATCTAACCTAATCTAACTCTTGAAATAGTTCAGCTCTATATAGTACAATAGTGCCAATGTAGCTAGTTAAGTAGTGACAAAAAGGGGTAGAAAATCTGACTGCATGTCAGAGATAACCATAGGGTACTTTGAATGTGGGTCTTTGAAACCAAGGCCACCACCAGTGGTGACCACTCCTAATGTATCTGGCTCTTGCAAAGGGTCAATGATTGGGAACTTGAGCTAATCAGGGCCTCCATATATTCTGCCATAGGATCATAAAAAACATGATCTAAACTTTCTTCTTTTAGGCCTTCCATGACTGGTAGGCTATCTGCATCCTTGACAGCTTGTTTCACTCCATCTTCAATGTAGCTCTTGAAATCATATTCATCCTTTTCCTGCGCATCAAAAGGCAGTGAAATTTCTCTTTGTTTTGGGGGAGGGAGACTTTCCAAAAATTCTTTAGGGTCTCTGAATTGGTATGATTGTTCTTGTGAGTTTAAAATTTCAATTTCAATTTCATACTTTTCAACCACCAATTCTAAAAAAACTTTCTTAAGTTCAGGTTTAGCATTGAATTGTGAGCTGAGAAGAACAACCTTTGGAAGGTCCTTACATTTAAGCTTTACCATTATACTTGATATTCCACAACAAAACTCTGCTATGGGACTTAGCTGCATTTCTGTAGATTGTTCAGAGCCTTCTATTAGTGGAGTTATTAGGTCTTTTGGGATTGTGGAGTCGCCAGGTGGAAGATTTTGAACTTTGCTGTCCACCAACAGCATGATTGGGTTTTCTTGATGCATTCCTAGGAGAGTTTACAAGGACTAGGGAAGTAATAGGCCTACTGGAGGCCAGTGGAGTCGCCATGTGGAAACTTTTTAGCTTTTATGAAGGTAAAATGTTTTATGGTTCCACCACCATATTTATTATGAAGCCAAACTGAAATATTTTTGGGTTTTTCTGAGTTTCTATGGTTGTTTGAAAGACTAATGAGTCTATAAGAGCTTCCTAGGCAACTATGAACTCAATGGTCCCACTGTGATCGCCATTATGTTGGTGTCCCGTGTTTTGATAGTTTGGAAAATCAAAAGACAAGGCAACATCAGAACCAATCTTTAGAGTTCCAGGATCTAGTCCTCCTGTTCTCAGATTGGGATCTCTCAAATGTTTGTTTGCAAAGGTTTATCTTGTGTGCTTTGAATATTGGTTTTAGACTAGTTATTAAGTGCATGTGTTTGTTTATTTGTTTGGTTGAATTGATACAGCAGAACATGAAAGGTTTAGGAAAGATATATAGAAAGGAGAAACATCTAGTTCATTGGGCAATGGAGTCAAGAAGAGGTCATAACATACTCATCAATGGATATGGGATATTAGAGGGCAAATCTAACTTGGCCGCAGGATCCTTTGGTTTTGGAATGATATGGACATCAATGATTTGGAAAGAGAAATTTGATTCTCAACGAAGGGAACTTGAAAACATAACTTGAACAATAAATAAATATTTGATAGACAGGGCTAACCATAAATTCTACAAACATTCTTTAAGCAAATAATGACTTCAAGACAACTTTCAAAATTAAATCTAAGATTCAGGGAACACCCTATTTCCTCAAAGATTTTATTTCAAATGACTTAGAAAACATAAAAGATTCACAAATAATTGCATTCATAGACGAGGGAACACCTAAATACATCTATGATCACAGCTATAAATACCTTTAAGCCAATTGTTCAAGCAAGGACAAGGGGCAAGATCAGAACAAACCTCCTTGACTTACTATAAGCAAAAGAACTTCAAACCATAAATCATGTTGAAACCAATTGTTCGAACTATTAAGGAAATAAACAAGAATGAAGACTCAAGAGAGAGGTTAAAGACTCTAAAATACTTCAGCAGAATAAAGCATGAAACAGTGAAGGATGAACAGGTCTCAGGTGCTTCCAAGAGTCATTTCTTAGCCTAAAACTTTCAACCTGCTGTAGTAAGAAATCATGGAACAGAATGAAAACAGGGGAAAACATTAAACAGTTTAGAATACTTCACCAACAGCCAAGCTCATGGATCCAATGATAGAGCCTTCACAGAAACAAGCATGCAACAACATCGTCAGGGATTCAAGATTTCAATTTCTTCTTGAACTTCAACAGACTATGTATTATTTCAGAGAGTTCCAATATTACAACTATTGATCAACCAACAACCAACCTTCTTCTATAGAAGTATTTATAGAAGAACGAGGAGGTGAGATCTGATAAAAGATCTCCCAAGGCAATTAATACAGAGTAATGACTTCTCGGCCTTTGAGGGGCTTGATGAAGAAGTTTACAAACGTTCTGTCTGTATTAACTGTTTTACATTTAAGATTAAGCTCGGTGGGAGCTTTTGTTGACCTTTGAGGCTTCTGGGTCATGCTATAGTAACTCTGTTGATATTTTTGTCATTAAATTATTTCAGCAGAATTCACTGTTTGGCTGTGTTGAGGCGAATATCTAATTTTGCTTAATAAGTTGGGCCTCTATTTGAATGATTTTAAGGCACAGGTGGCACTGTGGTAGCTGGGAGGAATCAATCTGCCTCATATGTGGCGGTGGAGGCTTTCCTGTTTGATAACACTTATGATGTTCCTTTAACTGTGTTTTAATTTTGGGGATTAGGCTTTTGATAATCATTCTTAGCCGTAATCCCCAAATTATCTTCAATCCTTCTGTTCTACTGTGTTCTGTCTTCGACACTGATACTCTTTTAATTGTGATTTAAAATCACAGTGTCTTGTTGATGTGTAGGCCGCGCAAGGCTCTCAAGGCATCAATGCCCATGAAGCATCGACGAAACGTGGATCTTGAACCCCGCGAACGGTTTCCCTTTATGAATCAAAGGCGAGGGAATTTTCATTCCCAGCCTTCGGCTTTCTCGTTAATATGACGGAACAAACCATTCAAACCTGCAAAATATGAAAAAAATTAAAAAAAATCCTGCGTTTGTGGGTTTAATTGCTGCAGAGGATGTGGGGAGGAGCGTAGCCGTTGGATGGCAGCATCCAACGATGGAGATTAGCTAGGAGAAAGAAAAAAGGAGAGGGGAGGGAAGAATAAGATGGAATGATTTGGGACCGTCCGATCTGGACATGTGGATGGTCCAGATCCAATCGAAGGATAACAATCGAGGGAAAAACTTAAATGGCGCCGATGTACAGGGAAACGTTGATGTGATTAAGCGCTGGCCGTCGATCTGCAGATCAGATCGACGGCGAAAAGTGAATCAAAGGGGTTAAAAGGGAGGAGGAAGGGTTAATGATCGGATCGAATTAGGGTCGTTAGATGAGATCAAACGGACGGTCCGGATGTAATCAGAGACATTCAATCGGTGGGGAAAGAAATTGCACAGCGCTGAAAAACTCGCGATGTGATTGAGCGATGACCGTTGATCTGAGGTTCATATCAACGGTGGGTAATTAATCGGAGGGATGGCCGATCGGGGGAATCAAACAAATGTACCAAATGAAAAAATGCGATGCGATGTAACGCGGGCCGTTGGATCGGCTTGCGATCAACGGCGGGGATTGGTTTTAAAGTGAACCGACGGAAACCCTTTATGATATACAAAATTCAAAGTTTTCAATCTGATCCAAAGTTTTAATACTTTCGGGGCATGATATATATTTATGGTATGGTCTGGCGCCTGACTGCGGGGCCTTTGGTCTTCGTGAAATTCAATATGCCCGAGGCGTTGTAACAAAGGGCTAATCGCAATCAGAGCCTCGGGCTCGGGCTTTTCAATCAACCCATTGGAATTTTGAGATGCGATAAGCGCTGAAAAGGGTTAGCGCTTGGTTCCAGCCCCAAAGCGTATGGTGGGGAAGTGGTTAGGACTTAGCCCAAGGGGGCTTAATTCCATAGTAATAAAAACTTGTTTTTAATGAATTTTTTTAGAGTTTTAAATGGATTTGGGGGTTTCATAATAGTTTTAAAATGAGTTTTAAACTATGTAAAGAAGATTTTCACGAATGGGAGAAGGGAAACCATGAAAAGTAGAGGAATTTTATGGAGAAAAAGGGGAGCAAATGAAGGTTATTTTTGAGTGGAGGAGGGGAAAAATGATGATTTTGCAGCAGTATTTTCTCATGAAATCAGCAGAATTTCTAAGTATAAAAAGGGAACAACAGTGAAGCCTTGGACAGAGGCATGAGGCCTTCGAGAGTCTTCAAGAGCCAAAACTTTTTAGCAATAAAATTTGTTCCTTGAAGGCTCCAAAATTTTTAGCCACCTTTTGCTATAACAAATTTTATAGGTGGCTAACAGAATCCGTTGGTTTGTTTGCAGGAATAAGTATCAACAGTCCCAGAAAATTTCATCAAGTCATCCCGCTTCATTTTCCATCTATGTTTTCATGCCTGAACACTGTTGTTGCGCCTTCTATTATGTCCTTCTTCTCTCCTTAACAGCTGCCAAACCCTTTTTTATTCAAAAAACCCATTAAAAGTTTGACCTCCACCCTTGCTCCTCGAACTTCCCGCTACCGTACTTCGCTCATCGGAAATCGCAACTTTTATTTTGTTCCCATTAATACTTACGGCTCTCAATGCCGATTGCAATATCCTCCGTACTCCTCCACATCGCAAATTGAAATCACATTTTTAATTTGTTCCCGTTAATACTTACCGCTCCCGACGCCGATTGCAATATCCTCCGTACTCCATCGCATCGCAAATCACAATCACATTTTTATTTGGTACCCATTAACACTTACCTCTTTCGATGCCAATTGTGATATTATTATCACGCTCCTCCACTAGTCCCACCGCCACGTCACCCATCGCATTTCGCATTTCACAACCTTTTCCCCTTTTCCTTTAATACTTACAGCTCCAAACCTCGATTGCGATATCGCTTTGTACTCTGCCACATTGCTAATTGCAAATCACATTTCATAGTCTTTATCCCGTCGCAAATCAGATTTCGCAATATTTATCTGCTCCTTGTTAACACTTACCGCTCCTATCTTCTGATTGCGATATTTTGATATCGCATATCACAAATCGCAACCTTTGCCCTTTTCGCAAATCGCATTTCGCTCCCATTCCTAAACTGTACTCTCGCTTCTCCAACATCGCACTTTTCAAAGAATTCCACTATAAATCATTTTTTGCGCTATAATAAAGTTATAGTAAGGTTTAAACCCCCTCCTTCCACTTCTAAGCCTTGTTTCATGTGTTAAGCCCTCCATTAGCCTCTTTATCCTTTTTCCTCCAAGTTGCGACACTTTTTCAATTAGAATTAATTCATGGATAGTTTAGTTGCATGGATAGAAGAATGGTAGATAGAGCATAAACTAAATTAGTTTCCTTCCCGTTATTTCCTTTCTGCAATTTAAATTAGTTTCCTTTCTGCCATTTATTTTCAGCAAGTTAAATTAGTTTCCTTTCTGTCATTTCCTTTCCACAATTTAAATTGGTTTCTTTTCTGCCATTTCTTTTCAGCAAGGTAAATTAGTTCCTTTCCTGACATTTATTTTTAGCAATTTAGTTTAGTTTCCTTTATGTCATTTCATTTCTGCAATTTATTTTAGTTTCATTGAAGTGTGACAAACTTCATTGAGAACCTCTAGAAGTAGCACCCTTTCATAGAGCGGAAGAGGATGACATGAGTAGAATGCATATGTTGTGTATATAACATTGTCACCTCCAAGTTTGTACGAACCCCGGGTTGATAAAGTAAAGTAGGGCAGCCCCTGGGGAGTTGCAAAAATCTTGGTGCAATACCAGGGCTCACCACTTAGCTCTCTTAGGACTTCCCAAGAGTTGGCACAGTTATCTGGACTCTGTCAATGGAAAGGAAAATTTGCTAGATTGGGAACGAATGTGGTCAGATTTGGTGTAGGAGGAGTTCAGACGAAAAACCAGAGATGGATATTCATCTAAGAATGAAGATGAAGAAGATTGTGCTTTGGCTGCCAAGGCGAAGAAGGGGAAAGGGAAGAAATTCCATTCCAAATCTGAGTCCAAAAATGAAAAGAAGCAGGACATGTCCAAAGTGAATTGTTTTCACTGTAACGAGCATGGGCATTATACTACTAACTTTCCACAAAAGAAGAATAACAAGAAGTCTGGAGGATTTGCAGCTGGTGAAGCTTTTTCCTCGCAATTTGAGCTTGAATTCTCATTGATCGCATGCATAGTGTCAATTGCATTGGTATCTGTGTTGTATTTGGATAGTGGCGCTTCCTTTCACATGACGGGAGACAAGGAACATTTTAGTGACTTGGAGGAGAAGGATATCCAGATGCATATTGAAATGGGTGATGACGGGCGGTACAGTGCTAACGGGACTGGTACCATTACCTTCCAAAGGCAGTCAGGTGAACCCTTTCAATTAAAAGATGTAATGCATGTACCAAGTTTGAAGAAAAATTTAGTCTCAGTCGCAATGTTGGAGGATAGAGGTTATGATGTTGTTTTTAGTGAATGAAAAGCTTTCCTGCGACACAAAACAATAAGACAAGCCAAGAGGATAGGGATTTGAGTTAAGAATATCTACAAGCTGAGGTAGATGGCTGCGGAGCAATGATGGGCAAGGTAGACAAAATGGTGAGCCGGGATGAGGGCGAATTATGGCACAGGAGATTGGGCCATCTTCACCATGGAGCCTTGAAAGTCATGCAACATATTTATATTGGTCTTCCTAGGGGTACACTTGCACAGTCAAACACATGTAGGGGATGTACTATTGGAAAATATGCACCATGCATTCACAAACCAACAAGGAAATCACACTTGCAACCTGTTACCTGCAAGTCTTCTTGTTGAAGTTGCTTGTTCCAACCTTCCTAAATTGTCCTTTACTTCCATTTTGCTTTTATTGTCTTCCATTGTCTTCCTTTATCCAATAATATAATGCTCCAAGTGTGAAACATAATGAGAGAATAAAGAGAGCTCCAAAACTGAATTGACAAAAGGTCGTGTACTAATCCTTAGAATCCTTTTTATCACAGAGGCTTTTATTTTCTTCATTCTCCTTCATTTTTAATTCAATTTCATCCTCATGCAAATTAGTGAATTTTCATCTCCCTTTTCTCCCGGTTTCCTTTATTTTCATAAATAAATTCCAATTAATGCCTTTTTTCCTTTGCCAATTTCCTTACCCATAATAACCGAAAGTGACATCCACTAAATTTTTTTGCCCAACATTCAACTTGGAATATATGTCCCACAACATTGGTCTTATTATTTTTCCTTTATTAACTTTATTACATGAAATTTTAACCTGGGGCTATTACAATGACCTTTAGAGGTCCTCCAATCTTGATGTTATTTTGAAGTTGGAATCTCAAGTTTTGGCAAGCCCGAGCTCGCAAACCATTCTCCCTAGGTTTCCTTTGGTAAGTGGCTTTATTAAGGATCATTGTATTAAAGTCTCAAGTCAAATCAAATCTCTTGATGCTTATTCTCCTCCCTCACTTGGTAAAGCCCCTTTGTTTTAAGTTTCATCCCAAACCCTTGACCTCATTTGGGTCCACTAAGGCTTCTTTGTGGTCCCTCAACCTTGTTACTCCAATTTCACAAGGATTTCTTAGAAACCCTATTCTTCTATGATTCTTTGGTTTAGGACACTTCTTATCAACAAATAATCCCCAACCCTAGGTCTAGGTCTCCTTTTATCCCTTCTTAGAGAGGCATCCATATTGCTTCTAAAGCAAGCAATCCCTATCATTATAATCTCTCATTTAAATAATCTCTTGGAATCACTACCTTTACACCATTGATATATTTCTCCTAGTTTTTTCCGTATTATCGGGACTCATCCCATTTGTGAAAGTTTGTAAAGAGTAGGGAGATTTAGTTGAGGTGATAGCGGGCTATTGCTCCATTGTTTCCACTTAACCCAATAGTTGATCTTTAGGAACCCCTCCTATGACCCTTGCTAGTTTGAGTGGTAACAGGGGCAAAAGGATGTAAAGATAGTGTTTTTTCTCACAAAACCATCATCTTTTGATTTTACTCATCATGCCATTTCCAGCAATAGCTTGTAGGTCATGTGGCTCCTCACGGTTTAGGAGTTATGGCCTTCTAAGGTTGGATCCCCGAAGTCATGGTCATGGTGCCCCAAATAAATATTATTTTGGTCCAATTTTGTCTTAAAATTTGATGAACATATTATGGATCTTAGCTATTAGAAATTGTTGAACTTTTCGGTTCTTAAAAGAGGAATTTATTCTTTGAACATTGCTTCAAGAAAGGGAGTTAGAGTCGACCCCATAAAATTAAACTTAAAAAGTTTAATTTGTCTAATTGAGATCAGGACGACTACATTTTTTTGGGGTATTTTAGGGTAGGTCGACCCTCCTTTTAGCCCCTTGGACGTGTATATCTATGGCCCTAAATTCCTCCCCAAAAGTATCATTGTACTCTCATATTTTCTATGATTTTCCTTTGAAATCTCTAAGGCCAAGAGGAGAAATCACAAATTTGATTAAAGGCCAAGGATAATCTCGTTGGGTGTGAGTTTTTTTTTCTTTGTGTGTTTTACGGCTCATTGATCATGGTTATTCTGGACAGAGTAAAAGGTCTATTGAAGGGTTGAGTTCAACCTATTTTAGGTTGCTGAGAAAGGGCCACAATAGGGCCTGTAGTAGCCATAGGAGGAAGCTGAAGTAGGGCTTGTAGCAATTGTAGGAGGAGGTTGCAACGAGGCTTGTAGCAGCCATAGGGGGAGGTCACAAAAAGGCCTATAGCAGTCGTAGGAGGAGGTCATAACAAGGCTTGTATCAGGCATAGGAAGAGGCTAAAATAGGCCTATAGCAACCCCAAAGAGGGGGCTGAAGTACCCCTATCGAAGACACTAAATATTAGGGTCATATTAGCCTCAAGAAGAGAGTAAATATTGACATGAAGGAGGATGAAATTAAGGGCAAATCAAAGGCTTGTTTGGGCCACTGTTGGTAGGTCAAGTTTAAGCCTGTTTGGTCATCATCCAAGTGACTGAGCGAGGCATGTTCAAACTACTATTGAAGAGAAGCTAAGGGATCCTGTGAAAGGTAGAGTGTGGAGGATGATTTTATACACCAATAAGTTAATGATTCAGATCAAATGAAATTGATCATGGAACGTTAGAGGTTGTGTGCTTTAGCTACAGAAAATATTCTTCAATATTGAAACAATATGCCTGAGCATTGAGCCCCAAGTGTTAGCTTAGTTGATTAAGCTCTCATTGCTAAGTACTTTGCATATCGGGAGGTGACGAGGTCAAATCTCCTCGACGCCCCTGGGGTTAGGCACTGGCTGTTGTGCCGATGGGTAGGATCCCTTCGGGTTGATCTTCCTTGATTTTCCCTTGGATGTAATATGCCTGAGCATTGAATAGAGTTTGAGTTGAAGTTTTGAGATCAAAGGCAAAGTGTGGATTCGAGTTTGTTGTTGTGTGTAACCATCCTTCCCATATCTACCCACTTTCACCGCTTTGCTAGGGTAAACATGAGTTAAGGGCTACTATGACATGAATCAACCTCCTAGATACAATTAAGGAAGTGAAATTGACAAACCAAAACATTATTGATCTTCCTCACGAGCTATAGGATCTCTAAGAGCTAGCTAAACCACCCTTCTAGGTGCCCAAACCCTGAGTTAAACTTCTTTTTCACTGATTTGGACTCCCAGACGATGGCATAACACTGCAAAAATTCAACTGTAACCCTCCAGTCACATGCATAAGCCTGCATGGTAGCAACTGCAGTCTAATTTTCCAGTTCTATGCTTGCGACCACGAAATATGAGCCAAATTTTTAGGGCTAGCCTCCATACCTATGCCCAAAACTTGATGAGACTTTCTAGAACAGTGAATGACACTAGGAAAAAGCCATTAACACAAAACTTAGACAAGAAATTGACCTAATAAGGCCTACTCCTGACAGTCATTTCCTTAAACACGTCGTGAACATGAAATCTATAGATCATGAATGCATATCTGAACATAGAGATTTGAAACTTATTTGAGAACTGTCAAGGTGGTCTAATGCTCTCTCACAATAACTATAATAACATTTATTAGTTCATGCATTCAATAAATATTCATTTACAAATGAAAAGATAATAAGAGCTATAATTTGAATCTGTCAAAAAACTATGTTTATAACCAGCATATAACCAAATAAATAAAAATGATAGAACAACCATTAAAGCCAAATAAAAACAAGTATAATTACCCATGAATTACAAGGGAAAATATCTCTTATAAGTCATATTCAAAAGCCATTAACACAAAACTTAGACAAGAAATTGACCTAACAAGGCCTACTCCTGACAGTCATTTCCTTAAACACATCGTGAACATGAAATCTATAGATCATGAATGCATATCTGAACATAGAGATTTGAAACTTATTTGAGAAACGTCAAGGTGGTCTAATGCTCTCTCACAATAACTATAATAACATTTATTAGTTCATGCATTCAATAAATATTCATTTACAAATGAAAAGATAATAAGAGCTATAATTTGAATCTGTCAAAAAACTATGTTTATAACCAGCATATAACCAAATAAATAAAAATGATAGAACAACCATTAAAGCCACATAAAAACAAGTATAATTACTCATGAATTACAAGGGAAAATATCTCTTATAAGTCATATTCAAAAGCCAATAGTGTCAGGGACTTCCACGTACCACCCGACCATAGATTGGGTTGAACCAAATCTTTCTTTCAGCCAATCACCCTCGTGCCATATTCCAAGCATGAATGTGGGATCTCATGGGAGAACCAAAACATAAACAATCAAGGGAATCTTGAGGTTAAACCACCTCCACCCTCACACTATTGTGATCTCGGCTTAACTGGTCTTGAGATCACAAAACCAAACCAAGTTTGGATGCCTCATATTTCTTTCACCATCCCTTGAGGAATTTTCCTGTATCCACCCATGTGTTGAGGGTTTCTCAGAGAAAACCATCTCCACCCCCAACCCTTGGGATTTTCCTGAGACCGCCTCACCTGGATCCAAAACCTTATAACAATCCAAAGTTCAATGAAGAATGAATCCCATCACACCATGGTTACTTGGAAATGGAAAGGCAAGGTTGAAACCACTGTTAAACCAGGCAAAACCCATGCCAATGAAAACAAATGAATCAAATACACACATGCATATACCACGCATGCCAAAACCAACTAGGAAATCATACATGCAAAATGTTACCTACAATTATTCCCATTGAATCCACTTGATCCAACTCTTCCTTGCTTGAGCTTTCCTTTGCTTTCATTGTCCTTATTTTACTTGCTTACTTTATTTCTCCTCTTGGAACTATTCTACTCTCTAAAACCAATTCCAAAACTGAACTGACCAAAAAAGGCACCAAACTGATGCTCTAAAGCCCTTTTTATTATTGATGCCTCTAATTTAATTTTCCTCCTCACTTGCAACCTGTGACCTTTCACCTTCCTTTTCTCCTAATTTCCTTTATTTTCATAAATAAAATGCCAATAATGCCTTTTTTCCTTTTCAAATCCTTTGCCATTGCCTTTGCCAATTTCCCCTTAACCATATTAAACAACAAGTGATGTCGCCTAGCATGTTTTTCCCAACATTCAGCTTGGAATAAGTGTCTTATGAACTTGGACTTATTTTGCCTATATTAACTTTATTACATGAACTTTTAACCCGGGGTTGTTACATTGTGGACATAATTGTGTAATCCTAAAGCTGCCATAATAAGTTTTGTGGAATATGTTGTATTTTTATCGGAGAGTGTGTAAATATTGTTGTCATTGATGATAGAAACAAATTCATGTTACTACAACTATGCGTTGTTCCTGGATACATTGAAGTTGGTCCAATACATTGACCTAGTCTTGTATTCCTAAGATTTTGTAAAGGTGGCCTATTGTTGTTGCTAAGTCGAAGTTGATAAAGCTAATGCTTTGGAGTGGCTTATGACTATGATATGATATTCATGTTTAAATTTTTTGAGTGTAAGGTTGATGATTGTTGTTGACAATATCATGACTACGAGATTATGCTTTATTGTCTAAGGCTTGTATGACCACCACATGATCTAAAGTGGTGTACTTGTTGTCATGGAGATGCTTTGAAATGGTAATTGCTAAGGTAGCTTTGAGTCTACTGTGAATGATATGATAATTGTGACATTGTAAGACATTCCCTAAGCCATTAAGGGTTTCTGCTATGGTATTTTTGTTAACAAGTTGTTTACCAGATATGAAGGTAAAATTTTCTTGATGTTATTGTTGCTTAGGATGCAGGGGGAGTATTATATTTGATGCTAGGATATCGCTTATGTATGAGAGTATTTTTATAAGGGAATGCATTGCTACTATCGAGTATGGCAGTGTATGATTGAGTGAGTATGAGGACAGACTATTTCAAATGACAGTGTATTGTTGTGAATATATTTTGTAGAGAGAAGAGTGTTTGGTAAACTATAATATGTGTTGATTCAACAATAGGATCAACAATCATATTGTGACAAATGGTCAATAGCATAAGCAGTGATGTGATAGTGTATCAGTGTATTGGCAATAGTGAAGTGCAATGATGATAATGATCAAGCACAGTCACAAACAATATAAAAAAATTTAATATATTTTATTTAGTTATATTCTATCTTAAGGGTGGCAGAGTGGTGCAAGGTGGAGATTGAATTCTCCTTCAGGTTGGACCTTCAGAACACTTCAGGGTGGGTGGGTGGTGCTAGGGTTGCAAATTGATGTTAGCAGGGTGTTGGAGCATCCCTTTAGTTGGAGTTGGTAAAACTATAGTGTTGGCGCATCGTTTTAGTTATAGTTGATAAAACCAAGGGGACGAAGCCTCCTTCAAGTTGTTGTTGGAGGATGTTGGAAGTTGGAGCTTCCAGTTGAAGTAATCTCTAAGACATATATTAAAATCGCCTTGTGGTTTTCTCCCATTTAGGTTTCGATGTAAAAAAATCTTATGTACTATCTATGATGTTATGCATTGTTGAATATTGTTTTTAATATTCAATGTTTAATTGACATGATTAAATTGTTAAAAAGTGCCCAATACTGATTCACCCTCTTCTCGATATTGGTAAACATTCCAACACCAATCAACTTGTACTTGTAAAGGAACCAAAAACAAACAATGAAATAACTACAACTAGAAATTGCACCAAGAGGTGCAAAGGAACACCGAAAGAAGGAATGGGAATGTGGAAGGTAATAATAAAGTAAAAGATATAGAGTGGAAATTAAAGTAGAATTGGAGTATTTTATATATGGCTTACTTTGATTTAAATTCACCATTGTCAACTAAATCCTTAAAAAAACAAAAAAAAACAAAAACAAAATATACAACGAATTCTTTTTTTTTTCTTTCTTTATTCTCAACTCAATTTCCTTTATTTTTAACTCAATCCATTTCATCATTAAACCAAAACTTCATACTTACATAGCTTTAAAAAAAATCTTTTAAATTGACAAATAAAATAAAAGAAATTTAGATATAGAATAAAACGAGAGATTTTCGAAAGACGACACTAAACCATTATTCTCTCACAACATTAAAATTTAGATATACAAACACAATTTCTCTAAATGAAAATCTACGTTAGACATATGTGCATGATCTCTCGTTAAACCCCTCCATTGTAGGAGAAGCAGTGAATCTACCGGAACTCCTCCACTGTAAGACAAGCTTATAAAAAACAACAAGAGTTCTCTCGAGAAAAGCACATAGCCTTTACTAATGAGGAATATTAACCCTTGATCAACTCAATATTTGAGAGGTGTTGTGCTTTATGCTCCATAAAAAATATATTGACAATATCCAAAATCATTATGGATTCTTATTGATCTAGGCTTCCATGCATTTAAATGTAAGAGATTATACTTTAATCCGATTACAAGAAAATTTTGGACAAGTTGGGATCGAGAAAACGTTGTACTTTCATAACAGTGAGAGCTTGCACGAGACCAATTACTTTTGGAATCCTTTCGGTCAGCTTCTTTCCTTGTAACAACCTAGAATAACCACTTTAAAATTAGGGCACGACAACTAAAGCAACCAACTTAATGATACTATTCATACCATGCAATGAATTGCATTACTTAGACAACTTGCATAATCTCATAGCCCTGCCTATTCAACACAAAATTCCTGATATTTAGTATGTTCCATGATATACCAAAGGGCAGGATGGATCAACGATGGTACAAGATACTAAAACATAGTTCAGTCTTAGAAATATCTCCACGTACATAGTAGCCACTTGTAGAAACCCAATATTGAATGGGATCTCTCCCATAAGTTGATTGTATGATAAGTCCCTAAGAATAATACAACCCCAATTCATCCATTACTTGAGATCACAAGTCTTGCATCAAAGTTAAAACCATATATTTACACATCCATTTGTAAAATCCAGAAAGGAAAATAAGAAAATATACAAAACAGCATAGCTTGTACAGTTTCCAATATTCTCAGGAATGGTCCCTATCAAGTTGTTGCCTCGCACATCACTGCATAAAAGAGATCAAAGTAGTTGATTAGAAACATTTAAGCTACCACGAAGAATCCTTTAGGTAAAAAAATTTAATGCATTGAAAAATCAGAAAACGTACAAAATTACATAGCTTGTACAATTGTCTATAATCTCAGGAATGGTCTCTGTCAAGTTTTTGCCTCGAACATCACTCCATAACAGAGATCAAAGTATTTGATTAGAAACATTTAAGCTACCACGAAGAATCCTTTAGGTAAAATCCATTAATGGATTGAAATAACTGCATAGAGCCACATTGATTTAAAGATAAATGCTCTGTGACCGTCGAGTTTCGATAGGTTTCATATGCATAATTAATTCGAAGAAAGAAAGATCTAAAAAAAACACCTCTACTCCACAAGACAAAATTATTGTGACTTAGGAGAACCACAATCCTGTCAATTGAAACATGTCAGGGGAAAGAATTCTTTGCGCAGCCCCCTGGAAATGACAACAATATTCCCATTTTAAAAAGAATGGGCGCCAAATTTAGTTTGCAAACCTAAGAACAATGCATTTAACACAAAAGCTTCTTCCAAACCTTAACAAGAAAATAATAACAAATTTTGCTTAACGAGAGAACGATAAGCTCAAGAAACTCATAAATAACCTAGACTCTTACAAATATTGAAGAAATTCATTCCCATAGATAAGCCTGGCGATCTCCCCACTTAATTGATTGTCTGCAAAATCCCTAAAAAATGTAAAAGCATTGTCAAATGATACTCTCCAGAATCCAGAGTTTATACATCCTATCCAGTTATTTGACAAGTAAATAGTAGCAAAGGGAGTAGAATCCAAAATAGTAATCACAACTTACATTTTCTTCAAGTTTTCAATCTGAGACAACGTTGAAGGGATGAGCCCCATTAACTGGTTATTCTTCACAATCCTATAAATTTGGTCAATGTGTCATAAATAGCTTTCACTCCCTTTTAAGACAGGGAAAAATACAAAAACATCTACAAATTAAGCTAAATCCAATACAATAGCGAGCAACTACGGAATGTTAGCATACTTACAGTTGTTCTAGTTGTTTCAACTTCGATATTGACAAGGGAATGTCTCCATATAAATAATTTAAAGAGACATCTCTGCAGCAACATTGAAGATCAAATCAAGTCAAGGTATTATGTGAAATATAAAACATGAGAATTATGACTAATAGATTTGACTAAAGGGATGTTTAGACGCACACAACAACTTGGTTTGGCATCAAATATCTTTTCAAAAGATTGTTGTTTTTAGCATAACACTTAACAATTATCTATAGTAAAGTAATGTATGCATCTTGAACCAGACTACGAGTCTTGGCATATGGTGAGGGAATTCTATGAAATATAAACCATGAGAATGATGACTAATAGATTTGACTAAAGGGATGTTTATACACACACAACAACTTGGTTTGGATTCAGATATATTCTCAAAAGATTGTTGTTTTTAGCATAATACTTAACAATTATCTATAGTAAAGTAATGTTTGCATCTTGAACCAGACTATGAGTGCTGAAATATGGTGAGATCTGCTTTAACCAATTTGTAGTTGAGCAGTAATTTTTGTTTGGACAGATAAACATTTGAAAAGATACTTTCCTAAATGGGTGGGGTGAACATTTATTTGAAGGGATATTAAAGGGTTTTTCATGAGCCATTTTGTATGGAGATGACCTGATTTAACCACGGTAGTCTTGCAAGATTAGGGAGAGTAACTCACAAGATTTTCAATTCAGAGAAATCTCCAATCTTGTTCAGAATTTGGCCTAAGAGATCATTTCATTTAAGGTCACAACATGCTAATCAATGAATCAACTCTGAACAACATATATATTATAAAAAGCTGCTAAATATAGCTTGGACTATTAGTTTAAATTCAATGAAGCCAAAGTGCTCAAAAGTAATATATATTGAACCTATATAGTGAAATTTTGGATTCACATACATCGACTCTAATATTTTTAGATTTCCAATTACTGGGGAAATTTCTCCTCCAAGGTTTAGATGAGAGAGATTCCTGCACAACACAACCTCCAACAAATACAAACATATGAGTTTAAAGTTAGCATATAATCAAAACTTAAATAACGATAGACTGCCCAACACCAACATTCTTAATGATTCCCAATATGACATATTCAGAGCATGTGCTCTATTTTACATCAACTCCAATGGAAAAGATAGATACCAACTTACAATGCAACCACGGTAATGGTGGCATTTTCATAGGTGACACCCCTCCAAGAGCAGTGACCACTAGAAGTAGAATCAATCCATTTAAATAGGATGTTTATCACTATCACGAAATGACTTCTTAATTGCCAGGAGAGTTGCTTCTGTAGAACCCAAAAAATGTCTTGTAAGTAAAACTTGAACAACCTCAACTGCTCAACTACATTACCCAATAAAAAATTAAGTTGAAAAACACAAATTGCTTTTGCTTGGCCATTGCATCTTAAAAAATTCCAATTTTATTATATGCAAGTAGAGCCAAACAACGTAGGACAGTCACATCCAACTATAAGAAATGTTTCAACTATTCTTCAATAAGCAACCTCTTACAGGCTTTGTAGCACATAAAGGATATACCCGCAACTGGACCAATTCATGCAACTTGGACCTAAGCCCTTGTATCGACTATCATGCCTTATTTCTCAAGTATGCTGGATAATGCATGGAATAAATTCTTATAAAACTATCTTCCACTGAGAGCACCTATTACATTTGTTTTCTTGCAACTTCCAAAGGAAAGGTAACACTACCTGTGATGGCACCTGTTGCAGATCCAATAAAAAGGATTTCTAGATTCCCTGTTTTTTTTGTTTTTTAGTAAGCTTCCTATAAAGCTTTCATAATGTTTCATATGAAAAATAATTTGTCACAACATAATGCACAACACCTATCAAACTTGGTGTGAGACCCCTAAAAAGTTCTTGGGGACCTTCTTCCTAAATGATTTTAAGAAATACATCTAAAAAATTATCACATATACCACTTTGAATGGTCATTCGAGTCTTTAACAACTACAAAGGATATGTACATAATGTAGAGCACACTCCTGTAGCTACTCCAACGACAAGGGAGACAAAAAAAAAGGAATACGAGGTGGTTCCCCTGGTTTAGGGATCAAGAACTTCTTCACTGTGTCGTATGCAAAAATCTCAATGGCTTTGTTAGGGGCAAATGTGATGGCATTAACATTGTTTCCCATGAACAAATTCTTACAATCCTCGTTCTGCATGATATGATTAAATACCTCAGTCATTGATTTTCCATTGTTTCCCACCATTAAATGGGTTCTTATAGTCTCAAGAAGAGCGACCGCAATTTTGGAAACGATCCCCGCAATGGCTTTACTAAGAAGCCTCTTCAAGGAAGCATTTCCCACCCTCAGCTTCAAAGCCCGTCTCTGGACCTTATTCTTCAAACTCTTCCCCTCTTCCTTGACATCCATGGAAATAATCTCCACCTGTAGAATCATGGCCTTGAAGCCAAATTCCCCTCGGTTGATGGTAAATAATTTTCGCAAAGGCCGAAGCCCAAGTCCTTCATCTCTTGGGCATTGGAAGAGAGCTTTGTCATGATGACCAACCTTCAAATCTAGTGCTGCCCATCATCACCTGAATTGGGAGGGGAGGGATTTTGACCCCAACACCCATCTACCCCACGCTCGCAATAACCCAATGGGAATCACACCTGAGGGAAACAACTTCCATTGCAGGCTCACTGTGTTAGTGGTTCGATTACTACCTTCTACTCTCAACACCCATTTCTTGTTCCTATCCTCGCACTTACCCATCTACCTTCAACAAATACTCATGGACTACCTCTAAACTTGTGACATGTGTCGTTGGATAATAATACAACATGGGGAGCTCCAGAAATCGAACCTGGGGCAAATCTGAGACTCCTCGTCGCCTTCTTGTGGTGCTACTCCTTCTTGTGGCTATATATGGGTCGTAACCGGTTCACAAACCGTGCTGGAAGTTGAGGCAAAACCTCAAGGTGTACCATAAAAAAAAATGTCACTAAAACTCGTTGTAATACTTGATCAAACGTGTCAAAATACAATTAGGTAGAAGGGTGAATATAATTGGGCAGAAGGAAGAAAATAAAGCTATGTGATTGGGTGGGATGAACCGTGTTTGCCCACCCAATCTCATAAAAAGAATGCCTTTCGGCGTAACAAATAAATATCTCAATATTAATATTAATTGTAAATCTTGTATTTAGACAATATAATTTCATCTTTATTTTAAAAAGATCCATTCTAAATTTGCAAGGGTAACGAAAATATGATGGAAAAACATTCCCATTTTGTTGGGTAACCCAAATAAAGTTGAAATAGTTAATAAAAGTTTTCAAATTCCTTTTGGTTCAAAGAAAAACAAAATACTTTACAAATAAAATATTGATACCTTACACTTAAATTATTTCATATTTATTGGAATTTTGAAAATGAAAAAGTGTTGAAATGTGAGTCTGAATGATTTAGACTGTTTTAAATAATTTTGAAATTTTAGAATTAATTTACGATTAGAATTTGCAATTATTATTATTATAGCTATATAAATGAAATGGATGATAAACATTGATAAATATCAATATGTGGAGGCAATGATTTATTATTTGATTTAAGAGGTCTTCATTTTATTGGGTTCCAATGTATTATGATATCGACAAGAATGGAGGTTCTCTTATTGAGGTTCTTTGATTTCCTATTTTTAAGACTGAAATGTGCCATGTGAAATTGCTCTATCTCGACTCTCAAACTCTGTTTCCCAACTCTATTTGCTCAAAAAAAAGTGATGTACCATCTATGGCATTTATAGAAATAATAAGCACATCTTACCAGTTTGACTATATACATAAAATGATCCAAAAAGATTCTCTTTTTATTTTGTACATTTGAAATTTAAGATTATGAGGCTTCTTTGTAGCAATCATGCTTCCGAATGATTTATGTATACCCATGTTCTAAACCTTGGGCTCAATGAGCAAAGAGACCATGTACTTCACTGCACGACGATAAGGTGGAGTTGGAGTGGATCAATTCCATCAACTTCTCTAGGTCTATTTAGTTTAAAGATTTGTGTTTCAACTTTTAAAATTATCGGGTTCTGGGAGGAGATTTTGTTTTTTCTCCTTTCTCACTAGTTGTCTCGTATCCGATTAATACTTTTGTGCTTGATTCACAACTTTTATTTTGTGTGCAGTCACCAATGGAATAACTCTCTATTGATTTATTCTTCCTTTCAATATATAAAAAAGAGCATTTAGCAGTATCACGACCCTATCTTTGGCGATGCAACACTTGTGGGATATTGATATTTACAATTTGCTTACAAGGGTCAGAATTTTATTAATTTGTCATGAAGCTAATGTGAAAATTATGCAAAACTACATCAATCCATTTAAATTTATATATTGTAGATCAATTACCTAAGAGATCTATTATTACCTTTCCTACTTCATTAGTTCTCTAATATTTGGAACAATGTAAGAGAGTGTGACTTCGATTTGGGTAGGAAAGGAGTTGTATTATTCCAACCTATTTCAAACTTGGGGTTGACCTAGTTTGAGTGATTTTAATTGCCTATTCATAATGGATCAAACTCTACTTTATATTTTCAAGTTTTTTCCCAAGTTTTTCCTAATCAGATTCAATTTTTTGAATCATTTACTTCACCCACTTTTTCCCTATTCCAACTTTGGTAACTTTGATTTGGAATATATGTTTCTATGTCCTAATCAAGGCCCTATTCTCTGATATTTTCCATTGAGGATTGTTTGAAATGTTGAATGAGTAAAAGAGAACATTGTAATAGCCCTGGTGAAAATTTCATGCAATAAAATGTTATGAAATCATCTCACAAAATAGAAGAAAAGATAGATAAATGCCTTAGAAATCAACCTCTTCGAGAGGGAAACCTCCTTTACATTACATAAATGAACAACTATTGGATTATACAAATGAAAAAACCTCCTTTCTATATATAGGAGTCCAATCGGTCACAATATAATCCTAGTTGACATAACAAGAGCAATGCAAGGGCACAACAATAACAATAATGGGCTTATATGGGGCACAAAATAACAATATGGGGACTACATGGGTACAACAATAACAATAAGGGGATACACTAGTATTATAGGGACCCAACATGCCCATCTCCTTCAAACATGTGTTGTCCTCAACGCTTGAGTAGCTCTTGATGCCTATGTATAAAATTCCCATCCTCCAATGTTGAATCTTTAGCAGGTGAGTTCTTCCACTTGATGAGATACTCTGAAATTGATCGATTTCGTAATTGTCAAGTTCTTGTTTCTATGACTGCTTCAGGTTCCAATATGATTTTTCATTCTTCGTCAAGTTCTTGAAATATTGTTGAACTAGGAGCTTGTCACCTATAACCTTCTTTAAGCATGAAACATGGAAAACTGGGTGCACTCGGGAAGATGCAGGAAGCTCAAATTTGTATGCCATAGTACCAATATTTTGCAACACCCTGTAAGGACCATAATACTTTGGTGATAATTTATTATCCTTCTTAGCTTGCTTGAGGGACATTTGTTTGTATGGTTGTAGCTGTAAAAATACCCAGTCGCCTACATCAAAACTTCTTTCAATGTGATTTTGATATGCCTGTTGTTTCATTCTATTAAGTGCCAAAGTGAGGTTATTCTTTAAGAGTTGGAGAACTAGTTGTTGGTGCTCGATGTGATATTCCATTGCTTGAACCTTATAATTTTCTCTTAAATATGATGTGATGGATGGTGGATGATATCCATAAAGTGCCATAAATGGGGTCATTTTTGCTGCAGTATGGAAGGAAGTGTTATACCACCATTCAACGATAGGTAACCATTTGACCCATTGTGTCTGTTTATTAGATACAAAGAAACAAAAATATCCTTCCAAACATTTGTTCACTATCTCAGTTTTCTCATCAGATTGAGGATGATATAATGAGGTATGAGCTAATTGAGTACCCAAACAAGAAAATAATTCCGTCCAAAAATTTCCTGTAAAAATGGGATCTCTGTCGCTTACAATGATCTTTGGATTTTCATGTAACTTTTGAATTGTTTCCATAAATGCAGTAGAAACTGTACTAGATTTAAATGGATGAGATAATGCACAAAAGTGTGCATACTTGGTAAGTCTGTCAACTACCACCATGATGACAATATTTCCTTCGGGCTTGGGTAAACCTATGATAAAATCCATTGAAGCCTCCTCCCAATGTTGAATTGGAATGGATAAAGGTTGTAACAGACATGTGGTCTTAATTGTCTCAACTTTATTTTGTTGGCAAACCAAAAATTCTACCAAAAAATTTTGAATATCAGATTTAAGGCCATCCCCAAAAAAATCCTTCTTGACCCTATGGTAAGTTTTTAAAATATTGAGTGCCCTCCTAAGGGAGAGGTGTGCAATTCCAAAAGAATATTTTGTTTGATTTGGGAATTATTACAAAGATATAATCGATATTTGTACCATAATGAATCATTTCTCTAACTAAATGTTTCAAATGTACTAGGATCTTTCTGCAAATTTTGAATTAGTGTCCACACATCTTCATCATTCTTCCATTCATCCCTTGCTTCGGTTATCCACTATGGTTGGATAATATAAATGGCACAAATCATTGCTTCCATATCTTCATCCTTTCTCGAGAATGCATATGCAACAACATTTTGCTTCCCTTTTTTGTAGATAATTTCAATGTCATAACCCAACATCTTTGTGACTCATTTATGTTGTTCTTCTTAATATAATATTTGTTCCAAAAAGTAATTAAGACTATCATGATTTGTTTTTACCTTGAAGTGTCTTCCCATTAGGTAAGGTCGTCATTGTTTTAGTGCATGTAATATTGCCAACATTTCCTTCTCGTAAATAGGTTTCTTTAAATACTTTCATTTGATTGGACAACTTTCAAAAGTAATGGGTCTTCCTTCTTGCATCAAAACTGCACCAATTCCATTTCCTGAGGCATCACATTCCACAATAGAATTTTTTGTGAAGTCTGGCATAGTTAAGACCGGTGCTTGGTACATTACCTCTTTGAGATGTTCAAAGGCCTTAGTTGCTTCTAGAGTCCAAGAAAACACATCTTTCTTCAGCAATGATGTTAGAGGTGCCAATATTCTCCCATAATTCTTGAAAAACTTGCGATAATACATTGTTAACACCAGAAATCCTCGAAAATGCTTTATGGTTGTGGGGATTTTCCATTCCTTCATGGATTTAATTTTGTTAGGGTCTACCTTAACACCCTCATGGGATACAATATGACCTAAATATTCCACCTCCTGTACTCCAAAGAAACATTTGGAGGTTTTTGCATATATTTGTTTCTCCTCCAATAGTTTGAGCACCTTGTCAACATGTTGAACATGATCCTTCCAAGATTTGTTGTAGATTAGTATATCATCAAAAAATACTAACACAAATTTTCTAAGGAAGGGTTTGAAAATGGAATTCATCAAACCTTGAAATGTGGAAGGTGCATTAGTAAGGCCAAAAGACATGACCAAAATTTCATAATGACCCTCATGAGTTATGAATGTTGTTTTCAAAATGTCTTCAATCTTCATTCTAATTTCATGATATCCAGAACAAAGATCCATCTTAGTGAAGTAAATTGCTCCATGTAATTCATCCAATAATTCATGAATGACAAGGATGGTAAATTTATCTTTAATAGTGAGCTTGTTGAGCTCCCTATCATCCGAACACATACGCCATGATCCATCCTTCTCGTGCACCAATACTATTGGAGCAGAGAAAACACTTTGACTAGGTTGAATTATACCAGCCTCTCGCATTTCTGCAACCATAACTTCAGTCTCACTCTTTTGAGCGTAAGGATACCTATAAGGCCTGATGTTTGGAGGAACGCTTCCTGGAATCAAATGAATAGCATGATCATGATCATGAGTAGGTGGGAGTCCTTTGGGAGTCTCAAACACCTTGGAATGGTTGTCCAATACTTTTTGGAGATATGGAGAAATAAATGATTTTGATGTTTGAACCCCTAGTGATCATAATTGTGCAATTACGCCTTATTTTTCTTTCTTTAGAATCTTTGTCATGACATTAGAGCTTATTATCTTTCCTGACTTCCTTGTGATACCCCGTAATTCAACTTCCTTTCCTTCTGAAAAAATTTTAAAAAAAATAATAATAATAATAAAATAATAAATAATAAATAAATAAATAATAAAAATAAATAACAAATAATAAAATAATAAATAAAAAATAATTAAAAAAATAAAAAATAGAAATAAAAATTCAAGAAAAGTTCTTGAAAATTAAAAGCTACCGTCCCTAAAGGTTGTAACCATTGTACTCCTAGTATAACATCAGCACCACCCATTGGAATGGAGAGCATTGGACTATTCAATACATATTCCCCCATGGTTAGCTTGATATTATGGCACTTTCCAGAGCAATTTATAGTTCCTCCACTTGCAATCATTACTTGACACTCTAGTGTTGGGTATATGGAAGCAATTCAATTCCTTGGCTACCTTACAATGAATAAAATTATAAGTACTACCTGAGTCAATCAACACTATTACATTTTTCTTCTTGATATGTCCTTCTATCTTGAGAGTTTGAGGAGTGGTAATTCCTTCCAATGCATTACAGGATATGGTCGGATTCATTTATTCTTCCTCTAGGGTTGGTTCCTAGTGTATATCCTCTTATTTTGAAGTTTCTTGCTCCTTTTCTTCTTCCTCTTCATAATATACTTAAAATAATTTCTTCTCGGCACACTTATGACCTTTATTGTATTTGCTATCACAACTATAACAAATCTCTTTTGCTATTTTTTCTTCCAATTGTTGTGGTGTCAACCTTGTAGGTTGTGGAAGTCTAGGA
Organism: Pinus albicaulis; assembly: GCA_034641835.2. Classification (NCBI taxonomy): domain Eukaryota; kingdom Viridiplantae; phylum Streptophyta; class Pinopsida; order Pinales; family Pinaceae; genus Pinus; species Pinus albicaulis. The sequence goes on along the minus strand of CM076579.1, from coordinate 277,690,247 downwards.
GTAGCAACACTTCCATCTTTATAGATGTGAGTGGTAGGTTTCCTTGTCGCCATAATTTTTCTTTCAATTTTTCTTGCCAACTTGAATGCCTTCTCCAATGAACCAGGTTCCCAAAGGTGAACCTCATGTTGGATGTTATCTTTTAAAGTCCTTATGAAGACATCAATATTGTACTCCTCTGGAATATCCTTTACCCTTATGTTCAATTTTTGGAAGTCCTCAATGTGCTCCACCACTGAAACCTTTTGTTTGAGATTTATCAATTGGATAAAGAAGGTGCTTTTCTTTGTATCCTCATAATGTGCTATCATTTCCTCCATAAAAATTGACCAAGTGACAATTTTTTTACGAGATAAAAGTCATCAATACCATACAAATGTATTTTGTTCTAAATATAAAGTTGCAATACATACCTTTTGTGAAATCAAAATATTGCTCCATTTGTAGTATCCATGTTACGTGATCCTTGCCATCAAACTTCCTCATATCAATCGTTGGAAGATGGTGGGTCTTCAACCCAACGTTAGAGTTTATGAAATCACGATTAACTTTTATTTTGTCTCATCATGAGTTCGTCTACTACCTTTTCGTCATTAGCAATCATTTTTGAGATTCAACAAGATGATGAGCTTAGTGAAAAGAGTCGCCTTCACTCAATGGGCCCGCGAGCTATTTTTGGCGCAAAGTTTACTTTTACACTATGTCTATTTTTAGACATGCTGGTCATATTCTATGAGTTGCAGGATGATATTTGTGGATGGTTGGTCAAGTTGGTAAAATAGATGGACTTCTATTTTTAGACATATTGGGAGGAGTCTATTTTTATACTGCCAGTCTAAAAATAAATATGTCGAATATTATTAGCTCTTAATAATATTTGGACCCTAAACATTATCTTATTCTCTTGGAGCACTTCAGTTAAGTGCACAGATGTGGCACAGCAACTGACAGAAGGAATTACGCTATTCCTGAGGGTTTACTGGAGCTATTGCATGGAGGACTTTAGTTAGAACTCATGTGACAGAGTTTGGTGGAGTTGTAGAAGTAGTTGGTGGAGTTGTGTTCAGTTTAACTCAGTTAGACACAGTTGAGCTAGTTGTATCTAGTCTAACTGATTGATACACTAGTGAGGAGTGGTGTGAATTAATTATTAATTAATTCACTAAATATTAACTCATTAATCAACTGAAGATACGCTGGATTAACTCGATTACCACATGGCGGTTGGTGGAGACAGGTGGAGAAGATAGGTGAAGAAACATTGATGACTATCAGTTAGCAGTATAATGATATTGATTGCATCCAACTTACTAGGTAGATATGCCAATGAGGATGTGAGCATAAACTTCAAACCATAGATTTGTTTAGATCCATTCTTCAGCAAGGATTGCACAGTAGAGGCAGGCTAGTAGGTGGCAAAGATCGGTGCATGGATTTGCAAGATCGGGCATGATTAGTGTGTAGCGATTGTATTGTACTGAGATCTTGATATGATCAGCTTTGTATGAGGATTGTTACATGATCTCTATGACATATATTATATACAGATAGTTGGGGTTTTCAGCTTCAGGCTTTCCCGTTAAACAACTATGTTAATGTGTGTGAATTTTTTTATTATTTCATGTGTGCATTGAAATCTTGATTTAATTTCCACAAATGATCAATGGTGGAATAGATTCTGTATTTTGCATGAAGTTAAAATAGTGTGATATCAGGAGAATCTTGGACATATAACACATAAGTTATATAATTTCTACAATCATTTCTTGTAGCAACGTGGTCAAACCTTCCTTCAAACTTTCCATGTCTTCTTTCGATTTTTATCTTTTCTACAACATCGATCGTAGCTTCCATGCCATTCTTCAAACCATCCATCTTAGCTTCCACGCCTTTCTTAAATCCATCCATGTCTTTCTTCAAACCATCCATCTTAGCTTCCATTCCATTTTTTGTTACTCTTTGAGAGCGAAATTTGTTGAACATGGTCTCGTAATTTTGATATATCATGTTGCACTTCTTCCCTTTCATGAGTCATAGTAGAGCCTTCTGAGGGCTTAATGGGTGTGGAATTCTTTTTCGAGGGCATTTTAGAACCCAATACTAATATCTATGCTTCAATATTCCCTTGGAATCACTTCAAACTGATTTTTCAAACAAGACTTATGCAATTTTAAAAAAACAAATACACACATTTTTCTTGTTTTTGAGGAACTCGGTATTGAAATTGATGTATCTATATAATTTCAAATCCCCAAGATTTGATCTTAGTTCTTGTAGTATCCCTCTAATTTTTCTTTCCAATACCACAGGTCAGACCTAATTTGGATTCTTCAATATAAAGTTATGCACAACCTCCCGCAATGACCTAATGATGGGTTGGTTCAGCAAAGCAAACTTGTACGACGTGCCACGTGTCATTTTTTTTGTCCTTCAACTCTGAACATGATACATAGGAAACTACAGTCTGTGCTGATAACTTTTTACAAAATTCCAATCCGATGTCTAAAACAAAATTTATGACGATTTTCCCTCTCCAACTTGTTTGAGATAAAATTAGGGATCCCGCAAAAACCCTAAATTCTGCATATCATATCTCTGAAATTATAGCGAGCCACGATATGAAATTTTTACACGACGTTCCCTAGGATTTCGGTTCAAATGGGTTTTTTCAGCGTCTAAAGCTTCGTATAAAAATTTTATAGCAAAAATGCCAATATGACTTGTTTGGAGCAGCAAACCCCCATAATCCAAAGCTCTAATACCAAATGTTATGAAACCAACTCACAAAATAGAAGAAAAGATAGATAAACACCTTGGAAATCAGCCTCTTCGAGGGGGAAACCTCTTTTACATTACGTAAATTAACAATTCTTGGATGATACAAATGACAAAACCTCCTTTATATATATAGGAGTCTAATGGGTCACAATATAATCCTAGCCGACATAACAATAACAATGTAAGGGCACAACAAAAACAATAGTGGGATTATATGGGGCACAATAATAACAATACGGGGACTACATGGGTACAACAATAACAATAAGGGTGCTATAATAACATAAACAATATGGGGATACACTAGTATTATAGGGACCTATCATAAAAGTAAAAATAATAACCATGGTTGATGAGACACGTATTCCAAGTTGAATGTTGGGCAAAACATCCTAGTGTGGGTGTTCATCGGTTTATTTTGGTTAAGGAAATTGGCAAAGGCAAAGGCAAAATGGCATTTTTGGCACATTTATTTTTAAAGATAATGGAAATTAGGAGAAAATGGAGATGAAAGGTCATAGGTTGCATGTGAGGAGGAAATTGAAGAAAAATAATGGAAAATGAGGAAAATAGAGGCCTCTTCTATAAAAAGGCTTATGAGGATTAGTTGGCACCTTTTGGTCAGTGCATTTTTTTGGAGCTCTCTCATTATTCTCTCTCTCTCTCTCTCTTGGACACTCAAAATTTTCTTGGAGCACTAGGGCATTGGAGCAAGAAAGGAAAAGCAAGCAAGGAAGTGCAAGATCAAGCATCTACAGCGAGATTATTTGCAGGTATCGATTTTCATATGTGATTTCCTTGCTAGATCTAGCATGCATGGTATTGCATGTGGTTTCTTGTTGGCTTTGCATGGGTTTTTCTAGGTGTGACAATGTTTTCATCCTAGCCTTGTCATTTTTGTATAACTTGGATGAGATGGGTTTCTCATACTTCAGTTGAGTTGGATTGTCGGATGGATTCGAATTTTAGTGGGGTGGATCTCTGAAATGACAAACACATGACCTAGTGGTCCCTGAACTAGACTATGGATCACGGTAAATCCACTGGCCTAGTAACCCCTGAGCCAGACTGTGGGTTGTGGTAAAGCTATAATTTGTCCCTCGGTGGACCTAGGAATCCTTGCCGGTGAATATCAAGATATACGTTAAAGATAAGAGATGGATTTCTCTCTGTTGGGCACAGTAGTCCCGAGATGGGATGTACGATAAAGCCTAGATAGATGGTCTCGGTGTATGGCCTAGTGACCTATGGATCAGACTGTGTGTACGGTAAAGCTTGAGAAACTAGGAGACACTCAAATTCCTCACGGTGTAGGCGGAGAACTCTAGTAGCATTCATGCTTGTTTGGTTCATTTTTGGCTGATTATGAGTCCCAAATTCATGCTTGGAATATGCCATGGGGGTGATTGGATTAAGAGAGATTTGGCTCAAACAATCTATGGTTGGGTGGAAAGTGGTGGTCCCATCCCCAGTTGGTTCTCGCATTCATTAATGAGAAATTAATTCCTTTGGTAATTGATGTATAATTGTACTGATTATTATGTGGATTTTATTGTTGTTGTATCTATTGTAATTTTGTTGTTATTATGTTGGTTATAAGCATGTAAATTATCAGTGATGATGTATGGCTCTCTCCATGTTTTTCCATGTAAATGAATACACCATGTATCTTTGGTCAAATAGATTGTATTGCAGCTTATGATGTAAGGGAGCAATGCTTCTTAGAGATTCTCATATAATTGTGAGGCCCTATGTTCAAATTTGTTGTTTAAACCTATAGATGCAATGATCATGACATGTTTGAAGAAATTCATGTCATGGCTAGGAGGGGTTTAGATGAGATAATACCTTTGTTTTAATGTTTTTCATCATCCCCTACAGTTTCATGAAGTTCTCGGCAGTGACCTGGGCTTTGGGGCAAAAAATGTGGCACAAATCTCAGAGTTTCAGGCACATAACTGACCAAACTGGGCCCTGGTCGCTACCTTGCCTTGACATGCCCACGAGTATAGGCTTTTGGCTGGTACAATGCCTTGCCATGCCCGCGGATAAGGCTTAAATTGGTCAAAAAGTCAGTCTCCCTCAAGGTTCAGGGGCCTAAAAGGCTGGGTTACCTCATGAGGATGTTTTTGATGTTGTGTAAGGTGTGTTTGTCTTGTTTCCATCGGTTCCACTTTCTTAAGGTCGTCTAAGAGGTTGAATCTCATATTAGTAGCCTCTCGTAGCATGTTTACCCCGATTGGTCGATTACTTGGGTAGATTTGAGAAGAGGGTGTTACAAAGTGGTATCAGAGCATGGTTCAACCCTTGGACTGGATGGGTCATGTGTTGGTCATGCATTTATGTTGGTTGCATATGTGTTTAGTATGTTGTGATCTATATGTGCATGTTGCATTTGTGTTGTGTTGGCCATGGTGGAAGTGGTGTCGCCATGGAAGTGTTGATGGTGTTGTTGTCAACATGTTGTCATGAGTGTAATATTGGTTATGTGTTGTTTTTTCTTATGTATTGTTCGTGCACACTTGCTTACATGTTGCTACATGTTGTGTATGCATTGCTTGTTTATGCTAAGTCACATATTGGTCATGCTTGTGTGTTTTCCGTGTATGCTCTCTTATGTGACACAATATGTGGGACATGCATTGGTCGTTCATGATTGGTTATACATGTCAAGTGGGTGCATATGGTCAAGTTTGCATTGGTTTGGTGAAAGTTGTTGTGTATAAGGTCATTGTATGCAATTAGGTGATCAAGATGAAATTGGTATGTTATGATGTTAATGTGTTGGCTGAGATAGAGTAGGAGGTGCAGATCATTAAAGTGACATTGCAACAATGGAATTTGGGGTAAGAGCATATCGTCATACAAGTTGTATACTTGGCATGTAGGTATGTGATTCATGGTTGTTTTAAGCATCATGGTTACTTATATGTTTGTTATTCTATTATTATTATGGTTACATATGTGATAAATTCTAGTTGATTAGTGTAGTCATATGCATTGTGGTTATGAGTATTCCTTTCATTCTATTGATGTTATGGTTACATACATTATAGATGCTAGTTGATTAGTGTGATTATATGTACATGTGTCAAATAGTCATGAATGATAGCAACCTATGGTGGTATGCATTGCTATTGTTGTTTTATGTTAGTTATGTTATATGTTGTTGATGAGAATGATATATAGTTTGTCATTGTTATATGCTAGTAACTTGACGATTAGGGTTATTTAATTAATATCTTGATGTTATATGTATCGCATTTCTTTGGATTGACTTATGCATATGGTTAGGGTTATTACGTTCATGTATAAGTCGATATATTCGTGATATTGTATTGTACTATTCTAGGCTGACTGTGCATATGTGATTGTTATGCATGAATGACAATTGTTTATGAGTTTATGATGAGACCATGTAAGTGAGTTACTTTTATGGATATCTTGGTCTTATTTATGTTGAGTTGAGGTGTTGTGAAGTTGGCCTCCCCTAATATACATTAAGGTATGAGTTTTCTTATGTTGTATACTTGATGCTTGATTATTTTGAGTGTTTGATTATAACATCTAGTGATCTATTTAGATTGGTATGTTTGCAAGTTGTTTGAAGGTTTGATTAATTGCATGATATGAGTATATGTTTCTGTAATATTGCATGAAGAAATGATCTTGCTTTAAGATGGTTGTGTTAACACATATGTGTTCAGATATTTGGTATATACTTTAGTGTAAGTAGGTGATAGTTGTAGCATTATGTATTATGACCGATGAATGTGAGTTGATTGTTGATCATGACATGGTTGTTAGTCTTGGTAAAGGTTGATTTTGAATTGATAGATATGTTGTCTTGATGTTTGGTACATATGGATGACATGTGTGTTCAGTTGCAGGTCAATGTGCTTGGCACAACAAGGTAAGGTAATTAGCATATTGTTATGTTTATTTATGCACTGAAAATTATGTGTTTATGGAAGTATGATGCAGCAAATTACATGGAAAAAGAGTCTGTTATGAAATCTGGAAGAAGGCTTGGGTTGAGATTTCCTTTGGAAGTATTGCGAACCATGGGGATTGAGTCATGGTGTTTGTTGCTAGGTTGTGCTTTTGGTCTTTTATGATCTGTTTGCGCTTGGCAGTTTGTTTGTTCGGTGCAAGGCCTTGCCACTTTGTTGCAGTGTCGTATTGCTTTTTGCTTTTTCATAGTTTTATTCTTGTTTTATTCTTGTTCTTGAATTTTATGTTTTTAGAGCCTTGGGAATTGGTTGGGAAAGAGGAAAGTTGACAAAACTTATTAATAAATGAATGGAACCTGATAGGTAATGTAAGACACGAATGAAGTTCAATATATGAGTAAGCACAACGAAAGGTAAGATTACGACATCAAATTGGACTGGTTGGGTCCATTGTGGTAAATGGACGGTGGTAACACAAACATGAGAAAGGTAACTAGAAAGGTAAAGTAAATGGATTTTAAGCGTCAAATGCCTTAACTATGTTGGGAACGATTGTTCTCAATGTTGTGCATGGTGTGCATAGATAAAGAAAATTCTCTTAACCTTGACCTTATGTTATCTGGTAATTATGATGTGATCATGATTATGTTGATGTTTATATATGTATACATGTACATATGCATGTATGTCGTGTCTGACACGGTCGTCAGGGATCATGGTTGTTTAATGCCAAATGTTTATATGTATATATGTGTGTATGTATGTCGTTGTCTGACATGATGATGATTGTTTTATGCTAATGATTATATATGTATGTATGTATGTATCTATGTCACTGTCTGACAGGGTTGTCAGGAATCATTCTTCTGGATGAATGATTGCTTATACATGTGAATGGCATGAAGAGGTTCCTCGCTATGAGGAATCAAGCAACATAGTAGCTTTAACATATCTATGAGGTCAACATCATGTGGATATGATTTAATGTTATATGCTTGTATTATGCCTATGTTTGTGTTATGGACAGGTAAAGCTGAGGGGTACATAAGAGGAGTGAAAGTAGTGTGATCTACGACATGCTAGGATAAGCATGGATAGTGGAAAGACACTAGAAGCAAGGTTGCTTGTGGGGTCTATGGATGTGCAGTACTATTGTTGCATATAGGTTGCGCATGTTGTATATTTAATAATTTTACCTATGATGATGTGTACATGTAACATATGTAATATTGCGTATATATGATGTTGTATGCGCGTTGTATTTATGGCGTTGTGTGTATATTGCGTATGCGGTGCTAGGTATAGATGGTGCTATGTACATGTTGGATATGTTGTGTACATATCGTATTGTGCGCATGTTGGATGTGCGGTGTTGTGTACATATGGTGCTATGTACATGTTGTATATGAAGTGCTATGTGCATATGGTGTTGTGTGTGTGTGTGTTGTACATACGGTTCTATGTACATATCATATTAGAGGAAATTTCAGCCTAAAAATGGCCTCCTAAGGAAAAATAATAAAATAAGAGTTATAAATTCTGGAGGGAAAATAACAAAACTACTTTTTTTACTTGTATTTTTGGCTTGTCTCCTTATCGCTTTACCCAAATTTCAAGTGTAGACACTCATTGGATGTGGAATATTATTCCACATCCAATGAGTGTCTACACTTGAAATTTGGGTAAAGCGATAAGGAGACAAGCCAAAAATACAAGTAAAAAAAGTAGTTTTTTCTTCTTTTCCCTCCAAAATATTTACATGTACCTCTTTTTAAATTTGAAGGATTTTGATTGGTTTGCATATTATGACATGGAAATTACGTGAAAATTTTATGGGCACTTTTAGACTGAAATTTCCTTTAATGATTGTTGTGTGCATGATTGTACATGTGATGTTGTGTGCAGGTGGTGTCGTGTACATGACGTGCATGTGGTGTCGTGTACATGTCATGCATGTGATGTTGTGTACCTGTGGTATTGTGTATGCATTGGTGTGGTGTACATTTGGCATTGTGTACACATTGTGCAGGTGGTGTCTTGTACATGTGATGTTGTGCACACATTGTGCAGGTAGTGTCATGTACATGTGGTACTGTGTATGTGTTGTGCATATGGTATTGGTATACATGTGGTATTGTGTGCATGTTTTGTTGTGGGCATACAGTACCATGTATGTGAGTGGTGTAATCGTGGTATCGTGACATGTGTATTCATTGTGTTGTATTATGTATATGTATATGTATATGTATTGTGTGGTATTGTACACTGGGTATAGGTGTATGTGTATGTACATGTATTGTGTTTTACACTGGGTGTAGGTGTATGGATTGCATTGTGTTTTACACTGGGTGTGGGTGTATGTATTGTGTGGTGTTGTACGCCTTGTGTGGATGTACATGTTGTATACTGTGTGTTTGTGTATGTGAGTAAAGAGAAGCAAAGGCATTGGGTGCTTGCAAGGTGTGGAAACCGATCCGATGTGTGAGTATAGAAAGAACAAAGGTAGAAGTAAGGACCGACGAAGGATAAGTATCAATATATTATTTCAGTTTTATTATGCATGTGATCTGAGATTCTGACTTATGATGGTTGCATGCGATTTATGGTCATGGTTTATGGTGATTTCATGTGATTCATGATTTTATATTATGATGGTTGTGTTTTGAGCTAACCATATGTGATATGTTATACATGATTATTTGACCAAACAACTAGTTTTCCTTATGTGACAGGAAGTCAACATGATTGTAAGTGTACCTTATTGACGAGCTACCAATGAGGTATGATTTGAATTTATTTCAATTTGTTTTGAATCTAATGGAAATTATGTGCTTGGTATAGGAAGCATGGAAATGCTTGGTTGGGTGATTGGAATTGGCTGCAAGAATTAACAGTGTCAGCAAAAGGAATTGGAACATGCAACATATGCTGGTAAAGAATTCATGAGCAGGGCCATTGTGGGACACTGGTACTCGATAGTGTCCATTGATTTTCATGGGCATGCTATGACCGATATGATGATTTTTAGGCACGTATATGCCTTGGTTGTTATATCTTCTGATGCGAGGAAGCCTTGCCAAGGGATGGCTCACCTGGGATAGGGGATGCCGGAGAACTTGTAAGGTGAGTGACTACACAGAAGGGGATGGACAGATTTCCCGAGGGACTGTGTATCAGAGAAGGGAAGGCTGAGGATGGATTTGTTTTAGTCATTAGCATTGCTAGATGGAATCATATGCACATTGGGAGTGTTCCCAATGAGCCGATAACTATTCCCTAAGGTTATTGTGGCGCAGGATTTTAACGCTGGACATTGGATGCAACTTTGGCTCTAACACTGGATTCTGGACTTCCTGGGAAGGAAATGAATCATGGTACTACTTTGAGGGTGGAGGTGTGAGCCTTTGTGTTACACCATTTTTTGGTCATCTAACCTATTATAATTAGATGGACTCAAGTACACCCTGTAAGACCAATTTTACCCTAAGTAAAATTGCTTTCACTATGAAAATAGCTCAGTAAACCACCTTTATTAAGTTGTTTATGGTCTAAGAGTTCGAGCGAGCACTCTGTAAATTTATGGCCTAGTGTTTTGGCTCACAGTCTGTGCACTGTTGCCAACTCTGGCAGGGGGCAGTGCCCTGTTCTTAGATCTACGACAGAGGGGGCTTGCCCTGGCCCAACAGATGGGATGACCGAGGACCTCTGAGGCCCCTTCCTACAAACAGATAATGATGGATAGAGGTAAGGGCCCATTAGAAGGAGTGAAAATCACGGGTTCAGAAACGGTAGGAAAAAACAAACTCAACAAAAAGACAAAGAAGGACAACAACACTAAGGAAACCCAGCTTCAAAATCAGACACAAGGCATCAAAATTCTAGAAGGAAAAGGCAAAACTGATTCCACTCAAGTGTAGGAACCTCAAGGAGGAGGAACAGAGTCCAAAGAAGCTGAGGATACTGATACCTCCTCCTTGAATGGCTCCGTTCCAGAAGGCTCAGCAATGGAAAACAAACAGCTGAAGACCCAAGGGAGGTGTAAGCCAAAAACTACAGAAAGCCTAAGGGTCATCATCACAGACCCATAATTGCAATCTTACAAGGATCATATGGCTATTCATGCTGTGATCTGCAAGTTTATGGGCTTTTGGCCCACAGAAAAAGCTTTATGCCAATGGATCAAACAAACTTGGAAGCTGAAAGGAGACGTGAAACTCCACCTGGGGGCCAAGGGTTTTTTCACGGTTGTCTTTGCTAGCCTGGAAGACAGAGACCGCATCTTTGATGGAGGCCCTTATTTCTACGGATCTGCGGGTCTCTACGTGATACCATGGAAGCCTAACTTTGCACCAGAACAGGAAACATTCACACATGCTCCTGTTTGGATTCGCATGTTTTCCCTCCCAATTGACTATTGGAGATCGACAACGTTGGAACAATTCGGCAACAAACTGGGTACCTTCATCCAAGCTTTTGAAGCAACCATCCAAAAAAGGTACACTTCCTATGCTCAAATTTGTGTTGATTTGGACGTTTCAGGTGCTGTTCATGACGGTCTATGGTTGGAATTCAGAGATGAAGTCTTCTTCCAAGCCATAGACTACGAACAAATACCTTTTAGATGCAGGAAGTGTGATGAACATGGTCATTTGATCTGGGAATGTCCCCTGCACAAATCCATTGAGAAGGCTAAGGATATCTCAAACAAGAATTATGATGGTTTTGTCCGACCCTCGGGCAAACACAGGGCCAACAGAAGAAACCAACTAAAGACAGGTCAACAAAGGGTCCATGAACGCATTTGAAGTGCTTGGAGAGGAAACTGCAGCTGAGGAGAATACCCAAACTTTAGCCTCTACGCAGGAAATCCTGGAAAAAACTGATCAGAACACCTAGCCACGGATTCCAACCTCGATCGATGACCTCCTCATAGATCCTGGTTTCAGAAAAGATGTTGAAGGGGATGAGGAAATGGCTTTAAGTGAAATAGGCACGAAGGATCTGGACCTAAGTGACATTCTAGAAAAAGAAGGAATGGATCTTAACACCATAGTTGAGCAATGGAAACAAAAAGGAGTTGATCACATCCCAGAGGAAGAGATTAACAGAGTCAATTTCCTCTTCCTTTCAAGGTAGGATGCAACCTTAAGAGGGCAGAAAAGAAATCTCGGCGCGAAAAAGGGACTGGGTATAAAGGTGCAGACCTTACACCACACACACTCCAGTACAAAACACAAGAAGAAAAGAGGTAGAAGAACCAACAATGAAGCACTCCAGGAGCTTGGCCAAATGCTCATCAACTCATGCAAAATGAAAGCCCTTAAGGCTTTCCCGTTATCCTCTTAACTCCTATTTAATTATGAAGTTACTCTCATGGAATATAAGAGGGCTAAACAGCCAAAACAAACATAGACTTCTGAGAAAGAAAGTCATGAAGGAAAAACCAGACATTATCTTCCTATAGGAAACCAAATGTTCCAGACTGAAGTTGGAAACAATAGGTAGAGGCCCGGGAAAGAGAATGGAGTACATGGAGGTTGAGGGTAATGGTTTGGAAGGGGGCTTATCCATCTTCTGGAACCCCCTGTCCCTACACCTACATAATGCAAATGCCTCCAGATCTTTCATCTCCCTTGAAATGCAAATCCTGGGAGAGGATGGCACTTATTTGTTCACTAATGTATATAGCCCCCAAAGGCTGGAAGATAAGCTACAGTTGCTGGACAATCTTTCTAGCTTGTAGCATAGACACCCTAACGCTAAAGTCATATATGGAGGCGATTTCAACATGATCACCTCACTAGGGGAAAAGAAGGGAGGGATAAGAACCCTAAAAAGAGATGCTGAGTCCTTCACGTCTCTCATTAGAACAGCTAACCTGGTGGACATCTTACCCAAAAATGGCTCTTTCACCTCGACCAATAGAAGAGGAGGCGACAGGCACATCACATCTAGGCTTGATCATTTTCTGATCTCCGATTCCTTTCTCCTGGGGGGAGTCACGGTGGAATCGAATATCATTCCATCTGGAGGATCGAATCACTGGCCAATCTCTCTGAATGTGACCATCCTTGGTACTCCTAAAAATAGGCCTTTTCTCTTTGAGAAATTTTGGCTCATTCATCTGAATTTTGCTACCAACATCAAACTTTGGTGGAATGAACACTTAGACACCAGAGGAACCAAAATGTTTCGGCTCCAAGCTAGATTGAAGCACCTAAAGGCTAGGCTACACACATGGAACCAAGAGGTCTTTAGCAATATTTTTGAGGATAAACAAGCCCTGGAGGATCAGATGGCACTTATACACAATAACTGGATTAAGGGGGACATCTCCCAGGATTCCATTAACACAGAGCATAACCTCATGCAAAAGTGGAATGAGCGGTGTCACCAGGAAGAAATAATCTGGAGACATAAATCCCACATACAATGGTTGAAAGAAGGGGAGAAAAACACCAAATTTTTCCATCGATCAGCCATGGATTATAGATGCAACAACAAGATAACCAAACTCAAGGATGAGCAGGGCACATCTTTCCAGTCACATCAAGAGATTGCCTCCATCCTCAGGAACCACTTCAGTCTTATTGCTACTGAACCCGACATTGACATACGGGAGGCTATCAATGAAGTCATAACTTCCATTCCCAAGCTGATCACAGAAGAGCAGAATAAATCCTTGAACCGCCCAGTTACCCTTCAGGAGGTGGAAGAGGCAGTCAAAGAAATGGCCAGTGGAAAGGCTCCAGGACCTGATGGTTTCACCATTGAATTCTTTAAGGCTTGCTGAGACCTGGTGAAGCTTGATGTTTGGGTGGTGGTTGAGGACTCGAGGAGGTCCTCCTCTATACTCAAATCCCTTAATTACACTTTCATTTCCCTCATCCCCAAGGAAGAGGATACTTGTACTCCCTCAAAATTTAGACCTATCACTCTCTACAATGTGCTGTACAAGATCATCTCCAAATTAATGGCCAACAGATTAAATCCTATTCTGCCCTGGATCATATCAGAAGAGTAGTCGGGTTATGTGGAAGGAAGGCAGATCATGGACAATGTCCTTTTGGCTCAGGAAATGATCCACACCCTTCAGTCTAAAAAAAAGGCAGGAATGATCATACAACTAGACCTCTCTAAAGCTTATGATAAGGTCAGTTGGAGTTACCTTGAAGCTGTGTTGGAAGCGTTTGGATTTGGTCAATGTTGGATAAGATGGATTTTAGCCATGGTCACATCTCCCAGCTTCTCTATCCTAGTTAATGGAGCCCCTTTTGCCCCCCTTTTCCCTTCTAGGGGCATTAGGCAAGGTGATCCCATATCGCCTTTTCTTTTTGTCATCTTAATGGAAGGCCTGAGTCGCATCATCAAATCGGCCAAGGACAGGAATGTCATCAAGGGCCTCCAACCCCTGAATCACTTTCTTGCAACCACTCATCAACAATTCGTAGACGACACCATGTTGCAAGACACCCCCCTCAGCTAAGGAAGCCAAGGGTTTCAAAGCAATTTTGAACCTGTTCAGCCAAGCATCGGGTATGGATCTTAACCTGGATAAATCCTCAATTTTTTTCTTCAACACGCACATAGCAATCCAAAGACACCTCACTGATATTCTTGACTTCAAAAGACACAACCTTCCTTCTAAGTATCTAGGCATACCTCTCACCGATAAGCCTTGGCAGAAAATCCACTGGGAACATTTGCTCTTCAGGCTGGAAGACAGAGGCAAATATTGAACTAACAGAGTCTTGAACTTTGTTGGAAGATTGGTTATGACTAAGGTTGTTCTTCAGGCCATCCCTCAGTATATGCTCTCTATTCTCCTGGCTCCAAAAGGAGTTATCCAGAAAATCAGGAACATTCAAAGAGCTTTCTTATGGTCGGGTAAAGCGCACAAACCCAAGTGGGCTCTTGTAGCCTGGGATAAATTATGTAAACCAAAAAACCTGGGGGGTTTGGGGCTGCAGGACTCGGATACGGTCAACAAAGCTTGTGGGACCAAGCTGTGGTGGCGCTGGCTCAAGGAACCTCATACGCCATGGGCTAAATTATGGAAGGCAAAATATGCAGAGAATTGGCAGACTGAGGAGTTGATAGGAATGAAAGATCCCCCCGCAGGGTCTCCTATTTGGAACTTGGCCAAGGCTAACATAAACATCATTCAGGATTTTTGCTTTTGGGAACTTCGTGATGGCACCAATGCGCTATTCTGGGAGGGTGCTTGGCAAAAGTTGCCTAAATTGGAAAGCCCTAATTTTCTCCCTCTTCAGAGATGGTTTCAGGCTGCTGGCAAGATAAAATTCCATCAGTATTGGTCGGAAAATAATGAAAACCAGCAATGGAGGCAGTGGAATTTGGTTCCCCCTCCCATGGAGGATGACATGACTAAACTCCTCTACACCCTTAATTCTGATCTAGCTAAGAGCCTGATCTGGTCCACTCAGGAGAAGGACCAACTCAGATGGGGCAAACTCGATAGAGGTACCTTCAACCTCAGGGAGGCCAAAATGTATATCGAGCATAGGGACGTCGAAGACAAAGTGGCTTGGTACTCCAATGTCTGGTATAGCACTATGTGGCCAAAAATAAGGACTTTTCTTTGGATGCTCATGCATCGCCAAATCCTCACCTGGGAAAATTTGTTGAAGAGAGGCTTCTTTGGCCCTTCCCGATGCCCCCTCTATGAAAAGGACGAGGAGACTATGAACCATCTTTTTAATGACTGTGATTGGACTAACAACCTTTGGGAGTGGCTGAAGGAAATTTTCACACAAACAGACAGATCAAGGAATTCCATTCAAGACTGCATTGCGACCTGGCGCACAAATTACTTTAGTTATGATATGGTTAATACCCTTTGGTGGGTCTGTCCTGGTTTCACAATATAGTCTACTTGGAAAGAGAGGAACAGAAGCATTTTTCAAAAAGAAACCAGGCAGCTTGACACAATCAAAACTTCCACCATGCAGAATTTAAAAGAGACTGCCCTTACCAATTGCAAAGCTGAGCAGGCCATTTCGCTCTCCCTGAACGATTCACGCATTCTGAGGATGTTTGGCTTGACCGGTCTGTCGGGTCATAGTGTCCCAGTGAACCACCCTAGGCCTGCCACCTCTCCTTCGACCTGGCAGCGCCTCCCGGGTTTCTGCAAATTAAACTTTGACGGAGCCTCTCGGGGTAACCCTGGACCGGCTGGGCTCGACAGGTTTCTTAGAAATGACAAAGGGGAAGTCCTTCATATCTTCAGCAGAACACTCGGGGAGGCTACCAACAATGAGGCTGAATTCGCTGCCCTGGAACAGGGACTGCGGATCCTCATCCGTCTGGGTAAAGGCTTTGTAATTGTGGAAGGGGATTCCCTCTTGGCTATCATTGCGATCAAGAGAATTCAAAATGGTACGCAGCCGAGGAAAGCAATTAAGCATTGGAGATTGGCCATGGTCACAGAGCTCATTGCGGATCATCTCACCTCCCTCAGCAGCATCATTCTACAGGCGGTTAGGCAGAAGGCTAATGCTTTAGTGGATAGCCTTGCTAACCACACCGTTGATCATCTGAGGGAGATCATTGACACTTGTTGGCAAGACATCACAAATGACAATCTTAGGAATCAGTGCGCTCTCATCTCGAGACAAGACCTCACCGGAGGCTCAAGTGAGGAGGACGGCCTGCAAATTACGTATCATCAGTAAATGATGAGGATCAACTATGTTCTTAATTACAAGCGTTGGCACCGCTGGGATGCTGAGATTGCAACAAGATGATGAGCTTAGTGAAAAGAGTCGCCTTCACTAAGTGGGCCCGTAGGCTATTTTTGGCGCACAATCTATTTTTAGACATGTAGATCATATTCTATGAGTTGCAGGATGCTATTTGTGGATGGTTGGTCAAGTTGGAAAAATAGATGGACTTCTATTTTTAGACATATTGGGCGGAATCTATTTTTAGATTGCCAATCTAAAAATAGATATGTCGAATATTATTAGCTCTTAATAATATTTGGACTC
This sequence comes from Pinus albicaulis, assembly GCA_034641835.2. Classification (NCBI taxonomy): domain Eukaryota; kingdom Viridiplantae; phylum Streptophyta; class Pinopsida; order Pinales; family Pinaceae; genus Pinus; species Pinus albicaulis. Next base: position 277,673,506 of record CM076579.1, on the reverse strand, counting down.
TAAACATTATCTTATTCTCTTGGAGCACTTCAGTTAAGTGCACAGATGTGGCACAGGAGCTGACAGGAGGAATTACGCTATTCCTGAGGGTTATGTGGAGCTATTGCATGGAGACTTTAGTTAGAACTCATGTGACAGAGTTTGGTGGAGTTATTGAGGTAGTTAATGGACTTGTGTTCAGTTTAACTCAGTTAGACACAGTTGAGCTAGTTGTATCTAGTCTAACTGATTGATACACTAGTGACAGTGGTGTGAATTAATTATTAATTAATTCACTAATTATTAAATCATTAATCAACTAAAAAATACATTAGTTAACTATAGTGCATGGATAGTTTTAGTGGAGACGAGTGGAGAGGTAGGTGAAAGAGCAGTGTGACTATACTGGTGCATGAGTTTGCACCACACATTGATGGAGATGCCAATGAGGATTGCGCAGTGCAAGCCAGGTGGATTCGAGTTCATTCAGAGCCTATATTCAGCAGGGATTGCGCAGTAGAGGCAGGCTAGCAGGTGACAGAGATCGGTGCATGGGATTTGCTAGATCGGACCTGATTAGTGTGTAGCAATTGGAGATTGTACTGAGAGCTTGTGGGGAGCTTTGTATGATGATTGTTACATGATCTCTATGACATATAATATACAGATAGTTGGGGGTTTTCAGCTTTAAGCTTTCCCATAAATTACTGTGTTCATATGTGTGAATTTTTATGGTTTTAATGTGTGCATGCAATTGATTTAATTTCCACAAGTAATGATCAATAGTAGAAGAGATTATGTATTGTGCATGAAGTCAAATAGTGTGTGATCAGGAGAATCTCAGATGTATAACGCATTAGTTATATAATTTCTACATGGGAATCGTCCTATGAGGTGCCTTGGGAAAGATGGCAGATCATCCGAAAGGACGATGGCAGGCTCAACCGATACAAGTGGCGGCATGCGTGGCATCCTCAAGCACGCGAAGGAATTGGCATTAAGAAGTGGATTTATGCTCAGGGAATCAGCATCAACACCCTGATAAGATAACAGGCGGCCAACAATGATGGCAGTAAGTGGGTTACAGTTGGAATTTCGACCCCCCTCAAAGCACCTATAGTTATAAATCCTATCACGATTTGGACATACCTCATATGTTTCAAACCTTTTGCTGTGCTCTGCGTTGTGTCTGTGTGTTTTTCTCTTGTCTGCTGGTCTCCTATTTTCAGGAGCTGCATCCTATCCATGGCTGACCATAATCTTCGTAGTGCTAAAGCGGCCAGAGAGCTCAAGAGAGCAAAGGAAGGCTACAAAGCGTCGATCTAAAAAAAAGGCAAGCAAGCTATTGATCTGCTTCAAGAGGAAGTTCAAAAATCCAAGACCACTATGGACAATTGCACCATCAGCGAGGAGGTAGACTGGATTGCTGACCCTGGGACTCCATCTACCAGAGCAACACAGTTTCTGCAGACTCAGACGGTGGCATGGTAGATGAGACCATGTTAGCCAAGGCAATTGGTATGCACGGGGTGGCTGTTAAAGATGCATTCGCAGCCACCTCCCTCGCCTCTGCCAGAAACTCTACGAGCTTGGATTATTTGGAGGTCTCCCTGAACTCCCTCACGGAAGAATTGAAAATGCATTCGAAGAGGCTGGATGGTTTCATCCGGATGTTTGAACTGTACCTGCAGCACGTTCTGAATGTGTTGATTGAGATTCCGGAGGATGATTCCCAAACTACAATCATCCGTCGCTACAAGCCGCGCCTCATTCCCAAAGGAGCTGAGGAAGCTAGTCCAAGTGCTGTTGATCATTCAGGTGCCTCCAATCCAGTCATGTGATCTCACTATGTTTGATTTCTTTTCTGTTTATCTATATATCATGTCTTCTCTGTTAGCTTGGCCAATAAATTATGTTCGAGGGTTCTGTAAGGCTGTAGACAGTTTTTCTTTTATCAAATTCACTACGTTGTTAGGCAACCTTGCGTGGTTAGCTAGCTATATGTCTTTATTGTTCAGTCAATCTACAACAAAAGTTTGGTACTATGTTAGCCCTCGGAGCTGTATGCATGACGCTATGTTCGGTTGGCCCGAGCTTCCTCATGTTCATCTGGAACTGACAAGCCATTTTGTAACCATATGTACTATCAGTTTTTCTTCTACTTAATATATCTCAGCTGACTTACAAAAAATAAATAAAAAATTGTTTATGGTCTAAACAAGAAACCCCATGAGGAAATATTAAATAAATCTACATTTGTTTGATTTTCCTCGAGGAATAATTAGTTAAACAACAGTTTAATTAATATTCCTGGTTATATTTAACCCAAAACAAGGAAATTAATTAGATAAATCATTATTTATCTTATTATTTTCTAAGAATAATTATTTAAACCTTATTTAAATTATATTCTTTGTTAAATATGACTAAATCACCCTTAAATAATTAAATAAATCATTATTTAATTGATTATTACTCAACCACGTCCTTAAAATGATAAATAAATCATTTATTTATTTATTATTTACAAATAAATGGATTTGACCCAAGTCAAATTCCTTTTCCCTCCAACAAATATAATAAAATATTCCATAAAAGTTTGATCTTGATTTGGTTAATAATATTTTAATTATGCACCAATATCTAGACTAATTCAATATTTTGTTATAATTAGAAGGGTTTTCCCATTCATTTATCACTTTTTGTTGCCTAAAGATCACTCTGGATCTATACTTTTGGTCTGACTTTGATCCACCACATAGTCATATTCTGCTACTATTTTTGTTTGGGTTTTCTACACCATCAAGAGAGAGGAATTTTAGATCTGAAGTGCTGAGGACTTACAAGAACCCATTCCATTGAGGAGAACTGGTAACACCCTTTTGTGTTTTCCACCCAGGTGCCATTAATACAAAATTCATTTAACATATTATTGTCTTGTCTATTGGATGCATGGAGTAAATCTTGTTTTTTCTACTGCTTAATGTCTTCTAATGCATAGATCTAGATTTTTGCAGCATTTATCTTGATCACCTAACTGCAGATATGAGGATATTGGCGGCCATCTTTGTTGTTAGAGCTGTTTGTTATGCATATCTAAAGTGGTATTTTTTTGTATGCTTGGAATTAAGATTCATACTAACACTTTGGATTCCCTTGTTGCTGATATGGACATCGTATCTTTTTATTTTATGGTTGGACAAATGTGTATATGTGTGTAATATTGTAAATACCATAATGAGTTGTGTTATAAAGCTCCAATACACGATATGATTGTCATCATTGTTTTTGCTTTTGAGCAGGTTATTCATTGTAAATACTGCAACGAGCTAAGTTATAAAACTCCATGGGCAATGTGTTTTATTTTCAACAATTTTGCTGAGGTATACGAGTGGTCAAACACCGAGGATAGTGTCCCCCAAGGGGGAGGGTTCTGTAACATCCCTGGTGAGAATTCCATGTAATAAAAGTAAAAATAATAACCACGGTTGATGAGACACGTATTCCAAGCTAAATGTTGGGAAAAACATCCTAGTGTGGGTCACTCATCAGTTTATTAAAGCTAAGGAAATTGGCAAAGGCAAAGGCTTTGTAAAGGCAAAATGTCATTTTTGGCACATTTATTTATGAAAATAATGGAATTTAGGAGAAAAGGGAGATGAAAGGTCAGAGGTTGCATGTGAGGAGGAAATAGAAGGAAAATAATGGAAAATGAATAAAATAGACGCCTCTTCTATAAAAAGGGTTATGAGGATTAGTTGGTACCTTTTGGTCAGTGCATTTTTTTGGAGCTCTGTCATTGTTCTTTCTCTCTCACTCACTCACTCTCGTACACTCAGAATTTTCTTGGGGCACTTGGGCATTGGAGCAAGAAAGGAAAAACAAGCAAGGCAGAGAAAGATAAAGAAGATACATCGAGATTCTTTGTAGGTATCGATTTGCATATGTGTTTTCCTTGCTAGATATAGCATGCATGGCATTTCCTGTGGTTTCTTGTTGTCTTGGCATGAGTTTTTCCAGGTGTGACAATGTTTTCAGCCTAGCCTTGCCATTTTCGTATAACTTTGATGAGATGGGTTTCTCATACATCAGTTGAGTTGGATTGCCGAATGGTTTCGAATATGAGTGGGGAGGATCTCCAAAATGACATACACATGGCCTAGTGGTCCCTGAACGGGACTATGGATCACGATAAATCCACTGGCTTAGTAACCCCTGAGCCAGACTATGAGTTGTAGTAAAGCCATATTGTGTGCCTTGGTGGGTCTAGGAATCCTTATCGGTGAATGACAGGATAAATGGTAAAGCCAAGAGGTGGATTTCTATCCATTGGGCCTATGAGTTCCTGGATAAGATGTATGGTAAATATTGGAGAGATGGTCTCAGTGTAGGGCCTAGTGACCCTTGGATCAGACTGTGGGTTACGAAAAATCCTGAGAGACTAGGAGGCACTCAAATTCCTCACATTGTAGGTAGAGAACTCTAGTAGCATTCATGATTGTTTGGTTCCTTTTTGGTTGGTTGAGTCCCACGTTCATGCTTGGAATATTGTATGGGGGTGATCGACTGAAGAGATATTTGGATCAACTAATCTATGGTCGGGTGGAACGTGGTAGCCCCATCCCCAATTGGTTCTCGCATTCATTAATGAGAAATTCATTCCTTTGATAATTGATGTATAAATATACTGATTATCACGTGGATTCTACTGTTGTTGTATCTATCGTATTTCTGTTGTTATTATGCTAGTTATAAGCATGTAATTTACGAGTGATGATGTATGGCTCTCTCCATGTTTTTATCTGTAAATGAATACACCATGTATCTTTGGTCAAATAGATTGTATTGCAGCTTATGATGTAAGGGAGCAATGCTTCTTAGCAATTCTCATATAAGTATGAGACCCCTATTTTTAAATCTGTTGTTTATACTCGTAGATGCAATGTTTGTGACATGTTTGACAAAATGTCTGTCACGGCTAGGAGGGGTCCGGATGAGTTCCTAATGATGTGATTTCTTTCGTACATTTGTTTTAATGTTATTTATCATCCCCTACAGTTTCATGAAGTTCTGGGTAGTGACTTGGGATGTGGGTCTAAAAAGGTGGCACAAATCCCAAATTTGTAGGCACAAAGCCGACCAAATGAGGCCTTGGCCGCTACCTTGCCTTGGAATGCTCGCCATGCCATTCTTGAGGAAATAAATTATTTTTAAGTAAAAAATGATTCCTTCATTTGATTGGTAAAATCACGTTGATTTTAGATTTATGGGCTAAATTGACATTTAGTTAGAAGAATGAGTGGTAGATTTGCCTAGATTGATAGATTTTACAAGTATAACTTTTTACATTGAAATACTTGTATTATGATATATTTCAAAAGCCACATTGGTAATTGACATTTTATTGTTGTTTTATGCACAAAACTATATGCAAAAAAATCACCTATACAAAAAGACAGTGACATGCCACCACGTGGCTCTTGTTTTGGTTAGAAAACAAAAAAACAATCCAATTCAATATTTAAATTAAATATTGAAAACCCAATGTTTAATAATAAATAATAAATAATAAGATGGGTAGAACACGTGGCTATGATATATATATATATATATATATATATATATATATATATATATATATATATATATAGCCAACAAGTTAGTATTAAAATGTTTAAAAAATATCAACCCCTTATCCCGCGTCTAAAGAAAAAAATAACGTGAATATGGTTCATAAATTACAAAAATAAAAAACAACCAACTTGAATGGGAGTTCCAACTTCAAGATCGCTCCAAGCTCAGCATTTGCCAAGATGGGTTAGAGGTTGCCCTTTTCTTCCACAGACACGCCAACTGCTCGACCAGGACTTGAGGTCGACCTTGACTACGGATTTCCTTCGACTCCAAAGAAACCCAAAAAAAATGAAATGGAGATCGATGCCCTTATTCTAAATTTATACTTTTTAAACATACTCTTACCATAGTGACTCAAGCATGTCCATCTATGCATAAAATTTATGAAGAACATACATTAGAAAATCCTACTGTTGGAAACTCAGAATACTAGTAGCATTGGGCTCAAAATTTCTCCAATATCCTTTAAAGTTTAATTTTGGCATCAATTCTTTTATGCCCTTGTTTTCCTAGTACGGAATAATCCCAAATTGTAAGTTCCTGACAATTAAACTATAATTTTTATTCCAATAAATTTAGTGTTTTGAAAAACAAATTAATAGCACTAATGTGTCCAATGACAATGGGCCGAACGTAAAAGCCACGAGAAAACTCACATATGCAGAATGAAATGGAAATGGAAAGATTGGTCAAATTTAATTTTAGAAACTTAAAACGTTGCGTCTATGTGTCGGGCTCGACTCAGGTCGACGTTATTTCCTTCACCACTTAGATATTCATGCCAATAGAGCTCCGATTCCCCAGCTATTCAAAAGACCACGATATTGAGTACGCATCGAGACTTTGTCCACAAGTTTGTTAAAACGTAAACATGCACCAACTTCTGACATCACAAATTTTATAAATTTAATAATTAACATATCCTTGTGTCTATGTGTCGGGCCCGACTGAGGTTGGAGTTATTTTCCTCCGAAGCTACATGTTTATGTCAATAAAACTCCGACACCCCAACCATCTCAAACAACGTGATATGGAGTCAGAGCTGCCACCTTGCTCATGAGCCTTTTGAAAATGCAAACATTCTTATACTCTTGGCTTCACAACTCTCAGAATAAATTTCGCGAAAACTTCGTCGTAACAGCGACATGAAAGCATGAAATCGTGGTTGACAGACAATTTAAAACCATACCACATGCAATCGAGGTTGACACCTTGCTCAAAGGACTTACCCAAACACAAAGATGGGCCGACTTCCGACCTAGTCGTGCTTAGTTACTACTGCTTTATTCCTACAACATTTCATCCAAACCATCGAAACTCGTCCCCACAATGTACTTAACACTTGTGTTAATAAATAAAATTACCCATTAAACCATAGTTTGCTCGCAGGGAGAACTCAAAAACTCACTAGGTTTCCATTGCTAGAATCTAACAACTCGCTTACCCGAACAATTATTATACTCTAAATTCTAAAGTCTAATCTGCAAATTCTGCAAAACAGTGAACCATCGGAACTCCAAATTATGCACCATGACAAATAAATAACAAAACAATTTCCACACATGCACCTGTCAAATCGTTGCCGAGGAGGTTGGCAATCTCGCGTCCTGAAAGTTCACTGCTTCAACATTCCGTATAGAAAGTCCACTGCTTCAACATTCCGTATAGAAAGTCCACTGCTTCAACATTTCACACAAAAAGTTCATTGCTCGCATCTGACGAAGTAAAAAAAAAACCTACTTGGTAACAATGAAACCCTGGCAAACATGAATTATGCCACACAAAAACCATAGGCATAGAAATACCAAATGCGGCCTAATCGACCACCACAACAATCCCTTTAAATGCCAAAAACCACTAACCCTGCTTATTGATAATCAATTAACGATAATATTTTCTCCACTAACACCCTTAAAATGAAATTTACCCCACTAAAGCCCAAAACAATCCAAATTAACTCCCAAATACACGAACGATCATTGTTTCTTGTACCTCAATTGTTCAATCGAATCAACATCAATCCGCCGTGGATGCTAGAATGACATTAACCCTTGAATTCCGAAACAATAGAATGACGTCATCCAAAACTTTCACCTCAAATCCTAATGTTAACTATAAACAAATGAAAAATTTCACTAGTACGAACACACTATTAGCTCAACCGATCATAAATGTCGCGTGACATAATAATACTAAAACAGTTTATACCACGTGACTCAATGTGGTCCACAAAAATTAAAAGCTTCACAAAAATAAAAAGGTCTACTACCGATCACGTTCTATCAGAAGTGATTGAATAGTTCAAATTGTCGCACTCGCTGACATTTATTATCAGTATGGCTGGAAGAGCGCCGAAAATGCCAAAGGGCAAAGACACGTAAGCTAGCTCGTGACACGTATTTCTTGAACGAACACTTTCTAAAATGGAGCGACTACGTGGACCGGCTGTGGCTTTCTGTGAAGGGATCGATTCTTCCTCATTAGGCATTTCTGAGCCGAGCCGAAGACTGAGCATCCATAACTAGCAGAGGGAAATTCCTTATAATAGTAATAAAAGATAAGGGACCAGGCATCTCTGGCATCTCAATCCTCTTTTCGGACTAAAAGCACATCAAGGCTAAAGCTAGCCGGGGGCTCCTCGGGTTTTGAAGCTTAGACGCTTTATATTCCTCAGCAGGTCAGTGAAGACTGGCACGACCTCCATTTTTTTTTTGTCGTTCTCAGGTTCTTTGGGACATTGGTTCGAGTTTTTATGTATGGAATGTAATTGCAGGTTGGCCGAGGGATGAGAGCATTCTGCTCTTAAGCCTTTTAATATGGGATCTATTCAGTGCGCGCTCTTTAATTTGCCAGGAATGTCCCACGGTTGCGTGGTAAGCTCGACAGATTTCAGGACCTGCAAGGGTTCTTTGCTTAAATTAGGTGTAAAGAAGGCGCATCATTATGAAACAAGGAAAAGCGTTGCGAAGGTCGGTCGCATGGGAGCGAGGATGGAAGGTGCAGGCGTCGGGACAGAGAAGGGGGCCGGCGCTGCCGTGGGAGTGGCCGTGAGAGATGAGGGTTTATCCTTTAAAGTGTTGAAGGGGAGGCCCTTTCCCTTCGGCTCTACGGCCCGTGACGGAGGCGTTAACTTTGCTATTCATTCCACACTGGCTACTTCCGTAACGTTATGTCTCTTTACTCTCTCTGATTTGCAGAAGGTTAGCTCTCTATACGTTGCGTTTGTAATTTATGCCTAATTTTTTACCGAAAATTTGCATGTATTGATAAAAGCTTCGTTCTGAAAAACGCCCCGTTGGCATTGCCGTAAATGTGAGCGCACTATATTTAGCATTCGAGAATTGCAAGAAATAATGGCAATAAACAATGGCAAGCTTGGCCAAATTGTGCTGTCAAAATCAATTTCAAGTGACTGACTGAAATTGAGGGTTCAAATTAATCAATGGTATCAAATATTGAATAATGCTATTGTTTGCTACACACCACCTCACCACCCCTACCCTCAATTTGGAATGCACGCCCCTTCCCCCATTGCAAGTTAGGGCGGCAATTCACGCCCCTTCCCCATGCAAGTTAGGGTGGTTGGTGGTTTGAAGAGTACAAATTCATCCATCCCAGTCCTTTCACCGCCTACAAGGCCCGTGGAACTTTTTATCTTTAATATTTTTTATTTCAATCTTTTAAGCAATCCCCTTTTAAGCACTCCCCTAAGCACAGTGGGATAAAAAAGAAAATACCCCTTCTACCCACCTCAATTCAGGGTGAGTTGAAGGGTACAAATTCATCCACCCTACTCCCTTCCCGGCTTACAAGTCCTGAGAGGATTTGTATTATTTCTGATTTTTATTTAAAACAAATATATATTCGGCTGAATTTTGGATCTCTTAAGGATATATTAAGCACACAGAGAGATTGAAAAGAAAGCCAGGCACAAATTTCATTACTATTAAAAGATCAGGGTTAATATGGATTTAGGGTGGTTTATTTGGTTTGTTTTATTATTATATTTTATTAAACACAGTGAGGCATAAAAAAGGAATTCAAATCAGGATCAGGGTCAAGATGTAATTAGGCTGTTTTATTTGATTATTATATTTTTAATTATTTGGTCACTCTAAAAATGTTATTTATTTACGTTTAACAATAACAGCTATATTGCATTAGAAATGGTCACGGCCGAACCATTTGGCTTTCTAATGCAAAAATGGAAGGTACCATGGTTTGCCATAATTTTGAAAGTAAAAAGCATATTTTGGCTATCCTATCACGCTAGAAAAATTTGCTTCTTCTAATTCTATTATATTGCTGCACATATTGGTTGGGTATAAGCAAAAATGTACATAACATCAATTTGCAAATATTTTGGAAGGCAGGCCCATGGAGCACCTCATCCTGCATGTCATTTGAATCTTCAGGTTTTTCCAGTGCTACAACCAATAACCAACAACAGGCAAACTGCTTTTCCTTCCTCATCCCACTTCGGTTTTGCTTCCATTGTTATTGCTACCATTTCTAGGCTTCCTCTTGTGGAAGAATAATCACTTCCATCGGCTTGATGCAGGGAATGCTTGCCACCTTGGTCAAAACTCAAGTTCATTTTGTCATCCATCCTTTTGCCAATTCTGCCAGCGAGCTGTCAATATTCGTTTGCTTGGCCTCCTCCTTTTCTCTCTATGAAGTCCTCGTTTTCTTGTGGAAACAAGTGAACTTACAAGAAACACATCGAGGTTTTAACAGTGTGCCATTCCGTCACTCACAGGGCCTACTTTGCATCTCCTTTCCGTGGCTGGAAGGCATAGAGAAGGGTTCTTGCCAATGGCTCTGCATTAACTCACCAAACAATGCAACAAGGGAATGAAAGCACATGCAAACCTTTTAATGAAGCATAAAGGTGGTGTGGGGTGAAATCCTAATGCTCCATCCTTGATGGAGATATGGTTTTGCGAACTGTCCCATCTACTATATCGCAAGTTATTACGTTACAATTTAGACGATTATTATGCTTTGAGAAATTATGAGTGGAAAGAAATCGACCCCCTTTTGGTTCAAACTTTTACATCACAAGGAGGTAATGAAACGAAACAAGAATGTCCCGCCTTGAAGTTCATAACTTCACTAATACCCGTAAAAGATGCAATAGAGTTGTGAAGGCAACTATGTGGGGTGATGTCTCTCTTCCATTAAAAAGTATTCTTCTACCAACCATGCACCAAAGTTGGTGAGCTTGTGTGCTTTTTTTAGCGATCTTAGGATATTATAGGAGGATATCTTTTCAATTTGATTTTTGATCTTGGATTCTTAGAAGAAGACGTTATATGTTTGTAGAGTGTGGCGATGTACTCTTTAAGAGGGATTTGATTCTGATGGAGAAGTAATCGATGATGATATTCTTTTGAATTCCTTGATTCAATCTGATCCTTGGACCTTGATACAAAGTCAAGGTTTTTGCCTTGTTATTGGATGCTTTTCCTAAACCCCAAACATAGTTGTATTCTTTTTTTTTTCCCCTCAGGGATGAATGAGGACCCCCTCACACTTACCTCCCCTTGAGAAAAAATCATTATTATGAACCTTTTTTTTCACTTTTATTTGGTCATGTTCAAATTTTCTTTATTTTTATGATCTTTTTTTCACTTTTACTTTACGGTTCTTTATTCTTGCTTGGTTAGCATTACATTATCTTACACTACATTTTTTTTGTTTAAGGCTCGACTTTATATCACTGATGCAAAATGATACATAGAGTATGTTTTTGTATTATGGGGTGGCCTGATGGGAAACTAACCCAATAACACAAATTTAGCTGCTTTAGATTACATATGTTTTTCCTGAGAAGCATATCCATCAAAACAAAAGATTGCCTAGTGTCCAAGCAATTATGCTAACTATGACAAAGTTGTGGGCTCTTTTTCTTAGAGCCAACTACACGAAAGCAAAAATGAAGAGCACAATCTGTAGTTTAAGACATCATTTAAAATCATAGAATGACTTGGGATTGACAGTGAGGCAACCTCCAGAGAGGTAGCACTGACCCCAGACTTGCACGAAGCTGCTCACCATCGATCAGTGAAGTGGCATGCGACGCGGTCCATGAAGAGGCCGTAAGTCGTCAACCAGTTAAGTGTTGTTATTAGAGCACCTTGCCTGTTGATATCATGAACTGTGAACCAAATCCATGGAAAAGCTGCGAGGTGCCAAAAGCCTTTACTCCTATGTTGCGGACCATAGACCATGACCAATGAGAAAAGAGACCCTGGAGTTTGGACCCATGGGGGACATGACCTTGCGAAAGGTAAAGTATTCATATCATTGAATGTGGAGCCTCCCCTTGTAGTTGGTCTCCAACCTAGCCCTATGCAAATCTTGGATGAAAGAAAATTGAGCCATGCACCAGGGACTGTGATCCTCAGTGGCTTTTGAGTAATGGATAGTAATCGACAAAGGCTAATTCCGTTGTTCAGTGAGCTTTTGATGAAGTTTGAGTGGCCGACCTTAAAGGGTAAGGAATGGCTGAAGGCAGAGGCCAATTCAACCCCCATGAGACCATCGCACATTTAAGAACTTCTCAAGGCCAAACCTTTCCCCATGAATTAGGCCGAATACTAAGAATGAAAGCTGGAATTTGGCCATTCCTTAGAAGGAGTCCAGATAATTAAAGACTTCAAATTATGATAAAATAAAGAAGTTGCGGAGTGGGCTGCAACAAAATACTAAAACTAGGGGGCCAATGGAGTTGCCAAAGCCAACTTGTGATCAAGGGAGGCCTAGGGTGGCTAAGAGCAAAACTGATAGTGATGCAGACATTCCAATGTTGAGAAAACCATAATAGGCTCAGAAGCGGCCCCATAAATGGTTGTGATGACAGAATGAGCACTAGAGGCATGATTCCCTTGCAATTGCATAACAAATTTCATCATTCTCCTTGTCGAATTGCTCTCTTGACGAAGTACTGTTAAATGAAATAAGGTTGAGGGAGGGCAATGGCTCATCGTGATGCCACCCTCATCCGACCAAGTAAGGAACTGTTGCAAACAATAAAAAGGAGCCATAACGTTACTGTGAGGCAAACCAAATGCTGAGTACGACAACCAAGGCTCGCCTAATATGGGCATCATTTCAAGGTTAATTTGAACGTGCTGGCGAATTGAATGCACAACCAGATGGATTACGCTCCAATTCAGCCCTAAACACCTACCACCAATTGTCAACGCTAAGCACTCATCGCAGGGGGGTTATCTTACACTATATTATCTACTATGTCCCACTAAGTTTTTGGGAGAGGGGAGCACGGGAGCGGGGAGATGCACAAGGGGGACGTGAAGGAGCACTCCCAAATTTTAAGGAAATTCACGCGGGGGGTGGGGGGAAGGGAGGGGGGGGGGGAACGGGTGGCACATTGGGGTCCTCGTCTCTTAAAATATAAAATATAAAATTAATAATGACAAAATCCCAACTAACAATTCATCCCATGCAAATTCATCATTGTGCAATGTAGTGGAAATGTAATAATGCTACTAATCTTAGAATCCTCAAAACTGTTAAGTTCATTGAATTTTGAATGGGATATGAGATTCTACATACTTCATATAAAGTTTGACGAGGTTGGAACCACTTTGAAACATCCTGTAACAATTAATAGCGATGTTAAAAATTTAAGTAAAAGTGGTATTCTCCTATCACTTTTACTTTAAGAATTTAATATTGTTGTTAATTACCAAGGTCCTAGACTCATCAAGGCTCTATCCCTTATTTTTGTTCCATTTTAATGGGTTAGACAATTTTTTTTTGGGGGGAGCGCCTAGGTGTGCCCCTTCTGGGGGAGGGGGTCCCCCAAACATCCCCCTTTTGGGGAAATGTGTCCCTCACACTGGCAACCATTTCCCCATGAGTATCCCCAAGTTTCCCCCAAAGGGGGACATGTCGATTTTTGTAGCATCTGGAAGTCTTCCAAGTCTCAAACTTTGCAGGGAGGCTTAGATAGCAGCATTCCAAAGAACCCAGCAATAGTTTGTGGAAATTCCACTTGGTTCATGACTTTTTAAAATAATTAATTATTTTAATGAAGACCCTAAGTCTAAACTTAGGGAAATGAAATAATTAAAGGGTATTAATAAGTCATAGTGTGAATCTTCTAGAAAACATGGATCAAGTCAAGTTTTAATCTTAGCCATTGATTAATCTTTTAATGTGGGCCATTGGTTCTCCAACAGGAAGATTATAAAAGAAGGCTTGGGTCATTTGGAAAACAAGCCAGGCATACACTCAGTACTCGAAGGAGATCCATTCTGATGTAGAATTCGATTTCAGTGGGAGAGTTGCAGGGCGAGAAGTTTGTAGAAGCAGGAGGAGGAGGGAGTCAGGGGTGATCGAGATCAGGGACGGAGGGCAACAGTGGGTCACTGGAGGCAGTTTGAGGCTGCAGCGCAGAGAACCCATGCAGTCTTCACGCAGACTCACGCAGTCCAGCGCTGGGACTGCGCAGTGAATCACGCAGACAGATACAGGAGCATGGAGGGGTTGTTCAGGGTGTCAAAGAATTTTCCGAGTAAGCCGGAAATTCAGTCTCAGGTGTTTTAGAATTTATTTGCCATTATATTTCCCTGTAAAGATATCATTTGCTGAAGAATTAATAAAACCCTCATTTGCTGCACCGGTTTTCCCGCATTGGGTTTTTCCCGAGACAATTGTCCAAAAATCACTGTGTACATGTGATTGATTCTTGTGCTTATGTTCCCTACTGTTTATTTCTCTGCATATATATATTTTGTGAATGTTGCAGTAGTTTTTATTTCGATATTTGGTAGAAGATTTCTGAATAATAACTTATTGAAATAATAAGTAGGAGAAATAAATCTATCACTGCAACTGTTTAGTTTTCAGTTTGAAATTTTCACATGTATCAGAGCTAGAGATGAATAACAGGGAGGGGGCAGCTATAAGTGAACGAAAATCTACTGTTACAACAACAACGCAGAAGGGTTCACGCAGTTCTCCAGGAAGGATAAGAAGTACGACAGAACAGATGGATCACGATAAGTCTGTATTTTCATCCAGACTTAAGGAAGATTTTGCTTGCGTATCAAGCGCTGCTTCTTCTGATGTTTGGTATATTGACAGCAGAGCCTTTGCTCACATGACTGGAGTACGAGACTGTTTTTCCGACTACCAAGAAGTGTAGATGAATTTGAAAATAACCATGGGCAATAAAGAAAAATGCACTCCCGTTGGGAGAGGTACCGTAGTTTTTTAGACCGAGGCGAGAAATAGAATCCGAGCCACTAATGCGCTGCATGTGCTGGGTTTGGGGATGAATTTACTTTCAGTGTCTAGCTTCAAAACCGAGGATATGGCATCTACTTTATTGGCAATAAAGTCTACGTCAAGCACCCCAGTTGGAAGAAGAAGGCATAGATCGGGGTAAGAAGCAACAAACTGTACAAGCTACAACTTGACTCTCCAATGGCACTAGTTGGCAGCGCAGATGAAACGGGCTTGAGTGAGCTATGGCACAGAAGAATGGGGCATTTGCATCACAGGGCGTTGAGAACTCTCCATAAGACTATCACAGGTGTTCTAGAACTGAGCACTAAACGAGATGATGTTTGCAAGGGGTGTGTATTGGGAAAATATGCCAACGCAGCATATCAGAGAAGCAACAATAGGGCCAAGGGTGTATTGGATCTGATACACTCATATATCTGTGGGCTGATGTCCATTAGAGCTCTTAGCGGTGCTGAATATTTCGTCACCTTCATTGATGACCATTCTAGGAAAACCTGGATCTACTTCTTGAAGACCAAGGATGAAGTCTTTAGTCGATTCAAAGAGTTAAAGGCTTTGGTGGAAAATCTGACAGGGAAGTGGATCAAGGTGTTGTGATCAGATAATGGTGGTTAATACATAGATAAAGAATTCACCGGATTCTGTGCAAGGGAAGGCATCAAAAGAGAGTGGACAAATCCATACAATCCAAAGCAGAATGGTGTGGCAGAAAGAACCAAACTATTGTTGAAGCAACCAGAGCTATGTTGTATGACCAAGAATTGCCCAAATTCGTGCGGGCTGAAGTGTGTAATACAACTGTCTACATTCAGAACAGGACTCCTCACGCTGCACTGGGAAAGATCACGCCAAAAAGTGTCTTCACTGCAGTAAGCTTGAAGTAAGTCACTTTAGGATCTTTGATAGTACAACTTACTGTCATGTGCCCAGTGAGAAGAGGAAGAAGTTGGAGATGACTGCTGAAAAGGGGTATCTGGTAGGATACAATGAGAATGCAAAGGCTTATCGCATCTACATTCCTGAGAGCAGGAAAGTGGTGGTGCGAAGGGATGTGAAGTTCATGGAGGAGAAGGCCTTTAGAAGATCCCGTGAGCTGCCTTCTGCTATTCAGTCTGAGGAAGAGTGTCTGGTCTAGCCCCAACAACTAGCATCATAAAATTCAGTTGCCTCTCCAAGGCATAGTGATCCAAAGGATGTGTCTCCCAAGGTTTTGCAAGAGGGAGAGCTGGTAGATCCACCCAATATCAGTGGGAGAACGAGCAGGGAACTTTGACAGATTCTGAAGGATGCAGAGGACATTGTCGGAATCCCCCAAAATGAGAAGAGACAACGTAGGCAGCCTGAGAGGTATCAAGCCTTGGTTGCTCAAGTCAGAGAACCTTCCAGTTTTCGGGAAGTAGCTCAGCACCAGGTGTGGGTTGATGCAATGGTGGAAGAGTAAAGTTCCATCATGATGAATGATGTTCTCGAAGTAGTACCCAAACCTCGGGAGAGATCAGTTGTAGGATCCAGGTGGATCTACAAAATCAAGTATGCTGCAGACGACAACATCGAGAAATTTAAAGCTAGGTTTGTGGCTAAGGTGTATGCTCAAAAGGAAGGAATTGACTAATAAGAAACTTTCGCCCCAGTAGCCAGGTACACCTCTATCAGGTCAAGATGACATTCTTGAACGGAGAGATAGAAAAAGAGGTGTATATAGAACAACCAGAGGGCTTTGAGACACATGATCAGAAAACTCATGTATGCAGATTGAAGAAAGCGTTATATGAACTAAAGCAAGCTCCTAAAGCTTGGTATGGTCGAATTGAAAGCTACCTGCAAAAGATGGGATTCGTCAAGGGTGACGCAAATCTCAATCTCTACTATCTAAGAGTAGGGAGTGAGCCTTTGATATTGGTTTTGTATGTAGGTGATCTGTTCTTGACAGGATCATCAAGGCTCATCACAGATTGCAAGAAGAATTTGGCTGAAGGATTTGACATGAAGGATCTAGGATGGACGCACTATTTTCTGGGGTTGGAGGTTTGGCAGTAGAATGGGGAGATCTTCCTTGGTCAAGGAAGATACACTAAAGAAATTTTGAAGAAATTTCAGATGGAGGATTGTAGACCCATGACAACGCCAATGATCACCAACTGGAAGAAAATCGCCACGTCCGAAGATGATGAGGGTTGATCCTACGCTATATAGGCAACTCATAGGGTCGTTGATGTATCTGGTAAATACAAGGCCAAACATCTGTTATGCTGTAAATACCCTCAGTGGGTTCATGGTGGAATCAAAGAGGGCACATTGGGCAGAAACCAAGCATGTTCTCAGGTACCTTTAAGGAACAGTCGAGCTTGGATTGAAGTATACCCGTAGCAATGATGTCAAGTTGAGTGGTTTCACTGACACAGATTGGGCTGGAAGTTCAGTTGATCGGAAGACTACCAGTGGGTACTCTGTTCCAGTCTAGGATCAGGAATGACTTCCTGGTGTAGTAGGAAACAAAAATCCGTAGAGCTGAGTTCAGCAGAAGCAGAGTATATGGCAGCCAACACAGCTTTGTGCGAAGGCATATGGCTTAGGAAACTGCTAGTGAATCTACCCAAGGAGAAAATGGAAGCGACCAACCTTTTATGTGATAATCAAAGTTGCATAAAGCTCTCTGAGAATCTCTTGTTTCATGATAGGTCGAAACATATTGACATCAGGTGTCACTTCATCAGGAATTGTGTACAATGTGGAGCTGTTTAGTTGTAGTACACTCCAATAGGAGAATAGGTGGTAGACATCCTCACAAAGGTTCTAGGGAAGACAAAGTTTGTCTACTTCAGAGAGAAGATGGGGATGATGAAGAATCCCTTCTAGTAGCAGGAATGGATAGACTCAGTATTTAGAGGGAGCTATGGTACAGAGGCAGCAGTGACAGTGGCAGTGTCAAAGGAAGTAGTACAGGAGGCAACAGCATAGCAGATGGGGGGCAGAGTCTTGAGATCAGCAACGTAGCAAATGGGGGGCAGAGTCTTATGATCAACAGCGTAGAGGGTGCTTCAAAAGCAGTGCAGCATGTAGCAGACATATTGTTGGAACACCTTCCTCGCTAAGAGGGAGTGTTGATTTTTGTGGCATCCAGAAGTGTTCCAAGTCTTAAACTTTGCAGGGAGGCTTGGACAACAACATTCCAAAGAACCCATAAACAGTTTGTGGAAATTCCACACGGTTCATGACTTATTAAAATAATTAATTATTTTAATGAAGACCTTACGTCTAAACTTAGGGAAATGAAATAATTAAAGGGTATTAAAAAGTCAGAGTGTGAATCTTCTAGAAAACATGGATCAAGTCAAGTTTTAATCGTAGCCATTGATTAATCTTTCAATGTGGGCCGTTGGTTCTCCAACAGGAAGATTATAAAAGAAGGCTTGAGGGTCATTTAGAAAACAAGTTGGGCATACACTCAGTACCCGAAGGAGATCCATTCTGATGTAGAATTTGATTTCAGTGGGAGAGTTGCAGGGCGAGAAGTTTGTAGAAGCAGAAGGAGGAGGGAGTCAGGGGTGATCGA
Organism: Pinus albicaulis; assembly: GCA_034641835.2. Taxonomy (NCBI): domain Eukaryota; kingdom Viridiplantae; phylum Streptophyta; class Pinopsida; order Pinales; family Pinaceae; genus Pinus; species Pinus albicaulis. The sequence continues at coordinate 277,655,058 of CM076579.1, read as the reverse complement.
GATCAGGGACAAAGGGCAGCAATGGGTCACTGGAGGCAGCAACGCAAAGAACCCAGGCAGTCTCCATGCAGACTCACGCATTCCAGCGCTAGTACTGTGCAGTGAATCACACAGACAGATGCAGGAGCTGTTCAGGGTGTTAGAGAATTGTTCGAGTAAGCTGGAAATTCAGTCTCAGGTGTTTCAGAATTTATTTGCCATTATATTTCCCTGTAAAGATATCATTTGCTAAAGAATTAAAAAAACCCTCATTTGTTGCACCGGTTTTCCCGCATTGGGTTTTTCCGGGGACAATTGTCCAAAAATAACCGTGTACATGTGATTGATTCTTGTGCTTATGTTACCTACTATTTATTTCTCTACATATATATTTGTGGACGTTGTAGTAGTATTTATTTCGATATTTGCCGGAAGATTGCTGAATAATAACTTATTGAAATAGTAAGTAGGAGAAATAAATCTATCACTGCAGCTTTTTAGTTTTCAGTTTGATATTTTCACAGGACACAGGAAAACGTTTCCCCAGGCAAACCCATGTCGCAAAAGCATGGGAAATGTGGGGGGTGCATACCCTAACTCGGGGACACATCCCCATGTAACACTAGTTTTGTATGTTAATTTCTAACCCTAGCAACTTGGCCAATTACTACCTAGCAAATTCCTTGCAGTAACAATAAATTATTGTGTAGATCTACTGAATAAAAGACACAACTATGATTTTAACATGTAAAACAAATATAACAATGGAAGCAAATCACACTACACTATTCTCATACACATGCACACAAAGATTTTATGCCCTTCAAATCTATTGTTTCATACCATGGTTACATGGGAGTGGGAGCGCCATTTTCAAAAGCTCCCGGTCCGGAGTGTTTTTTTTTTTTTAAATATATATATATATATATATTTTTATATTTTTTATATTTTGATGCATATATGTTAACAAAAGCATGTAGAATGATGAATTAGACATAAAAAACATAAAAACATAGATTGAATCATATAACATCAATCATCTAGAAGTTATAATCTTCATCAACGATGCCCACAAGTTGGAAACATACAACATATTGACTCTTGAGTCTCACGAATCATCAATCTTAAGGTTTCAAGCTTTCAAAATTCAATATATAACATTTATCATCATTGATTCATTGATTTCAAATTTCAATATATAACATTTATCATCATTGATATATATCATTTATCATCATTGATTCATTGATTTCAAAATTCAATATATAACATTTATCATCATTGATATATAACATTTATCTTCATTGATTCATTGATCACCATATAACTTTCATGAAGCATCATATTCATAATTCATAATGACTTATAAACTTATAAATGCCAACTTCAAAGTTTCACTTTTCAAATTCAAACTTCAAACTTAAATTGTCATATATTGTTTACAAAAATTATCATAATAAATATGATGAGTCAAGTTTCAACTCTTCAACAGTTATAAAAGTTAAAAACTACTAGAAAATAGAAAAGACTAGTAAACAACAAATCTATTTTATCTATTGGCTGGCCCCTTGCCACGACCACGAGAAATGTCTAATTTGTGAGAACCACGAGGCAATGGTGGTCTTTTAGTACTCTTAGGAGTACCACGACCATGACTAGAAGGCGGAGGGCAACGTGAGGATGTAGGTGGACGTTGAATCTGTAAAGGAACAATAGTTGGATATCGAGCACTGGCACTAGTACCCGCCCTGCTATTGGATGGTAGGACTGGCCCTGTGTGTGGCGGTGGCATGGCTGCTGATGCTTCATCATCATCCCTCAAAAATTCTGCTTCCAATTCTTCCATATGTATAGTGTCGTCCTCCAAATTATCATCCTCTCGGTTGTTGTCCCAAACTTTATATGATTGATCCTCATATGCTTGATCACAACAATGACTCAACAACCTCAAGTTGTAATGCACATAAACCAAGCTTTCAACTCGATTTTCATTCAGTCTATTTCTTCTCACATTATGTATGAAGCTGTAGGTGTTCCAACACCTCTCTGCAGAAGAAGTATTCACAACTTGTGAGAGAACTTTTTTTGCCAACTTTGGCAAAAGTTCCATGCCACCATATGCTTCCCACCATGTGAGAGCATCAAATCCGTCTCTGTCTTCCATTGATGGAAAGAACCAAAGTTACCAGTGCAACTGAAGTATCTGCCTAATTCAAGGCGCAATCTAGCACACTCCTCCTATTGGGACCAACTTGTCTAATGCCTTCATGTATCCTTCTTGTACCTCTAGATCTGTGTGAGGTTTGATCCTAACCCCACCTCTAGGTGCAGGTTGGCCCAACCAAGATGGAGAGTAGTATTTTGGCATAAGGATATATGCCAAGGCATGTAGTGGAACATTGAATTTATTCCACCGTGTACACACAGAGTTGTAAATCATTGCATACAAGTTGGGATCATTATCCTTAACAACATCTTTTGTTTACCCCAACATGCTATCCATTTGCTCATAAACCTCTCCAATCGCTAGTTTATCTGTATTTGAAAAACGAATCATGTGATAAATGGGCATGGTGAAATTCAAAATTTCCCTCACACGTGCCCAAAACAAAGGATCAAGGGCGGTCTCCTTCACATGTTCAAAACCTTGCCTGTCAACTATTGTTGCTGCCCTGTCTTTTAATACCTGCCAGTGTGGACTTGATACCATGGCTGCCAATGACTCTCTTACCTTCAAAAGGGGCTTGAAGGAGAGGTAATAGCTAGCAAATCTAGTTTTTGCTATCTTCAACAACTCCAATTTGGAGTGAGTACGGAAAAGCCCATGGGTATTGCTATGATTTGTAATAAATCTTATCATTTTTTTACCTCTCTTGTACAAATCACCAAACCAGTTGAATTGAGGTTGTTTGTTTTTAATGATATCATGCATCAAAAGGTTCATTGTGTGAACCAAACACCCAAACCACAATATGTTGGGGTATTTATCCTCAATAATTGCTCCTGCTGCCTTACAGTGAGCAGCAACATTATTAGTGATGACTTGGATGACATTGTATGGCCCAATACTTTCAATTGTTTCAAGTAATGGTTCTGCAATGTTAATGCCGGTCTTGAATTTGCCTGAATAATCATATGCTGAAAGGAATATTGCACCACTAATAGACACAACCATAACACTTATCAATGGCTTTCCTTTTACGTTGATCCATCCACCATATACAATGGCTTATTCCAAGAATTTGTCATTCTAGCCAAAGAATTCTTTATTTTAACTTTTTCATGATCAAGTCCCACGGTTCTGGCCTTGTCATACCCAGGGCTCTTGTATCCTTTGGGGGCATCATTAATGGCAGAAACCATTTCATGCCAATAAGGTGAGCGGAGAACATTGAATGGCACCCCACATGCATATAGAAACTGGAATTTTTTTGAATCCACATCATTCCTACACCCTTCGTCAAAGAAAAAGGACATGGTTCTACGCCTTAAGGAGATGTTTGGTCTAGGTGTGCCTCCATATCCACTGCAATGGGTGGAAGTTGATGGACTTCTTTGTCCATGATGTGATGGACCTGATGGTGCATAAGAATCAATGAAACCCCTAGATCTTTTAGATCTCTGTAGGGCAGCCTCCTCTTCCTTTCTATATTTCTCTCTCTTTGTTCCTGGCACACTTACACAAATTTTGATTCCTAGATTTTTCTCTCCATCCCCTGGCATTTTCCCACAAAGGTGCCTTCTGGCACGGGTGTATGAACCTGTGTATTCTTTATTGCAACGGGGGCAAGGAAATTTAGTGGTTCCACCACCTTTCCCTCCTTCCTGCCTCTGAACATATTTCCACAATGGTGTTTGACTTTGGTCTTGTTTAGTTGGGGTCTCTGTTGCCTCATGTTCTCCACTCTCCCCTTCCTCCTCAGCGTACTCCTCCTCATCAGGATTTTTCATCAAATCCACTATAACCCACTTCTTCATCCTCCTCTTCTCTAATGGGCCTCTTTTTTCTACTCTCCAACACCATTATTACAAAGAAAGGAACCAACATGAAGAAAATCCCTAGCCATATAGCCATGATGTTTCAAGTTTCAAGTTTCTAGCCTGCAAAAAAATGGAGGAACGCCAAATGGGAATAGGAAATGCAACATAGGAAAAAACAATTCAAATTTTCACTTTTCAACACACTAAAATGCAACATTGAGAAAAAAAAATTCAAGTTTTCATTTTTGAACAATTTAAAAATGCAATATAGAAAATAAAAAACTAGATTAGAAGTCCTACCTCTTTGTCCTGACTCCTGACTCCTTCAATCCTCCTCTTGCTCTCTTGCAGCTTGCTCCTTGCTCTCTCCTTGGCACTTCCGCTCTCCAAACTCTCAAGCTCTTTTGCTCTCCAACTCTCAAGCTCGAGCTCTCAAACTAAAACAATGACAAATAAATGAGGAGGGTGGGCTTTTATTTACCCAACCCCCCCTCCCTCCCAAAAAAAAATTTGGAAATTTGTCGTCCAAATTTTTTTTTACGCGCCAAGGAGCGTTTTTTTGTCGGGGAGCGTTTAGGAGCGAAGACTCCACAACCGCTCCCTTCATTAAAAAAATGATCCCGAATCGTATTTTTAATGGGGGGAGCGCTCAGGGAGCGTTCACTCTCGAGTGCTCCCTGAAACGCTCCCGAAAAAATAGAGAGCATTTTTTCCCGCTTTTGGGAGCGGGATCGCGGGGGGGGGGGGGGACGATTCCCAACAACCTTGCTTCATACAATAGGAATCTATAACATATAAGGGCCCCCTTCCTGGATAATGGCTCTTTGAGGAAAAATATCAATACAATAATAAACTTGGATGAAAATCCTTGGATGAAGATCCTTTTCTACCCAATCATTGAGATCTCACTCTCATTGTGTCTTGTGCTCACCAGACGTGTCTTCTCCCATAGCCTGGCCTTCCTTTTATAAGTTTGAGTTGTTGATTGAATCTACAACCCTAATATCCAAAGTGATTGGTGGTTGAGATTCATCTAATTCACTAATTCAAATAACCTTTGCATTTCATTAGATTAATTCACATAAAGAGTCAATTAAGCTTCGTGCATAAGTACCTGCTCAATGCTACAAACATCAACGCTCTCTCTTACCGAGGAAGGTACTTCTTGAAGAGCCACTTGGAATTGGTTGTCCCTCTGATATTGACACAATGTCTCATGCATCATTCTTCACCATGGCTTTCCTCCAAACATTCTATTTTGTTGCCTCGTTAATGATGCTACTCATCAATGCCATGTAGTTTGGAAACTTTCTTTGGAGGCCTCCTCTGCTTGAATGTGCTCCTAGGAGCCTCTACTTGCTCATGAGCGTCCCTCAATGTTTGATCAGACCACTTGGGTCTCTTGACAACACTGGGAGGAGCTATTGACTCCTCCCCTCCTGAAAGATTGGCTCGCCATGCTGCTCTACTTTCTGAGCCTTCTCCTCCTTGTCTTTTGTCATTGCTGGTGGTAACTCGTTCTCAGATGCCAAGTTTTGTTCGAACATAACATCCTTGATGACAACTATCTTTCTCTGCGCTAGTATGAAGATCCTGTATGTTGTAAATGGTAGCGAGCAAGGGTTTCTTTGACTTGTGCCTTAGTCAAAAAGACCACAACGGGTTTTCCTTAGCATGCAAAAGTTCCTATAAGTTAGGAGCCAATTCCTATAAGTTAGGAGCTAATTCCTAAAAGTTAGGACGTGTGCATGAAGCAGTTTGACTTATGCAGATGTAGAAGGCTCAATTGTTGTCTTCTAGTGTGATTTGATTTGGCAAAAGGATGAGCTAAGTGAGCCTTAACTCCTTAATTTAAGGCAAGACGAGTTACTACAACTAGTTAGCCTTGCTAACTCTTCAATCAAATATTTCGATCTCCCAAAGTAGAATTTTCCAGATTTAGCTGGGTCGAAAAGCTTAAAAGGAGGATGAAGGCACAAATTTGATCATTGTTTTGTGAGCACGAGTTGGTGAGACAAAGCAAGAGAGTGCATAGGTTTGTGTGTGAGCTTGTGAGAGGAAGAGTGTGTTGATTTCTGGTAGCATCGGATGTGCTCTAAGTCTCAAAATTTGTAGGGAGATTTAGGCACATGTATTCCAAAGAACCTAGAAAGGATTTTGGAAAATTCCACTCAGATCATGTTTTAGGAAAATAATTAATTATTTTTAATGGGACCCTAAGTCTAAACCTAGGAAATTAAAATAATTAATGGATATTAATTAAAACAGAGGGTGAATCTTCTAGAAAGTGAAAGATCAAGTCAAGTTAATCTTAGTCGTTGATTAACGATTTAATCTCGGCCGTTGAAGACTCAACGAGAAGATTATAAGGACTTGATGAGTCATTTGGAAAATACATCGAGAGGGAGAAAGAATCCAGAGATCGAAATTGTTTAGTGAGCAGTGCTAAGGGAGAAGATCAATCAAGAGGAGTCTCACAGAGAGGGGTAGGGACAATTTTCGGTTGGAGATTTTCTTGAGCCGGGAATACACCGTAGAGAAGACAAAGAGCAGTACGCAGAGAGGCAGCGTAGCAGCTATGCATCGCTTGTGCAGAGCCAACAGAGGCAACACAACAACCTTGAGGAGATCCCTGATTCAACTGAGGATCAGTCAGATCAAGTGCCGGAGAGCTGGGGTGTGAGATAGGAAGGGGCCAAAAGATCAGATCGAGTCAGCAGAAGAGCCAACAGATAAAGGTGACGCAGTCCCCACACAGAGTGACACAGAGACTGTGCAGAGGCAGTGTAGGGCTCATCAGCTTAGAGTTTGGCTAGTTCGGGTTTCCAGTGTCAATGTGAGGTAAACTAACAAGTTTTTTGTCAATCAGATTCTTTGTGTGGATGGCTAGCAAGGCATCCCAGATTGTATTCAAAATCACTGCATAATAAATAAACCCTTAGTTGCTACACTGGTTTTCCCGCATTGGGTTTTTCTGGGGACATTAGTCCAAAAACAACGGTGTCATATGTGTTTATGATTTATTCTTGCTCAGATCTTGTTTCAACACTTATTTATTTTCCGCAATACATTTGTGAACGCTGTAGTGTATGAGTTGTCGATATTTACCATAGAACACAATAAATAATTTGTTCGAGGAATTAACAAATAGAAGAATTCTCAACAGTTGCTGTAGTAGTCTTTTGGAGTTAGGAATTCTCACATGGTATCAGAGCTTGTTTAGCAGTGCAGGAGGAGCAAGAGAGCAGATCCGGTAGATCTAGCGTTGAACAAGAAGCCGGGGATCAAAGAGCTGCTTAAGCAGCAGATCAATCTCCCTAGTGATTGCGCAGCCCAAGTCAAGAGGGCTAGTTCTGCAAGGAAATCTCTCTCTGAGTGAGCCAATAGAGAGGTAGGATTTTACAGGTTGCAGTTTGTCAGAGGCAGAGGGAGCAACACAATAGATTCAACGCAAATCAACAAGCTGGTGGGACGCAGTTTCTGTGTAGTAGTGGTTGCTGGTGCATAAAGCTTCATAAGAGAATAACTGAAGAAACATTTGAGGGAATTTTCTTCCTCAGGGAATTCCTAGTTGAGGAATTCTAATTCTCGACAGCTGAGCAACAATATTGAGTGGCAGATCTACTATCTCCAGCAAGGAGTGCATAGGCTAGGCCAACAACTGTGTAGAGGAGAGAGAGGGAGCTAGTTCGACATTTTTTGTTTTTAGTCGGCAGAAATGGCAGCAAGTAGGCTAAGAGATCAAGATCGGTTGGAGGGAGCCTCTAACCATGTGATATGGCATGCTATGATCAGAAGCCTGTTAGATGAACATGATCTCAAAGCTTTCATCAATGGTGTGGTAGCTGTACTAGTAGATGCACTTCCACTAAAAGAATACAAGAAAGATATTGTAAAGGCAAAACGTTTGATCCTTGACGGAGTAAGGGATTATGTCGTATGTCACATTGCCAACAAAGTGACAACTAGAGAGATGTGGCAGGCCTTGGAGACGCTATATCATGGATCTTCCGAGCAGCGGAAGATGTTCTTGGAGGAGAAGCTGCGTTCTACAAGGATGTAGAAGGGCGAACGCATTGATCCATTCCTATCTAGACTTCAGGAGAACCGAGATCAGTTGGAAGTTGTAGGGATCAGTGCCTCAGGCCACCGAGATGGTCAAGTTTGCCTTGAACTTTGTTTCAGATGAGTGGCAGGTCTTCGACTAGAGCATTCTGGGTAGAGAAAGATTGCCAGATTGGAAAACGATGTGGGCTCCTCTTTAGCAGGTAGAGATGACGCTAGACATGCTCAAGTGTAAGCTTGAGAGCAACAGCAATAGTGGGTCGAAGCCCAAGGAGGAGGAGGAGAATGCAACCCTTGCATGAAAGGGGCAACAGGAGCAACTGAGACGTAAGAAGGGCATCTCAAAGATCAAGTGCTTCCGGTGTGGCGAAATGGGACATTACACCTCACAGTGTCCTCTCAAGAAGAAGGACAAAGATGAGAAGCATGATTCGCAGGCTGCAACTGCTAGGATCAAAGAAGAAGAGTTTGCTATGATTACCCATATATCTCCTAGGGAGAATTGGGGTGATCTGGAGTTGTAGTTCAACAAAACTGCAGTTGGGCAGGGTCCTTGAGGAGTCCACCTCTTGGATCATCACCTTGCTACGGGAGCCCAAATCAGAAGTAGCAGGATGGACAAGTTTCAGTTGGTGCAGAGGAGTGCAAAAGTGATAGTGCAGTGGCTAGAAAGCGCCAAAGACTAAGTAGCGCAGAGCAGAGTTGGTAGTAGTGCATGGAGGCACAGTGCAGAGTCAGTAGCATCATGAAGGCTTTAGAGGGTCTGCACAGAGACTAGGAGCAGTTCGAAACTTGGATGTTTTTTTCTGTTGCAATGAGCAACAGAGTTGCAGTGCAATAGCAGTTGGCAGCAGTACGTAGGGTCAGCAGCAACAGATGCGGCAATGTAGTGTTGGTGGGCAACAGTGTCAGATATCAACAACATAGAGGGAGATGTTGCAGAATCAGAGCAGTACTTCAGTTGGGTTTATTGCTAAAGCACTTTCCTTGCTTAAAGGGAGTGTTGATTTTTGGTAGCATCGGATGTGCTCTAAGTCTCAAAATTTGCAGGGAGGCTTAGGCACATATATTTCAAAGAACCCAGAAAGGATTTTGGAAAATTCCACTCAAATCATGTTTTATGAAAATAATTAATTATTTTTAATGGAACCCTAAGTCTAAACTTAGGAAATTAAAATAATTAATGGATATTAATTAAAACGTAGTGTGAATCTTTTAGAAAAGTCAGAGATCAAGTGAAGTTAATCTTAGCCGTTGATTAATGATTTAATCTCTGCCGTTGAAGACTCAACGAGAAAATTATAAGAAGGGCTTATGGATCATTTGGAAAATACATCGAGATGGAGAAAGAATCCAGAGCTCGAAATTCTTTAGTGAGCAGTGCTCAGGGAGAAGATCGATCAAGAGGAGTCTCGCAGAGAGGGATAATTGCCGGTTGGAGATTTTCTCGAGTTGGGAATACATCGCAAAGAAGACAGAGAGCAGTACGCAGAGACGTAGCGTAGCAGCTACATAGAGCCAACATAGGCAACACAACAACCTTGAGGAGATTCGTGATTCAACCGAGGATCAGTCAGATCCAGTGCCAGAGAGCCGGGGTGTGAGACCGAAAGGGGCCAGAAGATCAAATCTAGCCAATAGAAGAGCCAACAGACAGAGGTGATGCAATCCCCACGCAGAGTGATGCAAAGACTACGTAGAGGTAGCGTAGGGCTTATCAGCTTAGAGTTTGGCCAGTTCGAGTTTCCAGTGTCAGTGTGAGGTAAAATCACAAGTTTTTTGTCAGTCTGATTCTTTGTGTGGATGGACAACAAGGCATCCCAAATTGTATTCAGAATTACTACATAATAAATAAATCCTTAGTTGCTGCACCGGTTTTCCCGCATTGGGTTTTTTCGGGGACATTAGTCCAAATACAACGTTGTCATATGTGTCTATGATTTATTCTTGCTCAGATCTTTTTTCAACACTTATTTATTTTCCACAGTAAATTTGTGAAGGTTGTAGTGTATGAGTGTTCGATATTTACCGTAGAGCACAGTAAATAATTTGTTCAAGGAATTAACAAATAGAAGAATTCTCATCAGTTGCTGCAGTAGGATTCCAGAGTTAGGAATTTTCACAGAGTGTGCAAGAGAAGCTTGTGCACAGGTTGATAGAAGGCATATTTTCCTTGGGTTTGCGCTAGGAATCTAGAGCGGAGGAAAGGCAAGGGCAGAGGACAACATAGATCAACATTCTTGCAAGGGTTTCAAGCTTAGAATAAGTAGGGAAGACAAGTGTGTTTTCTGATTGAAACAATTGTATTGTAAGAGATATATTGCTCAAGTTCTATCAATAAAATTCTCAGACAAGTAGAGGGTTTTCCTTGTTGGGCTCCCTAGAAAAAATACTGTGTTTTTATTTGTGTGACTGTGTTTTACTTCTGTTCTATTTCGCTGCATATAAGTAGAGAAAATTCAATGTCTTGTGAATAGAAACTAGTTTTCAGAATTGTTAACAGAGCAGTTGCAAAATTTTCAAGGAAATTCTATGTGGTGTCAAAGAGAGTACAAAATAAAACAACACAAGTTGACACATCCATCTCAAGAGCTTCGATCATAAGCTAAGGAGCAACCAGATCTTGCGGTAGACCCTAAGGAGCTGATCTAATATGAAGGGAAGATGAGTTATGTTCCAATCTCTTGTGATCTGATAAGGCCGAGATAGGGGGAGTTGTTGGCCGTGTATTTTATGAAGTTTTGTGCATGTGGGATACTTTTGTGATCTGACCTCAAGAAATATCTGATCCCTAAGATAAGGGCTCTGACTTCTGGAACCACGTTTTGGAGGGTCGCATGCCTAGTTTGCTACATGAAAGAAGACCGCATACAGTTGTGGATCAACATAGGAAAATAGATCTGGAAGAAGTGTCTAACGCAGAGTTAAAGGAGTATTGGAGGTCGAGTTTAGGGCACCACTGAGGCAACCACAGGAGCGGTAAAGAGGGCCGAAAATCTCAGGTCATATGCATAGAACTCAACCTTATAAGATGAAGTTAACATCAGGGTAAGGTACGTGGATTTTCTACTTCATGTTGGTCGTTGCTAGGAGATGGAGAGTTGGTTCTAAAGTATTTGGAACAACGGATCTTGAAGCCGTAGTTAAGGTCTTCTCAATGAATGTATAATCACTGTGGATCAACCCATAAGTTTGTTCCAATAGTGCGTGCTAGGGTACAAACATGGGATGCATCATGAATGGTAGTAGGGTTGTCATGAATTGTCGAGAAGAGGGTAGATTCAAGAGTTTTTAAAGGAACCGTTCAAGGTGTGAACAACAAAAAATTGTATGCCCTAGTTAGAGCTTTCCTCTAAGGTATGCTACCACTAAAAGACTGTTCATAAGGTTGATAAATTTGCTCAGAGTTTCCTTATGTGAGAGAGGAAAGGGACCCTAAGAAGGAGACATATAGACAGGGAATAGTGGTTGTATTATGCAGAGATTCTATGTATACGCCAGTGCTAAAGTAGGTTGTTTCTAGCCTCTAGTAACTCTTATGGGCTACGATGAAGGGAAATATGGGTCAACGTGGAGCAGTCTTAGTGGAAAGAGAACGACGTTGATGTAGTTGGAAGGGGCCGTTCTAAAGGACTTAGGACAATAGATTTGATGAGCCCTAGACCTGTGCTATTTGAGGAACAAATTGCAGAACAGAGGGTAGTAAGTTTGTAGCCCTAGATCAGTCAAGGCGTGACTGAAAGTGGGTATATCTGAAAGAGTGAGCACTGTTCACAAATGAAGTTGTGAACAATGCAGGAACAATGCTAGATGCAATGCAGGATCTAGTCCAGGTTTGGGACAGAGTTATTAGCAGCATGTGTACAGGTGGAAGACTGTCCTAGTGGTGTTTGGATAGAGATCTGAAGCAACCTAAGAATAGTAAATGTATGGACTGTTAGTGGTTGTTTTGCAAGCCCTAGATTAGTCAAAGAGTTGACTGTGTATGGGAAGTTTTGGAGGCCCTGAGGAGAGTGACAATAGGGCTGATGTGTCACAGTGACAAGGCATATTTGTGTGCCATAGAAGCAACATTCCAGAGTAACCAGAATGTTGACAAGTGGGTAGTCCTTGAAGTCCTCATGTACAATGATCATTGAAGGACTAATGAGCTATTAGGAGGCAGGATTGTGGAGCCCTAGTTCAGTGAGTTGCTGATGGCCAAACCATTGATAAGAGGGCAGATTTAGAAGACGCAATGAGCAGACTTCTTAGTGGAGCTAGAGGCCTACTAGTGGGTAGATCAGTGAGCCAAAGTTTAGTGACGCAAAAGAAGCTGTGATCATTGATAGTGTAAGTTTGTGGACTCACAGAGCATGGTGGGAAAGAATAAGGCTTCAGATCAGATTCGACAGAAGAAAGCAGGGAAGTTTTCTAGTTCAGAGGGAGCAACTGAAACAACGAAGAACGTGGTAGTGTTGTAGAAAGATCCCGAGGTGGATGAGGTTCATCTAGAAGCACCTTCCTCGCTAAGAGGGAGCGTTGAAAATGGTAGTGAGAAAGGGTTTCTTTGACTTGTGCCTTAGTCAAAGAGATGACAACGAGTTTTCCTTAACATGCACAAGTTCCTATAAGTTAGGAACCAATTCCTATAAGTTGGGAGCTAATTCCTAAACTTTAGGATGAGTTCCTAAAATTTAGGGCAAATTCTTAAAAAGTATGACGTGTGCATGAAGTAGTTTGACTTATGCAGAGGTAGAAGGCTTAATTGTTGTCTTCTAGTGCGAGTTGATTTGGGAAAGGACGAGCTAAGTGAGACTTAACTCCCAAATTTAAGGCAGGACGAGTTACTACAATTAGTTAGCCTTGTTAACTCATCAATCAAACAATTCGATCTCTTAAAATAAAATTTTCCAGATTTAGCTGGGTCGAAAAGCTTAAAAGGAGAATTTAAGCACAAATTTGATCATTGTTTTGTGAGCACGAGTTGGTGAGACAAAGGAATAGAGTGCACAGGTTTGTGTGTGAGCTTGTTGTTGAGAATTTGAAAGGCTATAGATTATTACATATTCTCTTCTTGATAATTACTTGTGAACGTGCGTATGTCTTCTCTTCTTTAAGTTAATCTTTCATCAAGTCAATTATCAAAACACAAGACACAAAGATTAGGCACTGATCACTGTCTTTTAGTTTATTTGTATTGAAGTCTTTCCTTTTATCCGCACTGTAACTTAGTATATATTCTCGCTGTCTCTGCTGTGGTGTCCGCAAACGATCACTGTTGTAGGTTCCGCAAATGCTTCTTGTAATATATATCCGCAGACTCTTCTTGTAATTCCGGTTCGGATTTATTCGCGATTATCAGAGTAATCCGCATTGAATCCTTCCTTTTATCGCACTGTGATCTCATTGTTTATATGTACTGTAGTCTTCTTCTTATTTGCCCTGAAATCTTAGAGATGTCCATCTTTTTCTTTCAATCATGACCGCACATCACATGTATATATATATAACATATCTCTTTAAGCAAGCTGACCATATAGTTATGACTAGTTTCATGGTGAATTAGGTTGACTAGATCATGGTGAATTCCATGCGTTGGAGAGGTATTTCTTCACTGCGTTTAAGGGTTGTTTTCCATCGTTGCATTGAGATTTGTGAGCTTCTTTCACAAGGTCCTGGAGCATACTTAACTCAAGCCTAATGGACATCAAGAAGTCCATCTACTCAATACAATCTTGCTCATGAAGCCCATGAAGCAAGTATACTAAAAATACATTTTATTTACTTTGCCTTCTTCTTTTCATAAATACATAATTACATAGTCAACATGAAGACCGACTTGGTTACACTTTTCAACACTTGTGAGAGGAAGAGTGTGCAAGAGAAGCTTGTCCATAGGTTGATAGAAGGCAAATTTTCCTTGGGTTTGTGTGAAAATTTGTAATCCTGAATCCCTACTGCAGCAATCTGATATTACTTCTCCTACTTGTTAATTTCGTGCAAGTCATTTACTGTGTTAAACTGTAAATATCGAAGTAAATACAACTGCAACCTTCATTATTTAAATTATATGCGAAACAAGTACTGAGCAAAATGAAATAAACACACACACAATTAACACTGTTATTTTTGGACTAAGTTGAAAAAACCCAATGCGGGAAAATTGATGCAGAAGTTGAATATAATCTTGGATGCCTTATTGGCTATCCAATACAGAGAATCTGACTGGCAGGAAAAATTAGTGAGAAATACCTCACACTATCTCTGGCGATCCGACGCTGATTCAATCCCGAAATGGCTAGCCCCAAGCTGCCTCTACCCAGCTCTGCATCACAACTGATAGGGATTGCATCACTCCCTTCGGCTGATCAATCTGCTGGCTGGATGCTCGATCCTCTGGCTCTCTGGTCTCACAACCCGGCTCCCAGCACTGGATCTGATTTGACCCTCAGCAAATTTGCGGATGTCCTCACAGGCTCAGCGCTGCCTCAACGTGGCTCTGTGTTGCCCAATGTGGCTCTTATGCTGCCTCTTTTGGATCTCTCTCTACTTTCTCTGCGTAGTATCCCTGACTCAGGAAATCTCAAAGTGGAAAACTATCTCTGCCCCTCACTGCAAGAAATCTCCTTGAAGATCTCTCCGGCAACTGCTATGCTGCTCACTTGAGAAATCGATCTCTTGATCTCACTCGATGTATTTTTCAAATGCCTATCGAAATCCTTCTTATAATCTTCTCGTTATTAAATCAATGACCTAGATTAGATTCTAATCAATGACTTAGATCATATTGACTTTATCTCTGTATTTTTCTAGAAGTTTCACACCCAGTCTAATTAATTCACTTTAACTATTTTAATTTCCAAAGTTTAAACTTATGCATCGATTAAAAATAATTAATAAATTGAATTAAACATCCTTCGGGTGGAATTTCCCAAAACGATTTCTGGGTGTTATGGAATACATGTGTCCTAGTCTCCCTGCAAATTTTGAGGCATAGAGCACATCCGATGCTACCAAAAATCAACACTCCCCCTTGGCGAGGAATGTGCTCTAGTAATGCGACCTGCTAAAGCATCACCCTGACTCTGTAACATCTCCCTTTGCATTACTGATGTCTGACATCACTGCCCTCCAACTACTGCGCAAATGTTGCATCTGTGCTGCTGTAACCTTGCATGCTGCTGCCAACTGCATTTGCACTGAAACTCTGCTGCCGTTGTAGCAGAAAAACATCCAAAATACTGAACCAACAGTGTCCAACACGATGCATCTGTTGCTGGAGATCTGACTATTGGTAGTCTCTGCGCTGACCCTCTAAAGCCTATGCACTGCTGCTGACTCTGCACTGTGTGAACTGCACTGCAGCTAACTCTGCTCTGCGCTGCTTAGTCTTTGGCACTCCTAACCACTACAACTGTCACTCCATCACTCCTCTGCACCAACTAACACTGGTCCATCCTGCTACTTGTGATATGGGCTCCCGTAGCAAGGTATTGATCCGAGAGGTGGACTCCTCAAGGATCCTGCCCATCTGCAGCTCTTTCAAACTACAGCACCAGATCACCCTAACTATGCCCTGGAGGTATGTGGGAAATCATCGCAAACTCCTCCTCCTCGACACTTGTAGTTGCAACTTGGGGATCATGTTTCTCGACCTTGTCCTTCTTCTTGAGAGGACATTGCGTAGCGTAGTGACCAAGCTCACCACACCAGAAACATTTGATCTTTGAGATGTCCTTCTTTCGCCTCTGCTGCTCCTGTTGCCCCTTTGATGCAAGGGCTGCATTCTCCTTGTCCTCCTTGGGCTTCGTCCCTCTACTGTTGCTGCTGCCATCAAGCTTGCGCTTGACTAAGTCTCGCCTCATCTCTTCCTGTTGAAGAGTAGCCCACATTCCTTCCCATTCCGACAACTTCTCTCTGCCCAGGATACTCTAGACAAAGACTTTCCATTCTTCTAAGCTAAATTCATAGCCAATCTTACCATCTCTGTGGCCTAAGGTGCTGACCCTACAATTGACAGCTGATCTCAGACTTCCTGAAGCTTCAATGGGAACGGATCTATGTGTTCTCCCTTCTGCATCCTTGTGGATCTCATCTTCTCCTCCAAGTACATCTTCCGCTGCTCGAAAGACCCCTGGTACAACATAGCCAATGCATCCCACATCTCCTTGGCAGTCCCTTTGCCAAAAATTTGTGAAACAATGTGATGCCTCAATCCGTCGAGGATCAGGATTTTTCCATATCTTTCTTGTACGCCTTTAATGGATTCGGATTTGCGGGGACAACTACCACATTATCGATAATGCCTTGAGCTCATGCTCATTTAGAAGGAAGGAGATCCTTGCCTCCCAGATCACATAATTGGAGCCCCCCTCCAAACGATCTTGATCTCTTAGCTCGATTGCTGCCATTTCACCCAAACTAATGTCGAATGCTGCCTCTAGCCCTTTGCGCAGCTGGCTCTACACACTCCCTGCTGGAGTGAGCAAAATAAATCTCAGTTA
Source organism: Pinus albicaulis (assembly GCA_034641835.2). Lineage (NCBI taxonomy): Eukaryota > Viridiplantae > Streptophyta > Pinopsida > Pinales > Pinaceae > Pinus > Pinus albicaulis. The sequence goes on along the minus strand of CM076579.1, from coordinate 277,638,547 downwards.
CTGCTGCTTTTGCGTGGGAAATTAGAATTTCTTGGGCAATAAATTCTTTGAGGTTAGAATTCCCTCAATATGCTCTTCTTTCCTTCTTCTGATGCTTTTCTGCACTAGCAAGCTACTGCAGAAAATTTGCGTCCCAGCTGAAGACTGCTCTGCGCTGCTCCCTCTGTCGCTGGAAAATCTCGATCTGGAAATATTTCTTTGTCGACTCACTCAGAGAAATATTTCTCTGTCGACTCACGAAAATCTTGCTCTCTTGGCACTCTACTGCGCAACCAATTTGGGGATTCAATTTGCTGCCTACGCAACTCTTCGATCTCCCTCTTCTGCTCAGCACTGGGCTCTTCAGCTCTGCTCTCCCGTTTCACCTATGCTCTAATACCATGAGAAAATTCGTAATCACGAATCCCTACTGCAACAATCTGATATTACTTCTCCTACTTATTAATTACATGCAAGTTATTTACTGTGTTAAACTATAAATATCGAAGTAAATACAACTGCAACCTTCACTAATTAAATTATATGTGGAAACAAGAATTGAGCAGGAAGAAATAAACACACACACAATTAACACTGTTATTTTTGGACGAAGTCACAGAAAAAACCCAATGCGGGAAAACCGGTGCAACAATTGAGGGTTTGTATTATTAAGCAGTATTTCTGAATACAATCTTGGATGCCTTACTGGCTATCCAATACAGAGAATCTGATTGGCATAAAAAACTAGTGAGAAATACCTCACCCTCTCTCTAGCGATCCGATAGTGATCCAACCCCAAAATGGCTAGCCCCAAGTTGCGTCTGCGCTGTCTCTGCGCAGTCACTGCGCAACTCTGCGTCACAACTGATAGGGACTGTGTCACTCCCTCTGGCTGATCAATCTGCTGGCTGGATGCTCGATCCTGCGACCCTCCGATCTCACACCCTGACTCTCGGCACTGGATCTGATCTGACCCTCAACAAATTTGCGGATCTCCTCACAGGCTCAACGCTGCCTCAATGTGGCTCAGCGCTGCCCAACGTGGCTCTTATGCTGCCTCTTCTGGATCTCTCTCTGCCTTCTCTGTGTTTTATCCCCGGCTCAGGAAATCTCCAACCGGAAAACTATCTCTGCCCCTCACTGCAAGAAATATCCTCGATGATTTCTCCGACAACTGCTGCGCTGCTCACTTGAGAAATTGATCTCTTGATCTCACTCGATGTATTATCCAAATGCCCATCGAAGTTCTTCTTGTAATCTTCTCGTTGACAAATTAACGACCCAAATTAGATTCTAATCAATGGCTCGGATCATATTGACTTGATCTTCGTCTTTTTCTCGAAGTTTCACACCCATTTTAATTAATTCACTTCAATTATTTTAATTTCCTAAGTTTAAACTTAGGCATCCATTAAAAATAAATAATAAATTAAATTAAACCTCCTCTGGTGGAATTTCGCAAAATTATTTCTGGGTATTATGGAATACATGTGTCCTAGCCTCCTTGCAAATTTAGAGGCATAGAGCACTCACATCTGATGCTACCAGAAATCAACAATTTGTGCTAGGAATTCGGAGTGGAGAAAAGTTAAGGGCAAAAGGCAGCAAGATCAACATTCTTGCAAGGGTTTCAAGCTTAGAGTAAGCATGGAAGACGACTGTTTTTCCTGATTGAAACAATTGTATTGTAAGAGATTTATTGCTCAAGGTCTATCAATAAAATTTTTTGACAAGCGAGGGTTTTCCTTGTTGGGTTCCCTAAAAAAATGTTGTGTTTTTATTTTTGTGACTATGTTTTACTTCTGTTCTATTCCGTTGCATATAAGTAGAGAAAATTTCGTGTCTTGTGAATAGAAACAAGTTTTCATAATTGCTCACGGAGCAGTTGCAAAATTTTCAAGGAAATTCTACATTCTCAGCTTTTAAGGTCTTTCTATACCCAACCAATATGCCCTTTTGTTCTAAAGGCTCCAACTTTGTCCTCTTCTCCATAGGAACATGGCTTGGGAGCGGGAGCAGGGAGCAACATTTTCAAAAGGTTCCGGGTCAAGAGCGATTTTTATATATTTTGAAGCATATATGTCAACCAAGGCACGTGGAATGATGAATTAGTGACAAACAACATAAAAACATGGATTAAACCATATAACCTCATTCATCTGTTAGTTATAAACTTCATTAACCGTAGGTCCACAAATTACAAGTTCTCATTTATATTGCATGTAAGGGTGCACATAACCAAAATAACATCGAGTGCAATCCATCTTTGAACTGAAAGTACATCAACAAATAAGCTCTAGATGGCCTCTAACATCCAAAAAAATCATGCTACAACAAATACCTACATATCATCAAAATCATTACTTATCTGGGGATCTTTGTCATTAATATCACCCTCTAAGCATTAACATAAGATAGAAAAAACCTAACATGTCAAATCAAGATTTTGTTTGAGTGATGGGTACATTTTTATTAGGGTCATAATAGAGGAGTTCGACAACCAATGTCACTCACATAAAGTTACATACAAGGCTTGGTGCTCTTGATTAAATATGAGTTCCATACCCTAGTACATGACAAAATCAAATGGAAACATTGCAATCCCCCCAATCTTGAAATCCTGAAAAAACTGATAAGTCTATTGGATTTTGAGTGAGATTTAAAATTCAACTTTCTACATATGAAATCCAATGAGGTCGAAACCAATCTCAAACATCTCGAGTCATTTCATGGTAATGTTAAAACTTAAAAGTTTAAGTAAAAGGATGAAAATGAAAGATAAAGGAGAATGTCACTTTAAGAATTTAACATTACCATGAATTGCATATCAATATTAGGGCCATAGGCTTGAATATTAGGTTGACCCACTCAAAAATTCTTGTCTCCAATCTTCAATAGCTCCCTCTATTGCTCCCGAATTGGCAGGAAACACAATTTTTTTTAGGGAGCATGCTCCCGCTCAGAGCGCACTTCAGGAGTAGATTCAAGGGGGAGTGGGGCTCTCCCTTGCAACCTTGTATTTGACAACAAGAGATCCTTATGTGTCCTATCTCTAGTTACACTCATGTGAATGCTTCCTTAGGTGTCTTGTACCCTAAGATCGTGTGAGGACTCTTGTTTTGTACATATATTGTATGTTACATGCCTTTGCCCAAAGAAACAAAGAAGCTCTTGGTTTTGTAGCGTAGCCTCGGAAGAATGGGTGATGGATTGATTCTTTCTCTCCGTAACCCCATTCTATTGAGGGTTATACTAGACTGTCATCTCCCCCCTGATCCTTATCTCCTTGCAAAAGTCCTTGAAGTTGTTGGACGTGTACTCTCCCCCATTATCTGATGTCAAGGCCTAGATTTTCTTGTTTTTTCTGGTTCTCCGCCCAGGGCCTTGAACTCCCTAGAATCGACGAAATATCTCATCCTTGGTTTTCATGGAGAAGATCTAGGTTTTTCTAGAATAGTCAGATAAACATGACATACTGTGCTCCTTGTATTGATGCCACTGACATCAATCCACATACATCTGGGTGAATGGGATACAAGATCCCATTGAACCTACTCTTGCTACTCAGGAAAGCAACCTTGGCATTCTTGCCAAGTGCACACCCTCTACACATGCTTTGCTGCTTAATATTGAATTTTGGAAGACTAGTGACAATCTCCCCTAGGATTAAAAATGCCCTGTAGTGTAAGTGTCCCAACCTCCCGTGCTAAAACTCACACAGGTTGTCATTGTCATGTACCAGTGTTGAACAGGTTTGCTCGTCAACTTGTATAAGTTGTCTTCTCTAACCCTGATAACCACTTGTGTCTAGGTTAGACTCCTTTGAACGAATGAGTGCCTACCCATTGTTGAGCTGAGCATAACCAAATATCGATTGTCCTTGATCATTGAGACTAAGAGCAAGTTCTTAAGCACTGGTACAAATAACACGTCCTTGGCTCTAGTTGGAAGTTAATGGTTCCAACACCCTTCACTGCATATTTGGCATCATTGCCAAGTTCCACATGTAAATTCGAGTCTTTCTCCATTAGACTGCTAAATAACTGTTGTTCCTATGTCTTATGAAGTGATGCACTACTATCCAAATACCAAGCATTCCTTGTGAGATGTTGGTAGATAGACATGAGAGAAATGAGAATCCCTTCTTGAACTTCACTACAAACTCATTAAGCTAAACCTCTGTTGATGCTGTTCTTTGCTGCGACTTTCCCTTCCCGTTCTTCATCTTTAGACAATGTGATGCAGAGTGCCCATTCTTGTGGCAAATGAAGCACTCGAGCTTGCTCAACTACTCCTCCTTCCTTGGTTGAGAGGTTCCCCCTCATTGTTACCCTTGAAACCCTTACCTTTTCCCTTCTTGGTTGTATTGACTAGGGTCGGGTTCTCCTCTCCATCTCCATATATGCTGGCCTTAGACTCCTCTCGAGTCTCTTCCTGGATGGACTCATCCCAAAGCCTCTATTGAGTGTAGATTCGCTTGACAAATGGTTCTTGTAACCTCGCATGTCAGTATATATATTGTTTGAATCTTTGGGATGTGAACTGTGTAGAAGTTTACCCTGTCCGATGTTTCAAGTGGCCACTCCACCAATTGTCAGGGACCATAGAGTATATAGATGGTAAGCATGAGAGCTGATCAACCCTATAAGTATTGAGAGGACAAAGATTGGAATAATGGTCATTGGGATAAATATTATTAAAATAAGATTAATATTATGAACAGTTAGATAAAAATTATTAAAATAAGATTAAGATTATTTCAATAAGGAAGATGGCTAAGCCTAGCCACTACTGGAAACCTATAATCTATCTTCTTCATCTTAATCTCCCCCCCGTCTCTCCCTTTATTCGATTTCCTCATACCCCTTCCCTATACCCTCATCCCCCCTACCCTCTCTTGGATTCCCTCTCTCTCTCTCTCTCTCTCTCTCTATATATATATATATATATAATTTTCTAAGCTTTTCTCCAAATATAATAATAATAAATCAAAATACTTTTAGATTTATAAATTAACATTTAAATAAATTGTTGTTATAATTTTAAGCTGTGACTAAATAAGTTAAAATTCCAAACTATTAAGTATTAACCAATTAATAATAATAATAAAAATTACCGTTTAAAAATTAATTTTATTAAAAATCATAATTTTTTTTGTAAGTCAATATTCTATTCATATGGAGAAAAAGGTGTACATTCGTCCAAGTAGAAAACATGTGGTCTCACCCCGATCGGGTTTGTTGACCAAAATTTGCACTAGGTGACAAAAATACAAAAAAGAAGCTAAGGAAATCATCCATAAATGAGAGGGTCAGAGGCACCAAAATACAGACAATACATAAAAAAACACCAGAAAGCATACTAGTCGCCTGATGTAATAGAAGTTGGGTTGTCCAGGGCTATTTTTGGAGGAGGCGGGAGATAGAAGTTGCATTGGACATGCCCTTCGAAGTGCGACAACCAAGTCTCCAGTTTTTGCACTTTCTTTGCTAGGTGGTTTTGGCCTCGCTAGACCACCACCACTCTCTCCCTGGCTTGGCACTGAAAGTAGTGCATCTTATCCAGCGCAGCCATCAACTCAGCATGCTCCTCCCGACGAATCCACTCTGCTGTGTCAACCCGATCCATCAGACTTTGGATTATTGCCTTTCAATTTTCCAGGAAACAGTGCGTGACAAATCCGAGATCTGGATTCCTACTGCAACAAATTTGAATTACTTCTATTATTTGATAATTATTTCATTACATTGAAATACTGAAGTAATTACTGAAGCAGTCTACACAAATAATGCTGCAGAATAAATCTAAGTGCTGACACAATCTGAACAAAATTCAATGAAAAACAACCACATTGACACAGTTATTTTTGGACAAAGTCCCCAGAAAAACCCAACTTGGGAAAACCGGTGCAGCAAATTTGAGGGTTTGTATTATGAAGCAGCAAAATTTTGAATACAACTAGGGTGCCAACATTTGGCAAACCCTTTAGAGAAATCTAGACAACAAAAATAACTGTGGGATATACCTCACTCAACAAGTCTCTAACGGATCAAAAACAACGCTGATGAAGCCCTCATTGCCTCTGTGTGATTGCTTATGCTGGATCTGCGTAAGCTTGCGTAGGCAAGCTAGAGGGACTGCGTCACCCTTTCCTGCAGCTGATCTCGCTGATCTGAAGCTGGATCTTGGCCTTGTTGGCTCAGAACCCCAGATCTTTCTCCGGACTGACTCCAAGAGACACTGTGCTGGCTTTGCGTGATTCTCTGTAGTAACTGCGTTACCCTTGCCAGAAACTGCGCTGTCTCTCTCCTGCGTTGATGTTCTCTCTTCGAAATGTATTCTTGGCCCTCCTGACCAATCTCTGCTTCTGCCCCTCTCCGGTTCTGATCACTGAATCAAATCACTTAGCAAACCCAACCCTAGTGATTTGTTCTTGATCAAAAAGCTATCTCCTCACATAAATTCGAAAATGCTCAATGGCTCAAGTGTCAAGTGTATTTTCCATAGGCCCCTCACCCTCCTTCTTATAATCTTTCATTGACTCTTCAACGGCCAAGATTAAAACATAATCAAGGGCTAAGATTAATTTGGAGGTGATCCATGACTTTATCTAAAAGATTCACACTTGATTTAATTAATACCCTTTAATTAATCAGTGTCCCTAAGTCTAGACTTAGGAAAACATTAAAAAACGATTAATTAATTTAATTAAATCATCTCTAAGTGAAATTTTCCAAAACCATTTCTAGGTTTTATGGAATACATGTGTCTTAGCCTATATATAAAGTTACAAGGCTAGAGCACATCCGATGCTACCATAAATCAACACTCCCTCTTAGCGAGGAAAGTACTCTAGCAAAACAACTCAATGTGTTGCTGATTTGACTTCTGTAACATCTCTGCTGTGCTGTTGATGCTGCTCACCAACACTGCACAAAATTGCTGCAACTGTACTGCTGCTGACTCTGCTTGCTGCTGCCAACTGCCACTGTACTGCAACTCCCTCTAAATTCTGCAACCATTTTGCTGCACTGCATGAGCACTGCTCCGCACTGCGTGAGCACCACCCTGCACTGCACTGCTACTACTGTTGCTACTGTTGCTATTTGCAACAGAAAAACATCCGAAATTTGGACAAGTAAGTCTGCTTCTGAAGAATGAAACTGACTACTGCTAGTTTCTGCACTAGCTCATTGAAGATACTGCGCTGTTGCTGCTCTGCACTGCGTGAGCATTGCATTGCACTACGCTGCACCAGTGTGCACTGCGTTGTTGCTGCTACTGCTGCCTCATCTCTGCGCTGATCAGGCTCTAGTAATGCTAGCCACTGCATCATCTCTTCATCTTCTGCTGCAACTATCCATCTTGCTACTGTCTTTAGGCTATCGTAGCTCACATGTGATCCAAGAGTTCGGAAATACTCAAGGACCTCACCTCCTTGTAGATTTTGGATCTACAAATCCAAATCAGCCCACTTTCTCCTTTTGGAATATGAGCTAACATAGCACAATATTTCTCTGCCTCATTCTTGGCACCTCCTACATGTGGATCTTCCTTCTCCTCTTTATCCTTTTTCTTACGAGGACATTGTGTAGCATAATGCCCCATTTCCCCACACCAGAAGCACTTGATCTTAGATAGATCTTTCTTTTTCTACTTCGGTTGCCCTTTTGATGCAAGGGAAGTGTTATCTTCTTCCTCCTTCTTGACCTTTGGATTGCTACTGCCATCCACCAAGTGGATTTTCAGGGGATCTCTCCTCAACCCCTCTTGTTGTAATGCTGCCCACATTGCTTACAATCCCAGAAGCTTTTCTCTGCCCAATATACTTTGGACAAAGACTTGATAATCCTCTGAAACAGAGTTTAGTGTGAGCCTTACTAGCTCTAAGTCTTTAGGAGCAGATCCTACTGTAGACAGTTGATCTCGGTTTTCCTGAATCCGAGACAAGGAGTCAAAATGCTCTCCCTTCTTCATCTCGATATTCCGCATCTTCTCTTCAAGGTACATCTTCCGCTGCTCGGAAGATCCTTGGTACAACTTTTCTAGCCCTACCCACATTTCTCTAGCAGTGGTTTTGGCTGCTATATGAGGTACGATATGATCCTTCACTCCATCTAGGATCGATCATTTGGCTCTAGCCATATTCTTATTGAACTGCCTTAGGTGTGCTGCATCAAGAGGTTCTGCAATTGCGCTGTCTATGAGGGCTTTTAGATCGTGTTCATTAAAGAGAAATTCTATCCTTGATTTCCAGATAACGTAATTGGAGGTACCCTCCAATCTATCTTGGTCACGCAATCCGTTGCTGGCCATCTCCTCAACTGTCGATACCTTGCTCTAAACCTCTGCTCAGCTTGACTTATGCACTCCTTGTGGAGCAAGTCACTTCTTCTGTTGCTGCACGGGAAAAAACTGAGTTTCTTTGAGTAAGAAACCCTCTGAGGTCAAGAAACCCCCAATTGTGTTTTTCAAATCTGACGCTTAAGCACTAGCTCTTACTGCTGTGCAGTAACTGCGTCCTTCAGCTACGTTGCCTCTTCTGCAACTGAAAAAGCTTACCCCTATGTCAACTCTCTCAGAGGGAGCCTTTACTGCATTGGAATGCCCTCCTGGCCTGGACAACGTAATTTTCTGGGAGGGTCTGCTGCTGCTTACGCAGATCCCAGACTCTACAACGCTAATCTGCTGGTTCTCTTCGTTTCTCCTTGACTTCAGCTTAAATAAGCTCTGATACCATGTGAAAAATCCTAGATCTGGATTCCTACTGTAACAAATCTGAATTACATCTCCTATTATCTGATAATTATTTCATTACATTGAAATACCGAAGTAATTATTGAAGCAGTCTACACAAATAATGCTGCGGAGTAAATCTAAGTGCTAAAACAATTTGAACAAATTTCAATGAAAAACAACCACATTTACACAATTAGTTTTGGGCTAAGTCCCCGGAAAAACCCAACTTGGGAAAACCGGTGCAGCAGATCTGAGAGTTTGTATTATTAAGCAACAGAATCTTGAATACAACTAGGGTGCCAACATTCGGCAAACCCTTTAGAGAAATCTAGACAGCAAAAATAACTGTGGGATATACCTCACTCAGCAAGTCTCCGACTGATCAAAAATAGCGCTGATGAAGCCCTTACTGCTTCTGCGTGATTGCTTACGATGGATCTGCGTAAGCCTGCATAGGCAAGCTAGAGGGACTGCGTCACCCTTTCCTGTAGCTGATCTAGTTGATCTAAAGCTGGATCTTGGCCCTCTTGGCTCAGAACCCCAGCCTCTATCTTTCTCCGGACCGACTCCAAGAGACACTACGTTGGCTCTGCGTGATTCTCTGCAGTAACTGCGTCATCCCTTCTAGAAACTGTGGTGTCTCTCTCTGAAATGTATTCTTGGCCCTCCTGACCAATCTCTGCTTCTGCCCCTCTCTGGTTCTGATTACTGAATCAAATCACTTAGCAAACCTAGCCCTAGTGATTTGTTCTTGATCAAAAAGTTGTCTCCTCACACAAATTCGAAAATGCTCAATGGCTCAAGTGTCAAGTGTATTTTCCATAGGCCCCTCACCCTTTTTCTTATAATCTTTCATTGACTCTTCAACGACCAAGATTAAAACATAATCAAGGTCTAAGATTAACTTGGAGGTGATCCATGACTTTATCTAAAAGATTCACACTTGATTTAATTAATACCCTTTAATTAATCAGTTTCCCTAAGTGTAGACTTAGGAAAACGTTAAAAAACGATTAATATTAAATCATCTCTAAGTGGAATTTTCCAAAACCATTTATGGGTTTTATGGAATACATGTGTCTTAACCTATATACAAAGTTACAACGCTAGAGCACATTCAATGCTACCATAAATCAACACAGTATTGGATTTCCCGCGCAACATTAGCTCCAGCGCCATGCTAGCCAGTCCCTTGTTTCCTAATTTCGCCCCGCAGACCGCCACCACGCCGGTGAGAGTTTTGAACTTGGACACCTCCGCCGCTGCTGGAGACCTGCTTACCACCACCATGACCCCCACGCATGCCTGCACCAACAAGCCGAGAGCGACCGACTGTCTTGCCACCCCGACAAGCTGCTGCCTTCACAAGTGCCATTTCTTCCACTCCCATAGAAACAGGCTTGGCTGGGGGCGAGAAGTGTCTGCGCCGCTGAGAGGGCTTCATATGGCTCAGGGCAGGAGAGCCACTTCTCTCAGGAGTCGAGGACCAGACCTCCCAGCTCACCGGATGCCGCCACCCTCGAAGACCGTACCCCTGTCACGCCAACCACTACACAGAAAACCACCCATAGCAAGAACACAAACAATTGAGGAAGTAAAGGAAAATGAGACCATGCCCCAAGAAGCGACTGCCCAGGCTACAACTTGCGGCGCCCTCCAAGACGTTGACCAACAATCACCGTTGCTGCCCACCGAAGACCGCCCACCGAATCACCAGACACAACAATATCCAGGCCAGATAACAGAAGAGGGGAAATTGGCCCAGACACTTGCCACACCCCGCTGAAGCTCCTGCTTTACTCGCTTCTGAGCACCTCTCTCGACCCAAACTTTTAGACATACCATAAACCATAGCGAGATGAAATGGTAATATCTGTTACCCACTAGCCCCCAAACACTGCCTGTGCAGAAAAGCCCGACAAGGCCATGGAAAACAACACAGCTTAGTGCACAATACCAGAAGTCATCGAGAACTAACAAACAACACCCACTAGCGCCAAGGAACCTCTAGCGGTGCTTCCGCTTTTGCACCGGAAACCACCCAGGTGCCCAATGCCAGACTAGAACGAGAACACAAATGCCAATTTCCTTCGCCATGCCGCTCAATATCCATGTACCACCCCTAAACTTCAATACAATGCTGTGGCTCGCACGCTTAAACTTAATTCCAATGGTACGCCCCCCATCATATCCGTTACGGTGAAGGGACCGGGAGGGCTGTCCCCCACCTCCAAGCCACTTGTGCTCATTCATGAGGCTCATACGCCATGTGCTGTGGTGTCCTCACCCCCATCGGGGATTATTAAAAATCATAAATTACATGTATTAAAATTTTTAATTTTTTTACGCTTTTCATAACACAAAGTATATTTATATAAATTAAAATATAATGTTATTCTATTCTTCTTTTTAACTTTTTCTCAATTGTATATTTTTTACCTCGTTAAATGTTTTTCTTTCGCCTTTCATTTTTATCCAATTTCTTTTAATTATTTTTGCTCATCTTTTTGATCATGCATAATCTTATTCTTAATTTTTTTTAATCCTAGTGACCGTTGTTCTAGTCCAAATTTTAAACTTCAAACTTTTTTTTTGTTTGTAAGCTTGGTAGGACCTTTTCCGTTAATTTTCTTCAAAAGGCAGGTTACATGCAGAATTCAAATCGTTAGGTGGCCTCAACCTGCCCGGCGGGAAACCAGATCTGTTGGCCACCTAACGACATTATATGCTATCCAAAAGCATAAAAGTTTAGGACTATCCAACAGAGCTATATATGTTTGAATATCATGTAGACTTCTATATACTAGATAACTAAGATAAAAAACTAGAAACTGTAAGTATTGCATATGACAAAATTAAAGCCAAAATTTAATCAACCATGCTACTAATCATGTGAAGAATCCACTGGGGCCAGATCCTTCATACTGGATCCTGGAAGTTTAGACTGAGGGATGCACGGAATGTGCCGCTCAATGCGGCTGAGGCATCCATTTTGTTGTTGGAGTTGAAACTAAATTAGTTGGAGGTCCTTTTGAATTTCAACATGTCCATAATGTGTCTGGGAGGATTCAGCTGGAGGATTGGCTACAATGTACTTCATTATCCAGAAAAGATAGACTGTTTTCTTGTATTGGGAGGACCTTCCTCTGGAGTGGCCCGAATCGGGCATAAAATCCTGCCAGTCACCCAAATCCACATCTGATTCAGCTACTTGATGGTTCAATTTAGCTTCCCAACCTGAGATAAGTTGGCGGATTTGAATCTAAGTTCCAGTTTGAAATACATGGGCTGTGTCATGAATAAGGTGAGAGGTAGTTTTTCGGCCCCGGCTTCTCGGAGGCGAGGTTGGGACTGGCTAGCGCCATAGTGCGAACCTTGTTTTATGCCGCGTCCATGACCCCCCCTAGCTCAAGATCTAGTAACAGATGAAGGGCGCGCCATGAGATTGATAACCATATTAATAACGAGAGGACCACTATAGTGGCTAACCCCGAACCCTAGTGTGATAATAACAGTTTCTCGGTTGATGACAGACTTAAGAGCCCAAAATCCTCTTGACACAAAAGGACCTATAGGAATATCCAGGAGTACAGACAAGCTACGGTGAGTTATAAGTCTACCAACCCACCAGTTGACAGGTAAAGATCAATGGGTATGGCTTGGGAGGTTTAAGATTACCACCCAAGCTTCCCCAAGTCGACGAAAACCAAGATAATCAAATAGAGAAAGGAGAGCCATGTTCAGAATTACCCAGGACATATGAAACAAGATCACCAAAATAATGTCATGGTCATTCCCACAAGCAGACCAGCATGCAAAAACAGAGAAATCCCAAACCAAAATCCTCAAATACATTCCGATGCGTGAAAGCAAGATGCCGAAATATATAGAAACAACAAACTGAGTGGCAGACAATTCTTCATAGAAAACCATAATTTTCTTCCACCTTTCACGGGGTAGCTTCCCATGAACTTCAGATATCATAATGAACACACTTTGCCATCGAAAAAGCAAAGACATAGAGCAAATAAAGGGAGTTGCAAGAAAGGTGGCTACCATAAGTACATACCCGCGAGAAAATACAGGTGAGGGGATGAAATCAACTGCTCATAGGTGGTGGGCCACTTGGGTCTCCTACGCTTGCCGACCTCTATCGCCAAGATCTGCGTGGACGATCATCACTCTTGCCGTCTGAGGGTTATGAGACCACAATGGAGGAAAGCCTTTCAAAATCTCTAGAATACAAGCGACCCTGCCACCTTCCCCCTTGCCATTAATACTACGCATGCACGTTGCCACCTTTTCCATCCAGTCGATTGTGTGAGGGATGAGATATCGCCTTCTCCCGCCCTTACTCCCCATCATATTAATCACTCCCATAGTTATAAACTGTTGGCTCACATCCCGATCAAGGAAACTTTTAACTTTATAATAATAATAATAATAATGAATAATAAATTAAATATATTATAAATTAAAAATTAAAAATTAATAAAAATTCTAAAATTCTTAACCGTATAATAACATAACAATTTTTTTTTCTATTTTACTTTTTGATTTTTATCTTGTTAAATGTTTTCTTTTGACCATTTTTTTTGTTAGTGAAATTGCTTTCATTAGATTTCCAAAAAAACAATGATTACAAAAGATGTCTCAACGGTCCCCTTTTCGTCATTTCGACTGAACTTGTTGGAATGGGGGCCGGAGGATGCCACATATAATTCTTTACATGCTTTATTTCTGCCAGGCTTAGTAGGCATACAGTGCTTAAGGGAGACAAAAAGATCACGAAAACTAACAACAACATATCAAGGAGGGGGATGGGGAAGGAGTACAGGGGGACCTACAAAATACCAACTTGTTCATGCATATGAAAATCAATATGTTCCACCCGAGCTTGCAGGTTGCGAAGGTGGTCATTCGTTCTATGATGGCTTCGATGGAGGCTATCCAGCTGTTCCAATATCTCATTCTGGCAAAATTGTATATCATTTATATATGCAACTAATTCATTGTGATCTTCATACTTGTGATCACGAATAATGACCAAATTGGCCTGGATATCTTGTAGTTGCTCTGCTAGGGAGTCCATGGATGCTGGAGCCATGACACGACCTAGAGAGCGGGTTAGAGAGTGCGCTACTTCGCCCTCATGTTCCAAACTGGCAGAGTTTCCAGAAGACGGGCTGTGGCTAGGAGTTGGGCGACGTGCATTGAAGTGATGACCACCCCCACAGCGAGGCCTCCCTCTTTGATGTGGCATTGTTTTCACAGCAGAAGGTTTGGGCAACGAGGTCTTGGAGCACCCTTCAACACTCTTGCTAGAATAGAGGTGAGAGCAAACCCCAGAAGAAAAATACGACTTGCTGGTCCTGGATATGACAAAAACCCCACTAGGGAAGGTTTAGAGACAGGCTGAGAGGGGCTTCCCCAAATCCCAACGAATTCCTAGAAAAGACACTGTTGATAACCCACTAACCCCTTGATGCAAACAACTACCACCCAAATGAGCTGAGAGCAAAACGATGAAACACCGACCCCGGAATAGCAACAATTCAGACAACTAAGAGCACGCGAGGGAAAACCGAACGACCCCAGAATAGCAACAGTTCAGACAACTAAGAGCACGTGAGGGAAAACCGAACGACCCCTTGGTCAAGTAGCAAACATAGAAGGCCACTGAAGGCGAACTAGAACAAGGCCACCCACAAGAGCCAGACTTATGAAACCCACGACTATAGCTAAGAACAAAATCACAATGGAGCTCTTTGGAGACTTGCAGACGCAATATCCAAAATTCAGAATAGTACCCTTCCCAGGACTCCCAAGGGTAGCTTGAGGGACAAAAAATAGACCAATTAGATTCGAAAAAGCAGTAAAACAGAGTTACTTGCTTAGAGACAATGGAGAAGACCACTATGAGCCAACAATTTTGAATTGAGAAAGGGTGTTGAAACTTGAAACTTCCAGCCAGAGGCTAGGCCAAGACCCAATTCTCTGCGCAAGAGTGTTCCAGGGTACCAAATACTTGTCTGAGAGCCAAACTTAGTCCAAACTATTGTAGACTGGTCTTCCACTTCGTTACTCCTCCAAAGCCAAAACCCTGGCGAGCTCCCATGGTCCCTATCTCACGCTTTGCAGTGCTCCCTCCCAAAATTCATCCCCCGAACTTTCAACTGTGAACTGAATGCTTCCATCTCTATTAAAATAGCCAAAGCGTCGTTTGGATTGTTCTTCCTGCGGGAGCACTTGAGGATTGAACTCCTCATTGATATGAGCATGTATGTCACGTGGTTGAGGGGGAGAACCCCGAGGACCGTCGTTGTTCCATTTGTTCACCCCCATTGGGGGGTTTTCTTTTGACCATTTATTTTAACCCCTTTTATTATTTTTCACATTTTTCGACCAATCATAATCTTAATCTTATTTTAATAATTTTCATTTAACCGTTCATAATCTTTAATCTTATTTTAATAATTTTTATTTAACCATTTATAACCGTTAATCTTATTTTAATAGTTTTTATCCTAGTGACTGTTATTCTAGTCTTTGTCCTCTCAATACTTATATGGTTGATCAACTGTCACACTTACCATCTATATGTTTTTTGGTCCCTGATGATGGGTGGAGTGTCCACCCGAAATGTCAGACAAGGTAAACTTCTACATAGTTCACATCCGAAAGGTTCAGACAATATGAATAACTGTGAAAATCTCCACTTTCAAAGAGTTCATATATATATATATATTAGTGCAACATTTTTCATCACCATTGTTAGCCCAGTCATAAGTCAAAAGTGATGTAAAACTATGTGAGGCCTTGTATTAGACATCCTATACCTATGTCTTTGTCATTTAGTTTTTATTTTGTTGTTTGGTCAGACCATGCCCTGTCCCTTGAAGTTCCACTTAGGGTCACTTGTCCTTATTGGGATTGGAGGGATTTAGGTGAACTTTCTTGTGGACCCATGGATTTATAGGCTTGGATTTGTAGGGGTGATCACCTGTGTATGGGTTAGTTTAGCTTGTGTCAAGGTACACCTATATCATTCCACATGGTTAGAGTCTATTGAGTTTGTAGGTGAACTTGGCCTTGGTTCAGTATTCCTTATGACAACTCTATGAACATAATAGTCTCTCTTGACAACATTTCATGTTTCCCAAGGTAGTTCACGATTCCCAATGCAAAGTGGTCCCAATGGTCAAAAAGTCAACCCATTCTCACATTGTAGAGATTTATGAGAGGATTCCATGCCATGTAGAACTTTTAACATTTGAGCATCCAATGGCTAGTTACAACTTGGTCAAATTTCGTCAATAGGTTAGATCAGGTTTCTAAGGGGCATAACAGGGAGAATGTTGGGCAAAATCAGGCATGCTATACGTCAAAAGTGATAAGCATGAAGAGTGTTACGCACCACCAGTGGGTGACCCGATAGGAGATTTTTTCTCCTAGATTTGTCTTCAGCTGGCAGCCACCAGTGTAGCTGATGTTGTGCCATGTGTCTCTGCTCCCTAAGCTAGTCATATGTCCCCCCACCCATTTGTCGAGATCGTATGTTTGAAGGTGGGCCATCTAATCCTAAAGGTATGATTTTTCACTATGTAATAAGGTGCTTGTGTTTGTTTTTCTTGGGCACACTTGGGTATGGATTATTGGGTGACTTGGAAGGAGGAAGGGTTTTTACTGTAGTCTTGTTCCCTTACCTTAACTGGGGGTAAATCATCAACCCTAATCCCGTGGGATCTTCCCCACTGACTTGCAGCTATAGGATGGGCACTACTTGGGAAACCCTGATCTTGGTAGCGTGGTCCCATTTTCCCGTTCCACATTTTTCACTCCCCGCCATATATTACATACCCTATTTCATCATACTCCTTGTCCCCTTGTCCACATGTCTGGTTCGGGCCTAGAACGATGCCCCAGAGGTTGATGCAACTTAAGAAAAGGACAAAAGCATAATATGGTCATGTTACCCACCACCTATGGATGACACCCATAGGAGAATTTTTTCTCCTAGATTGTCTTTAGCCAACAACCAACAACCTCAGATAGATCGATGTGCCACCATCTCCGCCACCTGAGCTGGCTATTATGTACCCTCGCCCATCGGTTATGATCGTATGTTTGAAGGTATCAGTTTCATTATGTAGTTGGGTATCTTTGCTTACTTATCATGGACACTTCTAGACATGGATTAGTGGGGGGGTTCGGTGGAAATAATGGGCTTGTTTTGTACTTTTGTCCCCTTGTCCAACTTGGTGGTTAACCTTGTATCCTAGTCCTGTGGGATCTCCTTTATTGGCTGCTAGCTTTAGGAGTGGCACTACATGGGAAATCCCGATTTTGGTTGTGTGGTCCCGCTTCCTGACACCACATACATCACCCCCCTCTGCTTATTATAACCCCTTCCACATACTTCCTATTCGAGTCCACATTTGTCCATTGGGTCCACAAGGAGTTAGCCTCCCCCTCCCTTTGTCCACACTTTGGGTCGGGCCTAGAACGATGCCCCGAAGGTTGTTGTAGTTGAAAAGAAAGTAAAAAGCATAATTTGGCCACTCTCAATAGGAAATGTACCATAAAACGCAAAAGATGGTCAGGACATACAAATTTAGGACGTGGGCAAAAGCCAACATGAGCTCTACCCCTATCATCATGGCCATCACCCGGTTCCTAGGGCTCCTGCATCACTATTTAACGCATGATTGTCCCAACCCCTGGTGGGCAATGAACTGCCCAACATTAAAGGGGGTATTCACTGCTATATTATTCACATGATGCTCTACCCCTATCATCATGGCCATCACTTGGTTCCTAGGGCCCCTGCATCACTATGGAATGCATGATTGTCCCAACCCCTGGTGGGCAATGAACTGCCCAACATTAAAGTGGGTATTCACTTCTATATTATTCACATCATGCTCTCATCCTCTGTAGCCCCCAACAATTATAAAAGAAAAATCAATAAAAGGCAAAAGACATATGAAGAAGGGTGGAAAAACAAAGGCCAGGGGTATCTCATGTACCGCGATTGCTCCCTCCTACATCTTTACACCCAAGTGTGGGCTTCCCTCATCATAGCTACCCTTGTACCATGGCATGTGGCTTGGGGTCTTCCCTTGATGCCCTACTCTGTTCCATCATTATATCACATGACACCAGCCATATGATGGATGTACGATGGGCCTGTCACTTGCTTAGACGTTGAAATCACTTAACAGGGTCCTCGATTAACCCCCTTCTTGAACTTGGTGACACTTGTACACTCTAAAGCCCATTATGGAAGGGCATGCCACTATGAAGTGCCACTCTTGAAGGTTTGCACTTTGTAGTTCATCATTTAAAACCTTTTCTCTTAACTATAGTTGATCATTGGATGAGCCTTTACCACGGTATATCTCTCAACCCTTGGTCTCTTATATTATTTTTCTCAAGGGGTTTTTCGTGGAAAGTCACCCCAACTTCTCCCAAAGCTCACGCTTAATTGAATCTTTCCATTGAATGGGCCATCCTTGCCTCACTTTGAACCCTAGTATGAACACAACAATCACAAGTGAGGGATTTTGAAAGTTTTGATCTTAGGCATTCATCATTATTGAATATTCCTAAGCTCGAGGTCATCCTTCATAGGTCTTTCTTCAGGAATCTTTCAATTTTTCTTTAAGCATTGGATCCATTAATTGAGCCTCTCCTTTGAATGGGCCTTGGAAATCACGTTATACCTTGCCATTGATCCTGACTTCCTCCATACTGGGCCTCCTCCCATCGGTGAAACTCTGTAAAGAGCAGGGGACATCCACTGAGGTGATAGTGGGTCTTTGTCCCATTGTTGCCTCTTGATCTAGTAGTTGCCCCTTTGGAAACCCTCCTAGGACCCTTGCTAGATTGAGCGGTAACATTTTTGGTGTCGTTGTCGAGGACATGAGACGCGTGTCTCGTTCCTATATGACATTATTGATATATCATTCTTGGCGACTCCATTAGAAGAACAAAGCCCTAATTCTTCATTGAACCTAAAAGTCAATTTTTGCCAGTGAAACAAGCATCTCTCAAGGCATTTCAAGTTCACCTTGGCGACTCCATATTTAATATCTTATGAAAATTTGCATGGCAATACATGGCTCATTGGAGAGGCCTATTTTACATGTTTCAAAATGATGATCATGATGTCATTAGAAGCCAAGAGGACCCTGATGCCCCTATTTATGAATTTCTAGGGGGCCATGTATTTGAGGAGCTTTATTAATGCCCTAAAAGGGGATTGTGATTCTTCCCAAGATATGATGATCATAGCCCACTTTGTTCCTCCCTTGATGACCAGGATAATGTAAATATGGATGTTGATGAGCAATCTATCTCAGTATGGTGTAACAAGGATATGCTCGAGGTTGCTATTCATAAAATTTTTATGAGCTTGGCCATTGAGTTCTCCATATTTTCATTGCAGGAAAGGATGCACGAGTTGGATTCATCTTTCCCCCCCTCACCTATGACCATTGATGCAAAGTCCTCAAATGTTCTCGCCCCCCACCCTTACCATTCATTGAGCAAATTTTGCAATGGAAAAAGTAATGTTTGGGTCCCCTGCCTCATAATGGTTCATCATATGTTGGTTGCGTTGGCTATATGACTTTACTTAGCATTTGCACAATGTAGCCCTACATGTCAGAGTAGGATGTATTGCATATTGATTTTGCATACTTAACATCATCATAT
Organism: Pinus albicaulis; assembly: GCA_034641835.2. Taxonomy (NCBI): domain Eukaryota; kingdom Viridiplantae; phylum Streptophyta; class Pinopsida; order Pinales; family Pinaceae; genus Pinus; species Pinus albicaulis. The sequence continues at coordinate 277,619,110 of CM076579.1, read as the reverse complement.
TCTTTTATCATGCCAGATTAGGTGCATCTAGATTAAAATTGCATTTAGAATAAAATTTTATTTCTTGTTAGTTTTTCTGGCCTAACAAAAGCATGGGCGGTCATAAGATGCCACAAAAACATGCTGCCCGGTGTGCTTAGTCTTTGATGTGTAGATAACAGGTCTACGATCCCAAGAGATTGCTGGTGTGCTCATGGCCTCCTTGTTCGAATACGTTTGTCCACTCTACTAAAATATCATGTCCTAGTTGGAGCCAAATGTTACGCACCACCTGTGGGTGACACCCATATGAGCAATTTTTCTCCTATATTGTCTTCATCCGACAACAAGCAACCCCCAGATAGGTTGATGTGGCACCATCTCTGCCACCTGAGCTGACTATTATGTACCCTCACCCATCAATTATGATCGTATGTTTGAAGGTGGGCCTTCCAACTCCGAAGGTATGGCTTTCATTATGTAATTGGGTATCTTTGCTTACTTATCATGGACACTTCTGGGCATGGATTAGTGGGGGGATTTGATGGAAAGAATGAGCTTGGTTTGTACTCTTGTCCCTTTGTCCAATTTGGTGGTTAACCTTGTATCCTAGTCCCGTGGGATCTCCTTTATTGGCTGCTAGCTTTAGGAGTGGCACTACATGGGAAATCTCGATTTTGGTTGTGTGGTCCTGCTTGTCGACACCACATACATCAACCCCCTCCGCTCATTATAACCCCTTTCCACATATTGTTGAAATGTGTACCTAGGTTTGGTCTTCATAATGACATATGTAATCACGATTTTATGTATTTGATGAAAAATGAAAAGAAATTTATTATTGAAGAGTTTTCTGGTTTATCCACATTGTTATATAACATTGGTCGACGTTTCGAATCCCAACGGGGATCCATCTTCAGGACAGGTTCTTGTCTTGAAGATGGATCTTTGTTGGGATTTGAAACATCGACCAATGTTCTATGACACTGTGGATAATCCAGAAAACTCTTCAATAATTGATAACCACAGGAGCTTGAAAACCATAAGAAATTTATTATTTTCATTCTTGATGCATGGGTTTCATGCTCAAGTTAAAATTATTTATAGGTCAAGCACCCATTGAGTGCTTCTAGGTTTGTCATAGAATTATGAAGTCAAAAGAGTCATTGTCATACATGTAAGATCCCTTTGGGCATCTTGTATTATGTAAAAGAAATTTATTTAAGTCATAAAAGACCCTCCAAGACTTTGTCAACGAGCTACATGAAAGGTTAAGTTGGCCTCATGAAGCAATTCGTACCCCTGGAAAGCCTATATATAAGAAGAAACTCGACCTCATTTGGACACAACAAGAAGTAAGTTCAATTTCCAGAAGAAAGAAGAAGCAAGACCAGAAGGAAAGGACGAAAATCAAGGATATGAAGAAAAGAAGCAAGATAGAAGTTTTGGACCTCTCTCTCTCTCTTGTTTGTAAATTTTTTAGCTTTTATTGTAACCACGGGAAATTATTCTCCTAACTATAAATTAATTAGCAGTTTATTTGCCTAGACAAATAACGAATAATTCTCTATTGCAATTTTCACCAAATTAAATTCTGTGGAAGTTAAACTGGTTACTAAGAAATATAGTTGCACACACATCAAAATTAAGACCATAATTTTTGGACAAATGTCCCCTGAAAAACCCAACTTGGGAAAACTGGTGCAACAACTGAGGGTTTTATTATTATGTAGCAATGAGAGAAATTCTGAGGAAAATTTGGATGTCGAAATTTGGCAATCCTATGGAGAAAAACATTGGCAAAAATCTGATGAGGAATTTTCCTCACCCCACATGGAAATCCGGGCTCTGACTGCAGCTCCAAGTGCACTGTCCAAACTGGTCTGCACAGGCCTATGTCACCCTTGTGCGGTCTTTTCCCACACACAACCTAAATCAACTGATCCTGTAGCCACCCTGTCTGCCACTAACTGAGACACTGTCTCTCCGGCCCTCTGGAACACATTCTCGGCCTCTGGAACTGAAACTTGGCTTCTCTCCAACAAAATCGAATTGCATCTAGAGGCTTCTGCACAATCCATGCGTCAAGCTCACTGTGGTTATTTTGCCTCTCTGCAATGTGCTCTCAAGATCTAGAAAACCTTTCCCCTGGACTCACTGTCTCTGCTTCCTTCTCTAGCTTTTCGGCAATCGCTGTTGCTCTTTGGAAATCGACCTGCCAAGGAAATCGAACTCCTCGAGTGGATTATCCATCTACCCATCTAATTCTTCTTATAATCCTTTGTTGAATCTCCGACGACCAAGATTAAATCTTAATCAAGGGCCCAAATTTATTCCTTATCGAACCATGTGAGTTTCTAGGTGATTCACACCTTATCTCAATTAATAAAAATTAATTATCCATATTCCCTAAGTTTAGACTTAGGAAATATTTAAAAATCGGCTAATAATCTAATTGAGACACTTGTAGGTGGAATTTCTAGAAACGATTTATGGGTTTTGGAGAACTCATGTGTTTTAGCCTCTCCACAAAGTTTTGAGACTAGAACACTTTCAATGCTACAGAAACTAACACTCCCTCTTAGCGAGGAAGGTGTTCTCTCCAACTCTAGTGATGCACCTCCTGTCACAACACCCTGTCTCCACCATCTGTCACGTTGCTGATGTCTGGCCACTGTGACTGCTTGCCACTCCACACCAACCACTGCGCAACTCTGATGCTGCATCTGTGCTGCTGCTGACTGCCATATTGTTGCCATCTTTGCATCTGCACTGCAACTCCCTTTCAATTGTTGCTATTGCAACTGAGAAGCATCCAAAATACTGAATCAACTGTGTTCGACATGATGCATTTGTCTCTAAAGTCTTGACTGCTACTAGCCTCTGCACTGTCACTGAAGAATCTGTGTTGCTACCAACTCTGCACTGAGCCACCTGCTCTGTTGTCAACACTGCTCTACGCTCCTCAATATGTGACTGCTACTAGTCTGCAACTGTCACTCTGGAATCTGACTGCATCTCTGACACTGATCCATCCTGCTACTGAATAATGTGGGCCCTTGTAGCCAGGTAGTGATCCATGAGGTGGACTCCTCAATGGACCCTACCCTAGTCCTCCCACCTCTCTCTTGCAGGTATGGCTGCAAACATGGCAAACTCTTCTTCCAGCCTCGAAGACAACTTGTCAATCTTCGTGGACGCTGCTGCCTAGTCGTGCTTCTCCTGCATGTCCTTCTTCCTGAGAGGACACTGCGTACTATAGTGGCTGAATTCACCACATCTGAAACATTTGACCTTTGGTAGGTCCTTATTCTTCTTCTTTTCCCCCTGCCCCTGACTGGGACCCTTGGATGCTAGGGCCACATTCTTCTCTATTGAAGAAAGTAACTAGGTTTGGTCTTCATATTTATATTTGAGTCATTATGAAATGTATTTATCAAAATAATGAAGAAGAAATTTTAATTATTATTACAAAGACTTATTAAAGCATGGGTTTCATGCTTGGGTCAAGGTCAAATGTAGGAATTTACAGGGTAAGTTCCGTAGATCAAGAACCAAAGTTCACCGCTCACAAACAGATCACAAATCAGTACACCAGTATATTCACGTGGTTAAAACCCTCAAAGAGGGAAACAGTCCACGCCCTGAGCCAACGCGGCCACTTCAGGGAATTTATTAATATAAAAAGAAAAGTTACATATGTTTCTCTCATAAATAGTTACCGGACAAATGACCCTCCATGCTCTTCAAATAGAGATCATGGACCAATCGGATGTTAAGCCACGGATCAAGTGCCGTTAATACCGAGGTGAGAGATAACCGTCAGATCACTACAAATTGTGACCATCAGATTATAAGTTACAAATGTACATGGTAAAGAAACACACTTTACCTAACTCTACTCTAGACTAAGTTATTCTTAACTATTTCCTATGTGTCGGAATATCTTAACATCCCCCCTTAAGAACAACTTGGGATAGGATTGAAGGATTTACAAGGGTGACACAAAAGGAGCCTATTTCCTATGTGTCGAAATATCCTAACATCCCCACTTAAGAACAAACTGGGATAAGATTGAAGGATTTACAAAAGTGACACAATAGGAGAAGGAAGGAGGCATTAGAGCCTATCCCCCCTTAATGACAACTTTCCTGAACTCTAAGCATGGATCGAAGCTTGGTAAACTTCACTTCTGTGAGAGCCTTTGTAATGATATCGGCTACCTGATCATTGGTTGGACAATACTGCACTTCAAGAACACGATCATGAATGAGCTTTTTGATGAAGTGCATGTGGAGTTCAATGTGTTTCATACGTTGATGCTGAACTGGATCTTTACATAGTTGAATGGCACTCTGATTATCACACCAAAGTGTAGTTGGATGCTGCTGATGAAGACCAAATTCAGACAGAATTTGACGAAGCCACATGGCTTCCTTGCTGGATTCAACTGCACCACGATACTCTGCTTCTGCTGAAGAAAGGGAGATGGCACTTTGTTTCTTACAAGACCAAGTAATAGGTCCTAAACCAAGAGTGAATACATATCCTGCAGTGGACTTCCGATCATCAGGGTCACCAGCCCAATCGGAATCAGTGAAACAAATCAACAAGGGAGATGCTCCTGCACTGTAATGAATCTCGAGCTGAACTGTACCTCAAATATATCGAAGTATTCTTTTAGCTACTTTCTAGTGACTATCATGAGGTTGGTGCATAAACTGAGCGACAAGACCAACGACAAAGGAAAGGTCAGGACGGGTATGGGTTAGATACAAAATTTTACCAACAAGTTGACGGTATAAGGTAGCATCAACTTCAGGGGTAGTACAGTTGACTGAAAGCTTGACTCCAGACTGAAAGGGAAAAGGGGCAGGCTTACAGTCTTCCATGTGAAAGTGTTGTAGAAGATCACAGGCATACTTGGACTGAGAGAGGGTAATGCCTTCCTTGGATTGCACGACTGGAAGACCAAGGAAATAATGCAAGCGTCCTAAGTCTGTCATTTCAAACTTCTTTTTGAGGCTAGACTTCACATGGTTTATATGGTTTGGATCACTACTAGTAAGGATAAGATCATCAACATAAAGAACAAGGATGGTGAAGGAATTACCCACTTTCTTGGTGTAGACAGTGTTGTCAGAATGACACCTAGAAAAGCTATTATCTAAGAGAAATCTATCCATTTTGGCATACCAAGCCCGAGGAGCTTGTTTGAGACCATAGAGAGACTTCCTAAGGCGACAAACAAGGCTGGAGTCTTTTTGGATAAAGCCAGGGGGTTGTTCTTGTTGGAAATGTTGTCATTGATGGCAAAGGGGATGGCAAAGGAGGAGTACCTAAACCAGCAATGAGGCAAAGTAACAAACATGAAGCAGAGATGGTTGTGTAAGTAAATTAAGTTGTGTATGTAGAAGGATTGGTTTCAGTATTATATGGATATTGTTGGTACAAGAATTCTATGTGAAAGAGCTGTGATATGTAACTATCTATGCATTAATGACATAATTGCATATGTGTATCCTTGTATTTTTCTGAGTTTATGAATTTGGGGTATGTATAATGCTGTCCCGTACACAGTACTTAGAAGAAGGGTTTAGTTATAAACTCTATTGTGCATAAACTGAAAATGAGATCAAGGTTGAGAACTGGTTGGGGGTGCAGTAACGAAAAATTTGAATATTTTTTTGGGGTAGAAATCGCAAGGGTTAATAGAGATTCTATACATGTATATAAGAAATATTTGAGTGCATAGTAGGGTTGAATATTTGATTGTAAGTGTGAGTTTCGAAGCATCGATGCTCTCAAAGCAGAGAACTCAATTCAAACCCAGAAATTTCCATTCCACAGTTGAAAAACCAAGGAATTGTTTAGTTAACTGTGTGCAGGTGCGTTAGACGCACGTTATGAGAAATTTGGTGAAATCACGGTTATTTTAACCCATAAACGCAACAGAACTCTGAAGGTGGAACTCAGAAGGTGGAACCATAGTTAAATGCACAGTGTGAATGGATCTATGCATCGTAACAAATGAAAGCACCGTGGTAAAATGCCAATGAACCAAGGGTCAACGTATAAAAGAAGCGGAACCTTGAGCGAAGGAGAGGAACCCCGAGCCAAAAGGGGGGAACCATGAAGAGTGAACAGTAAAGGTGGTTTCTGGTTTCATCACACCACCTTTACATGATGGGTGGTATTCAAGAGATTGGGAGCGATTCCATAGGACAGGCGACATGTGTCCCCGAGCGAATTTTCAAAATCGCTCTCACTGCGCGCCATCGCGCGTTATTGTTCACGCATCTTCACCGAGCGATATCCGTCCGATCAAATGAGGCGGCGCGACGCGATAATAACCGTTGGATGGAGACGACCATTAGCATTGGGGCCCATATGCATGTGTTGAGGTTTGCGGGTTTAACCCAAAGTTGTGATTTAAATATATGCGCAGAAGCTGGGATGGTCAATTAATATGGTTTTAATAACCCAAAGTATTATGTCGCATATTAAGGGTATAGGCCATATAATTACGATTGTGAAGTCAACGCCCAATGAAAATATGGGGATTATGATTTCGTTGGATGCATAATAGTCTTATTGTCGATACATGTATGATTAGCATTACAATGGATAATGAAGGGTGTTAATGGTGCAGTTGCGCTTTGAAGTAAAGCTTAGAGAAACGTAATCATAGTTTGTATTGAACAGTGAGAAATTTGAAGTTTAAATCTGTTTAACAGAAAATTTGCGGATTTGACCTGATTGAATACGCAGTGGAGGTTGATAACTCAGATTTACAAAATCTGGAATTAAAGATAGAGTATCTTGGAGATTGCAGAGCTGAAGAAATGTGCAACAAAAGGATTCAAAAGTGCAGTGAACAGGTGGAATATGCGAAAGACAGTGAACAAAGTATGCATGATAGCTGCATGACTGCTACAGAAAGGACAAAAGCAACTAGCCAAAGGCTAAGTGAAGTTATATTGTATCTGAAATGTAAATATTTTTTTGTTTATATTGTTTGTGATGCAAAGGTAAGTATCCTAAGGAAAAGAAAAATCCCACTGTAGCATGGAAATTTGTACATATTATTATAATTTTAAATTGAGTTGGATAAAGGAATGAGAAGACAGAAGTCAAAAAGTCAAGACTAGTCACTTCAAATTCCCTGAGGAATGTAAAGAGTCATGTGATGAAATCTATATATAATATCACATTGATATGCACTGAGAGGAGAGAGAGAGTAAGCATAGAGAATGAAAAGCATAGAAGATTGAGGCAGAGAAGATAAGTAAGAGAGGAGCAGAAAGAGATGCTACTGAACAGAGCTGATATTTGAAGTAAATCAGAAAACATTTCTTGTGATAAATTAAGGAAGTTGGAGCTTCCCTATCAAGTTGAAGCTTGATAGCTTTCAGTTGTAGCTGACTGAGGTTGGAGCCTCCTGTAGGTTGGTGCCTGCAAAAAAATTGAAGGGAGTTGGAGCTTCCTTGCAAGTTGTAGCTTGCAGAATTGAGGTTGGAGCCTCCTGTAGGTTGGTGCCTGCAGAAAAACAGTGGTGAGAGGGAGTTGGAGCTTACCTTTGCATCAAAACAATAATAAGATGTGGTTTTCTCCCTTTATGGGTTTCCACTTATATCTGCTGTATCTATCTGTGTTGCCTATGTGCTGAGATGATTTATCAAATCTGCTTAATTTTTACTGCTCTCATAATAATTTTAATGTCACATTAATTTAATACTTGCTGCAACATATTAATACTGTTCATATACTAAGGTTGAATACAAAATTAAGCTGTAAATAAGCTGATGAAAATTTAAAAATCTCATGTATGTATTGAACTGATTCACCCCCCCCCTTTCAGTTCAACTAAGATTTCAACAATTGGTATCAGAGTGGGTTCCTTTGTACCAGTTTAACAACTGAAAGGAGATTCTAGGTTCTTAGGATGGCTAGTAAAGAAGGATGGTCAACCAATAAAGCCCCTTTCTTTACAGGTGAAAATTATGCCTTCTGGAAAATCAGGATGAGGACATACATAATGTCTCTAGGAATAGAAATTTGGGGTGATGTGGAATTAGGATATGCCCCAAAGGCAACTGACTCAGAGAAAGAATCCAAACAAGATTTTGTAGCTAACGCAAAAGCCATGAATGCCATCTTGAATGGATTGTGTGAAGCAAAGTTTATCAAAGTAATGCATAAAGGCACTGCCAAAGAGATGTGGGATACTCTAAAGAACATCTATGAAGGAGACAAGAAATTAAAGACTGCCACAGTTCAAGTCTATAGAGCCCAGTTTGAGAACTTAAAAATGAATGATGATGAAGACATTGACAGTTTCTTCCTAAAAGTTGCAGAAATTGTTAACAATATGAAAGCTCTTGGAGAAACCATGCTATAAAGTATAATTGTGCAAAATATTCTAAGATCTCTTCCATCCAGGTTTAATCCCAAGGTGTCTGCAATAGAAGAAACAGCTGATTGGGAGACCTTGACCATGAACCAACTACTTGGAAATTTAACAGCATACGAGATGAGGCTCCCACAGAAGAAGCCAAGTACGAGGGAGGTAGCCTTTAAAACAGAAAAGAAGAAAGAAGAAGAGGGAGACATATGCTCTTGCTCAGATGAAGAAGAGGCAAAATTTGTCAAGAAATTGGATAGAGGCTCAGGTAAATACAAAGGTAAAATTCCTTTCAAATGCTTTAACTGTGGAAGAGTTGGACACTATGCTGCTAAGTGTCCTCACAAGAAAGTAAGGAATTAGGCTCAAGAGTCAGAGAAAAATACATCAAAGAACTGGCAGAAAGGAAAGAAGTTCAGCAGAAAATCCTTCTATGCTCAACAAGACAGCAGTACATCTGAAGATCCAGATGAACTCTCAAGTGAAGATGGAACCTCTGAATTTTTATTGATGGCTATAGAAGAACTTGAAGGTCTCCTGCTAGAAGATGAAGAAGAAGAAGGTGAAGTCGACCTTGAGGGGGAGTTAAGAAGTGCCCTGGAAGAGATTGATAGACTCAAGCTAAAATGTAGAAAACAAAAGGACATTCTCCTCAAGTATGTACGAGAAGAACAGAATTTAGAAGTCCTGATGTAGCTAAAGATAAAGCTTGAAGAAGCCAAGAATATAGAGGACATGTTACTTAAGCAAATCAAAGAAAAAACTCAGGAACAAGAAAAGTTGGAAGAAGAAGTAGTATGTCTCAGGAAGAAATTAGAAAATGCTCAAAGGAAAGTGGTTATAAACTCTTCTCAAACAACAAGCTCTAGTAAGTTGAATGAAATTCTGGTTGCTCAAAGATCTCCTATGATAAAAACTGGAATAGGCTATGAAGGAGAATCAAGTAAAAACAAAGAAAAGGAAAATAGAGAGATTATTTTTGTAAAAGCAAAGAAGGATGATGAAGCAGCTCAAATAGTGTCTACAAAAGAAGAAACTTGTAAGAAAGGAGACAGAACCCAGAAAAATCCTCTAATAACAAAGAATGAAAGAAATACTCAAACAATAGGAAAAGATTTATATGCCCCTGAGTATGTCAAATTTGAAAGCCATCAAAGGAGATTCTTCCCTCCTATGAAGAATGCCACTTGTTATGTCTGCCACAAGCAGGGACACATTGCTGCATATTGTCATGCAAGGAGGAGTAATTTAAACCAGCAAAAGATGCAAACAGTGAAGAGACTGTCTCAAACAAACAAATGGAGAAAACAACCTTACATCAAGTATGCAAATAATTTCTATGGTTATTGTTTTTATTGTAAGGAATTTGGCCATAAAATTATTGAATGTAGAAAGTATGGACAAAGATTGATGTTCAACACCTCAAGGAGGTTTATGAATCAAAGAAATTTTGTTCATACTCACAATTCTACAAAAACTATGATCAAACACTGTATATGCAATCAAGTTGGACATATGCCTTCCAAATGTCCTCTGAAAGGATGTGATTTATCATCTCACAAAAGATACCAAACAAAAGGATGCCTCCAGTGGAAAAAGAAGGAGAATAAGTGTGACCTGGCTCTAACTGCTCAAGATCTGAAAAGCCAATGGTATTTGGACAGTGGTTGCTCAAAGCATATGACTGGAGACAGGAGAAAATTTATAACTTTTGATGAAAAGAAAACTGGTAATGTTACTTTTGGCAATGATAAGTCTGGAAAAATCAAGGGAAAGGGCTCAGTCAGCGTAGATAATGGCAGAGGTAAGGCCCAAGATGTACTATTTGTAGATGGGTTGAAAGCAAATTTGCTGAGTGTCAGTCAAATGTGTGATAAAGGCTGCGAAGTTCTTTTCAGAGCACAAGACTGTGAAGTCAGATCAAGCACCACAGGTAAGACTCTGCTCAAAGGTGTTCGAATAGAGAGCAATGTTTACATCGTGAAAGAGGAAGATGAAGCATGCCATCTTAGCAAACTTGAGGAGTCATGGTTATGGCATAGGAGATTGGGACATCTCAGCTTCGATCATATCATCAGACTGAGCAAAAAGAAAGCGGTCAGAGACATGCCAGAAATAGAAAGGCCTTCTAATACCATATGCAAATCTTGTCAATTGGGTAAACAGACCCGTACATCATTTAAGGCCAAAGATGAGTTATCAAAAAGTAGACCACTCCAGCTTGTGCACATGGATCTGTGTGGACCTGCAAGAACTAAAACACCAAGTGGAGAATCCTACTTCATGCTAATAATCGATGATTTCTCCAGAATGACATGGGTTGCATTTCTCAAGAATAAATCGAAAGCTCTGGACAAATTCAAAATATTCAAAGCATTAGCAGAAAATCAGACAGGATGTAAGCTAAAATGCATCAGATCGGACAGAGGAGGTGAATTCACAGATTATGACTTTGCAGATCTATGCAATGAATATGGCATAAAACAACAATTTACTATTGCAGGGACACCTCAGCAGAATGGAGTAGCAGAGAGACAAAATAGATATGTTCAACAAATTTCCAGAGCCATGATGCAAGAGAGTAATATTCCTCAAACCTTCTGGGAAGAAGCAGTACATACAACGGTGCATATCCTTAATAAAGCTCACTTAAGGCCAAGAAGTGACAATACTACATATGAACTATGGCATGGAAAGCCAGCTTCAATCAAACATTTTAGACTTTTTGGAAGCAAGTGTTATATAAACAATAATGATGAAAATCTTGGGAAATTTGATGCAAGAGCAGATGAAGGGATTTTTCTAGGATATGCTTCCAAAAGTAAAGGGTACAGGTGCTACAACAACACTCTTTGAAAAATAGTTGAAAGTATTGATGTGAGATTTGATGAAGAACTTCCAAACAATACAAGAGATACGGACTGTTGTAGTCCATCAGACAACCATGAAGAAGAAAACCAGAATGACGATGAAACAAGTAAGACAACAGAAGATGCAGAGCTGAGCTCGAAAGCCCCCTCAAGATACACTTAGAAGAATCATCTTGAAGAGCAGATCATAGGAGACAAGAAAGCAGGGGTCCAGACAAGAAGGCAACTAATAGAACAAACAAAAGAGGTATACATAGCCATGTTATCACAGATAGAGCCAAAGAGATTTGAAGAAGCATGCAAGGAAAAGTATTGGGTAAAGGTAATGAATGAAGAATTGGACCAAATTGAGAAGAACAATACCTGGGAACTAGTTCCTAGACCAATTGAGAAAAATATCATTGGCTCAAAATGGGTATTCAAGAATAAAATGAATGAGTAAGGACAGGTAATCAGGAATAAAGCTAGACTAGTTTGCAAAGGATATTCACAAATCGAAGGACTTGATTATGATGAAACATTTGCTCCTGTAGCAAGAATGCAAGCCATCGGAATGTTTTTGGCCTTTGCATGCCACCAAGACTTCAAGGTATATCAAATGGATGTGAAATCTACAATTCTGAATGGAGATCTAGAATAAGAAGTCTACATGGAACAACCAAATGGTTTCAATTTAATAGACAAAGAAGACTATGTGTGTAGACTGAAGAAGGCTCTATATGGACTGAAACAGGCTCCTCATGCTTGGTACTCAAGACTGGATAAGTATTTGCAAAAACAAGGCTTTAAGAGAGGCGGAGTAGACAGCAATCTATACATAAAAGCCCATGAAAATGAATTCCTGATTGTTGTAGTGTATGTTGATGACATTATGTTTGGAAGCAATAGAGATGAACTGGAAAAAGGGTTTGCTAAGGAGATGAAATCAAAGTTTGAGATGTCCATGATTGGAGAACTTAGTTTCTACTTAGGACTTCAAATTCAGCAAAAGAACACAGGTACATTCATCTCACAGGAAAAATACTTAAAAGAAATGTTGAAAAAATTCAAAATGGAGGACTGAACACCTGTATCAACTCCCATGATCACGAGATGCAAGCTGTGTGTTGATGATGGATCTACTGATATAGATAAAAAACTCTAAAGATCCATGATAGGAAGTCTATTGTATCTGACAGCATCAAGACTAGACATCATGCTAGCAGTAGGACTAGTGGCTAGATGTCAAGTAGCACCTAAACAAAATCACCTTCTTGCAGTAAAAAGAATATTCATATATCTACAAGGAACAACACTGTATGGGCTTTGGTATCCTAAAGGCAAAAACTTCACTTTGACAGCATACACAGATGCAGATTGGGCCAGCTATGTGGATGACAGGAAAAGTACAAGTGGAGGTGCATTCTATCTAGGAGAAAGTCTTGTGGCATGGTTAAGAAAGAAAAAAACATATATCTCTCTATCTACAACAGAAGCAGAATATATAGCAGCAACAACATGCTGTACACAAGTCATGTGGATGAAGCAAACCCTCCAAGACATGAAGGTAAGCATTGATGAACCTATCTCAATCAAATGTGATAATACAAGTGCTATAAGTATATCAAAAAATCCTGTGCTTCACTCAAAAACTAAACATATTCCAATCAAGTATCATTTTCTCCGAGAACAAGTGGCTCAGAAGGTAGTAAAGCTGGAATATGTACCAACAAAAGAACAAACAACTGATATATTTACCAAACCTCTTGCTAGAAAACCATTTCAATATTTGAGAGATAAACTAGGGGTAGTATCTGTAGATGCTACTCTCTGATATAAAGAGAAAGCACAATTTCAGGGGGAGAACAGAAATGAAAATATCATTCCAGGGGGAGATCAGCCAACAAGGAAAGCATGAAACAGGTCCTCAGGGTCAAAGGATTATGGAAAGAATACACCCAGCATAAAAGAGTTAAAGAAAAGGCTAAAGGCTCAGAATTTTAGATTTAATCCAAAGTTTGGAGCAGCAGGGTACAAAGTCAGAAGATCTCAGAGAGAGGAAATGCAGAAAGTAAACTAGGAAATGAGCAACCCTTTGCCATTGATGTCAAATGGGGAGGAAAAGCAAAAAGGGGCTTCTATAAGGCAAACAGAGGAAGAGTATTGCCATCAATGGAAAAGGGGGAGACTGTTGGAAATGTTGTCATTGATGGCAAAGGGGATGGCAAAGGAGGAGTACCTGAACCAGCAATGAGGCAAAGTAACAAACATGAAGCAGAGGCAGTTATGTAAGTAAATTAAGTTGTGTATGTAGAAGGATTGGTTTCAGTATTATATGGATATTGTTGATACAAGAATTCTATGTGAAAGAGCTGTGATATGTAACTATCTATGCATTAATGACTTAATTGCATATGTGTATCCTTGTATTTTTCTGAGTTTATGAATTTGGGGTATGTATAATGCTGTCCCATACACAGTACTTAGAAGAAGGGTTTAGTTATAAACTCTGTTGTGCATAACCTGCGAAATGAGATCGAGGTTGAGAACTGGTTGGGGGTGCAATAACGAAAAATTTGAATCTTTTTTTGGGGTAGAAATCCCAAGGGTTAATAGAGATTCTATACATGTATATAAGAAATATTTGAGTGCATAGTAGGGTTGAATATTTGATTGGAAGTGTGAGTTTCGAAGCATCGATGCTCTCAAAGTAGAGAACTCAATTCAAACCCAGAAATTTCCATTCCACAGTTGAAAAACCGAGGAACTGTTTAGTTAACTGTGTGCAGGTGCGTTAGACGCACGTTATGAGCAATTTGGTGAAATCACGGTTAGTGTAACCCATAAACGCAGCGGAACTTTGAAGGTGGAACTCGGAAGGCGGAACCATAGTTAAATGCGCAGTGTGAATGGAGCTATGCGTCGTAACAGATGAAAGCACCGTGGTAAAATGCCAATGAACCAAGGGTCAACATATAAAAGAAGCAGAACCTTGAGCGAAGGAGAGGAACCCCGAGCCAAAAGGGCGGAACCACGAAGAGTGAACAGTAAAGGTGGTTTCTGGTTTTCATCACACCACCTTTACACGGTGGGTGGTATTCAAGAGGTTGGGAGCGATTCCACAGGACGGGCGACACGTGTCCCTGAGCGAATTTGCAAAACCGCTCTCACTGCGTGCCATCGCGCGTTATTGTTCGCGCATCTTCGCCGAGCGATATCCGTCCGATCAAATGAGGCGGCGCGACGCGATAACAACCGTCGGATGGAGACGAGCGTTAGCGTTGGGGCCCATACGCGTGTGTTGAGGTTTGCGGGTTTAACCCAAAGTTGTGATTTAAATATATGCGCGGAAGCTGGGATGGTCAATTAATATGGTTTTAATAACCCAAAGTATTATGTCGCGTATTAAGGGTGTAGGCCATATAATTACGATTGTGAAGTCAGCGCCCAATGAAAATATGGGGATTATGATTTGGTTGGATGCATAACAGTCTTATTGTCGATACATGTATGATTAGCATTACAATGGATAACGAAGGGTGTTCATGGTGCAGTTGCGCTTTGAAGTAAAGCTTAGAGCAACGTAATCATAGTTTGTATTGAACAGTGAGAAAGTTGAAGTTTAAATCTGTTTAACAGAAAATTTGCAGATTTGACCTGACTGAATACGCAGTGGAGGTTGATAACTCAGATTTACAGACTCTGGAATTAAAGATAGAGTGTCTTGGAGATTGCAGAGTTGAAGAAATGTGCAGCAAAAGGATTCAAAAGTGCAGTGAACAGGTGGAATATGCGAAAGACAGTGAACAAAGAATGCAGGACAGATGCATGACTGCTACAGAAAGGACAAAACCAGCTAGCCAAAGGCTGAGTGAAGTTTATATACTGTACCTGAAATGTAAATGTTTTATTTGTTTTATATTGTTTGTGATGCAAAGGCAAGTATCCTAAGGAAAAGAAAAATCCCATTGTAACATGGAAATTTGTACAGATTGTTATAATTTTAAATGAGTTGGACAAAGGAATGAGAAGACAGAAGTCAAAGAGTCATGGTTGTTCACTCCAAATTCCTTGTGGAATACAAACAGTCATGTAATGAACTCTATATATAATATCAACTTGATATGCATAAGGGAGAGAGAGAGAGTAAGGATAGAGAATGAAAAGCATAGAAGATTGAGTCAGAGAAGATAAGGAAGAGAGGAGCAGAAAGAGATGCTACTGAACAGAGCGGATATCTGAAGTAAATCAGCAAACATTTCTTGTGATAAATTGAGGAAGTTGGAGCTTCCCTATCAAGTTGAAGCTTGATAGCTGTCAGTTGTAGTTGACTGAGGTTGGAGCCTCCTGTAGGTTGGTGCCTGCAGAAAAATTGAAGGGAGTTGGAGCTTCCTTGCAAGTTGTAGCTTGCAGAATTGAGGTTGGAGCCTCCTGTAGGTTGGTGCCTACAGAAAAGCAGTGGTGAGAGGGAGTTGGAGCTTTCCTTTGCATCACAGCAATAATAAGATGTGTTTTTCTCCCTTTATGGGTTTCCACTTATATCTTCTCTCTTTATCTGTGTTGCTTGTGTGTTGAGATGATTTATCAAATCTACTTAATGTTTATTGCTCTCATAATAAGTTTAATGTCACATTAATTTAATACTTGCTGCAACATATTAAGACTGTTCATATACTAAGGTTGAATAAAAAAGTAAGCTATAAATAAGCTGATGAACATTTAAAAAGCTCATGTATGTATTGAACTGATTCAACCCCCCCCCCCCCCCCGCTTAGTTCAACTAAGAATTCAACAGTTCCATGTAGATTTCTTCATGCAAATCTCCATGTAAGAAGGCGGATTTAACATCCATCTGATGGACTTCCCATTTAAAGGAGGCAACAAGGGAAAGAACAAGGCGGATAGAATTCATTTTGGCAACAGGGGAGAAGGTTTTAGCATAGTCATTGCCTTCAAGTTGTGAAAATCCTTTAGCAAGAAGACGAGCTTTATGTCTATCCACTTTTCCATTTGGTCCAAACTTGGTTTTGTAAACCCATCTGCATCTGACAAGTTTTCTTCCTTTTGGAAGAGGAACAAGATCCCAAGTATCGTTTGCCAATAAGGAACAATACTCTTCATTCGTAGCTTCATCCCAATCTGGATGACCGGAGGCTTCTTCAAAGGTTTCTGGATCAAGTTTTTCTTGAACTTGAGAGCCAATAAGGAAGAAGCTCTTTCAAATTGAGAACGTGTACGTCGTTGATCGGCAAGGTCACCTGCAAGAGAACCTGCT
Source organism: Pinus albicaulis (assembly GCA_034641835.2). NCBI lineage: Eukaryota > Viridiplantae > Streptophyta > Pinopsida > Pinales > Pinaceae > Pinus > Pinus albicaulis. The sequence continues at coordinate 277,602,603 of CM076579.1, read as the reverse complement.
GCATCTCGAGTAGAGCGGAACCATCTTGGAAGCGATGGAGTATAAGGAACAATTTCACGAGCTGGAGGAGGATTGTCATCCTCGCTGTCATCATCTAAACTAGAAGGAATGCTATTAAAAATAGAAGAGAAAGAGAGAGGTGGCACATATGCCGAACTAGGCTCGCAAGCCAAAGGTGGCACACTTGCTGAACTAGGCTCGCAGGCCGATATATTTTCATCAAATTTTACATCTCTTCTAATGATAATATTTTTGGATTTTGGTTGAATAAGTCTATATCCTTTGACATCTTTAGAATATCCAACAAAAATACATTTTTCACTCTTAGGTTCTAAGGCTTTAGGTTTCGCATCTGGAATATGGGCCCAAGCATCACTTCCAAAAACACGAAAGTGACTTACATCTGGTTTGATTGAGCTCCAAGCTTCTTCTGGAGTTATATTCTTTAAAACCTTAGTATGAGTGCGATTTACTATGTAATTTGCACAGTTAATGGCTTCTGCCCAAAAATTGAGACCAAGTCCTTTAGATTGAAGCATACAATTAGCCATTTCTGTTAAGGTGCAATTCTTCCTTTCAGCTACACCATTTTGTTGTGGAGTATATGGAACAGTAGGTTGCAATTGAATGCCATGCTCAGTGCAGAAGTTGATAAATTTGTTGTTAACATATTCTCTGCCATTGTCTGATCTCCAGATTTGATGTCCAAATTGTTTCTCAACAAAGGCCTTAAAGGCCAAGAACATGTTAAAAACTTCACTCTTGAGTTTTAAGAAATATACCCAAGTGCGTCTGGAAAAATCATCAATGAAAGTTAAGAAGTACTTGCAACTAGAGAAAGAAACAACAGGAAGAGGACCACAGAAATCATTGTGCACAAGCTGCAAAGGGGCTGAAGCGTGCCAAGAGGCACGTTTGTCAAAACTGTCCCAATGATGTTTTCCGAGTACACATCCAGAGCAAACACCACTTGGCAAGATACCATAGGAAGGCTCGTCACCATATTTTCCTTGCATAGAGTTTGAAGAGAGCGATAGTTTAAGTGACCAAATCGCTCATGCCAAAGTTTGCTCACATCATGATTATGAGCAACAAAAACGGAGGGTAGAGATGATGACCCAAAGTTGTCAAACTTATATAACCTTGTGGAATCATCAGCAATGCCAGTAGCTAAAATATGTTTAGGATCTTTGAGCTCCTTGATTACAACTTCATGAGGTGAGAATTCTACTATTTTCCCTTCACTTGAATGAGTTATCTGATAAACAGATAGAAGGTTGCATGACAAGGTAGGAACACATAGTACATCATTAAATTGACCATTATCTAGATGAATGGTTCTAGATCCGACAACACTAAGAGATCTATCATCACCAACATAAATATGTTTGGTGTTACAGTGATTTAAAGAAGAAAACATGGATTTATTTTTAGCCATGTGGTAAGAAGCTCCATAATCAATGAGCCACTCATGAGAAGGAGAAGAAGAAGATACATTTAATGCATAACCAGATCTTGATGCTTGACAACCACAAGCAGAAAGTGCCATGCCTGAAGATGAAGGTGAAGAGTGCTCCAAATTGATGTTGTGCTTCTTCATTGTTGCTTATAAGGCTTCCATCTTCTTAAAATATTTGGACTCTATATGGCCATCCCAATTGTAAAAGTTGCAATGTCTATCTGCCTTCTTCCCTTTGTTTTGATTTGCCTTATTATTTTGGTGATTTGATTTTGCAGTTTGCGGCTGAAATTGCTTAGGGCCCTTGTTTGTTTTAGGACCATATTTTTTAGGATACTGCTTCTTGGGATTATTTTGATATGGTTGTTGTTTGCCAACTAAGGATTTCTTAGAAGCGTTTCCAGCAGTGATAAGACCAAGGTGTAAAAAAATTTCTTGTTCTCTTATCAAAGAATCACAAAAGGAATCAAAAGAGGGATTTTTGTACGTGGTTCCTAAAGAAATTATGGCTTCTCTGGTGGAATGGAAGGCATAAACAAATACAGAGTATGCAGGGCCAAGCTTAGTAAGAATGCAATATATGAGGCTACCATCTTCCTTTTTGACCTTACACCCTTCTAAAAGAAGTCTAAGGGTCTTGAATTTGGACAAAAGTCTTCAATAGAGGAGAAATTATTAGGGTCCAATGTAAGCAACTCATTTTCAAGCTGGTGGGCCCTGATTTGATTTTGAATGCCAAAAACGTTATCTAGCTTTTCTAGGGCTTTATTAGGGGTGTCAATGTCCAGGATGTGAAATCGAAGATCTTGAGAAATGGACATTCCTATCAACCCTCGTGCTTGATCTTGTCTATTTTCCCATTTAGGAACTTTATCATCATCGGAAGGTTTAGTTTCTTGACCTGTGGCTATTCTATAAAGCCCTTTACTTCTAAGTATATCTACCATGTGAGGTAGCCATTGGAAATAATTGGTGCTGTTAAGAATAACCGGGCATGCACTTTCCATTTAAAAAAAATGAAGCTGAGAAACGCTGAAAATGACTGCTCCAATGGAAAGATCTCGAAAAATTAGGCAGTTTAAAAAAGAACGGCTCGAAAAACGGCTTCCGGATGAAGAAGTTATGCCTTTTGACAAATCTGAGTTGTAGATGTCGAATAGTTGCGGGAACGGGATGAAGTGCGGCTTTTTAAAAAAAAATTCCACCCCTTTGAACAAAAACTTTTTACAAAAGAAGCTTGAGAAGGAGACTTGAACCCAAAACCTCTATTCTCATAAACTAACCCCTCACCAAGTGAGATAGTAAAAGGATCATGTTATTTTAAAAAGGAGGAAGGGGAGATTATAATTATTATTATTATTATTATTATTATTACTCTTAGGTGTGCGTGTCTTTTCCTGCACAAAAAACACAAAAAACGAGCAAAAAAAAAAAAGAAATGCAAAGCCTTACGACAGAATGTTAGATTCTCGATTACTCTTATTGGCAACTATCACTTTTTTTACTATTTCTGATTTCCCGAGATCGCACAAAGACGCGGGAAAAGAGCATACGTAGCAAAAAAAATCCCTTTTTCCTGTTTTTGATTTGCCGAGATTGCACGGAGCACACAACATACATAGAGAAGAGGGTATAGATCCGACAAATAAATAAAACCTTAATATAGAAAAAAAACCGAAATAAGCAGAACTATTAACAAATGTATCTGCAAAATAGATGCTTTATACCTCCAGATCTAAACTGACATAACTTGGGCAGCCGGAAAACTTTTCACATGAAACGAAAGGCGTTCCTCACTGCAACAGACGCTCCAGACACAACAGAGCAATTATCCAAGCCCAAAAATGTTCAGAAATAGTAGATCTACAAAACGGTATTCGCATGCAGTTAAACCGGCTTCGGGTTTTGATCAACAACGGACGCGGCCCTCAAAATAGCTTTGATACCATGTAGGAATTTACAGGGTAAGTTCTGTAGATCAAGAACCAAAGTTCATCGCTCACAAACAGATCACAAATCAGTACACTAGTATAATCACGTGGTTAAAACCCTCAAAGAGGGAAACAGTCTATGGCCTGAGCCAACGCGGCCACTTCAGGGAATTTATTAATATAAAAAGAAAAGTTACAAATGTTTTTCTCATAAACGGTTACCGGACAAATGACCCTCCATGCTCTCTAAATAGAGATCATGGACCAATCGGGTGTTAAGCCACGGATCAAGTGCCATTAATACCGAGGTGAGAGATAACCGTCGGATCACTACAAATCGTGACCGTCGGATTATAAGTTACAAATTTACATGGTAAAGAAACACACTTTACTTAACTCTACACTAGACTAAGTTATTCTTAACTCTTTCCTATGTGTCGGAATATCCTAACATCAAATTCCCCATTGAGGACTTCTAGGTTTTATATTGAGTCATTAGAGTCATTGTCCATTTAATAAGACCCTTCTTGGGCTTTTGAATAATATAAAACGAAGTATTTTTGATTCAAATATGTAATTTGTCACCTCCACACCAAGTCGGCCCTTGCCTGAGAGCAATTCGACCCACAAGAAGGCCCTATATAGAAGTGCATCTAGATTCATTTGCTCATCCACTCAACAAGTTCAATATACACAAGAAGAAGTGCAGGAAAAAATGCGAAGTTCCAAGATAAGAAGGAGAAGTGCATTTGCTCATCACCTCATGACCAGTCAATGCTACAAGTAAACCATCAGGGGGGTTGTTGTACCATCATTATTCTATCAATCATTTAGCAATAAATACTTTTATACATTTTTGAATATTTCTGTCTTCAAATACAAACAGACACTGTTTGTTACAGGAAGCCTGCCTTTATTTGCCTCTATTGGTCTGTTTCTAACCAAGCTAGTTCTATTCTACCACCTTCTATGGAGCCTGCCAATTCTCTCAGTTACACTCTTATCAATCATTTTATATATAATGCTTACATTATGTTCATTAATTATTTTCTCCGTGCAATAAGCAGATAAAGGTGGATGTACACAGTAATTTTGTCTATTGTATTTCTTTCCCTAAAATATCAAATGATGTTGTACACAGTACAAATTTAGATTGGGCTTCAGATTTTTACATTTTTTAGACTCTTGAAGAATCCTTTTTCAGAAGCTTTGGCCAAATTTTTATTGCTGAACTGTTCTGGCAGGGTGTGGTAACCAAAAATATTCCTCTTGATCCACTATTGAACAAGACAGGAGATGTATGGCATGCATTCCTTCCTGGAACATTTGAAGATTTGTTGTATGGTTATAAAGTTGATGGACAATATTGTGCCGAAGAAGGCCAGCGTTATAATCCGTCATGCATTTTGTTGGATCCTTATGCTAAGGTAGGTAAACTTCATAGACCTATGTCCTCATTTGTGAGATCATCTTTGTTTCATCTAGACAACAATATTGTTGTTATCCTGCATACGTAGCATTTTCTATGTAGCTTGTAAGAATAAAATATGTCAATTGTTATCCATAAGTGTCTTTTAGATCTTGTCATCATATATTGTTAAACAGGTATGCATCTCAATGGAAGATGCTCATCTTTGTTAAGGGTGTTTCTATTTTGTAATATTCTATCCCTTGTATGTCTTCTCAAAGGTTTGTTTTTATTCTCTACAAGTATTGATCTTCTAATTATAAATTTTTTAACCGTCCCATTTTCATACTCTTTAGTCTTTACATCGTATCTGCTTATATATATTACATGCTCATCAAACTAGTTGATTGATAGCAATTGATGGTATTTATATAAGAAATTAAAATTATTATTATTATTATTATATTTGAAGAATTTAATGTGTTCTCAGTGTTGACCTATATAGGCGGTCATAAGCAGAGGAGAGTATGGTGTTCTAGGGTCTGGAGGGAATTGTTGGCCTCAAATGGCTGGCATGGTCCCAATTCCAGATGATGAGGTATGAATTTGCTCTATATCATATCCATTTTCAAACATAGTTTTCTTTATTGCAAGTTAAAGTAGCAACGAAGCTAAAATATTGATCAACGGTGTTGTTATTATACTGTTGTTCTTGTATTTTGTTTTGTAGAAAGGAAACTGTTATGCCTGTTATTAAAAGACAAGTTACTTCTTCCTCTGGTTCAAACCTTGCTTAGTGTGCTTATACATTAGTTACGTCTTCATTGGCTGATATGGTGTTCACATGGTGATTTGCTATAAATTGAGTTTTAAGCAATACAATTAATTTTCTCATCAATCTTTAAAATTGTAATAATGAAGAAGCTATTTTTGAGCAACTATTGGGGAATATCTTTACAACTATGGGTTGGAAAGCAACTTACAATGTGAACAGCACATGGGGTACTCAGCCATAGGAAAAGTAAGTTCTATATGGTAATATGCAGTTACATATTAATGCATTGTCCAAAATCAGAATATTGTTAACATGTGGTCGAACATATAATATTAGGGCAATGGTTTAAAATATTGCAAGTGTGGAAATGAAAATGCCCTTTGAGAAGACTACTTATCAGCACAATCCTTCCAACATCCTCTGATAGGCTAGTACACTACCAGTTGTGTAACAGACTTGGGAGTCCAATTGTCATATGCTATTATCTATTGCCAGATGTCAATCTGTTGAACCTGTTGTCCATCAAAACACCTTAAGACTTGAACCCTTGACACAATTTCTTCATCCAAATATCTGGTTTCATCATCCCACTTTCATGGTTGAAAATTGAAATAATGTTCCTCTGTGACAGTTATCCATTTTTTGACCGTTCATTTGAAAATGGGTCAGTAAGGCAGTTAGTTTTAATAACCTTTGCTTGGAGATGCCTGCTATGAGCTGATATGGTTAGTTGGAGAACTTGCTTAATTGTGATAACTACAAGTATTAGGAACTTAGATTAGATGGAGAACTGCAGATGGGTTAGGGAACAATTCTTCTAACGGCAGAAGGGTTAGATGGAGAACTGCAGAAGGGTTGGGGAGCAATTCTTCTAACTGTAGAAGGGTTAGATAGAGAACTTGCTTAATTGTGACAAATACAAATTCTAGGAATTATTCAGCTATGAAAATACATGAGAAGTGAGAGCTCTAAAGTAGGGAGAGGCCTGTTACCAATCCAATTAACAGGGTTGCTAAGGCCTTAGAAAACCTGCTGGATGGGCACACACAGGGAAGGGACCCACTGTCACCTTGGCTCAAGCCTCCTCTTTTTAGACCCAACAACCTCCTAAATGGTCAAGGGAGGAGTCCCAATTGAAACCTCAGTCAACTCCAAGTAAGACCACTTAGACCAAGATGGGTTCAAAGTGTGGTGGAGGTGTTAATTTCTGGGACTGTCTAGCTATTTTTGGGTACAACTTTGTAGTAAGAAACTAAACAGCAGATTAAAAGACACCAAATAACAGAAAATATATCATGTGACCGGTCGATTTTGGTGTTCAGAAATCATCCTCACAAATATATTATTAATTTTCTGTTTGGACTGTTGGTTTCGGATTTATGGGTCAAAACAATTTGTAGTTCTGTAAAATCTACGTAAAAACACAGGGATGACAACTTATTAGATCCAAATTAGACACCCAATGAGTGCCAAAGCACTTTTAGATCACATATATAGGGGTGCAGAGGTTAGAGGATGTTAAATGAGTCTTTGAAACCTACTTGCCAACCTGTAACAGCAAATAAAATAAATTTTGAGCAAGCTGAAAGTTGCTTTTACTGTGGTTTGGGAGTATATCCCTATAGGTCAAGTCTCTAGGTAATTTCCAGATATAATATGTGATTTATTTATGGTACTCACCTCATTGGGAACATGAAGTCTTTGGTTTATGTTGCAAATCTTGGAAGGTATAGCCAACAAACAAGTTCATATTTGCAAGATTTCAACAAGATACAAGTGTAATATTTAACCAATAAAACCATGTATCTCTTTGGATTAGATCTAACAATATACTCAAGTTCTCCAAAGTTTTAAGTTGCTAATAAGACAAATCAATTAAAAATCAACAAGTAAATAAGTTCCACTCTAGTGTGGAAAATAAAAAGTTTTAGAATTTTGTAAATAAGAGTGGTCGTTGGATTATTAGCTTGCTCCAAGATTATCTCACTCTGCTGGGATGTGAAACTCACACTTCCTCAAGTTGATTTTGAATATTTGATCAAGGGAGTGGGTTTGGTCCTCTTGGAACAGAATTTTCTTTCACTATTGGTTTAGCACCTACTCCAACTTTCAAAATCTGCTAGGAGCAACCCTGATACACACCAAAAGTGGTTAACCCCATAACAATTTTTTTTTCTCTTATCTTGGATAGCCAGCGAGCCAACAGCCCTATACATTGCTTAGTTATGATGACATGCTACATTCCTCTGCCTTTGCATCGGTGATACACCTCCCACCATGTGAAATTTTCAAGAAGGAAATTTTTACTGCAATATTTGGTTTATTTCTCCTACTTATAAACTAAGTTATTTACAGATGCTTCAGTAAATTCTGAAATAAACACATTTGCAGATCTTCACCATCATCAAGAGCATAAGAACAGAAAGATAAATTACACAAGTAGCACAACAAAAACAACCATATGAACACAGTTATTTTTGGACAATTGTCCCCGGAAAAACCCAATGTAGGAAAACTGGTGCAACAGACGAGGGTTTTGTATTTATCTTCAGAAATGGAAAGTGCATTTACAAGAGTCTGATGAGCAGAGAAAAATTAGCAAACACCTGGATGAATTTTCTGGAACCTCCAGACAAATTTCAGACCTTCGGGGTGATCTCCTTCACCCTCTGCGTCATCCAGCGTGAGAGCTCAGCGTAGTCTCTCCCTGGACTACGTAATTCTGCGTGGAGGGGGTCTTGCTGCTGATCAGCTCACCCTTCCCTTCATCCTCCAGACTTCTGCTTCCTGATAACTGAATCCTTTCTCCTCCTTCTGCTTCTGCAGCCCTGCCTCTACAATCTCACCCACTGAAATCAAATTCTCTTGCTTCAGAATCGATTTCCTTTGGGTACTGAGAGTGTCCCCGGCTTGATTTCCAAATGACCCTCAAGCTCCTTATAGTCTTCTCGTTGATGAATCAACGACCAAGATTATATCGTTAATCAATGGCTTAGATTAAAAGATGACTTGATCTTCGTCTTCTAGAAGATTCACACTCAGCTTTATTAATACCCTTTAATTATTTAATTTCCCTAAGTTTAGACTTAGGGTCTGCATTAAAATAATTAATTATTTTAATAAAGCTATATCTGAGTGGAATTTCCACAAACGATTTTTGGGTTCTCTAGATAATTTCCATCCAAGCCTCTCCACGAAATATGAGACTTGGAACACTTATCGATGCTATAAAAATCAACACTCTCTCTTAGCGAGGAAAGTGTTCAAGCAAGATACCACTGCACTGCTCTGACTCTTATAACATTTGCTGTGCTGATGCTGTCTTGGCTGCTGCCCCTCATCTTTGCACTGGTGCTGCCTTCTGTACTGCTGTCTGCAACACTATCTCTGCCACTGCCTCATCCGGACTGCAACTCCCTCTGTTTCTGAAGACCATCCTTCCCTCTAATGGAAGGGGTTCTCGACCATTCCCAACTTCTCTTTGAAGTAAGTGAACTTAATCTTACTCAGAGCCTTGGTGAGGATATTTGCTACCTGTTCCCCTGTAGGAGTGTATCGCAGCTGTACTGCTCCTCTTTGGACATAGTCCCTGATGAAGTGGCACCGAATATCAATATGTTTCGACCGGTCATGAAACACAGGATTTTCAGAGAGCTTAATGCAACTCTGATTATCACACATAATCCCGGTCAGTTCTATCTGCTTCTTGAGCAGGTTCAAGAGTAACTTGTGGAGCAATATGGCCTCGCACGACGCTGTGCTAGCTGCCATGTACTCTGCCTCGGCTGAACTTAGTGCTACGAACTTCTGTTTCCTGCTGCACCAGGAGGTCATTCCTGATCCGAGACTGAAATAGTACCCACTGGTGCTTTTCCGATCCACTGTGCTTTCAGCTCAATCTGCATCTTTGAACCCACTCAACTGGACCTCATTGCCTTTGGTGTACTTCAACCCATACTCGACTGTCCCTCTCAGGTATCTGAGAACATGTTTGGCTGCTGCCCAGTGAGCCCTCCTTGGTTCCATCATGAACTAACTAAGGGTATTCACTGCATAACATATGTTTGGTCTAGTATTGACCAGATACATCAATGATCCGATGAGCTGTCTGTACAAAGTGGGATCAACCTCATCATCCTCTGTTGTGTTTATCTTCTTCCAGTTAGTAATCATTAGCGTGGCCATGGGTTTGTAGTCTTCCATCTGAAATTTTTTCAGGATTTTTGTCGTGTATTTTCCTTGCCCTAGGACGATTTCCCCTTTCTGCTGCCAGACTTCTAATCCAAAAAAATAGTGCATCTGCCCCAGGTCCTTCATGTTGACTTCTATAGCCAGATTCTCCTTGCAGTCCTTGATGAGCTTGGATGGTCCAGTCAAAAACAGATCATCCACATAAAGTACCAGAATAAGTGGCTCATCTCCTACTCTCAAGTAGTAGAGGTTGGGGTCTGCGTCACTCTTGACGAACCCCATCTTCTGCAAGTAGTTATCAATCCGTGCATACCATGCCCTGGGGGCTTGTTTTAAACCATACAAAGCTTTCTTAAGCCTGCAAAGATGAGTTTTCTGCTCATGTGTGTCGAAGCCCTTTGGCTGTTCTATGTACACTTCCTCCTCTATCACCCCGTTCAAGAACGCTGTCTTGACATCCATCTGGTGAATCTCCCATCCCATCTGTGTAGCCAGAGAGATGACAGATTTGATAGAAGTGTAGCGAGCTACTGGGGCGAAGGTTTTCTCATAATCAATGCCTTCCTTCTGCGCATACCCTTTAGCTACAAATCTTGCCTTGAACTTCTCTATGCTACCATCTGTAGCATATTTGATCTTCTAGATCCACCTGGATCCTACAACTGATCTGTCCTATGGTCTAGGGACTACTTCCCAGACATCATTCGCCATGATGGAGCTATACTCCTCCACCATGGCATCTACCCACACTTGATGCTGAGCTGCTTCCCGAAAGGTGGACAGTTCACCAACCTAATATACCAGTGCCTGATATTTGTCTGGCTGCTTCCTTATCCTCTTCCCTTCTCTAGGGCTCCAACAAATTCTTCTGCATCCTTAAGAATTTGTTGAAGTTCTTTGCTCAGTCTCCCTTCAGTGGTGGGTGGTCTTACCAGCTCTTCTTCCTGTTCTTCTTCGGAGGAGCTCTCCTCAGAATCCTTGTGCCTTGGAGAGGCACTTGACTCATCCTCTCTAGGCCGTTGAGGCTGTACTAGTGGATCCTCCTTAATCTGCGTATCTGTGACCATTTCCCGAGATTTCTTGAAGGCTCTGTCCTCCAAGAATTTTACATTCCTTCTTACCAAGACTTTCCTGCTCTCTGGAATATAGATGCGATATTCTTTCGCATTCTCACTATAGCCCATAAGGAAACCCTTATTTGCAGTCTGATCCAACTTCTTCCTTTTTTCGTCTGGAACATGGCAATACACCATGCTACCGAATATCCTGATGTGGCTCACTTCTGGCTTGCTGCCTGTGAACACACTCTTGGGAGTTAGCTTCCCCAAGGCTCTATGGGGAACTTTGTTTTGTATATATACTGCTGTATTGCAGGCCTCTGCCCTTAAGAATTTGGGCATATCTTGGTCATACAACATTGCCCTTGCAACTTCTATTATGGTCCAGTTCTTCCGTTCTACAACTCCATTTTTCTCTGGATTGTATGGAGCTATCCGTTCTCTCTTGATGCCTTCCCTTGCACAGAAATTGGTGAAGTCCTTATCGATATATTCTCCACCGTTATCTGACCTCAACTTCTTGATTTTCTTTCCTGTAGAGTTCTCCACCAATGCTTTGAAATCTTTGAATCGATCAAAGACTTCATCTTTGGTTTTCAAAAAATAGATCCAAGTTTTTCTGGAATGATCATCAATGAAGTTGGCAAAATACTTTGCCCCACTTAGAGCAGTTGTGGACATTGGACCACAAATGTCAGAGTGTATTAACTCTAATACACCTTTGGTTCTGCTACTGCTTCTTGGAAATGATGCCTTAGCATACTTCCCTAGTACGCACCCTCTGCAAACTTCGTCTTTCTTCGCGCTGAGTTCAAGATCTCCTATGACAATGTTTTTGAGAATCCCCAAGGCTCCATGAGGTAGATGCCTCATCCTTCTGTGCCATAGTTCATTCAGATGTCTGTCGTCTATACTGCCAATTAGGGCCACCGGAGATTCGAGCTAGAGCTTATATAGCTTGTGACTCCTTACTTCGATTTGTGCCTTTTTGCTCCAGCTAGGGTGTTTGACATACACCTTATCTTTGATAAAGTATACGTCATAGCCCTTGTTCTAAAGTTGAGACACTGAGAGTAAATTCATCCCCAACCCGGGTACATGCAGAACATTCGTGGCTCGAATCTTGTTGCCATATTCAGTCTAAATTGTTATGGTACCTCTCCCAATGGGGGTACATTTTGCCTTGTTTCCCATAGTTATCTGGAAATTCATCCGTTCTTCTTGGTAGCTCGAAAAACATTCTCGAACCCCCGTCATGTGAGCAGATGCTCCACTGTCAATATACCAAACACTTGGAGGAGTTGTGCTTGACACACAAGCAAGATCCTCCTCTAGTTAGGATGCCAGCACTTTTATGTCATGTTCTCTCTACATTTCTGCGTGCTCTGGAGGACTGCGCAAGTCCCTTTGACTGCGTGAACCCTTCCGAATGATGGATCTCTGGTCCATGGCAGATCCTCCCTTTCTGTCTTTAGCCCTTAGCTTTGATACCATGTGAAATTTTCAAGAAGGAAAGTTTTACTGCAATACTTGGTTTATTTCTCCTACTTATAAACTAAGTTATTTACAGATGTTTCAGTAAATTCTGAAATAAACACATTTGCAGATCTTCACTATCATCAAGAGCATAAGAACAAAAAGATAAATTACACAAGTAGCACAACACAAACAACCATATGAACACAATTATTTTTGGACAATTGTCCTCGAAAAAACCCAGTGTGGGAAAACCGGTGCAGTAGATGAGGGTTTTGTATTTATCTTCAAAAATGGAAAGTACAATTATAAGAGTCTGATGAGCAGAGAAAAATTAGCAACACTTGGCTAAATTTTTTGGAACCTCCAAACAAATTTTAGACCCTCAGGGTGATCTCCTTCACCCTCTGCGTCATCCAGCGTGAGAGGTCTGCGCAGTCTCTCCTTGGACTCCGCAGTTCTGCGTGGAGTGAGTCTTGCTGCTGATCAACTCACCCTTCCCTTCATCCTCAAAAATTCTGCTTCCCGATAACTAATTCCTCCCTCCTCCTCCTACTTTTGCAACCCTGCCTCTACAATCTCACCCTCTTCAGAATCGATTTCCTTCGGGTACTGAGAGTGTCCTCGGCTTGATTTCCAAATGACCCTGAAGCTCTTTCTTATAGTCTTCTCACTGATGAATCAATGGCCAAGATTATATCGTTAATCAATGGCTAAGATTATATCGTTAATCAATGGCTCAGATTAAAAGATGACTTGATCTTTCATCTTCTAGAAGATTCACACTCAGCTTTATTAATATCCTTTAATTATTTAATTTCCTTAAGTTTAGACTCAGGGTCTGCATTAAAATAATTAATTATTTTAATAAAGCTATATTTGAGTGGAATTTCCACAAACGATTTTTGGGTTCTCTGGATAACTGCCATTCAAGCCTTTCCTCCAAATATGAGACTTGAAACACTTCACGATGCCATAAAAATCAACACACCATTCGACATTTCTATTGAAGGAAGGTGGGCTACCACTCGGAAAGGACCTTAACCATTTTGCATTCAAGTGCATTTACTTAATGTTTTGGGCATTCTAGCATGGATAAAGGGGTGATCTAGATGATTGACCAACCTTGACTGTAAACTTGTTCTCTCACCTTATTCGGGAGATTGGGGGGGGGGGGCCCGCGGGGTTAGTCCTTAGCCCTAGTCTAGTGGGACCTCCTTTGAGGCCTCAGGGTTAAAGGAGGGGAACTACTTGTGAAACTTGGATTGAAGTAGCATGTCCATAAGCATTCCATACTTGATACCTTTCATCGCTCCTTCGATTTCACATCCATCCTTTGGGTTTGTTGCATTGGTTCATTGGGATTTGGCACTTTCACATCCACATGATTTTGAGTTAAGGCTGAAGAACTTTGTCCTGGAGGTAGATGCAACTAAAAGAAAGATAAAAGCTTAAGATGGCCACAACAAAAGTAAAAAAAAGTTAAAGTGCAAAAGATGATGGGGACATTGATTAACACATGGGCAAAATCTTAGCATGAGCCTTACCCCCCTCATTAGCCATCACCTGATTCTTGAGCACTTGATGTTCCATCACAGAGAACCCTTGCATGTCCCAACCCTAATGAGTGAGAAATCGACTCATATTTAAGGGGTAAATAAATGCTACATCATTAAAGGCAAGCTTTGACACCTAAGCCATGCTCCATATCAAAGAACTGTAAAAAAAATAACAAGCACACCAAAGCGGTGGATAACGCAAGCCGAGAAAAGGGGTAACTCTTGCTTCCACGATTGCTCCCTTCATGGATCTATACACTCAAGATGATGGACCTCCGTCAATTGGTCATGTTGCTGCAAAATCTAGCAGGACTTGGAGAGGGAAGCCCCAATGTTTTGAACATCGCGATAAAATTGCGATTTTTTCGCAGAAATGATTTAATCGCTGATATTTTCGGCGATTTTTATATTTTGAAAAAATCGTGATTTGACCTGAAAAAATCATTGGCCTGTCAAACAGCGACCCAATAACACGCAAATTTGATTTTTTTGGGTCATTTATGCAGACAGAGGTTAAGAAATAGAGCTAAGGAGGAGGAGAAGTCATCTTGAGAGGATACAATCCTCCTAATGAATGGCCCAGATTGACTAGAAATTACTATACTTTTACAAGGCGATTTTACATCTGTTTTTAGCTTCAGGGGCACCGCCCCCCCTGGACCCCCCAGGTAGCGTTTAATTACGGGTGGCGTTGCCGCCCCATTAAGGTACACGGGTCCAATGTTGTGATACAAAATAAACAAGATAATCAGGCTCCACACCCAATAGAGAGGCCTATCATGGAGTCAGCCCCTGATTGGATAGAGCAGGAGGTAGTGGAGGGGGAGGAGGAGGAGGAGGAGGAGCAACAGCAGGAGGAGGAGGTGACACCACCTACCCCTGCTACCGGTAGAGGACGTGGTCTGCCTCCTTTAGCTCCTGGTGCTTTAGGTTCTGGTGCTTCAGGTTCTAGAGCACAACAGAGTCCATTGCTAGCCACGCTAGCTTCTTTGTCTAGAGGGAAAGTTGTTACATTTTCTCGCAAGAGGGGCAAAGAAAATCAGTAGTATAGGTTATTTGGTGCATTCCTTTGTATATAACATTATGACTCATGATATGAGATACATTATTATATTTTTTGTTGATATTTTGAGGTTGAGTTGAGACTCAGGACTTAGTATTCAGGACATGATTCACTATTATGTGTGGTGTAGCACTAGACATGATATTACACATCTTATATATTAGTTTTTTTTTTCATATTTATTTGTCAATGCATTTATTTTATGTGTGGGTGCTTTAGATATTAAAAAATTGAAAAAAATGAATATTTTTGTATGTGTCGATTTTTTCACGATTTTTCCCCTTGCCTATTTAATCCCGATTGCGATTTTCAAAACATTGGGAAGCTCCACAAGGCATCAACTAGACCAAGAAGGAACAAGGGGGTAGTGGTCCACTGTCACCAGAGCCAAAGCCCCCTGCCCTTTATAGCTTTTCATAGACGGGAGGAGTCGTGGTAGGAGAGAGAGATAACTTATGACAGGTATTCTAAGGTTAAGGTGTGAAATGATCTCACTATGAGTTTTTCAAGAAAGGCAAAATTTAGATTCAAGGCTCCACAAGGAGACAATTTGCTTTCTATGAGGAGACTTAGGAAAAGAAGACACAAGACCTAGGGTTTGATAAATTTGATGAGTGTTGGAGTTTCCAAAGGTCAAGGCTAAGGGAAAAAGGTTTCCAACAATGTGTACTAGCAATGCTAAGGCACATGAAACCTTCAAGGAAGCCCTTAAGCTGAAGCAAAGAAAACTAGGGTTTTCCTTTTAGGAAAACAACTAGGGCAAGAAATTTTATGGATGAAATTGTAGTGGATGCCCAACTAAAACTCAACTTGCCTAGGGATTCGCAACATGTATTTTCCTCGCTTGGCCTTGAAAGGGCATAATTAGGAGAGAGAAAATATGCATAAAAATAGGGTATGATCACCAACCAATTGGACTAGTTCCTTGTCTCTTGGGAATATGGAGTCTAGGATGAGATAAATTAGCCAAAAAAGTTCTTGAGGATGAAATTTGATGCCCTAGCAACAAAATTTCAAGCATTCACCTATGCAATGGAAAAATGGATTTTCATGGGAGAGCTTTTAGGAGTTCACCACTAGAACATTTCATTCCATGTTATGAATGAGTAATGCATGCAATATTCATCTAGATAACAATTCAATTTATCTCCAACAAATTAGGGCACTATTTTGCATAACCTAGAGTCAATAATTCCATACATTAGACATTAAAAAATAGATATTCAACAATTGAGCACACTTAGACAATAAAATGTAATATTTCCATCCATTAGACCAAAGAATAGTTCCAAATAATTTCCAAGATCAGCTCACAATATCAAAATGCATCCAAAGATCTCCAAACATTGACAAGAGAACAAGTCCAAATTCCTCTAGTGAGGCTGAAATTCCAAAGGTGTGATGATGAGAAGTTACAATGAATGTCTCTTCTATTTATATGAGGAATAGAGAGAGCAAATTTGTCCTACAAGCCCCTCTAATTATAAAATAATGTGCAAATAATGGCCCAGGTCACAGACTCACAAGCCAACCTAGTAACTTTTGTGAAATAAAATTAATCTCCACATGATCAAGCCGAAATGATGATGTCATGCTAGCGTAGGCTCCTTTATGGCTGACGTTGAGGGCTTCAAGTGCCATGATGAGTGGAGAAGCCCTCTAAAATCATGTTCTGGGGGTTGGCCCCTAGATCTCTGACAAAATCCTTTGTGGGCTGCAGTTTTGGGCTTGGGCACAAAAATGGGTCTCCAAGTGGTAAATAAGTTTGATTATGCTCCAACGTTGAGGGCATTGAGGATGGTGCTAACCCTCCCATGTCTCATGGCATGAGACAAATCTCATTTGGGCCCTACATAAACTACCTGACCTTGTAATACTGGTAAGTCGGTTCGGGGCATGTTGGTCCAGGTGCATCATCTCATAAATGATATACCACAAACTGCAGGAACTCTGTGGGTGTTGAAGGTACCCATGGATACCGTTGCCGCAAAATCTAGTAGGTCTTGGAGAGGGAAACCCTACAAGGTATAAACTAGACCTATAAGCAACAATGGGGTAATGGCCCACTGTCACCACAACCAAAATCCCTTGCTCTTTAAAGAGTTTCACCGATGGGAGGAGTCCTGGTAGGAATGAGATCACTTATAATAGGTATTCTAGGGTTAATATATGAAATGATCTTGCTAAGAAGTTTTCAAGAAAGACATTATTTATGTCCAAGGCTTCACATAGACATTATTTATGTCCTAGGCTTCACATGGAAGCAATTCACTTTCTATGAAGGGTCTTTGAAACAAGGGCACAAGACCTAGTGTTTGATAGATTTCATGAGTGATGTGAGGAAGGAGCAATCATGGATGCATGAGTTTTCGACCCCTCTTGTGCGCCTTTTACTTTTACTTGATTTTTCTTTGTATTACTATTCGTAGGCTGTAGCTCAAAGGGCTAGAGTTTTCTTTGTATGTTGTATAACAGTTGTATTACCCCTTAATGATGAGGCAACTTGTTTCTCATTGGGGTTGGAACATGCAAAGGTTCCTTTCATGATGTATAGTAGCAATATGTTGCTCAAGAATCGGGTGATGACCATAAGAGGTGAGTTAGAGCTAATGCTAGGTTTTTTCCCATGTGCTAATCTATAGGGTCAACTTTCAGGCCCTACCCATGCATGAGGATATATGGTGCCAAATCCCAGAGAACCAATGGTCAATTGATCTCGAAGAATGGATGTGGAATATAGGACTTGTAATGTAAGATGGAAAGTGGCAAGTATGGAACGAGGATAGATGGAACATGTTATCTTAATCCTGGCTTTTCGAGTAGTGCTCCTCCTATATCCATTGGGCCATCAGGGGAGGTCCCATTGGACTAGGGTTGAAGATTAACCCCCCCCCCTTCCCCATTTAAGTTGAGAGAACAAGATTATGGTAAAATCTGCGAAAATTCCGCTACCCGAAATCCCACTACAGCAACTGATGAGTATTCTTCTATTTGTTAATTACTGAACAAATTATTTACTGTGTTCTACGGTAAATATTGAAACCCATACACTACAACCTTCACAAAATTAAACTGCGGAAACAAGATTTGAGCAAGAATAAACAATAGACACACGACATTGTTATTTTTGGACTAAATCCCCGAAAAAACCCAATGTGGGAAAACCGTTGCAGTAGCTAAGGGTTTGATATATTATGCAGCAATTCTAAATACAATCTGGGATGCCTTACTGGCCATCCCTACAGAGAATCTGACTGAATAAGAGCTAGCGAGGATTACCTCACACTGACACTGGAAAATCCTGACTGATCAAACACTGACCTGAAGAGCCCTACGTTGCCTCCGCACAGATCTGCGTCACTCTGCTTGGGGACTGCGTCACCTCGGCTTGTTGGCTCTTCTGCTGGCTAGATACTGATATTTGCCCCCCTTTGGTCTCACCCCCCGACACTCCGGCACTAGACTTGATTGATCCGCTGCTGAATCTCAGACTCAAAGCTGCAGTGTTGCCTCTGCATGGCACTGCGCTGCCTCTTTTGTGTACTGCCTTTGTCTTCTCTGTTGTGTATTCCCGGCTCAGGAAAGTTCTCCAATCGGAAATTATCTATGCCCCTCTCTTCAAGAATCAACTCGATCGATCTTCTCCCTGAGCACTGCTCACTAAAGAATTCGATCTCTAGACTTTGTCAGTCTCGGTGTATTTTCCAAATGCCCCATCAAGTCCTTATAATATTCTCGTTGAGACTTCAACGACCGAGATTAAATCGCTAGTCAACAACTAAGATTAACTTGACTTATCCCTGTCTTTTTCTAGAACATTCACACCCTGTTTTAATTAATATCCTTCAATTATTTTAATTTTCTAAGTTTAGACTTAGGGTCCCATTAAAAATAATTAATTATTTTCATAAAACACAATCCGAGTGGAATTTCCCAAAACGCTTTCTAGGTTTTGGAATGCATGTGCCTAAGCCTCCCTGCAAAATTTGAGACTTAGAGCACATCCGATGATACCAAAAATCAACAAAACCCCACTATATTCCATGTCACCCCGTAATCCATGTCAAATGCCAAAATACAAACAAGCATAAGCACCCAGTTGCAAAACGAGCAAGGTACCTTTTGGTCAGAAGCCCACCTTCGTTCATGTGCTCCTACGAGATGGGTGAGAAGACATATGACTGATGCAGGTGACAGAGATATGAATGGCACATCGTCTTCAGCTAGTGGTGGTCGCTGGTTGGGCAACTGGAAGAGATGATGTGATAGGAATTTTCTCCTATGGTGTCACCCACTTTTGATGGGTAAAAGTTCCAACCTCATCATAATTCATATGGAGAATGTAGAATCTCATATCCCATCTAGACTTCAATAGACTTAACAATTTTCAGAGATAAACTGTTATTGTTGGGATATTATCATTATTATTTTTATATTTTATAATTTTGGAGACAGGGATCCCTATGCTAGAAACCTCGACGTCCACCGATACCCTCTGCGTTTTCCTAAAATTTGGAGGTGCTTCCCTACCGGTGTTGATAATATCGATGTTATTTCACGAAATATCACAAATATCGCAATATTTTCAGGGAAACGATATTTCGATAGGTAAATATCGCGATATATTTAGATTTGAAAATATCGCGATATTTTCAAAATCTCGGCAAAATATAGCCATATTTTGAAAATATCACCTAAATATCGCTAAATTTTGAAAATATCAGCTAATGTTTAAAAATATGAAAAAAATGTTTTTTTTTTTTATGTTTGTTGATATTTTTTGATATTTTGCCGATATTGCCGATAAGATGTTTTCATGACCCTTGCCAATATTTTGCCGATACCGGTATTTTCAACATTGCTCCCCACATCCCTCTTGGGTGTCTCCCTGCTCTCCTGCTGCCTTGTTCTGGAAACTTGGTGAAACATAGCTTAATGTCATATGGAATTATTTTTATTGAGCTTATTTTGTTTGGAGCCAATTGTTGCATTAAGGAGTTAAGGAGGAAGCTTGGATGCATATAGCATAGAGCCATCTCTCTCTTTATCAGCGTAGTGTAATTTATTAGTAGTTTCACAAATCATGGGGATGTTCACATCGATGGAAGACATGTGCATCCCTGTAGTGGATTGATTTTAGTGAAGATGTTGATCGAGGTCCATTTTGATGGTTAATTGCATATTCGAGAAGGTTTTCATTCTTGGATATTTTTGAAAGTGCTTCTAGAAAACTCATTATATTATTATTGTTGAAATTTCTCATGAGTTTAGTTAGATGAGAACTCTATTATATTGTTTTCCTTGGAGAAGAGGATGATTATTTTACTCTTTATTCATAGAGAGGAAAGTGGATCCCAGCAACTACTATTTTTTAGTAACACATTTGTCAAGGAGGACAAAAATGTAATATTTTATTGTATTCCTGGGAGAACTAATGGATCCAGGTTAACAATTTCTCTTTTTATTATAAGAGGGGTTGAGCTCAAGCCTATATAAAGGTTTGCTGTCTCTCTTTCATTTGGTGTGGTTGGATTTGGGGAGTTTTCCCCTTGTGCTTAATTGATATCTAGAAGGTAATGCAAGAGCAAAGGTTTCTATCCTATAAGATGTATATATTGGATTTCACTTGTTAAATGCTACTGATGGAAATACCTGCAATAAGATATGCTTTGAATGGCTAATGCATGGGCAAGATTTTACCTTTCTTCTTTAATTTGAGTTGTTGCTTAAGTGTCTTCTTGGTGGTTGATCTCCCTTTCTATATTTGTAATGTTTATTTGATGGAAACGTTACTGTGATTTCCAAATATCATATTTCAAGCTGGTTGGAATTTACATTTTTTCCATTTGATAAACACACCCACAAGCTATCTTTAAAGGTTCCCCTTAAATGAGTATCCAATATATTTGACTTTTGATATTAACAAATATTGTAGTTTGTTCATTTCAACTCTTTCATGCTTGGATGATATGTAAAAACATCACTCATAGTTTGAACTTTGATGCTTCGAATCCATGCCCAATGGATAGACTTTAGTATCGATTTATTCATAATCTTTTCATTTTCTTATACTACTACACTTTTTTTGCTAAAGCCACTCTTCATTTCATATTGAGCCCTTATTGCCTAAGTTTTTAGAATCCCCTTTTTAGGAATCCTAGTGTAGGGAATCCCCACTTGAGTTTGAGAAGAGCCAAAATAAAGTGTAAAGAGGGTTGGTGAGGTGACATTGGCACTCCTATTGGTTGCGCATAGCCTAGTACCAATATTTTGGACTTATAATCTAAATGTGCGATTTTGTGAGGTAACAAGAGGGACCTTGGAAATTCACTACCAGGGACTAGAAGGATTGGAGCGTGCTATCTTACTAGAAGGCTCGTCTTTCCTTATAATTTGTCAGCCATTAGAGACATCACTAGTTTGTTACCAGTTGAAGATTGAATTAAGCTACAAATTGACATGTTGTGGCCTTTTTGGAGAGATTGGGTGTGGAGATTTACGAAACCCCTTCAACAATATGACTCCAAGAATCTCTACGCTCTTCTTCATTAGAGGCAACCTTTATCTTTTGTCCTTAATACTAGATGAATTTCATTCGACCTTGTGTGAAAATTCCTAATCCAGAATCCCTACTGCAACAATTTGATATTACTTCTCCTACTTGTTAATTCCATGCAAGTTATTTACTGTGTTACACTGTAAATATTGAAGTAAATACAACTGCAGTCTTCACTAATTAAATTATATGCGAAAACAAGAACTGAGCAAGAAGAAATAAACACACATATGACACCGTTATTTTTGGACTAAGTCCCCGAAAAAACCCAATGCGGGAAAACAGATGCAGCAGGTGAGTGTTTGTATATTATGCAGTAGTTTCTGAATACAACCTTTGGATGCCTTACTGGCTATTCGATACAAAGAATCTGACTGGCAAAAAAATTAGTGAGAAATATCTCACACTATCACTGGCGATTTGACACTGATCCAACCTTTGAATGGCTAGCCCCAAGCTGCCTTAGCACAGGCACTGCGCTGCTCGACGTCACAACTGATATGGACTGCGTCACTCCCTTTGGCTGATCAATCTGTTGGCTGGATGCTCGATCCTCTGGCCCTTCGGTCTCACACCCCGGCTCCCGGCACTGGATCTGATCTGCTCCTCACTGGATCTGTGGATCTCCTCATAGGCTATGCGCCACCTCACCGTAGCTTTGCACTGCTTCAGTTCAGTGTTGCCCAGTGTGGCACTGCGTAGCCTCTCTAGATCTCTCTCTGCCTTCTCTGTAATGTATCCCCGGATCAAGAAACCTCCAACCGGAAAACTATCCCTGCCTCTCACTGTAAGAAATCTACTCCATGACTTCTCTGACAACTGCTGTGTTTCTCTCTTGAGAAATCGATCTCTTGATCTCACTCGATGTGTTTTCCAAATGACTCGATCTTCGTCTTTTTCTAGATGTTTCACACCCAGTTTAATTAATACACTTTAAAGTATACTAATTTCCTAAGTTTAGACTTAGGCATCCATTAAAAATAATTAATAAATATAATTAAACCTCCTCTGGGTGGAATTTCCCAAAACGACTTTTGGGTAGTATGGAATACATGTGTCCTAGCCTCCTTGCAAATTTTGAGGCTTAGAGCACATCCGATGCTACTAGAAATCAACACTCCCTCTTAGCGAGGAATGTACTTTAGTAATGCAAACTACTGAAGCATCACCTTGACTTTGTAACATCTCGCTTTGCACTGCTGATGTTGGAAATCACTGCCCACCAGCTACTGCGCAGATGCTGCATTTGTGCGCTATTGACCTTGCATGCTGCTTGTAATCGCATTTGCACTACATCTCTACTGTAGTTGCAGTAGAAAAACATCCAAAATACTGAACCAATGGTGTGCAGCATGATGGATCTGATACTGGAGTTCTGACTGTTGCTAGTCTCTGCATTGACCTTCTGAAGCCTCTACGTTGCTGCTGTTGAGATTTTGGGGTAGCATTGAATGTGCTCTAGCTCCTAAATTTTGTGGATGAGCTGGATTACATGAGATCTCCAAAACCCAGAAAGCGTTTGGAGAAATTCCATTTGGTTTGATAGTTATTCAAATAATTAATCTTTTTAATTAAGGACCCTAAGTCTAACTGAGGAAAATTAAAATATTAAAGTGAATTAAATTAAATATGCGATGAGAATGTTCTAAGTGACGTGGATCAAACAACTTCTAATCTTAGCAGTCGATTAGAGATAAGATCACGACCGTTGGTTTGCCAACGAGAAAAGTATAAGAGAAGGGCTTGAGGTCAGTTGGAGAAAATACACATTGGCAGAGCACTAAAGCTAAGTCGAAATTCTAGGGCGTGGTTTGCTAAGAATTTCGAAGTGAGCATGCAACGTAGTGAGGGGCAGTATTGGCGAGGGCTTTTGATCCAAGCCCAAGATTACAACAGCGACAGAGAGGCAGCATACCCAGTAGCGCAGAGGCCAGCCAGAGCTACACAGTTCAACCAGAGCCTAGTCAGGGGTAGCGCAGAGGCAGCAGGAGCCCTTTAGGGGTGACGCAGGCCTAATCAGGGCAGCGCAGGTTAGCGTGAGCCCAAAGAGGGTGACGCATGCCCTTCCAGAGAAGCGTAGAGGCTGACACAGGCCAGAAAGGCTGAGGGACAAGGTTGGTGTTTCCGGTGGGCCAGAAAGGGCTTGAGTTCTGTAAATCCTGTCTGAGGGTGTGAATCAACCATATTTTTTCATCTTCGAGTGAAAGAGGTATTACTGTCGCGATTTTCTTTGTAGGGCCAACCATGTCTGGTGCCCGGATTTTGTTGTATTCAGATTCTACATAATAATAAAACCCTTCAGAGCTAGCTACACCGGTTTTCCCGCATTGGGTTTTTTTCGGGGACATTTGTTTGAAAAATCTGTGTCACTTTGTCACGTGTGCGTTATATTCAGTAATTGATCTGTAAATGTGTAGGCTGTAGTTGTGTTTACTTTGCTGATTTTACTGAATAATTCAAAAAATTAAGTTGTAATTTAATTCAAGTAGGAAAAGTAAATCGAGATACTGCAGTAGGATTTCTATATTCAGAAATTTTCACATGGTATTAGAGCATTGCAAATCAAGCTGATTCACCAGTGAAGTAACTGAAGATTATTTTTTGCTTCAGAGAGGCAGTTGAAGCAGCAAAGATCCGAAGAGGGTAGTGCAATACCAGGAGGACGTAGTCCCAACAGAGGCCACGCAGGGCCTGACGTAGTCCCAGCTGAGTGATGCGAGGCAGTGCAGAGCCTTCTAGAGTGACGCTGGAGCAACCTGCGCTGAGCCAGTCTGCTCACGCAGAGGCTAGCCAGAGGGACGCAGTCCAGTTTCGAGTTGCTGTGTAGAGTTGTTGTAGCCCGGAAGCATAGCTTCAGATCTTCAGAGGTTGCTGGTGTGGTGGAGATTCTGTCTGTGCAAAATCGTGCCTAGCTAAGTTGACAAAGAGTGGGAAGAGAACAACCGCTGAGCAGATTCTTTGCTAACGAAATCTGAGGATCGATCAGGAGGGTGATCAAAGAGGGCTGATTCAGAGAATTTGGCAGATTTCCAAGGAGGGAAATCAGTTGTCAGAGGGAGCAGTTACTTTAGAGGGTGCCTTTTCGCCAAGGACCCTAGATCTAGGCTACTGTTGAGGGTAGCAATAGCAGGAGGGAGAGGAGTATCTGTTTTGACCGATTGTTTTTGAGCTATATGGTGTCATACGAACTGCGTGATCTGGATAGGTTGGACGACTTGTCCAATTTTGCTATCTGGAAGGCTAAAATCCTGATGGTCCTGGAGGCATATGCATTAAGGAAGCATGTAGAGAACATCTTGGCTACACCAACCGATGCTGCTCTTCTCGTGAAGCATAATGCAGCGGAGGCACATACTAAGCGCTTCATCATGGACGAGGTCGAGGATCATGTGGTCCCACACATAGCCGAGAAGAAGACGACTAATGTTATGTGCACAACGTTAACCACAATGTATCAAGGGAAATCCATCCAGAAGAAGATGCTTCTGGAGAACCAGATGAGGTTATTTGTGATGAACAAGGGAGAGGAAATCGTTCCTTTCTTCTTCAGGTTGTAGTCGATTCGGGATCAACTGATTTCCATGGGGGTCAAGGTGGAGGATGATGTCATGGTGAGGACTGCTCTAAATGCAGTCACAGATGAATGGAAAATGCTTGTCCAAAGCATCTTTGGCAGACAGGACCTTCCAAGTTGGGACGACATGTGGGATATCCTCCGACGAGGAAATCTGCCGGATGACCTAGAGACAAGCCAGCATAGGATCCAGGAAAGTGAAGAAGGAGGAAGAGAAAGATGCAGTCCTTGCATCCAAGAAGCAACAAGGGAAGAAGACACTTGTGGTGAACTTGGACACTTCGCCACCACTTGTCCTCTAAGGAAGAAGGACAAGGAAGTTGATTACAAGGTTACGACAGCTAAAGAAGATGATGGCTCTAATGATGATGTGGCCATGAGCGCTTATGTGCCTTGAGAGAAGAGGTGGGGCGATATTGATTTGTAGAGCAGCTACAAATGAAAGACAGGATCCTTGAGGTGCCCAAACTCTTGGATCACATATGCGCTACGGTAGCCTTAAGACAATAGCGGGGATGATTGGAGTAGTGGGTGTGGAGGATCACAGTGAAGCAAAGGGCAGAGTTGGGACGCTGTAGAGGAAGTAGCGCAGTGCAGAGGCAGAAACAACGTAGAAGCAGCAATGCAAAGGGGCTGATGGGACTTCAGCAGTGCAAAGGATGCAATGCTTACGCAGTCAAGAGCTGTAGCAGCACAGTGGATTTAGGAGGATAGCGCAGAGCAGCAACCAAGGGAGCTTCAGTGATGTGATGTAGCCCGACTGACTTGTCTCTCGGTATTTGGGCAGGGGTCTTTCAGTTGCTTACTTCTCAGCAACCGAGTTGCAGTGCAACAGTTAGCTGTGGCAATGCTATGAGCAGCATGATGCAACAATTTGAGAGGGAGCTGCACTACAGATGTGCCAAAGTCATGGGCAACAGTACAGAGAGCAACAACAACGCAGTGATGGAGGGCAGCAGGCCAATCATCAGCGCGGGGACCGATGCCAGAGATCAGGGCAATACTTCGGTGTGGTTGTATTGCTAGAGCACACTCCTCACTAAGAGGGAGTTGAAATTTTGGGGTAGCATTGGATGTACTATAGCTCCGAAATTTTGTGGAGGAGCTGGAGTACATGAGATCTCCAAGTCCCAGAAGCGTTTGGAGAAATTCCATCTGGTTTGATAGTTATTCAGATAATTAATCTTTTTAATTAAGGACCCTAAGTCTAACTTAGGAAAATTGAAAGATTAAAGTGAATTAAATTAATCATGTGATGAGAATGTTCTAAGTGACGTGGATCAAGCAACTTTTAATCTTAGCCATCGATTAGGGATTAGATCACGACTGTTGGTTTGCCAACGAGAAAAGTAGAAGAGAAGGGCTTGGGGTCAACTGGAGAAAATACACATTGGCAGAGCACTAAAGCTAAGTCGAAATTGTAGGGCGTGGTTTGCTAAGAATTTCGAAGTGAGCTTGCATCGTAGTGAGAGGTAGTATTGGTGAGGGATTCTGATCCAAGGCCAAGATTACAATAGTGATAGAGAGGCAGCATACCTAGCAGCGCAGAGGCTAGCCAGAGCTACGCAGTTCAGCCAGAGCCTAGTCAAGGGCAGCGTAGAGGCAGCAGGAGCCCTTCAGGGGTGACACAGGTCTAGTTAGGGTAACACAGGGGCAACGTAAGTCTAAAGAGGGTGACACATGCCCTTCCACAGCAGCGCAGAGGCTGACGCAGGCCAGAAAGGCTAACGCAGAGGGCTGAGGGACAACGTTGGGGTTTTCGGTGGGCCTGAAAGGGCTCGAGTTCTGTAAATCCCATTTGAGGGTGTGAATCAGCCATATTTTCTGTCTCCTAGTGAAAGAGGTATTACTGCCTTGATTTTATCTGTAGGGCCAACCATCGTGTGGTGCCCAGATTTTTTTGTATTTAGATTCTGCATAATAATAAAGCCCTCTAGATCTAACTGCACCGATTTTCCCGTTTTGGGTTTTTCCGGGGACATTTGTCCGAAAATTCTGTGTCACTTTGTCATGTGTCCATTATATTCGGTAATTGATCTGTAAATGTGTAGGTTGCAGTTGCATTTACTTTGTTGATTTTACTGAATAATTCAGAAAATTAACTTGTAATTTAATTCAAGTAGGAAAAGTAAATCGAGATATTGCAGTAGGATTTCTATATATTCAGAAATTTTCACAACTGCTGACTCTGCACTGCTGTCAACTCTGCTCTGTGCTGCTCAGTCTCTGGCGCTCCTAACCACTGCAACTGTCACCCTGACACTCCCCTGCACCAACTAATAGTGGTCCATCTTGCTACTTCTGGTATGTGCTCCCGTAGCAAGGTATTGATTTGAGAGGTGGACTCCTAAAGGATCCTGCCCATCTGTAGTTCTTTCGAACTACAGTACTAGATCACCCCAACTCTCCCCTAGAGGTATGTACGCAATCATCGCGTACTCCTCCTCGATCCTTGCGGTTGCTACTTGCAGATCATGTTTCTCTTCCTTGTCCTTCTTCTTGAGAGTACACTGCGTAGTGTAGTGACCAAGCTCACCACATGGGAAACATTTGATCTCTGAGACGTCCTTTTTTTTGCCTCTGTTGCTCCTGCCCCTTTGATGCAAGGGTTGCATTCTCCTTCTCCTCCTTGGGCTTCGTCACATTGCTACTACTGCCATCAAGTTTGCACTTGACTAAGTCACGCCTCATCTCTTCCTGTTGAAGAGCAATCTACATCCCTTCCCAATTCGACAATTTTTCTTTGCCTAGGATACTCTGGATAAAGACTTGCCATTCTTGTGAGACAGAATTCAGGGTCAATCTTACCATCTCCGTGGCCTAAGGTGCTGACCCTACAACTACCAGCTTATCTCAGACTTCCCGAAGCTTCGAAAGGAATATATCTATGCACTCCCCCTTCTTCATCCTTGTTGATCTCATCTTCTCCTCTAAGAACATCTTTTGTTGTTCGGAAGATCCCTCGTACAACATAGCCAATGTATCCCACATCTCCTTGGAAGTCCCTTTGCCAGATATGTGTGAAACAATGCGATCCCTCACTCCGTCGAGGATCAACCTCATGCCTTTTGCCATATCCTTCTTATAGGCCTTCAATGGATCCATATCTGAGGGGACAACTACCACATTATCAATGAATGTCTTGAGATCATGCTCATCCAGAAGGAAGGAGATATTTGCCTTCCATATCACATACTTGGAGGCTCCCTCCAAACGATCTTGATCTCAGTCTGTGTGTTGCCATCTCACCTTAATAAATGTTAAATGCTTCCTCTAACCCTCTGCGTCGCTGACTCTATGCACTCCCTGCTGGAGTGAGCAAAATTAATCTCGGTTTTTGCTACTTCTGTGTGGGAAATTAGAATTTATGGGCAAGAAATTCTCTGAGGTCAGAATTCCCTCGGTGTGCTCTTTCTTCCTTCTTTTGACGCTTTTTTGCACTAGCAAGCTGCTGTAGAAATTTTGCGTCCCAGTTGAAGACTGCTCTGTGCTGAAGCTGTTGCGCTGCTCCCTCTGCTATTGGAAAATATTCCTCTCTGTTGACTCACTCAGAGAGGTATTTTTCCTTGAGAATCTTGCCCTCCCGTCTTGGACTGCGCAACCCCTCTGGGGATTCGATCTGCTGCCTGCACAACTCTTTGATCTCCCTCTTCTGCTCAACGCTGGGATTTTCCGTCTCTGCTCTCCTGTTTCACCTGTGCTCTGATACCATGTGAAAATTCGTAATCCCAAATCCCTACTGCAACATTTTGATATTACTTCTCCTACTTGTTAATTCCATGCAAGTTATTTATTGAGTTACACTATAAATATTGAAGTAAATACAACTACAGTCTTCACTAATTAAATTATATGCGGAAACAAGAACTGAGCAAGAAGAAATAAACACACATATGACACCATTATTTTTGGACTAAGTCCCCGAAAAAACCTAATGTGGGAAAGCCGGTGCAACAACTGAGGGTTTGTATATTATGCAGTAGTTTTTGAATACAATCTTTGGATGCCTTATTGGCTTTCCAATACAAAGAATCTGACTGGCAGAAAATTAGTAAGAAATACCTCACACTATCACTGGTGATCCGACATTGATCCAATTTCTGAATGGCTAGCCCCAAGCTGTCTTTGCGCAGTCACTGTGCTGCTTTGCGCACAACCGCACTCCCTTTGGCTGATCAATTTGCTGGCTGGATGCTCGATCTTCTGGCCCTTCGGTCTAACACCCCGACTCTCGAAACTGTATCTGATTTGCTCCTTAGCAGGATTGCGGATCTCCTCACAAGCTCTGCGTTGCTTCAATGTAGCTCTGCACTGCCCAACGTGGCACTGCGCAGTCTCTCTGGATCTCTCTCTGCCTTCTCTGCAATGTATCCCCAGGTTAGGAAACCTCCAACAGAAAAATTATCCCTGCCCCTCATTGCAAGAAATCTCCTTGATGACTTCTCCGGCAACTGCTGCGCTGCTCTCTTGAGAAATCGATCTCTTGGTCTCACTCGATGTGTTTTCCAAATGCTCATCGATGTCCTTCTTATAATCTTCTCGTTGTTCAATCAACGACCCAGATTAGATTCTAATCAATGGCTCAGATCATATTGACTCGATCTCCGTCTTTTTCTAGAAGTTTCACACCCAGTATAATTAAAACACTTTAATTATTTTAATTTCCTAAGTTTAGACTTAGGCATCCATTAAAATAATTAATAAATTTAATTAAACCTCCTCTGGGTGGAATGTCCCAAAACGATTTCTGAATATTATGGAATACATGTGTCCTAGCCTCCCCGCAAATTTTGAGGCTTAGAGCACTTCCGATGCTACCAGAAATCAACACCCTGAGGTTCATGGATTCAGTGGTTGCACAGAGTATGGTCTTGCCATTTGAGCTACAAGGTTTGGGTCTTTGCTTGCTTGGTTGTTTATTAGGGGCTTCTCTTCAAAGCTTGTATTGCTAAAATTGGGATGTTAGATGGGTTATGCCATATTGAGAGATCTTGAAGCATCTTTTATTGGACTGTAACTTTGCTAGAACATGCTGGAGTTTGATGCAGGATCATCACTTATTCCTGCCCATTGTCAGCTTCTTTGGTGTGCGGCTCTTCTTGGGTGTGCGGCTCTTTTTTTTTTTGATGAGGTCAGTCCTGTCAATTTTTTTTTTATCACTCCCAGTGAGAAGAGATATGTATGCAACTGTCTGCCAAAGGATACATCATGAAGGATGGCAAAGAGTTCAGTGCTGTAGTGTATTTAAATTTTTTGCAACTGAGGAAGAGGATATGGTTCACATTGTATATCTCCTTCTCATTTTGGTTTTCCTTTTTTCAGCTACTATGTAATTTTTTATGCTATAATATGAGCTGTAATTTGCAAAAAAGATACACTCCACGTAGTTAATGCCCAAAAGTAGTACAATATTTGAAATAAAATTTTAAGGAGAATAATAGTCTGAACAGTTGTTGCATATCAGTCAGTGTACTTTGCTAGTGGTTACATACAACAAACAAAACCGATATTCTGTTACATTGTTGTGTATATGATTTTGATGGTATGGAATTGGAACTCCATGGTTGTGTTTTGCTTTCAATTGTTGTTGAAATATCCGTATTCTTAATCTTATAACTTATTGATTTATGTCATTTGTCTGTGATTGCAGTTTGATTGGGAAGGAGATCTACCTCTGAAACTTCCTCAAAGGGACCTTTTTATTTACGAAATGCATGTTCGTGGTTTTACTAACCATAATTCAAGCAGGGTTAATTATCCAGGGACATATCTTGGCATGGTTGAGAAACTTGAACACTTGAAGGTCTGTGTTCTATCATTTTTAGTTTGAAGGTGTATTTTCAATCATATAGTGTACGCATGGTTGAGAAACTTGAACACTTGAAGGTCTGTGTTCTATCATTTTTAGTTTGAAGGTGTATTTTTAATTATATAGTATACACATGCATGGGTTTAACTTCTGCCTGTGGCTTGGTACAGATTGTTTGCACATAAAATATTTGTTTAGCTAGCTTCAAAAGTGATTTAATTGCAAAATTTGTTCCAAGGTTGAAATCAAACCTGCATTTTAGGCAAATGATCATTGTCAAGACTCAATATAGCAATAATTCAAGTTGTTAAGATAGTTTAGTTGTATGTGATAAAGGAACTTCAGGTTCTTTTAACACTCAAAACTGTCTGGTTCCAAATATTGACTCTCAAATAGTTAATGCTTGAAACTATGAGTATTAAAAAGTAACTGGAAAAAGTACACAGTCACCTCGTATGGTCTCTCTGCACTTGGGGTTAATGCTTGTTAACCTTGGGGAAATCCCTATGCAATTTGGAAACCAAATGTGAACATTGAAGATCAAAAGCACTTCCAAACTGCAAATTGTACTTGTTGTAATATAGAAAATTGGACATGTAATTTGTTATAAAACACACAAAACAGCAGCAGAGAAGGCATATTTACACTTGAGGATGGATTTCTGCCTCAGGAAACATGTAAATCTGTTGTTAGAAGATGAAAAATTGTCTTTCAAATTGCAAATTTTCACGTGGAGATGCAAGAAACAACAAGCTTTAGAGATACAAATTATGAATTAAAATCATAGTGCCTTGAATTTTGTGGTTATGGAGTTGGAAGTTCAACAAAAAGGAAGTAATTTGGGATGTTAATCAATTCAGAAGATTTAAGTAAAGCAAGAGACATATTCAACAGTCGAGATGTAGCTGCCAGATAGATTTTACCTTTTATCCAAAGTTGCAAGCACCAGAAAGTTTGGGGGGTATTAGCATCAACAATAAAGCACTCCAAGCGACATCCAATCACTTCCAAAAAACCTTTCTCATCAATATTCAGGGATGAATTCACATGAACAAGATGGGAGCAACCTTTACCTTTGACTTAACATTATGATTTCTCACAATGTTACACGGGGACTCGCCCCCCCACCTAGGGGTCTAGAATCCTCGTCCCCTCGCGCTCCGGGGTCTTGGGGACTTCCAGGGGACGTTTCCGACGCTCCCAAAAATCAAAAAATTAAGGGGGACGTCAAAGGGGACGTTTCCTCAGATTGAGGGGTCGAGGGTGCTTTAGGGAGCGTGAGGGGACGGGGTCGAGGGTGCTTTCGGGAGCGTGAGGGAGCGTGAAGGGAGCATGAGGGGGCGTGAGGGGACGAGAGGGAGCGTGAGGGGACGAGAGGGAGCGTGAGGGGGCGTGTGGGGCCCACAATTTAAAAAAAAAAATGAAAAAATATATATATATATATATATATATATATATATATATATATATATATTTTAATAATCGATTGTTTAATTAAATTAATTTTTAGGTTTCATTTGTTTTCATTGTATCATTGTATCATCCGCACTTAACACTTGCCGCCCAACCCTTAGCACTTGCTGTAGCCGCTGAAAGAAGCCCACAGTCAGAAGAAGTTATGCTTTATGTTTTATGTTTCATTGTTGCAAACATAACTTTAAACTTATTTGCTTTTAAGTTTTAATATTTATGTTTCAGACTTGAGTTGTAAACTTCAGTTTAAAGTTTATTTTGAATCTTGATATAATATCATATATGTCATGACTCATATGATATCTTAAACTTATTTTCATTGTACATTGCTAGTAGTTACATTAATGATTATACAGTTACAAAGTTACATATGAATCTATGATGTATGTTTTAACTTTTAACTTTTAAATTTGTTTCAGTTAGATGATTCATCATTCATCGATTTATAATTTTTAAATTTTATCATTTATGATGTATCTTTCATGATGTAGGTGTATGATGATTGTATAAACATTCCTTGCAAAAATGAAAAATACAATTGCATTATAAATATTTATTATTAAATTTTCCAATGATATATCATATATAATATTATAATATTATATATATTTTTATATTTTATAATTTTTATGACTCCGACGTCCCCCCACGTTTCCTGAAAATTGGTAGGGAGCTTTTGCATAGGCCGCTCCCGCGCTCCCTCGCCCCCTCGCTCCCACCTCCAGGGGACTTGGTGGAACATTGATTTCTCACATTCATTGAAATCGAAAAATAGGGCATGAAGACTGTTATCTCAAAATCTAGCAGGTCTCGGGGAGGGAAACCCTACAAAACAAGAGCTAGACAAAGTGCTAACATTGGGGTAGAGGCCCAATGACACCTTGGCCAAAACCCCTGCTCTTTATGGACTTTCACCAATGGGAGGAGTCTCAGTAGGAAGACAATCACTTAAAATAGATATGCTAGGCATAAGGAATAAAGTGATCCATCTAGAGCTCATTCAAGAGAGACTCAATAATGACTCAAGGCTTCAAAGAAGCGGAATGCTCTCAAAGAAAATCCCTAAAAAAGAAGACACAAGACCTAGGGTTTTGAGATTTTTCGATGGTGATATGTATTCATAAGGTCAAGGCCCAAGGGAAAGGTTTTTTTACAATGATATTCAACTAAGCCAAAGCTCATGAAACCCTCAAGAAAGTCCTCAAGTTGAGGGGAAAAGAGACTAGGGTCTCCCTCTTGGATAAACACCTAGGGCAAAGATTTTATGGATGAAATTTGAGTGGATGCCCACCAAACTTGAAGGTTAGGTACCCAAGACCCTAAGCTTGATGTTTAGGCTTTCGAATCATCAAGAAACCTCCTTCCTAATATTTCAATGCAAGCCCTTGATTTTTGCCCTAGTCTTAAAATCACTGATTTTAAGGAGAGAAATTTATGGAGAAAATTTAGGATTGATCACCAATGGCTTGGGCTCCTGCCTTTTCCTTTAGGCATACAAAGTCAAGGATGTGATAAATAGACCAAAGTTGTTTCCAAGGAGGCCGAAATTTGATGCCCTAGGTATCAAAATTCTAATATTTTCCACTCAATGATAAATGGATTTTAATGGAGAGTTATAAGAATTCCTCCACTATGAACATACATTACATGTTATACAATGAGTAACATATGCAATTCTCAACTAGATAGCCTTTAGAATTTATTTTCAACAAATTAGGGAACAATCAAGCATAATCTAGAAGCAACAATTCCATACATACAATTTCAAAATGATAATCTTCAACAATAGGGACTTACATTATAACATCTAGTATATCCATCCATTCACCAAAGAAATAACTCCAAAGACATATAGTATATCCATCCATTCACTAAAGAAATAGCCTTCAAAGACAATCGAAAATAGCTTCCAAATATCAAAATGCATTTCAAGAATCTCCAATTGCCAAGAAGGAACAAATGCAAGTTTCTCTCAAGAAGTTGAATTCAAAGTGTGATGATGATGAGAGACTAAATGAGGTCTCTCATATTTATACATGTATAATCAAATCTAATTTTAGACTAAAGCCCCTCTTAGTTGTTAAATGCTGGGCAAAAACAAATTGTGGTTACAAGACAACCACATAGCTAATGCGAAATCATAAAAATCACCCCATCGGGCCACAAGAGGGCCAAAATGCTAACGCCATCACTACGTGGGCCTCTTGGAGGCATGTGTTGAGCTCCCTTAGTGCCTAATTGAGTCAAGAGGGCTCAAAAAATCATCCTCTAGGGGTTGGCCCCTAGATATCCATTCAATCCATGCAAATAATCATGTGGACCCCAATTTTGTGTTTGTGGCACAAAATGGGTCTAATGGGTCTCCTGTTGATCAAATAACCTGATTCTACCCCAACGTTGAGGGCTCATAGTAGACAAAGTGCTAACAATGGGATAGAGTTCCAATGAGGATAAAATCAAGAGGAAAGCTCTCTAGGAGGTCCTCAAAGGATGTCCAAGATTTTATAATTAAAAGCATACAATATTTCGCCAAAATTTCATATGAAGATAATGCAATTAAATATTAACATAAAAACCCTAGCAAAAATATATTGCATGCAATAACCATTAAAAGATATTCAATAATAAAGTTACTCACAAGATAGCCTGTTGATCAAATAGCCTAATTCTACCCCAACGTTGAGGGCTCATAGTAGACAAAGTGCTAACAATGGGATAGAGTTCCAATGAGGATAAAATCAAGAGGAAAGCTCTCTAGGAGGTCCTCAAAGGATGTCCAAGATTTTATAATTAAAAGCATACAATATTTCGCCAAAATTTCATATGAAGATAATGCAATTAAATATTAACATAAAAACCCTAGCAAAAATATATTGCATGCAATAACCATTGAAAGATATTCAATAATAAAGTTACTCACAAGATATGCTTGAAATAATACTTTATTATCCCAAATTGATGTCTCCATTGTTGAGAAATTAGGGATTTTATTAAAATTTCTTTCATGATAATTACTTGTGATTTCGATCTTATCTTTCGTTACATTATTATGTTCTTCATCAAGTCAATTATCAAATGCACAAGAGACGCAAAATTTAGGCTTTCCAGCTGTTAGCATTGCGATTTTTCAAAGTCTGGTCACTATTGTAGTTGTGTCTTTGATCCTCTCTTGTCTCTTAACCTATGGTTAAAGGTCTTGGAGGGTTAAAATGTGTATTAGTTTTTATTATTTTTAAAAAATTCCAAAAGAATTTTGAGTCCAATAGTTTGTTTGTGTCATAGAGTTCTTAGGGTAAATTTTCTTTAAATAAGTCTTTTAACTGCTTTGAGTAGTTAAGGTCACGTGTTTAGCTTGAGAAGTCTTATTTAGTCACCATGATATTTTCTATCCAAGGCTAAGGACAAAATGTTAAGAGTCATCAGTGGTTTTAGGAATAACACAGGAATAGCTACCTTTCCTAGAAAGGAAGCTATTTTCTTCAGAAAATCTCGTTTTACAAGCAACATAGAAATAGCTACCTTTTTCAAAAAAGTAGCTATTTCTTGCAAAATTTGTACAAGGAGGTAAAAGAGGCATTACTCATTTGAAACGACACTGCTCTTTGAATATTGAAGGTCTGCTAAAACAAGAGATATTACTCTTCTGAAAGGTGGCTATTTCTAATTGGAGGATTCATTAAAAAGAGTTGGCTATTCTATTTGCTAAGGCTAGTCAAATCTAATGCAACTCATTAAAGTGAAATATATTAAGGTTGAGGTACGAATAACTATTAGTTAATAATCTGATGGAGTGAAATGTTCGGTGGAATGAGTTGGCACCAGAATTTAAATCATTTGATTTCATGTCACTCTCTCTCACCGTGATTTAGGGTATGCAGAGCTCTGTTTCCATTTACCCTCGTGAAAGCTACATCAAAAAGTTTCTTATCCTCTAGCAAAACAATTTGTTACCTTGTGCCAACAGTTAGGGCTTCGTGGAGGGTTGTTGTTCCTTGTTTTACAGGTGTGCATTAGTGGTCAAGTTAGCCGTTAACAAACTGGGTAAGGGTGGTAAGGTGAATTGTTTAGAACCGGCCAATACCCGTTTTGTTGATCACTGTGCAAAGCCACAGTTCTAGCAGCAGAGTAGCCAACACTAGCACAAGTCTTTTCCTCTCTCAAAACATCAACTAAGGGGAAAAGCAAAGTTTCAGAGACCACTACAACAGAAGAACCAATTATAGCTCAACTTTATTCATCTATTGGTTCTTCATCCAAAGGGAAGAAGAAAGCTATAATCCACTCATATGTGAAAATTCTATAATGTAGAATTCTACTCTAGCTACTTATTATATTTCTTCTATGGCATTCTTAAACACAATTATTTAACATTTCACTGTGTTAAATAACAAAATAAAATACGGTGCAGACTTCACTATCAATAACCAACATAAAATAAATAGCACAAGTATTCACACATAGACACTGCTATTTTTGGACAATTGTCCTTAGAAAAACCCAATTCGGGAAAATCGGTGCAATAGATTTGAGGGTTTCTTTATTACGCAGAAATTCTGAGCACAAATGTGTGATTGCAATTATCAATCAATCACCTGAAGAAAACTGATGAGAAAAGGCTTAGTGAGACAATTCTCACTTCACCATGAATTTTTGACACTGACTTGCACCCACACTGAGTAGCTCTGCATAATTTTTGTACAGTGACTGCGCCCCACACACTGTCACTGCATCATTGCTGCTGTTGCTCGTTGTGACTGCCTCAGTGCTCACTGCTGTGTGGGACTAGAGTTTTCTCCCCTTCCATAAATGCCCTTCGGACACTGGATGAACACTCAGCTGCGTCTCCATTTGAAACTGAAACTCCCTCTATTGCTCTGCGCTGGCCCAGCATAACTGCCGCTTGGCTATCTCTGCGCTGCTGCTATGGCTCCCTTCTCTCTTCTCTTCTTGTACTCTCTATCCTTTAGAAATTCTCCCTCTTGGAGATTTCACCTTCCCTCTCTGCAATCGAGAATCACTTCGATTCTTCCTTCGGCTGAAGAAATCAATCTCTAGATTCTTTCTCTATCTGATGTGTCTTCCATAGGCCCTTCACCCTTTTTATAATCCTTCGTTGACCCTTCAACAGCCAAGATTAGAACGTAATCAAGGGCTAGGATTAACTTGGAGGTGATCCATGACTTTATCTTGAAGATTCACACTTAGTTTAATTAATACCCTTTAATTAATCAGTTTCCTTAAGTTTAAACTTAGGAAAACATTAAAAAACGTTTAATTAATTTAATTAAACCATCTCTAGGTGGAATCTTCCAAAATCCTTTCTGGGTATTATGGAATACGTGTCTTAGCCTATATACAAAGTTATAAGGCTAGAGCACATCCGATGCTACCATAAATCAACACTCCCTCTTAGCGAGGAAAGTGCTCTAGCAAGATAACTCCATGTACTGCTCTGACTTCTGTAACATCTACTGCTATGCTGTTGATGCTGCTCAGCAACATTGCACAAATGTTGCAACTGTATTGCTGCTGGCTCTGCATGCTGTTGCCAACTGTTACTGTACTGCAAATCCCTCCTTCAACTGTGCTGAAGATCCATTGACTACTGAAATGGATTTTTTGTCATACCCAACTGTTCCCTGAACTGAGTGAACTTAATCCTCCCCAAAGATTTAGTGAGTATATCTGCTGTTCGTTCTCCTGTGGGAATGTACTGGAGTTGTACTGCCCCACGCTGAACACAGTCTCTGTTAAAATAACACCTGATGTCAATGTGTTTGGGCCGATCATGAAATACTGAATTTTCAGAGAGTTTGATACAACTCTGATTGTCACAGTAAATGCTAGTCGGTTCCATCCTGCTCCTGAATAGACTCACAAGAGGTTTCCGAAGCCAGATGGCTTCGCATGTAGTTGTACTAGCTGCCATGTACTCTGCTTCAGCTGTGCTCAATGCTATTGACTTATGTTTCCTGCTGCACCAGGACACCAAGGCATAACTCTCCTGACCCATGAAGATATCTCCATTCTTCTGACAGACTTCCAGTCCTAGGAAGTAATGCATCAACCCCAAATCCTTCATGTCAAATTCAACCTCTAGATTTTGTTTGCAATCCTTGATGAGCCTAGATGATCTAGTGAGAAACAAATCATCTACATATAGTACCAATACTAATGGCTCATCCTCTACCAATAAATAGTAGATATTGGGATCTGTGTCACTCTTGACAAATCTCATTTTTTGCAAATAGCTATCTATTTGACCATACCATGCTCTCGGAGCTTGCTTGAGCCCATACAGGGCCTTCTTCAATCGACATACATGCGACTTCCTTTCATGAGTCTCAAAACCCATTGGCTGTTTGATATATACCTCTTCCTTAATCTCTCCATTCAAGAATGGTGTCTTGACATCCATTTGATGAATCTCCCATCCCATCTGTGCTGCTAAGGATACGACAGTCCAGATGGAGGTATATCTCGTAACTGGTGTGAAGGTCTCTTCATAGTCAATGCCTTGCTTTTGAGCACACTCTTTTGCCACAAACCTTGCCTTATATTTCTCTACTCTACCATATGCAGCATATTTGATCTTGTAGATCCATTGTGATCCAACAACTGATCTGCTTTGAGGTCTGGGAACAACTTCCCAGACATCATTTGTCATGATAGAAGCGTACTCCTCTATCATGGCATCTACCCATACCTGGTGCTGAACAACCTCCTGGAAGCTGGAGGGTTCCTCTACTTGAGCAACCAAATCCTGGTACCTGTCAGGGGGTCTACGTTGCCTCTTCCCATTCTTGGGAGTCCCAATAAATTTTTCTGCGTCCCTCAGTATCTGCTGAGCTTCCCTGCTGATCCGACCACTGGTGGAAGGCTGCTCTCTCAACTCTTCCTCCCGATCTCGCTGTTCCTCAGACTGAGTATCCTCCTGATCCTCTTATAAGAAAACGTTAGTACCTGTACTAGGTACCAAAGTCTGTCTTTCTATCTGTTCTTCTTGGTGCTCCTGTTGCTCTTGGATTAAGGGAACTTTTGCAGTTTGATCCTCTGTCGGCATATCACGTGATTTCTGAAAAGTTCTATCCTCCATGAACTTAACATCACGTCTTATCACAACTCTCCTGCTGCTAGGAATATAGATCCTATATGCCTTGGAGACTTCATTGTATCCTACATGAAACTGCCTTTCTGCAGTTTGATAAAGCTTACTTCTCTTCTTGCTTGGTACATGACAATATGCCATGCAACCAAATATTCGAAGGTGCCCTACCTATGGTTTCTTCCCTGTGAAAACCTCTTCAGGGGTCTTCTTCCACCAATGCTCTAATACAATAGATGTACACTACCGTATTGTAGGCTTCAACCCATAAATATCTCGATGAGTCAAGGTCAAATAACATGGCCTTGGCTGCGCCTACAATTGTCCTGTTTTTCCGTTTTGCCACACCATTCTGTTCGGGATTGTATGGCGTAGTCCACTCTCTCTTGATGCCCTCCTTTGCACAGAAATCTATGAAGTCTCCATCTATGTATTCTCCACCATTATCTCAACACAATGTCTTGATTTTCTTCCCCATCATATTTTCGACAAGAGCCTTGAATTCTTTGAACTTTTCAATGACTTCATCTTTTGTCTTCAGGAAGTAGATCCAGGTCTTCCTGGAGTGATCATCAATGAATGTGACAAAATATTTGCCACCCTTGAGAGTGTTAGTGGATATTGGTCCACAAATATCTCAGTGTATCAGTCCTAATATGCTTGCTGCCCTGTTTTCACTTCTAAGAAAGGCTGCCTTAGCGTACTTCCCAAGTACACATCCTCGGCATACATCATCATGCTCCGTGCTAAGAAGAGGTGCCCCATCAACTGTTTCTCTGAGCATCTTCAATGCACCGTGGTGCAAGTGCCCCATTCTTCTATGCCAAAGT
Organism: Pinus albicaulis; assembly: GCA_034641835.2. Classification (NCBI taxonomy): domain Eukaryota; kingdom Viridiplantae; phylum Streptophyta; class Pinopsida; order Pinales; family Pinaceae; genus Pinus; species Pinus albicaulis. The sequence continues at coordinate 277,562,336 of CM076579.1, read as the reverse complement.
TTGTTCAACCCTTTCTTGTCTTCAATATTACTATTGATTTGTGCCATTGGAGTTTCTCGCTGCAACCTGTATAGTCTGTTGCTTCTAACTCCGATTTGCCTTGTTTGCTTCCAACTTGGATGCTTGACATATACTTTCTTCCCGATAAAGTGTATGTCATACCCTTTGTCCTGCAACTGGGATACTAAGATTAAATTCATCCCAAGCCCTGACACATGTAGTACATCTATGACCTTGACATTGGTTCTGGCTTTCATCTGAAACACTACGAATTCTCTCCCAACTGGAGTGCATTTTTTGCTATTCCCCATAGTGATTTGGAAGTTCATCTGCTCTTCCCTATAGCTCGAGAAATATTCTCGTACTCCAGTCATATGAGTTGAAGTCCCGCTATCAATATACTAGATTCCTGTAGATGTTGAACTTGAAAAGCATGCACAATCCTCTTTTAACCTAGAGGATAAAACATCCAAGTCTGCCTTACTTATCTGTGCTTTCTTTTCTCTGTGCTACGTCCCTTCTGAAACTTTTGGTTTGTGCAGTCTCTTATGTGACCCTGCTTCCTTTGTATCTGACAACTCTGATACCATGTGAAAATTCTATAATGTAGAATTCTACTACAACTACTTGTTATATTTCTTCTATTGCATTCTTAAACACAATTATTTAACATTTCACTGTGTTAAATAACAAAATAAAATATACTGCAAACTTCACAATCAATAACCAACATAAAAGAAATAGCACAAGTATTCACACATAGAGACTGTTATTTTTGGACAATTGTCCTCGAAAAAACCCAATTCGGGAAAATTGGTGCAAGAGATCTAAGGGTTTCTTTACTATGTAGAAATTATAAGTACAAATGCGTGATTGTAATTATCAATCAATCACCTGAAGAAATCTGATTAGAAAAGGCTTAGTGAGACAATTCTCACTTCACCATGAAGTTTCGGCACTGACCTGCACCCACATTGAGTAGCTCTGCGTAATTTCTGCGTAGTGACTGCGTCCCCCATGCTATCACTGTGTCACTGTTGCTGCTTCTCGTTGTGACTGCCTCGGTGCTCACTGCTGTGTGAGACTAGAGTTTTCTCCCCTTTCAAAAATGCCCTTTGGACACTGGATGAACCCTCAGCTGCCTCCCCAATTGAAATCGAAACTCCCTTTGCTGCTCTGCACTGGCCCAACGTAACTGCTGCTATGGCGATCTCTGTGCTGCTGCTATGGCTCCCTTCTCTCTTCTCTTCTTGTACTCTCTATCCTTCAAATATTCTCCCTCTTGGAGATTTCACCTTTCCTCTCTGCAATCGAGAATCACTTCGATTCTTCCTTCGGCTGAAGAGATCAATCTCTAGATTCTTTCTCTGTCTAATGTGTCTTCCATAGGCCCTTCACCCTTCTTCTTATAATCCTTCGTTGACTCTTCAACGACCAAGATTAAAACATAATCAAGGGCTAGGATTAACTTGGAGGTGATCCATGACTTTATCTAGAAGATTCACACTTAGTTTAATTAATACCCTTTAATTAATCAATTACCGTAAGTTTAGACTTAGGAAAACATTAAAAAATGACTAATTAATTTAATTAAACCATCTCTAAGTGGAATCTTCCAAAATCATTTTTGGGTATTATGGAATACATGTGTCTTAACCTATATACAAAGTTACAAGGCTAGAGCACATCCGATGCTACCATAAATCAACATCATACTCATCTTTTGAGGAAGAAAGCAGTGAAATAGAGTTTACTGAGACAGATTTTGAAGAGGGGCAGTCAAGCAGAGTTATCGATGGAAGAAGGAGGCCGTCATACATTCCTAATCCATACATTCAAATTCCTCATATCAGACCAAAGAAGAAGCTCATGCTAGCAAGCAAACTCATAGCCAATCCTGCTCTCAGAGATGAGATAATGAACATTGATGAAAGTCCAAAAAATGATCTAGGGAAGAAGAAGGCTCAGAAGAAAAAGTAAGTACAAAAGAGAAAGCCAGATAAGAGGGTCACTAAGACAGAAGCTATTAGGTTTTTGCTTCTATTCTAGATCTTTAATGATTTAATATCTAAAACAATAAAAATATGAAGAGTCATATCATTTTGGCTTATCTACACAATTATCCGTAATAGCTACCTTTTCCAGAAAAGTAGCTGTTATTTTCAGAATTTGTATAAGAAGGTGAAAAGGTTGCTTTTTGATTATGGTTTCGAAAGAATGACACTGAGTGGTGATAAAGTGAATGTAGCCTCAATGGTAATGGTCTTTTGCCAAGTGTCATCTAGTCAAGCTATCTTCCAGATGACATTTTCAGTTGGTTACTCCTACACTTCTGTAGATAAAGGTCCAGGTGTCCTTTTCAGTTGGCAGTTGCACTTTTTGTGGAGGCAATATTTCCAGAAAACGAGGAGCACCCACCCACGTCAACTCAACCATTTTGAGCTCCATATTGTCATGTTTTGTCTTCATTTGTATTTCAGCCTACTTTTCTATTATGTTTAAGATAAGCTGTACTATATGTAAAGGATTGTAATAAAGTCTCTAAAACATACTTGCACTTTTCGTGGAGGCTTTAACATAACATATTTTTGTATATATGCTATGTAAAGCAATGAAGAAAAGGTTCGTTGGTTGTTCATCTTATTGTATACCATGGTGTATATTTTTGAGTTTATAATATATCCAGATGCACTCTTTAGGACTCACAAACTGTATGGTGTGTGTATTGTTTTCCCTACTCTTTTTACATAACTTATTTATCTTTCCAGATTTATTATAAAAGTTCCATCTCATGCTTTTATCAGTCTTGTGAACCTCCAAGACATATTGATCCGTTTTTGTAAGTCTTGTTTCAAGCTTCCCTGATTCAGTGTGAATTGAAGATTGTTCATAAGCATTCCTTGGGTTGGAATTAAATCCTGTTTCATGTTCTTATAAGTCTTATGATCTAACATGCATGTAAATCTGTTTTTGTCAGTCTTGATTCATCAAGCATTCCCGATTCATGAGGTCATGTTAGTTGGAAGCATTTTATGTAATGGGATTCTTAAAATATAGAGTGAGACTCTTGTAAGTCTTTTAAAGCATTCTTTCACTATACCTTTCATATCTAGAATTTGTGTCACCTTTTCCTCTTAGCAGTGGACTTCTGTTTTACATATCCACTGTTTATCTTCCATTCTTCTAACCATCAGGCTACAAACTCTACCTTGCTACCACATCATGCACCGGTGCCCTCATATTTGTGAGAGATTCTTATTTGCTGAAAACCTCTTTCAGTGTGTGTAAGTTCCAACCACTTTCCAAAAAACCTAATCTGATTATAAGAAAATCCCTTGAGCTTAAGATGTGTCTGGTGAGGCGCTTGTCACAATCCAAGTGCTGATTCCAGCGCTAACATCTTTTGGTGCGTCTGCCAGGAGACGAAGGGCTTGAAATGAAGGATTCTCCCCAGTCTTTTGTTTCATTGCTGATGATCAATTCTTGATGGTGAACAAGAATTGGCGACTTGAAGAAGATTGTGATCTTTCACCTGTCGACTCCATGACAAAGAATCTAGTGGCAGCTCCAAAGTTTCAGAATGTCGAAAGCCTTTGATGCCATCTTAGCTCAAAGGTTTGCTTCTTTAAATTTTTCGGCAATTCATGGTTTTCCTAATTCGGTGCCTTCTACAGATGAATGGCAACATCGTCGTTTAAGATTTCGAGGAGATGAAGATGAACATCTCGCTAAGTCCTTGAATGCATTTGATGAGCTTATGCACTTGCTGGATGTGTTTTATGAAGATGTCCTCATGAAAATATTTGTGTTTTCCCTTCATGGAGATGCGCACAAATGGTTCTGGTCATTATCTGCTGGTACTATTTCTTCTTTAAGGGAATTTCATGAAATGTTTCATCATTATTGTAAAGGACTATATTCATTTGAGTTGTTGTTTGATAACTGCTACGAAGAATTTGAGTGTTATGTTCAGAATGATAAAGTAGATTCTTCTAGCAGTGTTATGGAAAAAGTTTATGAAGAGTTTGAAAAAGGTATGGATCCAGATCAGATTCATATGGATCCAGTTCTTCCTAGTACTCAGGATGAAGAATTTGATGAGCATGATGTTCTTCCTTTGGAACCTGATATATTGCTGCCGTTTATTTCTGCTGGTTTAAGTGCCTCTAACAAGTTTGCTGTCCAAGAAAGTAATCAATAGCTTAAAGAAGGTTTTGTTGCCCTTAAATGTAATGAAACATATGCAGTTACTGAGTTGTTGCAAGGAGGACAAGAGCAGCCTAGTTTTATTGACATAGCAGATTTTAAACAACAACATCGTGGTCTTTTGGATCAGCTAGAAATTCCTCATATGTTTCATGATTCGATTGCTGATTGGATGGATTCATTTTCAGCAGGGGTCTCCAATATAACAACAGTTGAAATGACACACACGGTTTATAGTAGCAAGTACAAGTTCCCAATTCGTTTCTTGTTGCATATATTATATCCCTTGTGGGTCTTTTCAAACAGTGGCATGCAAGGACTTCTCTTTACTGGTCAAATGATTTTATGGTTGCATTGGAAATCAAGTTATACTTGATTAGGCAAGTTTTTGACTGATTAGAAGTAGGAGGATGAATAAGCTCGCCACTCGAGCATTTCTTTTCAGTTTTAGATTGCAGTTTGATTTCTGTATTTTAGTCATGTTGAAATAAGTTGCAGAAGATTGAAATCTAGCTTATGACTCCATTACCCAATGGCTAGGCATGCTAATTTTTTTTAGTTAATGAGCAGAATTGTTGGTTGGAGAAATAAGGGCCGGACAAGGCACTTGAACTACGGTCCTTGAAGCCTCACAGGGAGGACCTCATCTCCAATAGGAGCCACTGTTAGCACTGCAATTTTTCAAAATTTGGTCACTATTGTAGTTGTGTCTTTGATTCTCTCTTGTCTCTTAACCTATGGTTGAAGGTTCTGAAGGGTTAAAATGTGTATTAGTTTTTATCCATTTTAATAAAATCCAAAAGAATTTTCAGTCCAATAGTTTGTTTGTGTCATAGAGTTATTAGGGTAAATTTTCTTTAAATAAGTCTTTTAACTGCTTTGAGTAGTTAAGGTCATGGGTTTAGCTTGAGAAGTCTTATTTATTCATCATGATATTTTCTATCCAAGGCTAAGGACAAAAATGTCAGAATCATCAATTTTAGGAATGACACAGGAATAGCTACCTTTCCTAGAAAGGCAACTATTTTCTTCAGAAAATTTGGTTTTTCAAGCAACACAGAAATAGCTACCTTTTTAGAAAAAATAGCTATTTCCTGCAAAATTTGTACAAGGAGGTAAAAGAGGCATTACTCAGGGGAAAAGACACTTCTCTTTGAATATTGAAGGTCTGCGAAAACCAGAGGTATTACTCTTCTGAAAGGTGGCTATTTCTAATTGGAGGATTCATTAAAAAGAGTTAGCTATTTTATTTGCTAAGGCTAGTCAAATCTAATGCTACTCATTAAAGTGAAATATATTAAGGTTGAGGTACGAGTAACTATTAGTTAATAATCTAATGGAGTGAAATGTTCGGTGGAATGAGTTGGCACCAGAATTTAAATCATTTGATTTCGTGTCACTCTCCCTCACTGTGATTTAGGGCATGCAGAGCTCTGTTTCCATTTACCCTCGTGAAAGCTACAACAAACAATTTCTTATCGTCTAGCAAAACAGTTTGTTACCTTGTGACAGCAGTTAGGGCTTTGTGGAGGGTTGTTGTTCCTTGTTTTACAGGTGTGCATTAGTGGTCAAGTTAGCTGTTAACATAATCGGTAAGGGTGGTAAGGTCAACCGTTCAGAACCGACCAATACCCGTTTCGTTGATCACTGTGGAAAGCCACAGTTCTAGCAGCAGAGGAGCCAACACTGACACAAGTGTTTTCCTCTCTCAAAACATCAGCTAAGTGGAAGAGTAAAATTTTAGAGACCACTATAGTAGAAGAATCAACTATAGCCCAACTTTATTCATCTTTTAGTTCTTCAGCCAAAGGGAAGAAGAAAGCTATAATCCACTCATGCTCATCTTTTGAGGAAGAAAGTAGTGAAACAGAGTTTGCTGAAATAGAGTTTGAAGAGGGGAGGTCAAGTAGAGTTATCCATGGAAGGAGGCCTTCATACATTCCTAATCCATACATTCAAAGGCCTCATACCAGACCAAAGAATAAGCTCAATCTAGCAAGCAAACTTATAGCCAATCCTGCTCTCAGAGATGAGATAATAAACATAGATGAAAGTCCAGAAAATGATCTAGGGAAGAAGAAGGCTCACAAGAAAAAGTAAGTACAAAAGGGAAAGCCAAATAAGAGGGTCACTAAGGCAGAAGCTATTAGGATTTTTGCTTCTATACTAGATCTTTAATGATTGAATATCTAAAATAATAAAAATATGAAGAATCATATCATTTTGGCTTATCTACATAATTATCCGTTATAGCTACCTTTTCCAGAAAAGTAGCTATTATGTTCAGAATTTGTATAAGAAGGTGAAAATGTTGCTTTTTGATTCTGGTTTTGAAAGAATGACACTAAGTGGCGATAAAGTGAATGCAACCTCAATGGTAATGGTCTTTTGCCAAGTGTCATCCAGTCAAGCTATCTTCCATATGGCATTTTCAGTTGGTTACTCCTGCACTTCTGTAGATAAAGTTCCAGGTGTTGTCCTTTTTAGTTAGCAGTTGCACTTTTTGTGGAGGCAGTTTTTCCAGAAAACGAGGAGCACCCCGCCACCTCATCTCAGCAATTTCGAGCTCCACACTGTCATGTTTTGTCTTCATTTGTATTTTAGCCTACTTTTCTGTTATGTTTAAGATAAGCTTTACTATATGTAAGGGATTGTAGTAAAGTCTCTAAAACAGACTTGCACTTTTTGTGGAGGCTTTAACATAACATCTTTTTGTATATATGCTATGTAAAGCAATGAAGAGAAGGTTCGTTGGTTGTTTATGTTATTGTATACTGTGTTGTATATTTTTGAGTTTATAATATATCCAAATGCACTCTTGAGGACTCGAAAACTGTATGGTGTGTGTATTGTTTTCCCTACTGTTTTTACATAGCTTATCTATCTTTCCAGATTTATTATAAAAGTAACATCTCATGCTTTTATCAGTCTTGTGAACCTCCAAGACATATTGATCTGCTTTTGTAACTCTTGTTTCAAGCTTTCCTGATTCAGTGTGAATTGAAGATTGTTCATAAGCATTCCTTGGGGTGGAATTAAATCCTGTTTCATGTTCTTATAAGTCTTTTGATCTAACATGCATGTAAATTTGCTTTTGTCAGCCTTAATTCATTAAGCATTCCTGATGCATGAGGTCATGTTAGTTGGAAGCATTCTATGTAATGGGATTCTTAAAATGTAGAGTGAGACTCTTGTAAGTCTTTTAAAGCATTCTTTCACTATACCTTTCAGATTTAGAATTTGTGTCACCTTTTCCTCTTAGCAGTGGATTTCTGTTTTACATATCCACTGTTTATCTTCCATTCTTCTAAACGTCATGCCACAAACTCAACCTTGCTACCACATCATGCACCAGTGCCCTCGTATGTGTGAGAGATTCTTATTTGCTCAAAACCTCTTTCAGTGTGTAAGTTCCAACCACTTTCCAAAAAACCTAATCTAATTATAGGAAAAGCCCTTGAGCTTAAGATGTGTCTGGTGAGGTGCTTGTCACAATCCATGTGCTAATTCCACCGCTAACACTAGCCAGGGCCAAAACCTCTTCCTCTCGGAGAGGAAAACTTGATAATAATTCTTCTTATAGATCTTCAATTGATGAGTACCAAGACCATGATAAAGACCCTTGACACTAGTATGCCTCCAAGACCCTTGTCGCTGCCCTTCTAGGCTCCTTATGATGATCTCCTTTTCTGCACCATACGACACCAACACTAGGGACACTCGGTCCCTAGTCTAAAAACCCTAACTGATATGCTTCTCTTTGATCCTTCTATAGTCTGAACTCGACCTTGAGTAGACTCTTCCTTGGCCTTTTTCTTACACCCAAGATACCCTAGGCCAAGATCCCTTGTCTTGCTGTAATGTCTTCTTCTTTACACTGTGTATTTTCTCCTTTCAAATATATCCGAAGTATATTAGCCTAAGACCGAGATCCCTTCCATACCTTGCAGTCTCTTACTTCTTGCTGTAGTCCTTTTTCTTCGCACTTCCTTTCAGCACTAAATTACAGTCCTAAAGTGACCTTCGGCCTACCTTAGATATGCAAGGTAGATACTAACCCAAAACAGAGATGTATTACCCTTTTCTTTCGCTGGACTGCTTCTTATTTCCTTCACTGGATAGTCACTTTCTTGGTACCAAATCACAAACCCTTACCTCCCACTTAATTGTAGAACTAATCCAAACTTCTGTGTACAATGAAGCCACATACCTATCTATTTATAAGGACTGACTTTCATCCTTTAGACCGACATGACCTCCTGCTAGTAGGCTGACTTGTCAAGGAGCATCTTCCAACCATAATATGAACCGACTTCAAGGAGCATATTGACAAGGTCTTGGAGCATACAAATTACGTCAATAATTGTCCTTTACAAGTGTAACAACACTTCATATACATGACTCTAAATTATATATTTATGACAATATGAAAAACGCCTAAAGACATCAAGAAGAAGTCTTTGACCTATAACAAAAACTCCTTGCTCATGAAATCCATGAGGCAAGCATTACAAAATAAATTTTATTATCTTAGCCTTCCTCATTACATAAATTCATAATTACAAGTCATTATGAAGATTGAACCTAGTTACACTTTTCAACACTCCCTCTTAACTAGGGAGGTATTCATAATGGTACATGGTCACTCAATCTGAAGATTCTCATAAGAAGAATCGAATTGGTAATCCCATCTGTGTAGCATCATATCAACCAACATTGTCATAGTGCAAGGCCTTGACTAACAACTCCATCTCTCCACAAGATATTTAAGCTCCAATGCTGGTGAAACCAATGATGAATAAACACCTACATCATTGCCCCTCTTGGATCATATCTCACCTAGGTTCACTCAGGATCAAGGTTGCAGGGGAGCGCATCCCCCCCTTCTAACCCGCTCTCGGAGCTCGCTCCCTCAAATCCGCTCTCGAAGCACACTCCTTGAGCGAATGCTTAGAGGGTGATATTAATGACAAAGACCCTGATTTTCCAACAAGACTAAAAAATTAGACATTTCTCGTGGCAGCAAGAGGGCCAAGCATTAGCTATAGATAATAGATTTACTTATCTTTTCTAGTTTCTAGTAGTTTTTATAACTGTCGACTCTTTCATATTTATTATGATATTTTTTGTAAACAATATATGACAATTTAAGTTTGAAGTTTGAAGTTGGCAATTATAACTCGTTGGTAATGAATTATGAATACGATGCTTCGTGAAAGTTGAATGTTGTTTTATTTTGTTTCATTTTCTAACATTTCATTTCATGTTAGATATTCTTTGTCGTAATGGTTACACTTAGCTTACAAGTACAACTTTGGTGATCAATGATGATAAATGTTATATATTGAATTTTGAAAGCTTGAAACTTTAAGATTGATGAATCATGAGACTCAATATGTTGTATGTTACTAACTTGTGGACGTGGTTGATGAAGATTATAACTTCTAGATGATTGACGATATATGGTTCAATCTATGTTTTTATGTTTTTTTATATCTAATTCATCATCCTACATGCTTTTGTTGACATATATGCATCAATATATATATATATATATATATATATATATATATATATATATATATATATATTCACTCCCCGATTCGCTCTCGAACAAGGAGCTTTTGAAAATGTTGCTCCCACTCCCGCTCCCGCTCTCGCTTCCGTTCCCCATTTTCACTCTCGTGCCCAAGTAATTTTGCTCAGGGTATGTCCACTAGGACTATTCTTTTCTTGGATTCCCATCCTCAAAGAATATGAGTCCTTCCACGACTACACTTATCTTAGATGCCCTAATACATCCCCTAAAGAGTATCGGATGCCAGATGATTACCCGATCCTCCATTCTCTCTTCCCAAGTGAAGACTAGAATGACGTGTCTATCTCTCCCTCTCAACTAGGGAGGACATATTCCACAAAAGAATGTACTCATTCCTGTACAAGGAATGTACCTAAGCTCCCTCTTGGCTAAGGAATTACCAAGTTTCTTCCAAGTAAGAAACTTATTACCAGGCTCCCTCTTAATCAGGGACATGTAACAACAATGATGAAAACACTCAGTTGTGCATGAAGAACTCCTTTCTTCGATGCCATGAATTTCTTCGTTGTTGAGGAGTCTTCATCTTTGGGATCTCTTCATAGGGCATAAATTGTCCATCACTTTCATCCAAGAGTCATGTCTTCTATCAGAAAGTGATATATCAATCTTCTCATCTGGTCTAGCTTCATGCCATGCTGCTTTCCTTCGAACCATACTTCTTCCAAGGATATTTCATCCTGCCATATGGTTATCAACTTGTGGAGGACATATGCTTCCCTTTTGCAGCCCTGCATAAACTCATCGATATTATTTAATTATAAATATGAACTTTCAAATCAAAAGTTACCTTAGTGATGATCTTTCACCATGACATCTTGTTGTAGGCATCGACATCCTTTGTTATAGATTGACACATCTCCTAAAGATATGTATTGTCAAGGGTCTCCATCTTTTCCAAACTTCTATCAGAGTCTACATATCTTCCAAGGAGATTTTCTAGTCAAGTCTTTTTGGCTTCCTTGGATGTTGACTGCTTTTTATCATGGTTGTACTTCACACGATATCTTCCTTTCTTTCTATACACAGTTTGATTTCATTCCCAGGAGCTTCCAATATACAGTTCCTTGATTGTGTACAACCACCTCAATTTCCATATGAGAACATATTATGTTGATTTCATCTGGTGTGGATCATGCCTTTTTGCAACCTGTGCATCGAAGGATTCTATTTTCCTTTTGTTCATACTTCTGAAGATAGAAGTATACTACTTGCAACCATATGATATGACTTCATAACATCTAGTGTAAGCATAACTATACATGTACCTCACCCTTTTCGTTTTGAGTCATCCTCCAACAATTTTCCTTAGAATGAAGAGTTTCATTCTCTTGACCTCCTTCATCAATATGTCATCATATCCTAATCCCAGAATTCTGCAAGTTAGAATTCTTGATGAAACCTTTTGCTTTCTTTCTAACTAGTGAATCCAAAGAGGATTCTATTAGAAAATGTCAGCACCTGTTTCCATATGATTAATGAATGATGATCCTTGATTTAGATGACTACCTTTTATAAATATTATTTTCAGTGAGGTTTTGAGGAGCCACTTATATCATAGCATAGTTGTGTTATAGACATCCTCATATGACGAATGCTCCTCCTTCAATGCTTCCATCATGATGCCAATTGTAAAGTGATGTATCTGTCTAATATACAATGCTTGCTAACATACTATTTTACAAATGATAGATACCTCTTAAAGAGGAAGATGATCTCAATCATAATAGAGATCTTTCACTTCTTCTTTCTTAGGTTTATTTGAATTTGTTTCTTCCATTTCTCCGACGACATGGGCTTCTTCCTTTTTCCTCTTATCCTTATTAGATTTGGGACAATCCTTCTTGTAGTGCCCAAGTTCATTACATCCATAGCATCGTATCCTATCCATGTTCCTCTTTCTATTATGAGGACCAAATTTACCAAATCTTCCATTCCTCCTTGACATGGCAACATAGGCTTGATTTTCTTAATTTGATGCTGTATCAATTGTAGCTTTTAATCTAGTCTCTTCTATCTTACATAGAGACCATAGATCCTGGAATGGTGTTGCTTCTTTCTTCCCTTAGATGCTTGAAGTGAAGTTCCCCCATCCCTCCGGGAGAGCATTAGCACCACTGTAGTCATTTTTCTATTAGACATTACCCTCCCAATGCCTACAATTGATCTCGCATTTCAGAAGTCTTTATAAAATATGAAGTGATTCCTTCCTCTCTTGATATCCTCAACTTGTATAGGTCTTGTCTCATAGATATTACTGCCCCTGCAGTACTCACTGAGAATAGCTCCACCACTTTGTTGTATATTTCTTTTGAAGATTCTACTTTTGATACATAGGGGATGAGAGAGTCCTTAATGGATTCTATAAGAATCCTCTGGGCTCTTATATCTCCCTTTATGTATTTGGCATGTGCTTGAGTATCTTCTTTTGAGGGTCTTGATGCTGACCCTTTGATATAGTCCATGACTTCATTTTCAATAAGATTTAGATCTGTCCTTTTCTTCCATGCAAGAAAGTTTGAAGCCCCAACCAATTTGTTGCTTTCTTTGCAAAAAGACATTTTGACAGATTCAGATGAAGTCATAAACATACTTACTTACTTGAATAGATGCTTTCTTTCTCTACTGGCTTCTTCCTTGTTGATGATGTAGATAGTAGCAGGAGCTCCCTTTTAGATAGATTTCTTCAAGAGTGGTGAAAAGCGGTAGATCACCTTGGATCCTTGATGATGATGATGATCAACGATGGCTTGATGATGACTTCAGCAAAATGATGATTTGATGATGTCTCCAATAATGTTGACTTGACCTCAACCACAAGACAACTTTAGATTCCTTGAAGATAAAGATCACCTCCTTGGTCTTGTTTTCCCTTCTTGAAAGGATCTTGATGTATACGTCCTTTGAGTAAGGTCTTTGATCTTCTTGAGATGGCTTGACGATTTTCTTAACTTCTTGCAAACTGTTCCTTCTTGAATGAATGAAGATCTTCTTAGAGATCAAGTAGATCCTTCTTTTCAGCCTTGATGTCTTCTTGAAAACTGATCCTTGATGTCTTCTTTGAAACTTGAACCTTGTGCCTTCTTGCTAAACTGCCCTTTCTTGTCTTCAACACCTTCGCTTTGAAACCATGTTGACAAATTCGGGTTTTTATTAAAATTTCTCTTTCATGATAATTACTTGTGATTTTAATCTTATCTTTCATTGCATTATTATGTTCTTCATCAAGTCAATTATCAAATGCACAAGAGACACAAAATTTAGGCTTTCAAGCCAGGGCCAAAACCTCTCCCTCTTGGAGAGGAAGGCTCGATAATAATTCTTCTTATAGATCTTCAATTGACGAGTACCAAGACCATGATAAAGACCCTTGGACACAAGTATGCCTCCAAGACCCTTATCACTACTCTTCTAGGCTCCTTACGCTGATCTCCTTTTCTGCACCGTATTGCACTGACACTAGGGAGACTCGGTCCCTAGTCTAACATCCCTAATTGACGGGCTTCTCTTTGATCCTTTTATAGCCTGAACTCGACCTTGAGTAGACTCTTCCTTGGCCTTCTTCTTACACCCAAGATATCCTAGACCGAGATCCCTTGTCTTGCTGTAATGTCTTCTTCTTTATGCTGTGTATTTTCTCCTTTCAAAGATATCCAAAGAATATTAGCCCAAGACCGGTATCCCTTGCATACCTTTTAGTCTCTTACTTCTTGTTGTATAGTCCTTCTTCTTCACACTTCCTTTCAACACTAAATTACAGTTCTGAAGTGACCTTCGACCTACCTAAGATATGTGAGGTAGATAATAACCCAAAACAAAGATGTATTATCCTTTTCTTTTGCTGGAATGCTTCTTATTTATTTCGCTTGCCTCAGAGAGTTTCTTGCCCTAGAAACTCAGAGTCCCCGTGCAATAGAAGTAGATTTTCTGGCTTGCTCCACAAGGAGTGCATAAAGCCAGCTGCATAGAGGGTGAGAGGCAACAGATCAACAACAGTTGGGTGAGATTTCCCCCAGCGGATTGTGTGACCAGGACCGATTGGAGGATGCCTCCAAGTATGTAATCTGGAAGGCAAGGATTTCCTTCCTTATAGATGAGCATGACCTCAAGCACTTTATCGACAGTGCTCACGCTGAACTGGTGGATGGAGCACCACTAAGGGCCTTCAAGAAGAATATGGCAAAAGCCAAGCGCTTGATCCTCGATGGAGTGAAGGATCATATTGTTACACACACCTCAGCCAAAGGGACAACCAAGGAGATGTGGGATGCGTTGGCTACGCTATATGAGGGATCTTTTGAGCAACAGAAGATGTTTTTGGAGGAGAAAATGCGGACCACCATGATGCAGAAAGGAGAAGCGTATTGATCCGTTCTTATCTAGACTTTAGGAAAATTGAGATCAGTTGGCAGCCGTAAGAGCAACTCCTGAGGCCACATAGATGGTCAGATTGGCCCTCAACTCAGTGTCTGAGGACTACCAAGTCTTTGTCCAGAGCATCCTGGGCAGAGAGAACTTGTCGGACTGGGAGTCAATGTGGGCAGCTCTTCAGCGAGAAGAGACGAGGAGAGACTTACTCAAGTATCAACTTGAGGGTGACAACAACAAGGGTTCGAAGATCAAGAAGGAGGAGAATGTGGCCCTTGCATCAAAAGGGAAGCTAGAGCAGCGCAAGAGGAAGAAGGATCTGTTAAAGATCAAATGCTTCTGGTGTGGCAAGATGGCACATTATGCCACACAGTGTCCTCTCAGAAAGAAGGACAAGGATGAGAAGCATGATCCTCAAGCCGGAGCAGCGAAGATAGAGGAGGAGGAATTTGCTATGATTGCCCATATACCTCTAGGAGGGAGGTGGGCTGATTTGGAGTTGTAGACACAAAGATCTACAAGACTGGGCAGGATCCTTGAGGAGTCCACCTCTCAGATCATAACCTTGCTATGGGAGCCCAAATCAGAAGTAGTAGGATGGACGAGTGCCTCTTGGTGCAGAGGAGTGAAGTAGTTAGCAGCGCTAGAGTTTGAGCAGCGCATAGCAGAGATGGCAACAATACATGAAGGCATAGTGCAGAAGCCAGTAGCAGCGCAACAGCTTTAGAGGGACAACGCATGAGGCTAGCAACAGTCAGATATTCATCACCGAGATGCATTATACTTGTCCAATTTTGGATGTTTTTCAATTGGAGAAAGCAACTGTGATGGAGTGCAGTAGTAGTTGGCAGTGGCAGAGTCAGCAACAACACGAATGCAGAATTCCGAGGGAGTTACAGTACGGATGCAGTGTTGACAATGGCAGTGTCAACAACAATACAGATGCAATGTTTGCACAGAGTTGATGGGCAACAATGTTAGACATTAGAAACGCAGAGGGAGATGCTTCAGGGTCAGAGTAGTGTGCAACAGAGCATATTGTTAGAGCACATTCCTCGCTAAGAGGGAGTGTTGGTTTGGGGTAGCATCAAATATGCTCTGAGTCTCAAATTTTGTGGAGAGACTTAGACACATGTATTCCAGATAACCCAGAAACCGTTTGGTGAAATTCCACCCGGATTGTATTATATTAAAATAATTAATTATTTTTAAAGGGACCCTAAGTCTAAACTTAGGAAAATGAAATAATTAAAGTTTAATTCACAGAATATGGGTGTGAATGTTCTAGAAAAGGTGGATCAAGTCAAAAGTTAATGTTAGCCATCGATTAGAGATCTAATCTAGGCCGTTGAAGTTTCAACGAGAAGACTATATGAATGGCTTGAAGGGTCATTTGGAAAATACATTTGGTGGGGATCAAAGATCGATTTCTTTAGTGAGTAGTGCTCAGGAAGAAAATTCGATCGTGAGATCTTTTGCAGAGAGGGGCAGTAATTCCGGTTGGAAGGATTTCTGAGCTGGAGAGTGCATAGCAGTAGAGACAAAGAGAGCTATAGTAGCAGCATAGAGCCAATGACGTAGTGCTTACATAGTCACTGCGCAAAGGCTGAAGGGAAGTCATTTTCTTGCTGAGGAGACAATGTTGGGTCAATGCCAGATCCTGGAGAGACTTTCCAGAGGCCATAAGGCTTCAGTTTCTAGCTAGTAGAGAGACCAACGCAAAGACATAGGGCAACCATCGTTTCCAGTCATCGTTGTGATGTAGAGGCAACATAGAGCAATCCAGTTTTGGTGTTGATCAGTCTTGGGTTCCCGTGGAGGAGTGAGGTTTCTCTGACAAGATCTCTTCGGTCAGTTCCTCTGTATGATTTGACGGATGTGTCAATCATAGATTTGTACTTAGAAATATTTACTGCATAATATACAAACCCTTAGTTGCTGCATTGGTTTTCCCGCATTGGGTTTTTCCGGGGACATTGGTCCAAAAATAATTCTGTCAAATGTGTGTGTGATCTATTCTTGTTCAATTTTGTTTCTGCACTTATATTTCTTCCGCAGTTTATTTGTGTAGGTTGCATTGTGATGTATTTAATGTTTGTCGTAGTAAACTGCAAATAGTTTGTTAAGTTAAAATTAATAATTAGGTGAATATGTTCTAGTTGCGGCAATAGGATTCCAGAGGTTAACGAAATTTTCACATAAAGTATGCAAGCTTGTAAAATCCTTGTATGGCATCAAGCAAGCACTGCGAGCCTGGTACGAGAAGCTAACTGAGCATCTTCTGAAACTCAATTTTAAACATTATGATCTTCATGATGCAACTCTATTTGTCAAGAAAGTTGGAAAAACAATCGTATATCTTGTGGTGTATGTAGATGATCTTCTGATGACAGGGAATAATGAGAGCTACATTGCATCCATAAAGAATGAACTGAGGAAAGGTCTTTAAAATGACATATTTGGGCTATGTTCACTACTATCTTGGTATTGAAGCAACCCAACATCCAAACTTTATATTCCTCCCTCAGAAGAAGTACATTGGAGATCTGTTGAACATGTTTGGCATGGCTGAGAGTAATCCTTTGACTACTCCAATGGAACAGAACTTAAAGCTCACATCCACTAAATGAAATGAATTTGAGGATGCAACGAAGTATAGAAAACGCGTAGGAAGTCTCAACTACTTGATTACTACCAGACCATACATTTCATTTGCTTTTGAAATCCTCTCTAGGTTTATGCAAAAGCCTTGTGAGGGTCACTGGTCTGCTGCAAAAAGAGTTCTAAAGTACTTGAAGGGAACACGACTTTGGACTCAAGTATACGTAGGTGGTTGACTTCAACTTGATTAGATACTCTGATTCAGGTTTCGATGGAGATAAAGAAATTGAAGTATCTACTTCAGAATATGTTATGAGCCTTGGATCAGGAGCCGTCTCTTGGAGGTCACGCAAACAATAAGTTCCAACATGTTCCACAACTGCGACATAGTATGTGGCAGCAGCTGAAGCAATGAAGGAAATTGTGTGGCTTAGGAAATTTTTGGAAGATTTGCAGGAGAAACAAGTGCATTCAACTCCTCTTTTGATTGACGACACTTCTGCAATAAAGTTGGCCAAGAACACAAATTTCCATGATCGAACCAAGCACATGAATACAAAATACCATCATGATGCGACATAATGTTGAGGCCAAAACACTCCACCTACGACATTGTTCCACAAATTAGCAGATTGCAAACATCTTCACCGAAGCGCTTCGGAGGTAAAAGTTTGAAAGATTCAGAATGATGCTTGGACTCACCAACATCCCTTCAGATTAAGGGTGGGAATGTTGACACCTAATCTCATTAGGTAAATCCATGTAAATATTGTAAATAGAAAAACAAAGGGAATTGGAAGATGAAGAGACATTGGGAGATGAAACCCAATAGTCTCCCTCTCCATGTATATATCCATGTTCTATCTTAATGCAAAGTATCAATTCATTCGAAGTTACTCCTGACCTGACATCGATCAAGTTTTTCGAGAGTGTTTCAAATTTAAAAAACTCGCAATTTAATCAATAAACTCTAGATAAAATCGCAATTTGAACGAAAAAATCATGATTGAGGACCGGGCCACTTATAAGATGGGGAAAATCCTATTTTTTCACTCAGTATTGCACTCAAACCTTTTGCTATTCGAGCTTGTGGAGAGAGGAAGAGTTTGTCGCTCCCCAAGAGGAGGAGATTTACTAGTTTTGTGGCATAGGTTTGGATTTTTGTCCATTGCTTAACATGGAAGCCATCTCATTGGACCATATTGACACCACTGCTGCATGGAGGGTGGAGACTGAGAAGCCTATCATGGACTCAATCCCTAATTGATTAGAGGTGGATCCAAAGGCAGTGTAGGGGGTAGTAACTACAAGGGAGAGAGAGGAGGAGGAGGAGGTGGCTAGCATGGGAAACAACAAAGGGCAGAGGCGACCTCCTATTTTTGCTTCGAGAGGACAATATAGTCCATTTGTAGCCCTAGGGGCAGGGCCTTCTTCCTCTAGAAAAGGCAAAGCCATTACCTATTCCCGTAAAAGGGGTAGATGAACTTAGTGACTAATTAATTTATGACATGTAGATGACTCGTGATGATTGCATACATTTATTATATTTTTTGTTGATATTTTGACTCTTGAGACTGGGTTGGGACTCAAAATTCAGGATTTAATTCATTGTTGATATGTGATGTAGCACTAGACTTCTTATACATCTTATATATTAGCTTTCTTTTCATATTTATGTGGAAATGCATTTTTCTGATGTTCTGGATACTTTAGATGCTAAAAATTTAAAAGAAAATGAATATTTTTCTACTTTTTAAATTTTGTAGAGTTTTTGCTGTTTTTTTTTTCAATTTTCTCCCGACTTTAACGACTTTTTCAATTTTCGGACCCTTGCTGATTTATTCCTGAGTTCGACTTTTTCCACATTGATCATAATAATGAATGTTGTGTTGGAAAATATAGCTAGTTTCGGTATTCATAATTGTTAGTAGAATCGTGTCATTATGTATATCTTACGTAACAAGCGAAAGAAGAAAGAATAATATTATTTTCAAGCATAGGTTTCATGCTCCATTTTGAATGGTCAACTAGGTCAAGCATGCATTTCCTGCTCCTAGGGTTTTTCAAGTCAAGAAAATATTTGTCACGAGTCAAGAAAGTTATTATCATTTGTATACGACCCATTTGGGCAAGTTGTAACATGTTAAAGATATTATTTGAGTCTAGAAAGAAATTGACCTCCAAGACCAAGTCGACCCTATTAGTGACAAGTTGGCCTAAAAGAGGCCTATTTGACCACATGAGAAGCATATATATATAAATAGAGCTTCGACCTCATTAGCATACACCAATCAAAAAGTTCGATCTGCGCAAGAAGGAGAAGAAAGAAGAGTGAAGGTCAACAAGGAGAGAGAAAATCAAGGTAAGAAGAAAAAATTGATTTTTGTGCTTGGGTTCTCTCACACATATGAAGCTAGCGTTTCCGAAATTGCTATAGGAGGATGAGAATTGCAAGTCTGAAATAGAGGGTCGAGACTTTGGTTTGACTAGAAATTTTGAAGTTTGACTTTCGTTGACTTTGTTGGCTAGAACTTGTTTGAGGAAGGATTTCTTGGAGGGCTAACTTGGTGGTTAGAGGAAGTCTTGAATTTGGTCTTTGGGTCTTGGATTTCTCTTTTGATCTAATTGTATAAGAAGAGAAGAGATTCTATTTGCGTTTTCCCATTGGAGGGGTTTTGCCCTGGAGCCTATATATTGTGTCCATTTTCTTTTGTGATCTTCATGGTTCATGGTCTTGATAACTGTTTTGAAGTGAACAAAGTTCCTTCTCAAGTTAAATACACTCCAGAAGACTTGGAATATCAGAATATTCATTGAGGATACAAATATTATATTAAATAGTATGAGGAATGAATTGATTGATATGAATGTTATAAATGAGGCCTGCTTATATACCTAGGCAGGTGCCTCTTCACGAAAGGTCATGTCTCATCAGACATGGCCTTTCAACCTAATTACTAATTAACTAATTAATCATTATTTATGTTATTTTATTCATTACATTTCCTTCCTCCTCAAAAAGCTTTGTCCTCAAAGCTTGTTGATGAAAGACCTTGATTTCTTTTCCTACTACGAATGTCTTCTCGTCTCGGGGCAGTCATCCTTGTCGATACAAGTTGATATGATCCTCGAAGTGACAAACAAAATTTTCGCACTGAGTAGGGATCAGACCATCCTAAATCAATCTTTTGTGGAATCTTGCAGCGACTTGAAACTTGTGATGAATTATCACTTGAGCGGACTGTACCGACTTGAGATTTTTTCAAAACATCAGCTTGTTGATTATGTTTTGAATACATAGCTTGATCGTGTTGTCTACTCTCGTGATTTGGATGTCGATAGGGAACATTTTTGGTTTTACTTCTTTGATTTTCTTCTGGCGAGGATGTTATTGAGTTGGTTATAGAACCTTCACTTAGATTGTTCCTCGTCTGAGTTGCAAGATCTAAGTTTGTATTTTTTGCAACTTGCTTGTCTTGTTCTTGACTTGTGACATTTATTGGATCAATGTTCGTTTTTTCTTCAACTTGACCTTCTACATTTGAAGGCTTCGACGATTCCTTTTCGACAAGTTGTTGCACCTTGTTTTCTAATGGCTTCTTGTCTTTCTTCAGTTTCTTAATTTGCGTTAGTAATTTATCGTTGTGGTGCTTGAGGCGAGCAACTTCTTCATTCTTGTTAGTTGTGATTTTGACAATTTCCTTTTGCATATTTTGGATTGCCTTTTTACTTTCTTGAAGAATTACTTTTGAAATTTTTTGTATGTCTTTAGGTGTGATGGAATTTGGCTTCAAGTTAACGGCTTGTAGCGTTATTTTCTTCTTTTTGTAGGAGAATGTCAAAAATTTCTTTTTCGTATTTAGGATAGTTGAACCTAGGGTTTCCACCCATGGTGAACCCAACACAATGTCACTATCGTTAAAAAGTAAGGTTTTCACAGTGTATTGAGAGATAAAAGTATAATCCCCAATATTTAGTTGTAGAATTTTTATGTCGTATTTTTTTTGTCAAAAATGTCTAATTTTTCGATTATATTTGACTCAGGAATCACCAACTGGTTTGCAATTTTAGGGTTTATGTAATTTTTATCTTCAGTGGGCGATATAGCAATAGTGACATCTTTTCTTGCGAGAATTCCTTTAATTTTAAATAGCACTTTAGCGTCGATGGGTAGGGTTTCTAATTCTAAAAATCGTCCTGTCTTCGTTTCTATATTAGATGTCATTCTGCTTGTTGAGATAAATTTTCTTCAAATTCACTCTTTTTAACTTATAATCTTCCTGGATTATGAATTTTTAATAACTTCAAAATACCTTTTTTCTTCTACTTTTACTTTAATAGTTTTTTTGTTTTTTGTTTTATTACCCAAAGCTTCCTTTCCTCTTAAAAGTTCTTTTTTTTTCTAAAGCTTCCTTTCCCCTCTTTTTTTTTATAAACATTCAAAATTTAATATTCTTCTATAAAGCTATTTTTTTATTTAGCCTTTGAACTTATATATATATATATATATATATATATATATATATATATATATATATATATATATAATTTCTTTCTTTTCTTTAATAATATTACCTTCCTTTTAACCCTTAATTACTCTTTTGAAAAATCGTTCACTTTTAAAATTAATAAACCACTTTTAAATTTTCCTTTAACTTTTTGTTATCTCCCACTTTACTCAAAGTTAGGGTCACGACTGTTATCAATGGAAGTGGGTTTTTAATAATTTGGAATTGCTGTTATAGGAGTTATATTTGGATTAATATAGTGGGAACACTTCCACAATGGTTAACTGCCCTTTGATTGGCGTAACTTTTAGTGGAAATATTGACTGAAGTATTCAATACTTAATCTGTGTTAACCCCAAACGATCTCTATTCTTCAAAGGATGCGACCCTTTTTTTTGGCTCTACCTCCTTTGCAAGTTAATCTTTGTATTAGCTGAACCTCAAATGATATATTCTACACAACAGTTGCAGGGATATCTTCACAGCGGCTTATGGTGACAGTGGTTGTTGAACAGATGTTGTATGGAAGTTTTGCACTAGCAAAAAAAATTGTTTGGTTATGCGGCTATAGTGGTCAGATGGCGACAATAAACAAGGATGGCGACAACAACAGGGATTACGAAAACCACAAAAGACATGGCGTGCTGAGCGTATTGAGCATTAGTGAACGACAATCGGTCGCTGCAGTTGGTAGCCGTAACTTGTGGCAGCGGAATAGTGTGCTGCGGAACTACTCGAGGTTAGCGGTGGTGCTGGTAATGACGGTTGGGGAGAAAAAACGGGTTGGAGTTGTTTTTCTACGGAACTGAAGTTTGGTCGACTGTGGCGGCGGTTGTCCGAAGTTTGGCCGACTTTTGTTTTATTTGTTTTGCCTTTTGTTTTCAATTATATTTTTATATAATTTTTTATTTTATTTTTAAATTTTTTTTTTTTGTATAAACTTTATTCTTTTATATATAATATTTTTTAATATCGTGTAATAATCTGCTTTTTATACTATATTCTTTGATTCTTTGCCTTTTTATACTCTCTCTCTCTCTCTCTATATATATATATATATATATATATTTTTTTTTTTTTTCCTTCAAATTTTTAATTTTGGCCAAAGGCCTACTGGTGAAAATGGAGAAACTCCAAGATTGGTAGCGAAACGTTTCAACGGCAACGAAGTTGACGATTTTTATGGTCAAAGACCTGGATTAGAGAGCGTGGCCCTGTACAACAGTGAGCTGCCAGAGGATCGACTGCTTTGATATCAAATGAAGTGAACAAAGTTCCTTCTCAAGTTAAATACTCCAGAAGATTTGGAATATCAGAATATCCATTGAGGATACAAATATTATATTAAATAGTATGAGGAATGAATTGATTGATATGAATGTTACAAATAAGGCCTGCTTATATACCTAGGCAGGTGCCTCTTCAAGAAAGGTCATGTCTCATCAAACATGGCCTTTCAACCTAATTACTAATTAACTAATTAATCATTATTTACATTATTTTATTCATTACATGTTTGATGAAAATAATCTAACTAAGAATAATAATAAGTTAATATAAGTTCACAAGCTTTTATCAAGGATAAGAAGAATTGTTTAAATAGCTGCCCTACTTTATTCTCCAACATGTTGAAGGAGTCTTTTCACCTATGTTGTCGACCCTAGAGACAACCTTGAGTTGTGAAAGACCAGTGCCTAGGGCATCTTATATAGCAAGGAGCATATGATATAACATGGGGAGTTATCAGAGAAAGGCTCTCATGCTATCTATTGAAAACAGGAAGGTTAATTCGAATGGGACCAAAACCTTCAGAAACTTGACGCAAGGAAAGCAATACTGCAGAGGCAATGTGTGAAACTCAGATACAAATGTATCAGACAAGTCAAAGGCAGCTTACTGTAAAGAGGGCTGGGTTCTAAAATACATCACAGAGGTGAATAATCAGAAGGTGGTTACTGCGTATGAAAGATTGAGATAATACTAACTGTCATTGGGATGATATCCAAGAACAAATATCAACATGTAATGGGCTTACAAAATCGAGAATCCATTCATGACAATAGCGTTTTAAAAATAACATCCCATAGAAGCTAATATAGTAGAAGTATGGTTGAAGTGGAAAATGAAACACTATATCATGCTTGAGCCATATTTAAAGCGCTTGACAGGTTTTAGCATGAGTATCAATTAGGATAAATTCATACCAAAACCAGTGAGCCAATCGCATTCCAGAGCATGATACCAGAGAAATGGATGAAAACAAGATGAGCAATTAAACTATCACATATAGGAGAAAGTTACGAGCTGTGAAGCATAAAGGCCAGAATCCTCATTAAAGATAGAACTCCTCCTCACTGAAACCCAACGGGCTCTTCACATTCATATAAAAGTTCAACAAATTGCATACAAAATTCTCTCACCGCATATTTTTCTGAAAATCCGGAACCCTATACAATCTGTTCTTGGGGGTTCTTATAGGAGAAACGAGTAACAGGAACGGACGATGCACATTAAATTGATTCATTAAGACATCATGGAGGAGGCGTCCACGCCCATATTGCTTAATGGCACTGCATTGCTAAATTTACTTCATAGTGTGGCTGAGGGGTCTTTGTCAGGTCGATATCTGATCTCTGATGTTTCCCTGGAGTCTCCTCTGGCTGTAAAGCTCTCTGTTCTGCCTTCTGGAAATGGTGAACTGGATAGAAAGTCCACGAGCCTCCATACTCCATAACTGCTGGTTTTGACAGTCTTTAAGAAGCTTCTATCAGTGTAATTCACTGTTTTTGGGCTCAAGGAGGCATGGAGGCTTTAATGGGAAGTTGTACTGTCTGGAGAAAAATGTCCCGCAGATATTCAAACACTGATACAGCTGTTACGTGTGCTTTTTAGTCTTCTAACTGCGCTTTCTTCCTTTGATCGCGTGGTTAAGCGTTAACTATTCAATAACAAGCTTAAACCCCTTTAATCCTCTTTGCTACTGATACACTTTGCCGCTGCTGAAAGATTACCTTTGTGCATTGAATCACAGTGGCTATGACTGTGAAAGCTAAGTGAATTTGCCGCTATGTAATCCCTGCACAAATAAAATAAACCAATTATAAAAACCAGGGAAGGTGGCGGGAGATTTGCTGTGGAGGCCTGGAGAAACAGTGGCGGAACAGTGGAAAACAGTGGAAACTGTGAAAGAATGGTGGAGGAATGGTTGCAGACTGTTGGATTAGATGGAACAGTGGTGATCAACGGTAAGGATTTACCGTGTAGGAAGGTTAAATGGAGAAAAGGGGCCTTTGGATGTCGGGACCCGGCAGGCGGAGGGCGATTGACTGAGTCGTTGGATCTCGGAAGGAGATCGATGACGGAGATTTAAAGATGAACTTTTTGGAAGGTCCGATGGGAGCAGGATGGATGAAGCGCGATGCGATATGGATCGTAGATCTTATTTGAATGGATGGTCACGATCGAATCGAAATATCGCAATCGGGGGAGACAGAGGGTAACACTTTGAGGACTTTTGATTGGCGACGGTGCGATTGAGCGCCAGCCGTCAGATCCGGGTCAAGATCGACGGCGGAGACCGCGTCAGAGGATCACAGATCGGGAGGAACGGAAGGTGGCTTCATCTGAAAATTGCGATTGCGATCGGAGCGGGGAAGCGAGGGCCGTCGGATCGGAATGGGGATCAACGGTGGAGATTATCATCGGCGATTCACAAAGGGCTGTCGCAGGACGCGCGAGAGGTTTTGCGCGGGCCGTCAGATCTTAATAAGATCGACGGTGGGGATCATTCCTGAGGCTCATAGAACAATGTCATCGCATTGGAGCTTTTCTTCGCTTAACACAGGAATGCGCTTCCGTCCGTCTCGCCGATTGCGATAAGCGCCTTACGGGCTAGCGCTTGGTTTCAGTGCTGGGGTCATGTGGGGAAGTGGTTAAGGGGGCTGGCCGAAAGGGGCTAAAGCCTGATATATAAGAAATGAGTGATTTTGGCCCAATTTTAATGCTTTTTAAGGCCGGAGAGGGCATTCGGTAAGGGGAATAAAGGAATTTTAAGCCAAACAAAGGTAATTTAAAAGGCTTTAAAGGGGATTTGGGATGATTTGAAGGGTAAGTGGGGAATTTAGAAGGGGAGGAAGAATGATGAAAACAGAGGCTTAGAGGAAATGAAATAGGAGGGAAAAGGAGGCCTTTTGGGCATTCTTCTTTGCAGACAGAGAGACTTCAAAACTGGGAACAACAGTGAATGTTAACCATATGATCAACAACCTACAAGTTCAAATTCACAAGAAATTTGAAGCATGAGAGTCATTGTGATATTTCAAGAAGAAATGATAGTTTAACAATTCTGATTGTCGCTCAAAACAAGAGAAGGGAAATTAAGAGAAACTTGCGATCTATATACCCGTGCGGAATGTTTGAAGTATGACATATCAAACCTTTGTGGTTCCGTGAAAATGATCAGAAGCAAAATATTGAACCTACAAACTTTTTGAAGTCCTGGAAGATGCATTACATATGCTAATACTAAGGTGTGAATATTTTATATGAACATCAAAGCAAGAAAGAAAAGGGATCTCTGTCACTAGTATGCCTTTGAAGAAAGCACCCTTTGATGAAAGAAGTTTCCTTACAGTGAAAAAGAGGTCGATTCACTCCTCAAGTTTAGAAATCAAAGCTCTCTTGAAAAGTTCAAGTCACTTGCAGATCTAGTACTACCATATCATAGCAGACCAAGGATATAAATGATTGAAGACATATTGGATTGAAGTTTTTTAATGAACTTATTGTTGTATATATTGCTGTGAATCTTGCATCTACTACTAATTCTATGAATATTTTGGTTTTGAGATCTACGTGATACTTAACCCAGAATGATGGAATCTATTGAAATGAAGAATAGGGTCACTATCATTGATGACCAAGTTTTTTAAGGACAAAATGTTACTGCTGCCACAATATTTTTGAGAAAGCAGAGTTACTTGTTTTGGAAAGACTAAGGATAATCATTGGATTGAACATCCTTGATTGATTGATGACAATGATGGATTTCATCACATGTATAAAGAGCATATGGATTCTAGGTTTATGACATTTGGCTATGAAAATTGGAAATCTAGGGTTTAAAAACCTTAGCAAGCTAAAAGGGCTTGGATAAGAAAGCCTTAGGGTTTATGGGAAAACCCTAGAACTGATCCTAGATAATTGTTTCTGCTGAAAGAAGAAACCCTAGCTCATGCAAGGAAGGAATGACATCATATAGATGTTGAGGACGAGCTTGATAAATTTGCAAGATGGATGCAATAACGCTGAAGATCAAGAGGGAGCTGACATTTTAAGAAAGATAAGTACTTTATATATCTCTTCCTTGATTATTATTGTTTTTGTTTTACTATTAGTTAGCTTGTTGTCTTTGTTTCTTTTGTTGGATTGTAATCGTTTGTCCATGACCTCCTAGTAAGGATTGCAGGTACATAGCGAAGGCTGCCAAAGCTTTGGCAGTAGAGTGAAGTGGTGAAGAACAAAGCAAAGCTTGTGACGAGAGGACTTTCCCAGAATCAGTGATTTGTGTTGAGAGATATTGTAGTAGATGAGATTAGAGGGAGTAGGCAGATCAACTAGTTTGAAATATACCTTGATTATGTGGAAGACAAGTCAATGGTGACTTCCAAATTGATCTACAAGATCTAGCGTGCAACAAATGACAACATAGACAAGTACAAATCGAAAGTTGAGAATAGAAGGTTCTCCCAGAAAGAGGGAGAGGATCATGACAAGATGTTTGTTCTAGTTGTCAGGTACACTTCTGTTAGAACTATTATCATTGCTTTGAAAATTGCACGAGGTTGATGCAAAGATTTTTTTTCTCAATAGAGCAATTGAGGAAGAAGTGTACATAGAGATGCCTCAGAGCTTTGAGGTACATAAGAAGAAATCTCATGATTGAAGAAGGCTTTGTACAATCACAAGCAAACATGCTAGGCTTGGTATTCTTGGATTGATGGATCTCTGATGAGTCTTGGTTGATCTTGTTATTATATGATTTGTTTCTGACAGAAGCAAAAGGACTTGTATTAGAGGGAGAAACTGTGGTAGAAAGATTTGCTTCCATAACAGAGGGAGTAGTCGGGGAGCCTTATTTTAGCTTCACAGGGAGTTGACCTCTGAATTCAAAATGATGAATTGTCAGAGTAAGGGAACAACCACGATTACCACATCAAAATCAGTTTTAGAAAGAGCTCCTAGTTACGGTAACCAGAAAGTAGCCATGATGATGGAATCAGTAAAGGAAGTCAATCAATTTATGGTTGAGCGAAGGCATGTTGCTCAAGTGTTGAAGTACCAACATGGTACAGTTGGTCCTGACACAACTTGTTATGGTTTGAGATATTTCTCAAATAGTGAAGTACTACTGTAGTGATTCAAAGATTCAGATTGGGCATAAAGTGCAGAAGAAAAAAAGAGTTTATCAGGAAATTGCTTCAGTTCAGGTTACGTTATGATTTCTTGGATGAGTCGGAAGCATACATCTGTCATACTCAGTATTGTAGAGGCTAAATATATTGCAGCTTGGTTGGCAAGTTGAGAAGTAGTATGGATTTATAGGCCACTTGCAGAATTATCTTGATCAGGTGCAGGTGACGACCACGACGACAGTATCGAGACATGGTACAGAAGGAAGCAGTGTGGCTTTAGTACTATTCTACAGTGAAGCAGTTTGCTGACAAAGCCTCTATAACACGATGAGGTCTAGATTGAGCATGTCTTTCTCAATGCGAGGGAGTAATGAAATTGCAACATCAAGGACATACATTCTCCTTTTGTCAAGTATGACCATATTAAGGAGAATGGTCCGATAGAGGATCACATTCTTCCTATGTCAAGTATGTTGACTGGAATTAGGAAGAATGGTCCTAGAGGCCCAAAATCATTCAGTTGAGTGGGTGCCTTTCAACGTTAGGCTCACATTACTCTTCGGATAGGTTGAGTGAACTCCTTTAGTGTCATGGCCTAGAATGAGGCCTTTGGATTTGGGACCAGATTACTTAAATGAATTGAGTGCGTCCTAGGGTTTCACCACGAGTCAATGAGATTGACTAGGATGATGGTGGACCAGGACTAGTTAGTATACCATGGGTTAGAGGCGTCACCCAGAATCATGGTGGCTAGTTGATGCTAAAGATGTACCATGTGTCAGGGGAACCGACCAGGTTTATGGTGAGGATACACCTTAGGTCAGAGGTACTGGTCAGAATTATAGTAACTTGTTGATGCTATTGATTTACCATGTGTCAAAGTTATTTGACTAAAATTATGGTAA
This sequence comes from Pinus albicaulis, assembly GCA_034641835.2. Lineage (NCBI taxonomy): Eukaryota > Viridiplantae > Streptophyta > Pinopsida > Pinales > Pinaceae > Pinus > Pinus albicaulis. The sequence goes on along the minus strand of CM076579.1, from coordinate 277,533,739 downwards.
TTAAATGATGTTGATGATGAATTTTTATAACCTTTTCATAGAGAAATTTGTCAACATGAGAACATCTACATAGTCTTTATGAATACCTCCCTAGATAAGAGGGAGTGTTGAATTTTGTATCTATGGTCAGTCTTTATAATTAATATTTTTGGCCCTTGAATTATGTAAGACATGTTCTTCATGTCATTTTTATTTCAGCCCTTGAAATATAATTAATATAAATGTTCTTCATGTCGGCTTCAAGATTAAAAATTTGAATCTCTAAAAGTTGGATTCTTGGCTCCAAATGTCAAGTGAACCCCCCAAAAGATGAACTCAACCTCAGTGAAGAGACAAACCCATTTCGACACTTGCAATGCCTATATATAGGCCATTCGATCTCCACAACAGAGCAAGAATTTGATCCACCTCTGAGGTAGAATTCAAACCATCAGAGGCAGAGTTCAAGACGAGTTTGAGGCAGGATATAAAACGAATCTAAGATGGTAGTCGACCGAGCCTCTGAGATGGCAGCAAACTGAACCTCTGTAATGGTAGCAGCACCGAATCTCTGTGGAAGGCAGTAGGCTGAAATTCTGAGGAAGAATAGAAGGCTGAATTTCATCCTTGTATCTTAAAGTTTAGTAAATTCTTATGGAGCAGTTAGACTTGACATAAGGGCATTTTGACCAGGTTTGACCATAATGATGTTGGTCAGTTTGACCTTGTACTTGGCTAGAAAGATATAGATGTATCTCTTTTGAATTGAATAATTTCTCTAAAGAAAAGGTTGTTGGGTTGTGTCCCTCATGTGGGTTTTCCCAGGGTAAATGTTTGTGTTCTTGTTTGGCTGTCTCTTTATGATCTTGCTGGAATTTTTTTTGCTGTTGACATCCTCTATATAATTGCTTTATGATGAATATCAATGCAAGAAAAGATTAACCTAAGAGAAATCATAAGTAATTATCAGTTTAGAGGATGTTTGAAAAATCAACAAAGAGAATATTTATTTTATAGATGGGATGGAAGTGTAAGAGTATTTAATGGAAAATGTTAAGTATGGAAGGAATATGACTATGCTGCCCACCTTGATTTCCTAGTAGTACTTGGTGGTCTAGACTAATGCACACTTATCGAAAATAAATTATGTCTCCATATGGTTAGACATAGCTACAGGGTAATATTTTCCAAATCAAAAGTGATAAAGATCCTTCTAATGTTAGCATCTAAACAAAAAGTTAAATCCTTAACACCTTTTTAGGTAATGGAAGTCATACAATGGAAAACCAGACCAATTAATCATTGAAGCTGCGTGAGATATCATCTAGCACATTTGTGATCAAGAGCATGGGAACTGATATACCACTGTGTGTGAATGACTGAGGAGCACAAGAATGCAATTGATGAATGAAGAATAACATGTCCAGATAGATGAACAAAAAATATGATCAAAGCAACAACAAATCACACCCATATGAGTGTGTCTTTGAGGTAGTTGCCTGAAGGGAAACACAACCAACTCCAAATAGGGTGCCATGCCAAGACCCAACTTGCACGATTTTGATAGAAGTTCCATCTAACCAAAGGGGAAAAACTGGTTCAACATATGAGTGACTTGGACCCCTTAAAGAGGCGTGGGGATGAGATGAAATCACATAACCTAAATGGTCCTTGGATTAGCAAGAAATGTGGGGCAGACTGAAATTTTGAAATTTGGTTACCAGAGGACAGGTGGTTCCCTAAGGCTTTGATCTTTGGCCTAGAGAAAAGTGTCCAAATGTATTTCACTTTTCTTCCTAAAGTGACTTTATAAGTTATAAAGTCAAATCTAATTTAAAAGTGACTTTAAGTGATAAAGTTACTAAGTCTAATTTTAAAGTGACTTTAATAAAGTCACTGTGAAATTAGAAAGTGAAAAGTGACTTTGGAAATAAATGACTAAGAGGGTCTTTATTAAAGTGGGGTGAATTAAAAAATAGAAAGTGAGATTTAAATGCACATTTAATCTCAACCCTAGATCTAAAGCTATCTCAGCCATTGGATTTAGGGATTCCCCAAAAGTCACTTAGGGTTAGGTTAAAGGAGGAAATGAGAGAAAATATCATTCATTCTTTTATGAGTAGATTGAGAGAGGAGGAGAGAAAGCTAAAGAGAAATTTATGAGCGGAGGGAGAGCAGCAAAAGCTACACAGCAGGAGGGCACATTTCCCAAGGCAACATTTTTGTACAACATTTATTGGCATGTCTATCAAGACAGAAAATCCGCACAACAAGGTTGCACACATTTCGAGGCAATGTACAATGCAGATTTCGAGGAGCGGTTTCTAGCAGTCAAGGGCACGAATTTCGAGGCTATTTCAGGTCTTGGAAATCGAGGAGAGGCTGTTGTAAAATTTCGTACAAAATCCATACAGTCTGTACATGCAAATTTTGGCACATTTTTCGAGGCTGCAAGTACAACATTTAATGCTATAATTTTTCTGTTAAATTTCTGTTTGCTGTTGGCACGATTTTCAAGGTTGGAGGTTGACACAGAAATCGAGATTTGTGGGTTTTGTATTCGCTGTAATTTTTACTGTGTTTTACTATTCATTGTAAAAGCACATTTTGAAATAAAGAGAAGCTTTCGAACTGGTTTTCCCCAAGAGTTGTAGGGGGTTTTTCCAGGGTCATCTTGACCAAAAATCAGTGTGTCAAATTACTCTGTGTGGCTGATTTATTTTCTAAGATTTTATTTCTGCATTTTTAGCACTGTGAAATTTCTAGAATTTGTGTTTTCAGAAAATATTTATTTTTCCAGCTTGTTGAATGTATGGTTATGAGAATGGGCATTTAAATTTATGGGAGAAATAAGGAGAAACTGAAAACTGGAGTGAGTCATTAAATTTTTACATGGTATCAGAGCTAGTTTGCTGAAAAATGCAGTTTGGGACAACAAGAAGAAAAATTATAGCAAGCCGATTTAACACACATAAATCAGAACCTTCACTACACCAGTGTCATTTTCAGTTTATTAGGACAACAAGCATGTCTTTGGGCTTGAGGGTCGAGGATAGGTTGGATGGGCATAACAACTACATTGTATGGAAGGAAAGAATGCAAAGCATCTTTGAGGAGGCAGAAGTCTGGCGTATAATGGTGCAACCCAACAACGCCCTGTTAATGTGCCTGCTGACCCTGTTTAGCAGGCAGGCTTTAATAAAAAGAATAACAAGGGCAAGAGACTGATTCTGGATGGTATTAAAGACCATGTCGTTCCTCATGTGAGAGGAAAGAGATTTGCTCATGAGATGTGGACAGCCTTGACCAATCTCTACCAGAGTACCAATGAGAACAGAAAAATGGTCCTAAAGGAGAAGCTGAAGGCCATTAAGATGGCTAAGACTGATAGTGCTACTGCATATGTCACAAAGATCACTAATGTGAGAGATGTGTTGGCAGTAGTTGGAGAGGCCATTCCACCCACTGAGTTGGTGCGGATTGCAGTGAATGGCCTTCCCAGTTCATGGCTGAACTTTACTAATGGGATTTGTGCACGTGAGACCCTTCCCACTTGGGAGAGGTTTTGGGATGATTGCATACAGAATGAAATCAGAAAGAACCAGCTTGGGGCAGCCAAACCAGTTGAGCAGGATGAGGATGTAGTACTGTTAGCGGGAGTCAAGAAAGGCAAGGGAAAGAAGCAAGCTTCCACAAGTGGTGGTGGAGGCAAAGGCAAAGGTAAAGGTAAGTAGCGGAACAAGGAGAAGGACTATTCCAAGGTGAAGTGTTAGAATTGTCAGAGGATGGGACACTATGCAGTTGTGTGTCCGGAGAAGAAGAAGAAGGGGAAGAACAAAACCATGGCAACATCGACAGAGATAGAGGACTTCTCGGAGAGCTTTGACCGAGAGTTTGGGTTCATTTCTTGTGAGTCCACTAGTGCAAGATCACCTGCCACGGAGGGTGAGAGGGAGTGTGCATTTCCCTCCACTAGTGGAGCATCTTTAGGTATCTGGTATGTTGACAGTGGGGCTTCACGTCATATGACACGAGTCCGTGAGTACTTCTCAGAGCTTTCAGAGAGTGGCACTGATATAAAGGTAGTACTCGGAGACGACATCATTGTTAGAGCAGTCGGTGTGGGGACATTGACATTTGATAGGGAACCCAAACCTCCCTTGAAGGTGTTAGATGTTTTATATGTGCCAGGGATGAGGAAGAACCTTATATCCGTCTCAGCATTGGAGGACAGAGGGTATGAGGTATTGTTCAGGAGAGGACAGGTGCTTATATCCTAGGAGTGCTCCAGCTGATTCAGCTAGAGTGATTGGTGTACGCCATGCAAAGGTGTACAAGTTTGCGTTTCAGCCCCTTTTGGCATTGAGTAGTAGTACCGGCAATAGAGCTAGCAGTGCAGAGCTGTGCGAGATTTGGCACCGTAGGATGGGGCACATGTATCATGGAGCCTTGAGGATATTGCGGGAGATCACTACAAGTGTGCTAGATTTCAGTATTGATCACCTAGATACATGCAGAGGATGTGCGATGGGCAAGTTTACCAAATCCCCTTTTCCCAGCAGTGACAACAGATCGACTGGGATACTTGATTTGATTCATACCAATGTGAGCGGTCGCATGTCTCATGTTTCCTTGGGTGGATATGAGTACTATGTTTTATTCATTGATGATCACTCCAGGAACACTTGGATTTATTTCTTGAAGACCAAGAGTGAGGCCTTCAAGCGGTTTCAAGAGTTCAGAGCTCTTGTGGAGAATCAGAGAGGTCGGAAGATCAAGTCCTTGAGGTCGGACAATGGAGGGGAGTACACCCTTGGTGAGTTTGTTGATTATTGTGCAGAGGCAGTTCACAGTTCCTTACAACCCCCAGCAGAACGGGGTTGCGGAGAGGAAGAACAGATCCATTGGGGGGGCTGCCAAAGCCATGCTACATGATCAGGGGTTACCATTGTTTTTGTGGGCGGAGGCCTGCAACACTGCTGTTTATTTGCAGAACAAGAGTCTGCATCGTGCCTTGGGGCATGTGACTTCGGAGGAGGCTTTTTCTGGGAAGAAGCCTGATGTTGGTCATCTTCATATCTTTGGGTGTATTGCATACTCCTACGTACCCAAGGAGAAGAGGACCAAGCTAGAGCCCACCACAGAGAAGGGTATCTTTGTGATCTACAGTGAGACCTCGAAAGCCTTTCGGATTTAATTTCCTACATAGTGGAGAGTTGTTGTCAGGCGGGATGTGAAGTTCGAGGAGGATAGGGCTTTTAGGAGGTCACGAGAGTTAGAGTATCTGGATCAAGTAGACCCTCAGGAGCAGTTGAGTCAGGCACAAGGATCTAGTGGGCAGGGATCAGGAGGTACATCGATTACGGTGTCAGGTCCATCAGTGAGCCACAGAGTCAGAGGGGTGGTGCTTCGGGCATCATGCAGAGCAGTCCGTAGAGCAGTTCACTAGGTATTCCTCTGATGGACAGTTCACATGGTACTTCAACATCTACAGGTTCAGGTTTAGGCAGGAGGACAACAGATAAACATTTAAGAGTTCAGGCACCTGATGAGGATGAGGAGTTTCATTCTCCGGTGGGAGAAGTGTGCTCAGGGAAGAGGAAGCCCAAGTGGTTTCAAGATACCTTGAGAGAGGCCACATCTGTTGCTGGGCCAAAGAGTCCGGTTAGAGAGAGTAGACCACTTGAGAGGTTCTGTAGCTATATGGCAATGGTTGCCAACATCGTTGACTTTGAGACTTCTAGCTATGAGGAGGCAGCTAGCTAGCAGGTCTGGAGAGAGGCCATGCAGGAGGAGTATTCTTCTATCATGAAGAATGATGTTTGGGAGGTGGTGCCAAGGCCTGAGGGTAAATCAGTGGTTACTTCTAGATGGTAGCATTGAGAAATTCAAGGCAAGGTTTGTGGCTAGAGGGTTTTCACAGGTAGAGGGAATAGATTATGAGGAGACCTTCGCTCCCTTGGCTCGATATACTTCCATTCGCTCCATTATATTGATAGCAACAGAGATGGGTTGGAAGGTCCACCAGATGGATGTGAAGACCGCATTTCGCAATGGCTTCATACAGGAGGAGGTGTACATTGAGCAACCATAGGGCTTTGAGGCGCATGGGAAGGAGTCCCATGTATGCAGGCTGAAGAAAGGCACTTTATGGCCTGAAGCAAGCTCCTAGAGCTTGGTACTCCAGGATTGATACATACTTGCAGGAGATGGGTTTCACAAAGAGTGATGCAGATCCAAACCTATACTTTATTGTAATAGGTGAGGATCCTCTCATTCTGGTGCTGTATGTGGATGACTTGGTCATTACGGGTGTAGAGAGACTCATAGAGAGCTGCAAGAGAGATCTTGCGTCAGAGTTCGAGATGAAGGACATTGGCTTGATGCATTACTTTTTGTGTTTGAAGGTGTGGCAGGGGGAGGGGCATTTCTTCCTGGGACAGAGGAAGTATATTGTGGACATCCTTCGCAGATTCCACATGGAGGATTGTAGACCCATGTCGGCACTTATGATCACCAACTGGAAGAAGCTTCACACTTCAGATTCTGAGTTGGTGGATCCGATGTTGTATAGACAGCTGATTGGTTCCTTGATGTATTTGGTCAACACTAGACCATATATATGTTTTGCAGTCAACACGATGAGCCAGTTCATGTGTGAGCCCAGGAGGGTGCACTTGGTTGCTGCAAAACACATTTTGCGGTACTTGCAGGGGATAGTGGAGTATGGTCTAGATTATAGGTAGGGGGATGGAGTGAGATTGGTAGGATACACTGATTCTGATTGGGCAGGTTATGCTTCTCATAGGAAGAGCACTTTAGGGTGCTGTTTTGGGTTGGGTTCGGCAGTGGTGTCATGGTTTAGCCGAAAGGAGCGGTCAGTAGCATTGAGTTTAGCAGAAGCAGAGTACATGGCAACCAACCTAGCTAGTTGTGAGGCCATATGGCTTCGCAAGATGTTGTTTGGCTTATTTGGTCAGCCGTTAAGACCTTCGGTGATTTACTGTGATAATCAGAGTTGTATTAAACTCACGGAGAATCCAGTATTTCATGATAGGTCAAAGCATATCGGCATTAGATATCATTTCATCAGAGACTATGTTCAGAAGGGACCTGTGAAACTTGAGTATATTCCCACAGATGAGTAGGTAGCAGATATATTTACCAAAGCTTTAGCACGGGGCAAGCATGTCTACTTCAGAGACAAGATGGGTGTGTTGAGGAACACCTTCCTCGGTAAGAGGGAGTGTTGAAATTTAGTTACCAGGGGACAGGTGGTTCCCTAAGGCTTTGATCTTTGGCCTAGGGAACAGTGTCCAAATGTATTTCACTTTTTCTCCTAAAGTGACTTTATAAGTTATAAAGTCAGATCTAATTTAAAAGTGACTTTAAGTGATAACGTTACTAAGTCTAATTTTAAAGTGACTTTACTAAAGTCAATGTGAAATTAGAAGGTGAAAAGTGACTTTGGAAATAAATGACTAAGAGGGTCTTTATTAAAGTGGGGTGAATTAAAAAATAGAAAGTGAGGTTTAAATGCACATTTAATCTCAACCTTAGATTTAAAGCTATCTCAGCCATTGGATTTAGGGATTCCCCAAAAGTCACTTAGGGTTAGGTTAAAGGAGGAAAGGGAGAGAAAAGATCATTCATTCTTTCATGAGCAGATTGAGAGAGGAGGAGAGAAAGCTAAAGAGAAATTTCTGAGTGGAGGGAGAGCAGCAAAAGCTACACAGCAAATCCGTACAATAGGAGGGCACATTTCCCAAGGCAACATTTTTGTACAATAGCATTTATTGGCATGTTTATTAAGACAAAAACTCTGTACAACAAGGTTGCATGCATTTCGAGGCAAGGTACAGTGCAGATTTCTAGGAGCAGTTTCCAGCAGTCAAGGGCACGAATTTCGAGGCTGTTTTAAGGCTTGGAAATCGAGAGAGGCTGCTTTAAAATTCTGTACAGAATCCGTACATTTTGTACATGCAGATTTTGGCACATTTTTTGAGGCTGCAAGTACAACATTTAATGCTGTAATTTTTCTATTAAATTTCTGTTCGCTGTTGGCACGATTTTCAAGGTTGGAGGTTGACACAGAAATTGAGATAAGTGGGTTTGTATTTGCTGTAATCTTTACTGTGTTTTATTGTTCACAGTAAAAGCACATTCAGAAATAAAGAGAAGCTTTCGAATTGGTTTTCCCCAGGAGTTGTAGGGAGTTTTACCAGGGTCATCTTGATAAAAAATCATCGTGTCAAATTACTGTGTGTGGCTGATTTATTTTTTGAGTTTTTATTTCTGCATTTTCAGCACTGTAAAATTTCCAGAATTTGTGTTTTCAGAAAATATTTATTTTTCCAGTTTGTTGAATGTATGGTTATGGGAATGGGCATTTAACTTTATGGGAGAAATAAGGAGAAACTGAAAACCAGAGTGGGTCATTAAATTTCTACACAGAACCAGTGACAAGAGGATCTGCCATGGGGTAGAATAATTTAGGGATTGAACAATCTATTTCAGTCAAATTGTGACCTTAAGTTGAAAAATCAATAAGATCAAAACCAACTTCCTCCTTTGACCATAGGCAAACATCTCTTAACATTGCACTTGTACTAGAGAAAAGACTTGGGGATTTTCTGTAGCCTTTGTACTATGCGCTGTTTGGGAGCTAGTGAGAGACATAATAGACGTGGGAGGCTTGAAGAATGCATGGAAACACGGTAAGCTTCCTTGCCAAGGGGAGATCCATATATTGACAAATTAGAATCTTGGACTAAAGCCATTTTCAACACGAATTATATAGATAAAAAATTGAAAGACTGGTACCAAATGAAATCCTAGATAAGGGACAATCACCCTTGTCTTAACCTTTTGCAGTATTTGACTTTTGTGCTATGCAAATTGTTCATTATCCATAGAGTTTGTATATTCAAATTGTTTGCTATTTATATTTGGGACCTGTTATGCTTATATACTAATTGAAGTTTTTATCTCTTGTGATGTATTATGTTGTGTTGATTTATTATCATTTGTGTTTATATCTAATTCATTGTCTAAATGTCATGGAATTGAGAATACCTAAAATTATCAATATATCATGATCTTTTTTGAATGCGAAGTTATTTCCCAAGTTCTGTTGAACCTTTGAAAGGTTATCCATTTTTGTTTTTCAGTGTGCAACTTTGATCTTTCATATTTTGAAACCATTTTCAATATTCTATGGTACAAGTACAAAATGAATGAAAACTAATGCTTTATGTTGAAGTTTAGCTAACACTCCGTTTTTTGTTTGTGTCTTGCTTTGAGGATTTTGTCATATAACTTTCATAGGGCAACTATTGGCAAAAGCTATCAATTGCACTACTGAAAGTTTCTTTGTTACAGTGTTTCTTATGAAAGATGCTGAAATTTATCGACTATTCCATTGGTTTTGAAATTTACATCTTTTACACAATTTATATTAGGTTGCTTGATATTAATGAACTCGTGTATATTTAAATGTAAAATATGATATCAACGAGTTTATTTATTGCTTATGGGCCTAAATGTTTGTCTCAATCAATGACATTCTTTGTTCTTTTTATGCACAGGAATTGGGAGTCAATGCTATTGAGCTTATGCCTTGTCAGGAGTTCAATGAATTGGAATATTACTCATATAATCCTGTTATGGGTGATTACAAGTATGTTCTCAAAAGTACATTGTTGAGTATTCTTTGTACTGTAGAACTTTTTTGATGACAAAGTAATTGCCACAATAGTTATTGTTTTTGCAAATTAGTTTAATGAATTGGAATACTACTCATATGATAATGTTATGGGTGATTACAAGTATGTTCTCAAAGGTACAGAGTTCAGTATTCTTTGTATTGTAGAACTTTTTTGATGACAGAGTAATTGTGACAATAGTTGTTGTTTTTGCAAATTATTATGGATTTTTGAAATTGCAATTATTTAACTCATTTCAAGCTTGAGTATTCCTTGTATTTTAGAACTTTTTTGATGATAAAGTAATTGTCACAATAGTTATTGTTTTTGCAAATTATTATGGATTTTTGAGATTGCAATTGTTTAACTCATTTCAAGCTTCGGATGGAGCTTCTTTTCCTTTTAATGCCATGTTCATTTTTTATTTTATTCTTCCATATCATATCTTTCATTATGCATGTTTGGGTTGGAAAAGTTATATTTAATAAAGGCAATAATGTGACTAATAGTTTTAGGTAAAAAATGTGGTACTTTAGATAATCTCTGTTTCTTGGATTGCTAGTTTAGAGTGGCAGAAGAATAGAATATCTGAAGCACAATGTGTATACAATTTGGCAACATCCATAGTAACTCAAATACACAACAGGAATACACTGAAACAACATGGAATTCTTTTATAGAGGCATTAACAGCTTCAGATTTTTACAATACTACCATTTCATGACATAGAGTATGGGCATTGTGCATTAATAGCTACTACATATTTTGACATAACTACCATTTCATGTCATTGAGTATGGTCATTGTTATTTGTTACCACTCTTTCAACAGGAGTATCCCAAATTTTTTGAGAAAGGATCACGCCACTTGTAAGCCCAAATGTGTGCAATCTATGGCCCTATAGGCTGTAAAAATTCTACTGCAGTGAAGTGGTAATTATTCTCATATATTTTAACAAATATTTGTCCCAACAAATTAATTTACTAAAAAATACTAATTAAAAACACTACTGCAATATTCACCAATTAATAAAGCACAGGAACTAAGAAAACACATACATAAAAATAAAAACCAAGATTTTGGGACAAATTGTCCTTGGAAAAACCCCAATGTGGGGAAAACCAATTCTGAAGATGAGGGTTTTATTATTCTTCAGAAAACCTGTAATTGAAAAATACATAAAGTGCTTGCCGTAGAATGGCAAAGCTCCGAAAAATATTTTTCTTCACTTCTACTGACCAAATCGAGCCTTTGCAAATAAACTTGGCCTCCAACCGACAATACCCTCATTATTCTTCAGAAAATCTGTAATTGAAAAATACATAAAGTGCTTGCCGTAGAATGGCAAAGCTCCGAAAAATATTTTTCTTCACTTCTACTGACCAAATCGAGCCTTTGCAAATAAACTTGGCCTCCAACTGACAATTCACACTTCCTTCCTGAATTTGCACTAGCCAACTAGAAATGCATACCGTCTTTTCCCACAATTCGCACTGCCTCCAGAAAACTGATCTCGCAAGTTATTCTGCCCCCAGTTACTTGCACATGCCACTTGCACTCCCTGTAGCAATTCGCTTCGGCAACTGGCAACACGAATTTGTCCTCCAACAACTCGCACTGGTAAATTTGTCCTCCCTCTACAAAGATAATTCAGCCTTCTATCTCTCAGAACTAGAAATCACTATGAAGAAATCTCTTTGACAAATCTCCTCAGTGATTGCTGAAAGCCATGCTGTGTCAAACCCCACGCTTTCATTGTGCTTGTGCTCATTCGCTACGATATCTAGGATGCCCATTGACTTCCTTTTATAATCTTTCATTGAAAAATCACCAGCCAAGTTCTAATCCCAATCGATGGCTAAGATCATCTTGACTCCATCAAGTCACTAGAGAGAAATTGACTTGTCTGAATTAATACTGATTTTTTTTCTTAAGTTAGACTTAGGAAAATAACAAAAAACTGGTTAATAATCTAATTAAGACATTTTTCGTTAGAAAAATCTATTGGGCTTGGAGACAATTAATCCTCTTGTGCTCTTAGTCTCATTTACACCTCCTGAGACTAGAACACCTGTCCGAGCTACAAAAACTAATATAGGTCATGTGGAATGAAGTGTAAAAGTGTATCCTAGTTTTCCCTCGGTGGGTGATCCTCACAAGTCTTCTTAGGTTTATCTTCATGTTGCTTGGGTTTTTGGCTTTGCTAACTGCCCCCTTGATCCGAAATTCGATAGGAATGCAACATAATACAAATATAACCATAAATACAAAGATGCAACAAAAATAACACTTCATTGCATTAATATCAAAGAACTGAAATATGCTTATAGATAGAATGGAAATAAACTAGCTTGGGCGATGGTAGCGTATCTCTGTGAAGAGATGTGGCGGCTACACGACTGTGAACTGTGTTACAATGATGCTCACACGTTGATTTATTGTTGAGAAACAATGGAAAACCCTAAACATCCAAAAACCTAACCCTAGGAGGTGAAGCGCCAAAACTATGGGCCTCATTTGGGTAAATTGGTACATCAACTTCTCTGGGTCGTAACTTTGGCATACGATCTTCGTATGACGCATACAATACCTTGTTAGAAATATCTATCCGAGGACTACAACTTTCGAGTGGCAAATATCTGTTGAAGATTCATGTTTGCCTTGATTTTCCCAAAAAAGTCATTTAGGGCTTCAAAATGTCTCCGAAAGTTCATGACCCAAAAAACTACAAAAAATAGTAAATTGTGCTACAATTAAGGGAATTGAAAAACTGAAAGAAACAATGGTGGGTTCCAAGTGGAATAGGCGGGTGGCCACCAATATCCACCTAAATTAGTCCTCCCCCCTTAGGAAGCAATGGTCCCCATTGCGTTGAGTTGCCTCCATGACTTGGGGAAACTTCCGCTGAACTTGGTCCTTGGTGAGTCACTTGCCTTGGTGTAGGAGTTGGCCAACGTTGACAACCCGATACGATTGGATCTTCTGCTGGCGAGTATTCTTGATCTGCGTGTCCATGATTCGATTAGTGTTGTCTTGTTCCATGCAGTCTGGGTTTAACTCCGTTGGTGTGAGTTGTTCTACAATGTCGGATGTGTCTAGTAATGGTGGAAAGTATGGCTGAAGGCGGTCCACATTCAACATTAGGTGTAGGCCAAGGAATGGTGGAATGCTGAGCTCGCAAGCATTGTACCCTACAACCTTGGTGATGGTGTATGGCCCATATCGTAGTGGCCAAAGCTTACAGTGGGGCCTAGCGAGGTGCTCCTTCTACAAATGTAGCCAAACTTTGTCGCCCGCCTGGAACTTATGTGGCACCCGATGTTGATCATGTCACTTCTTGTACTTAACATTGGCTTTGTCCAATATGTCATGGACCTGCTGGTGGATGTGTTGGATTTGCTCAATGAAGCTGTTAGTCCTATCAGTTTCAGACTAGACATGGGCTGCAAATGGTATGGCCACATCGATGGGACATAGTGGGTGGAATCCCAACCCCACCTGAAAGGGGTTGTAGCCAGTTGAGTTATGGAGAGCTCTGTTGTAGCTATGCTAGACATAGGGGAGGCTTTTGACCCATGTGCGAGGATGCTTCGAGTTGTACATGTGCAAAATGTGTACGATCATCTTGTTGATGATCTCTGTTTGGCCATCAGTTTGGGGGTGGAAAGCCGCAGACTTAGTGAACTTGGTATCCAGGATCGTCCAGAGACTTGACTAAAATGTACTTAGGAACTTGTTGTCTCGATCTGAGATAATGGACGGTGGGATCTCAAAGTGTACCCACACTCGTTTAAAGAAGAGCTTAGCAGTGACTTCTGATACTCTTCTTGCAGGCCAGCAAAATGACCATCTTAGAGAATCTGTCGACGACTACAAAAACGCAGTCATTTCCATGCTTAGTCGAAGGGAGGCTTGACTTGTAATCCAGGGAGATGGATTCCCAAGGTTGACTAGGAGTAGGCAGAGGAGTAATAGGCCTTGCTTCTTGATGGTCAGTGTGGCAATGGCGCAAGCAGTGCAGGATTCGATGTACATTCCAACATCCTGTCGAAGGTTCGGCCAATAAAAGTACTTTTATAGGACTGCTACATTTTCTCTACTTTGAAGTGTCCAGCGACCTGACTGTAGTGCGCCTCCCAAATCATCTTGTAATGCTCGCTTGAAGGAACACAGAGGTGTCCTAGGTGAGATAATAGTGTATCCTGGAGGTGAAAATTTGGAACTTGCTTGCCTTCCAGGAGTGTCTGGTATGTGTTGTCTAATTCCGGATCACTCTTGTACGGATGCGATCAATCTGAAGTCTTGTGCCCACAAGAGTCAAGCACAGTGGTCGGTGCCATGACCGGTGGTCAGCTGATGCAGTCTGCAACATTATTGGAGCTGCCCTTCTTGTACTTAATGTTCAAGTGGAATTGTTGCAGGTATGTGGAGCATTTCTCATGATGATCGTTTTGCAACTTCCCTTGTGTCTGTATGAATTGCAGGGGTCAGTGGTCAGTGTGGATGACCGTTTCTTTCCCTAGAATGTAATGCTTCCATTGTCCGTAGCCCTGCAATGGAATGCATCTCTTTGTCATAGGTGGGATACTTTCAGACTGCGTTTGAAAGTGTCTCATTGTGATATGCCACTGGATGCCCCTGTTGAGTAAGAACTGCACCAATAGCATAGAAGCAAGCATCTGTCTGAATCTCAAATGGTTGTTGCAGGTCTGGTAATGTGAGCACTGGTGCAGAGCAGAGGCGATGCTTCAACTCGGAAAATGCCTTTTGTTGGGATTCAGAGCAAAAGAATTTTGCTTTTGCTCTGCCCTTGGTGACTTGACTCAAAGGCCAAGTGATATGAGAGAACCCCAACATGAACATGCTGTAGAAATTGGCAAGACCCAAAAACTTGCGGAGCTCTGTTAGTGGTTGGGGTTGGTCAATCCCGAATGACTTGTATCTTGGCTGGGTCCACATGCACACCCTGCTCATCAAGGATGTACCCTAGATATTGAAATTGGCACACAACTTGTGTTGTCGCAGAGTTTGGAGGACTTGTTGAATATGGCAGAGGTGCTCTTCCCAACTTCGATTGAAGATCAGAATGTCATCCAAATACACCACCATGAATGAGTTGGTGAAGGGTCACAAGATGTATTCCATCGACCTCATGAAAGTTGCAGGGGCATTCGTCAACCTGAAAGGCATGACCAACCATTCGAAAAGGCCCTCCTTGGATTTGAAGGTAGTCTTCCACACATCAGAGGGTTTGATTGGTACCTGGTGATAGCCGGACTTCAAGTCAATCTTGCTGAAATATTTGGCCCCCTTGAGTTGGTCCAAAAGGTCATTAATCCCTGGGATTGATCATTGGATACTTATTCCTGACAGTGATCTTGTTTAGCGCCCGATAGTCAATATAGAGTCTCCAGGTCCCGTCCTTCTTCTGTACCGACACGATCAAGTTCCCATAGGGTGATGAACTTGGCGTAATGTGCCCTTTCTGCAAAAACTCCTAAATCTTGTTAGAAAATTATATATATTACAGAGCAATGGAACACATTAAAATATGCAGAAATACAAACACAAAAAATTGTCTTCATGGGGTATACATCTGACTGAAACAAAGACCTATAAATTAGGATGATAATCAGGCTCCACACCCATCAAATCTGCCTCTTGATTTCATCATTCTCCAGTACAGAGCGTTGATAGATCGGTCCATTGGGCAGTAACGCACCTAGTGTCAGATCAATGGGGTGCTTGACCTGACAGTGTAGAGGTACCCTTGTGGGTGAGGTGAAGATGTCCCTGTACTCCTCCACGACCTTGTCCGTCTGCTGCTAAAACTATGGGCCCCGTTTGGGTAAATTGGTACCACTTCTAATATTACCATATCTCATATGCTTACCCCCTAAGTATTGGCTAGTATCACTTGAGTAAGCTTGCCCTCCCTTCCTTCCTCCATATTTTTGTACAAATCCAATCCTACCTCATCGTACTCATTGATCCCATTCTATATCTTTCGGGTCCTGCCAGCCGATACAACATCTCCGTCTTTACCATCAACTTCCCGGGGTTGTAACTTTGGCATACGATCTCTGTTTGACGCGCACAATACCTCGTTAGAAAGATCTATCCGAGGACTACAACTTTCGAGAGGAAAACATCAGTCAAAGACTCATGTTTGCCCCAGTTTTCCCATACAACGTTGTTTAGGGCCTCAAAACGGCTCTGGAAGTTTAGGACCCGAAAAACTACCAAATATAGTAAACTATGCTACAATTAAGCAAACTAAAAAACTGAAAGAAACAATGGTGGGGGTCCAAGTGGAATAGGCAGGTGGCCACCAATATCCACCTGGATCGCCCCGACTGGTGGTAATTGATGAAACTATAACTAGGTTCGATCTTCCTAATTATCACTATACTTGTATCAATATATGTTTCATGTAAAAAGTAAAAATAATAAAGATAAATTTTATTATTATTTTCTAATCAAAGCATGTTCCTCATGCTTCTAGGGTTTATTGAGTCAAAAAGAAAAATTTTCATGTGTTAAAGTCCCATTTGGACTTTTTAAAAGAAAAAATTATTTTGAGTAAAAAAGAGTAATTTTGTCACCACAAGACCAAGTCGTCCCTACATAGACAAGTCGATCTAAAAGAGGCACCTATTCGACCTCCTGAGTAGCTATAAATAGAAGAGACCTCAACCTCATTTGATTATCTCACTCACTTATCACTCACTCATCGATTTTTGTGGAAGAAAGAAGAATGATACCGAAGGGCAAGGAGAGAGAAGAATAAAAGGAGAAAAGAAAAAATGAACTTTTGGTTGTTTTTGTTCACACTTGCGAAAGTGCTAGGAAAAATTTGCGAAGTTGCGAGTCCAAAATTTTGTGCTTGATCAAATTTGACAAGGTTTGACCAACTTTGACTTTTGTTGACATTGATTTGGTTGGAGATTTGAAGGAGGGCTAACTTGGTTCGTTGTGGAGGTCTTGGGTCTTGGATATCTCACTTTGATCCGATTCTATAAGAAGAGAAATTGTCTGGGTTTTCCCCCTTGTGGGGTTTTGCCCTAGCTTTGAGCCAACATACATCCACATACATTCACAAGTAATTATCAAGAAAGAGGAATCAACCCTAATCTACAAGCATATTGATTTCTCAACATGGTATCAAAGCTAAGGTGAAGGAAGGACAACTTGAGGACCACTTTTTGTTGGCATTCTTGTTTGAAGACATTCTTGAAGGAGCTATCTTCTATCTCCCTCTCCAATGGCAAGATACATGAAGGAAGGTCTCCAAACTATCAAAAGAAGTCATGGACGAAAGTTTTTATTCTTCTTTTACAAGTTCATTTGAAGATGATAATATATGGGGAATTGACAGTGGAGCTTTGAGGCACATGATAGGGGAAGATGGTCAACTCAAAACTCTATCAAAAGGAAACAATTCTCACTCAATGGAAATTGGAGACAAGAATATCTATTCGGCCAAAAGGGTTTGGATCTACTACCTTCGAGCCATAATCCGGTGGAAATATACATGCAATACTTCAATAATCCCAGTGCTTTCGTGAATTCACATTAAATTAGGGCACATACAAGATCATGACATGATATTCCATGCATTAGACATATAGCAATGTCAAAATCTAACATCAAATGGCACTTACAAGATAATGAGAAGATATCCATCCACCAACTTTGCAAATAAAACCTCCAAGAGAAGATAGCGAAAATTCCACACATCAAAATGCATAAAAAAATCCAATTTCATTGATCATTTGCAGGTCCAAATTGTTTTTCAAGAGAGATCCCAATCCAAATGATGATGATCAAATACAAATGAGGCTTCTATAATTTATATGAGCCTCTCACAAGTCCGAATTGGTCTAATTAGCCTAATTAAGCCCCTAATAATATTTTAATGTGCAAATAACAACCCTTTTGGTGACAAGCCCACCAAATAGCTCAAATGTGTAAAATAAGCCTTCCTAATGAGGTTGAAATGATAAAATAATGGTGCAAAAGGGTCGTTGGAAGGCCAAGGTGAGTCCTCAATGTGCCATCATGAAGAAGAGGGATCCAAAAATGATGATCAAGGGGGTGGCCCCTTGATTTCTAAGAAAAACATCCTGTGGTGCTCTGAAGTGACTATGGGGTACAATCAATGGTCTCATGGGTCTCCAGTGACTCAATAACAAGTTGATGCTCCATAAGTAAGGGCTAGAAGATGAATGCCCTCCTGTGTCTCTTCTGATGAGACAAAACCCCTTCTGGGCCTTAGATCAGCTGTGAACTGTTGTGTGCAAGGGTGTGGCCAGTTGGGCAACATGATCCAAGTACATCACCGTCTCTGTATGGATGGGGCACGAACAAGCAATATGTAGTGCTGAAGAAGCCCATGGTATGGAAATCAATGCTTTGTTGTGATGGAGGCCCATGGATCTGAACGCTCACCCTACAAGTGTTATTATGACCCTCTGGAGGGTTTGGATCTCGTATAGGGAGGCCAAGTCAGAAATGGAGACCCACTTGCAATTCTATGTAAGATCAATGCGTCTCCTCACCTTCCAGTACAACCAATCATTAGTACAATTGACTAAATAAGCTTGCTAATCAGGGGCAAAAGTGTACACTTCATAGTGGCATGCCCTTCCAAATGGGCTTTAGAAAGTGCAGGTGTTACCTTGCTCGACAAGAGAGGTTAATCCCTGGTGGGCGATGAACTGCCCCACCTTAAGGGGGGCGGTAATCACTGCTACACCACACACATCATGTTCTCGTCCCCTGGAGCCTCGGGTAGTAAAATAAAAGAAAAATCAATAAAAGGCAGAAGGAAAATGAAGAAGGATGGAAAAACAAAGGTTGGGGTAACTCATGTACCACAATTTCTCCCTCCTACATTCATATACCCAAATATGTGGATATCCCTCATCATTACCACCCTTGAGCCCATGTCATTTGGTCTTGAGACCCCTGTGTCCTAATCCACCTCATCATTATTCACATGGCACCTACCAATTGAAGGATGTACCTTGGACATGTCATTCCCTTTATGAGCTAGGAACACCTAATAGGGTGGTTTATTAAGTATTACTACCAAGGAAGGTAACACCATTACATGCTCCAAGCCCCAAATCTAGAAGGGAAACCCAATATGAAGTGTCCATTTCTGCCCTTGATTAAAGCTTATTTACTCAATCGCACTAATGATTATTGTATCTAAAGGTGAGGAGACACATTGGATTTTATACATGATTAGCAAGTTGTTTCACTTTGGGCTTGGCCTCCCTAAATGGGATCCAAGCCCATCAGAGGATCATATTGAGACTTGTAGGGTAAGCGTTGAGAGCCATGGGTTTCCATCATGTGGCAGAGCATTATCTCATGCCATGGACAACCTTAACACCTACAACAACTTGTGCATTGCCCACATTATATGAAAGATGATGCACTTGGACCAGCAGTACCCCCAGTGACAACTGATCTGAGGTGAAAATGAGGTTTGTCTCATCATTGAGACATGGGAGGGAAAGCACCATATTTCGTGGCCTCATTTGGAGCAATCTGCAAGCTTATTTTTCGTCAGGAGACCCATGAGACCATTCCTTGTGCCCCAAAGCCACTTTAGACATCACATGATGTTGTAATTAGAGATCAAGGGACCACCCCCTTTGACCATCATTCATGGAGCCATCTTCTTCATCATGGCACTTGAGGACTCGATTAGGCCTTCCAACGACCCTCCTACACCATTGCTACATCATTTCAACCTCATTTTGGATGGATTTTCTTACACTTTATGACTATTTGGTGGCATGTTATCAAAGTTATTGCTATTTTGCACATTAAAGTGAATTTAGGGGCATCTTAGGCTAACTCAAATTCTTAGAGGCTCATATAAATAAAGTGAGACCTCATTTGTATCAAACATCATCATAGCTTTGTGGATCTCTCCCTTGAGAATTTTGCACTTTTTCCTTGGAATGTGTTGGAGCTATTTGTAGGAATTTATAGGGTAAGTTCCTTAGATCAAACACCAAAGGTCATTGCTTACAAACAGATCACAAATCAGTACACCAATATATCACGTGGTTAAAACCCTCAAAGAGGGAAACAGTCCACAGCCTGAGCCAACGCGGCCACTTCAGGCAATTTATTGATATAAAAAGAAAAGTTACATATGTTTCTCTCATAAACGGTTACCGAACAAATGACCCTCCATGCACTTTAAATAGAGATCATGGACCAATTGGGTGTTAAGCCACAGATCAAGTGTTGTTATTACCGAGGAGAGAGTGAACCGTCGGATCGCTACAAATCGTGACCGTTGGATTATAAGTTAGAAATGGACATAGTAAAGAAACACACTTTACCTAACTCTACACTAGACCAAGTTATACTTAACTATTTCCTATGTGTCAGAATATCCTAACATCCCCCCTTATGAACAACTTGGGATAGGATTGAAGGATTTACAAAGGTGACATAAAAGAAGCCTATTTCCTATGTGTCGAAATATCCTAACATCCCCTCTTAAGGACAACTTGGGATAGGATTGAAGGATTTACAAAGGTGACACAATAGGAGAAGGGAGGAGGCATTAGAGCCTATCTCCCCTTAATGATAACTTTCTTGAACTCCAAGCATGGATCGAAGTTTGGTAAACTTCACTTTTGTGAGAGCCTTTATAAAGATATCGGCTACTTGATCATTGGTTGGACAATACTACACTTCTAGAACATGATCATGAATGGGCTTTCTGATGAAGTGTACGTGGAGCTGAATGTGTTTCATACGTTGATGCTGAACTAGATCTTTACATATCTAAATGGCACTCTGATTATCACACCAAAGTGTAGTTGGATGTTGCTGATGAAGACCAAATTCAGATATGATCTGACGAAGCCACATGGCTTCCTTGCTGGCTTCAACTGCACCACGATACTCTGCTTTTGCTGAAGAAAGAGAGATGACACTTTGTTTTTTACAAGACCATGTAATAGGTCCTGAACCAAGAGTGAATACATATCCTGCAGTAGACTTTTGATCATTAGGGTCAACAGCCCAATCTGAATTAGTGAAACCAATCAACAATGGAGAGGCTTCTGTACTGTAATGAATCCCGAATTGAACTGTACCTCGAATATATCGAAGTATTCTTTTAGCTGCTTTCTAGTGACTTTCATGAGGTTGGTGCATAAACAGAGCAACAAGACCAACGACAAAGGAAAGCAGATCACAGGTTGATATAAGAAAGCTTACAACAAAATTGACTATGAGGCACTAACTGTGTAGACAGTGGACTTCAAAGCTTGACTCGCATCAAATAAATTTAGGGGGCCGGGCTACAATCTTCCATGAAAAGGAAGATCACAGTATACTTGGACCAGAAAGGGTAAATTCTTTCTTTGGATTGCAAAGACTTGAAGACCAAGGAAATAATGCAAGTGTCCTGAGTCCTATTATTTCAAAACTTCTGAGGTTAGACTGTAAGGGTTTATATGGTTGGGATCACTACCAAAGAAGGATAAGATCATCAACATAAAGTTGTCAAGATGCAGAAGGTATACCCAACTTTCTTGGTGTGTATTTCAGCAGCTGGTCGAATGACACCTAGAAAAGTTTTCATTATCTAATAGAAATCTATCCATTTTGGCATACTGTTTGAGTGAGCTGTTTTACAGACCCACATAGTTGAGGACTTCCTCTAAGCATAACAAACAAGGCTAGAGTCGTTTTGGATAAAGCCAGGAGGTTGTTCCATGTAGATTTCTTCATGCAAATTTCCATGTAAGAAGGCAGATTTAACATCCATCTGATGGGCTTCCCATTTAAAGGAGGCAACAAGGGAAAGAATAAGGCGAATAGTATTCATTTTGGCAACAGGGGAGAAGGTTTCAGTATGGTCAATGCCTTCAACTTGTGAAAATCCTTTAGCAACAAGACGAGCTTTATGCCTATCCACTTGTCCATTGGGGCCAAACTTTGTTTTTTAAACCCATCTGCATCTGACAAGTTTTTTTCCTTTTGGAAGAGGAACAATATTCCAAGTATTGTTTGCCAATAAGGAACGATATTCTTCATTCATAGGTTCATCCCAATCTAGATGACCGGAAGCTTCTTCAAAGGTGTCGGGATCAGGATTTTCTGGAACTTGAGCCAATAAGGAAGAGGCTCTTTCGAACTGAGAACATGTACGTCGTCGATCTACAGGGTCACCTGTTAGAGAACCTGCTGCATCTTGAGTAGAGCGGACCCATCTTGGAAGATGTGGAGCTGAATGAATATCTTCAAGAGGTGGAGGAGGATTGTCATCCTCGCTGTCATCATCTGAACTAGATGGAATGTTATAAAAAATAGAAGAGAGAGAGAGACGTGGCACATATGCCAAATCAGGGTCGCAGGCCAAAGGTGGCACACCTCTCGAGCTAGGCTCGTAGGCCGATATATTTTCATCAAATTTTACATCTCTTCTAAGGATTATATTTTTGGATTTTGGTTGAAGAAGTCTATTTTCTTTACATAGAGTTTGAAGAGAGCGATAGTTTAAGTGACCAAATCATGCATGCCAAAGTTTACTCACTTCATCATTACGAGCAACAAAAACAGAGGGAAGACATGATGACCCAAAGTTGTCAAACTTATACAAACTTGTGGAATCATCAACAATGCCAGTAGCTAAAATATGTCTAGGATCTTTGAGGTCCTTGATTACAACATCATGAGGTGAGAATTCAACTATTTTCCCTTAACTTGAATGAGTTATTTGATAAACAGATAGAAGGTTGCATGACAAGGTAGGAACACATAGTACATCATTAAACTGACCATTCTCTAGATGAATGGTTCCAGATCCTACAACACTAAGAGATCTATCATCACCAACATAAATATGTTTGGTGTTACAATCATTTAAAGAAGAAAACATGGATTTATTTTTAGCCATGTGGTAGGAAGCTCCACAATCAATGAGCCACTCATGAGAATGAGAAGAAGAAGATACATTTAGGTCGATAACCGTATGCTTGATTTAACCATGCGTAAAGAGCCATTCGAAGATGAAGCTGAAGAGGTACTCAAATTGATGTGTTTTTCATTGTCAGCTTCATGTCCATCTTCTTAAAACATTTGGACTCTACATGGCCATCACGATTACAAAAGTTGCAATGTCTATCTGTTTTCTTCCCTTTGTTTTTAGTTGCCTTATCAGTTTGGTGAGTTGCTTTTTCAGTTTGCGGCTAAAATTGGTTAGGACCCTTGTTTTGTTTAGGACCATACTTTTTAGGATACTGCTTCTTGGGATTCTTTTGATATGGTTGTTGTTGGGCTACTAAGGCTTTCTTAGAAGCGTTTCCAAAAGTGATAAGACCAAGGTGTAAGAGTTTTTCTTGTTCTCTTATCAAATAATCGCAAAAAGCATCAAAAGAGGGGTTCTTGTAGGCTTTTCCTTGAGAGATGATGGCTTCTCTAGTGAAATGGAAGGTGGAAACAAATACAGAGTATGCAGGGCCAAGCTTAGCAAGAATGGAATAGATGAGGCTACCATCTTCCTTTTTTCCCTTACAACCTTCTAAAAGAAGTCTAAGGGTCTTGAATATGGACAAAAAATCTTCAATAGTGGAGAAATTATTGGGGTCCAAAGTAAGCAACTCATTTTCAAGCTGGTGGGCCTTGATTTGATTTTGAATGCCAAAAACAGTGTTTAGCTTTTTCAGGGCTTCATCAGGGGTGTCAATTTCAAGGATATGAAATCGAAGGTCTTGAGCAATAGACATTCCTATCAACCCTTGTGCTTGATCTTGTTTATTTTCCCATTTAGCGGCTTTATCTTCATCGGAAGGTTTAGTTTCTTGTCCTGTGGCTATTCTATAAAGCCCTTTACTTCTAAGTAAATCTACCATGTGAGGTAGCCATTGGAAATAATTGGTGTTGTTAAGAATAACCGGGCATGCACTTTCCATTTAAAAAAAAAAAAAAAAAAATTGAAGCTGAAAAGAGTTGAAACTAATTGCTCCAATGGAAAGATCTCGAAAAATTAGGCTGGTTAAAAAACAATGGCTCGAAAAACAGCTTCCGGATGAAGAAGTTATGCCTCGTTGAAAAAACTGAGTTGTAGATGCCGAATAATTACGAGAACGGTTTGAAATTTGATGATGAAGTTCTACTTTTGAAAAGAAAACACTGCCCCTTTAACAAAAACTTTTTACAAAAAGAATTTTGAGAAAGAGACTTGAACCCAAGACCTCTATTCTCATAAACTAACTTTACACCAAGTGAGCTAGTAAAAAAATTCTGTAATTGTTTGAAAGAAGGGTTTTTTTATTTTTTATTTTTATTTAACTCTTCGGTGTGCGTGCTTTTTCCTGCAATGAAAACACAAAATCCGTGCACAAAAAAATGAAATGCAAGCCTTATGGCAAAATGTTAGATTTTCGGTTGGCCTTACCGACAACTATCATTTTTTCTGCTATTTCTGATTTCTCGAGATCGCACAAAGACGCGGGGAAAGAGCATATGTAGCAAAAAAAAAATCCCTTCTTCTGGTTTCTGATTTGCCGAGATCACACATAGCGCAGAGCAAAGAGCATACACAGGGAAGAGGGTATAGATCCGGCAAATAAAAAAAAATATAAACCGAAATAAACAGAGGGAACCGAAATAAGAAAAACGATTAACAGATATAACTGCAAAGAAGATACTTTATACCTCCTGATCTAAACTGACATAACTTGGGCAACCAGAAATATTTTCGTATGAAACGAAAAGGGTTCCTCACTGTAACAGACGCTCCAGACACAACAAAGCAGTTCTCTAGGCCCGAAAAAGTTCATAAATAGTAGATCTAGAAAACAACAATCGCATGTAGTCAAACCGACTTTAGATTTGGATCAACAACGGATGCAGCCCTCAAAATCGCTGATGCCATGTAGGAATTTACAGGGTAAGATCCTTAGTTCAAATACCAAAGGTCATCGCTCACAAACAGGTCACAAATCAGTGCACCAATATATCACATGGTTAAAACCCTCGAAGAGGGAAACAGTGCACGGCCTGAGCCAACGCGGCCACTTCAGGCAATTTATTAATATAAAAAGAAAAGTTACAGATGTTTCTCTCATAAACAGTTACGAGACAAATGACCCTCCATGCTCTTTAAATAGAGATGATGGACCAATCGAGTGTTAAGCCATGGATCAAGTGTTGTTAATACCGAGGAGAGAGTGAAATCGTCAGATCACTACAAATCGTGATAGTTGGATTATAAGTTACAAATGTACATAGTAAAGAAACACACTTTACCTAACTCTACACTAGACCAAGTTATACTTAACTATTTTCTATGTGTCAGAGTATCCTAACACTATTTTAATGCATTTCGATATTTTTGGGAGCTGAAATTTGTTCTCTCTTGGAGCCACTATCTTGACCTTGGGTTGGATATATCTCTTGCTATTTTGTAAATGCTTTTATGTTGAAATTTTTTCATGTAATAATGTTTATTGTGTGGAAATGTTGCAACTAGCTACTTCTTTTTATGTCCTATTTATTGAATATCTTTGAAAAGATTCTTAGGTTGCAGATTTGTGCATGTTACTCATTGAATGGCAAATAGATGAATGTTCTTAGTGGAATAGAACTTGTTTTTCTTCTATAAAAGTCCATTGGTATTGGGTGGGTAAATGCTAAAGAGTGATAGCCAGGGCATCGCAATTTAGCCTCTTTGAAGACAAATTATTGTTGGAAATCAAATCACATAGACTCCATAGCCCATGGGTAAGGCACTGATCCAAACGAATTTTAGTGGAATAGAACTTGTTTTTCTTCTATAAAAGTCCATTGATATTGGGTGGGTAAATGTTAAAGAGTGATAGCCAGGGCATCGCAATTTAGCCTCTTTGAAGACAAAATATCTTTGGAAATCAAATCACATAGACTCCATAGCCCAAGGGTATGGCACTAATCCAAGCGATTTTTTGGTGATGACTGCCATTTCTCTACAAATCCAAGCCCCTTTCCTAGACGACCAACTATGGCCTCACGCAAATTGCATTAGGGAGGAGCTTTTGCAAAACCATTTGGACAAACTGTTGCGTTGGTGTTTCCTCTAGCTCTCCTCCAAATTTGAGGCAATTTCCATGGTTGGAATGTGAGAAAACTCCAGCTCTATTTGCATTATTGGAAATCATCTTTAACGTCTTGGTGTGAGAGGTCTTCTTGAGGGTTTTCACATATAGTATTCGGTGGAATAAATCGTTTAAAACCCTTTCCCCATACTACCTTGACCTAGTGAGCTCCTTGGAGGGTCTCCTCCCATGGTTATTCATAAACCCTAGGTCTCGTGTGATCCCATTCTAGGTCTCTCCAAAATAAGCAAAAGCCTATTCAAAGTCATATAAGTATTATACAAAGCTTCTTGAGAGGTCCTAATTATCTTTGGAGCCTTGACCTTAGGCCTTCTTGTTATCATTGGATATCATTAACCATAGGTCTAGGACTCCTCATAGATCTTTCTTAGAGAGCATCTAGCTTCTCTTGAAGCATTGAGCCCTTGTTTTGGGCCTCTGCTTTGAATGGGCCTTCGAAATCACATCATACCTTGCCATTGATTCTATCGTTAATAATGATGTCCCCATATCGAGACTCCTCCCATCGGTGAAAGTCCATAAAGAGCAAGGGACATTGATTAAGGTGATAGTGGGTCTTTGTCCCATTGTTGTCATTTGGTCTAGTAGTTGTCCCTTAGGTACCCCTCTGAGGACACGTGCTAGATTGTATGGCAACAATGTTGAGAATTAGGTTGGGCTAGGTTTAATTCAAATTCTCTACTTAATAATTACTTGTGAGCTTACTTCTTTTTTTTATGTCTTCTCTTCTTAGATTATAATATCTTTCATCAAGTCAATTACCAAAACACAAACGACACAAATTTAGGCTCTTCAAGCTAGGGCCAAAACCTCTGTCTCTTGGAGAGGAAAACCCATAAGAAATTCTTCTTATAGACTTTCAGATGACAAGTACCATGACCATAACACAGACCCGTGACCCTTGTATGCCTCCAAGACCTTGTTACTGCTCTTCACTTAGCTCCTAATGCAGATTTCCCTTTTCTGCACCAATACTAGAGAACTCGGTCTCTAACTGATGTACTTCTTTTGATGGATTGAACTTGGCCTCCTTGTCAGAGATCTTCCTTCCTTTGCTGTATAGATACCTATATTGTAGACTTGAGGCTCCTATAGAGATAACCCTTCACTGTGTAATATATCATTGAGATTTCTCCTTTCCTCGCACTAGTTTACAGATCTATACTTCCTGCAATCCCCTTCGGCCTTTCTGAAGTGACTGTGATGTATTCCTTCCAAAAACAGAGAGCTTTATACTCCTTGGCTTTGCTGTGTAGCCCTTATCACCTTCATAATTATCTTTCCTTCTTCTTCAGACTTATCCGAATTCCTATGAGATATCTTACTTGTCCTTGTATCCAAGACATAGAGCCTTTCTTATTATTATTATATTCCTTTGGTATATATACTTATCTTCTCGTTTAGAGGTCTCCTGCAATACCACAAATCCATCCTTTATTCTATCCGAAAACTTCAAATTTATCCAAATTCTGTTTCTATGATTTCTGCGAAGTTTACAGGGCTATTTATAGTTGATCGACCCTATAATTAGTCGACCTATCAGTGAAGTGGTGTGACATATTTTGAGCCGACCTTTCTGGCATTTTCAAACCGACTTTACAAGGTTTATCCCCAGCGTTTTCGAGCTGCCTTCAAGGAGTATATTTGACCAGGGCTTGGAGCATACAAATTGTCTTTACAAGTGTAACAATACCTCATATACATGACTCTAAATGACAAATCCCTCAAAGACATCAAGAAGAAGTCTTTTGACCTATAATAAAAACCTTGCTCTTGAAACCCATGAAGCAAGCATAACAAAAATACATTTTATTATCTTTGTCTTCTTCTTTACATAAATACATTATTACATAGCCAATATGAAGACCGAACCTAGTTACACTTTCCAACACTCCCTCTTAACTAGGGAGGTATTCATAATGGTACATCTCATAAGAAGAATCTATACTTTTGGCATTCATAAGAAGAATCAGATTGGTAATTGCATCTGTATAGCACCATATCAACCAACATTGTCCTAGTGCAAGGCCTTGACTACCAACCCCATCTCTCAACAAGACAATGGGTTACAATGCTGGCGAGACGCATGACTTATAGACACCATAGTCATTGTCTCTCCAAGGTACATACTCCACCCGGGTCTTCCCAAAGTATGACCTTCTTGGACTATTCTTCTCTTGGGTAGCCAACCCTCAAAGAATATCGCTCCCCGACTACTCTTATCTTGAATGCCCTATCTCATTCTCAAAGAGTATCATATGCTAGATGATTACCCAATCCTCCATTTTGTCTTCTAGGTGAAGACCAAAATGATGTGCCTATCCATTCTCTCTTCATGGCATTCACTAAGACTTATAGCTGTTAGTCTTGGTCTAGTGCATGACACATGAATTTAGAGAATCATATTTGTCACTTCCTTTTAATTCAGGAAGGACATACTTCAAGTTTCTTCCAAGTAAGAAACTTACCACCAGGCTCCCTCTTAACCAGGGACTTGCAGCAGCAATGGTGAGACATCCACCTGCTCATGAAGAATTCCTCCCCTCGATGTCATGGATTTCGATATTGAGGAATCTTCAACATTTGGCCTCATAGGGCACATATCATCCATCACTTTCATCCATGAGTCATGTCATCCACCAGAAAGTGATTCATCAGTCTTTCTCATCTGGTCCACCTTTATGCCATGCTGCTTTCCTTCAAACCATCTTCAAGGATCTTACATCCTTCCACATGGTTGGCAGCTCTGCATAAACTTATCCAGATGAACATATACATAAGAACTTTTAAATCAAAAGTTACCTCAATGATGATCTTTCACCATGACAATCTTCCTGTAGGCATCGACATCCTTTATTCAGATTGACACATCTCCTAAAGATATGTCTTTTCAAGGGTCTTCTTGTTTACCATACTTCAATCAGAGTCCACATATCTTCCTAGGGGATCTCCTAGTCACATCTTTTTGGTTTTCGGATGATAATTGCCTCTTGACATGGTTGCACTTCATGGTTTCTTCCTTTCTTTCTCCACACAACTTCATTCCCAGGAACTTCCAGTATCTAGTTCCTTGTTTGTATACAACCAGCGCATATTCCATACGAGGACATATTTGATTTCAGCAGTCACTGCACTGGACTGTGTCATTCTGCGTGGAGGGCCAGTGCTGCTGCTCAACGCTGCCTCCCCTTCGTCTTCCTTCTGCCTTCTTTTGTCTCTTCTATCTTCCCCCTCCTCCTTCTATCTCTGCAACCTAGCCTCTACAACCTCACCCTCTGAAATTGAATTCTCTTACTTTAGAATCTTTTTTTTTTGGGTACTAAGAGTGTGCTCGACTTACTTTCCAAATGACCCTCAAGCCTTCTCTTATAATTTCTCATTGATGAATCAACAACACATATTATATCTTTAATTAATGGCTCAGATTAAAAGATGAGTTGATCTCCATTTTCTAGAAGATTCACACTCTGCTTTATTAATACCCTTTAATTATTTAATTTCCCCAAGTTTAGACTTAGGGATCACTCTAAAATGATTAATTATTTTAATAAAGCATGATCCGAGTGGAATTTCCATAAACGATTTCTGGGTTCTCTGGAATACTGATGTTCAAGCCTCTTCCCAAAATATGAGACTTAGAACACTTTCTAATGCTACAAAATCAACACTCCCTCTTAGCGAGGAAAGTGCTTAAGCAAGGTACCAACTGTATCTGCTCTGACCTGAAGCATTCACTACACTACTGATGTCTTGACTGTTGCTCTTCATCTCTGTGCTGCTGCCTTCTGTACTACTGCTTGTGATACCACCTCTACCACTGCCTCATTTGTACTGCAGCTCCCTCTGAATTTGAAGACCACCCATTCCTCTACTAGAAAGGGTTCTCGACCACCCCCATCTTTTCCTTGAAGTAAGTAAACTTAATCTTACCCAAAGCCTTTGTGAGGATATCTGCCACCTGTTCTCCTGTAGGAATGTACTTCAATTGTACAACTCCTCGTTGGACATAATCTCTAATACCTTGTGAAATTTTCAATTTGAAAATACTACTGCAGTGATTGATTTATTTCGCCTACTTATTTATGATAAGTTATTTACAAATGCTTCAGTAAATTTTGAAATAAATACAGCTGCATCATTCACTTTAATCAAAAGAAGAAGAACAAATATAACACATATAACATAATAGAAACAACCACATGAACACAGTTATTTTTGGACAATTGTCCCCGGAAAACCTCAATGTGGGAAAACCTGTGCAACAGAAGAGGGTTTATATTATTCTTCAGTAGTGAAAATTCTTTTACAGATAATATGACGATCAAATCATTTAGCATACACTTGAGATGAATTTCCCGAGCACTCCGGAAAATTCCCGACACACGGTAGGCAATCCTCCTCCCTCTACGTTACTCTGCGTGGCCCCTCTACACAGTCACTGTGCTGGACTACGTCACTTTGCGTGGAGGGCCAGTGCTGCTGCTCAACACTGCCTCCTCTTCGTCTTCCTTCTTCCTTCTTTGTCTCTGTTGACTTCCCTCTCCTCCTTCTGTCTCTGCAACCCAACCTCTACAACCTCACCCTCTAAAATCAAATTCTCTTACTTCAGAATCGATTTCTTTCGGGTACTGAGAGTGTGCCCGACTTACTTTCCAAATGACCCTCAAGCCTTCTCTTATGGTCTTCTCGTTGATGAATCAACCACCCAGATTATATCCTTAATCAATGGCTTAGATTAAAAGATGAGTTGATCTTCATTTTCTAGAAGATTCACACTCTGCTTTATTAATACTCTTTAATTATTTAATTTCCCTAAGTTTAGAGTTAGGGATCACTTTAAAATAATTAATTATTTTAATAAAGCATGATCCGAGTGGAATTTCCACAAACGATTTCTAGGTTCTCTGGAATACTGATGTCCAAGCCTCTTCCCAAAATATGAGACTTGGAACACTTGCCAATGGTACAAAATGAACATTCACAGCACCCAGTGTCAGCATATAGATATATGTACCTCATCCTTTTCCTTTTGAGTCATCCTGCAGCAAAATCACTAGATTGAAGAACGTCATTCCCTTGACCTGCTCCATCAGTATGTCATCATATCCTAATCCCAGAATTCTGCAAGATAGAATTCCTGATGAAACCTTTTGCTTTCTTTCTAGTCTGTGAATCCAAAGACGACTCCATTAGAAAAATGTCAGCACCTATTTCCATTGTGATTAATGAATGATGACGCTTGATCTTGATGACTTCCTTCCATCAATGTTGTTATCAGTGAGGTTTCCAGGAGCTACTTCTTCAAGTGCTCCTTCCATGCTTCTATCATGATGCTATTAATATACACTGCTTCCTATCATACTATTTTACAACCAACAGAAATCACTTAAAGAGGAAGATGATCTCAATCATAATAGAGATCTTTCTTTTCTTTTTTTCTTAGATTTCTTTGTATCAGGTTCTTCCCTTTCATTTGTGACATGGGCTTCTTTCTTTTTCCTCTTGTCCTTCATAGATTTAGGACAATCCCTTTTATAATGCCCAAGTTAGTTACATCCAAAGTATCATACTTTGTCCATATTTCTTCTTTTATTTTGAGGACCAAATTTACCGAATCTTCCTTACTTCCTGGACATGGCTGCAAAAGCTCGATTCCCTTCACTTGATCCTGTATCAACTTTGGCTTTCAATCTTGTTTCTTCTATTTTACATAGAGACCGTAGATCTTGGAATGGTGTTGCTTCTTTCTTCTTGAAGTGAAGTTTCCCCATTCTTCCGGTAGAGCATTTAGCACCACTGTAGTCATCTCACTATCAGACATTACTTCTCCCAATTCTTGCAGTTGGTCTCTTATTTCAGAAATCCTCATAAAAGATGAAGTGATTCCTTCCTCTCTTGACAATTTCATCTTGTATAGTTCTTGCCTTAGAGAGATTGGTTCTTCTACAGTACTCACAGAGAATAGATCCACCAGTTTCTCATATATTTCTTTTGCAGTTTCTAGTTTTTGATACATATGGTATGAGTGAGTCCTTAATGGATTCTATGAGAATCCTCTGGGCTCTGACTTTTCCTTTCATGTACTTGGCATGAGTTGGAGCATCTTATTTTGAGGGTTGAATTGTGGATCCTTTGTAGTTTTTGATACATATGGTATGAGTAAGTCCTTAATGGATTCTATGAGAATCCTCTAGGCTCTGATTTCTCCTTTCATGTACTTGGCATGAGTTGGAGCATCTTCTTTTGAGGGTTGAATTGTGGATCCTTTGATGTAGCCCATGACTTCATCTTGGATTAGATTCAAATCTGTCCTTTTCTTCCATGCACTAAAGTTTGATGACCCAACCAATTTGTTGCTCTCTTTGCAATAAGTCATTTTGACAGATTTAGATGAGGTCATAGAGATACTTACTTGAATAGAGTGACTTCCTCCTCCTATCAACTTCCTTGATAATGAAGATGATGGTAGGAACTCCCTCTCAGATTGAATTCTCCAATGTAGGTGACCTTGGATCCTTGATAATGAAGATGATGGTAGGAACTCCCTCTCAGATTGAATTCTCCAATGTAGGTGACCTTGGATCTTCAGAACGATGATGTCTTCTTCTAACAATGTCTTCAATGTCATAAATCTTTGATGGCAAAGATTATCTACTTGATAAGTGGATCCTTTGAATGATATTGAAGAATCGTCCTTGCAAACTTATTTGAATTTTCAACACAAACTTTGACCTTGACTTTGATCCTTGCTTCCTTGAGTGTTTTCTTGTCAAGTAGCCCTTGTCTTTAGCACCTTAGCTTTGATACCATGTTGAGAATTAGGTAGGGCTAGGTTTAATTCAAATTCTCTACTTGATAATTACTTGTGAGCTTACTTTCTTTTCTTATGTCTTCTCTTCTTAGCTTATTATGTCTTTCATCAAGTCAATTGCCAAAACACAAGAGACACAAATTTAGGCTCTTCAAGCCAGGGTCAAAATTTCTCTCCCTCTTGGAGAGAAAAACTCACAAAAAATTATTCTTATAGACTTTCAGATGACAAGTACCATGACCATAACACAGACCCTTGACCCTTGTATGCCTCCAAGACCTTGTGTCTGCTCTTCACTTAGCTCCTAATGCTGATCTCCCTTTTGTGCACCATTCTGCACCAATACTAGAGAACTCGGTCTCTAATTGATGTACTTCTTTTGATGGACTGAACTCGGCCTCCTTGTTAACGATCTTCCTTCCTTCGCTGTATAGATACCTATATTGCAGACCTGAGGCTCCTATAGAGATAACCCTTCACTGTGTAATATATCATTGAGATTTTGTTATGAACCTAATTCATAACTTAAGTATTAAATATAGTCATTAATAGAATAAAATAGAATAAATGTAATTACTAGCTAATCAATTAGGATTATGTTAAATAGTCATTAGGTTAATGAAAAGGCATGTCTAAAAGACATGCCCATTCGTGAAAAGGTACCTGCATGGGTATAAAAGCGAGACCTCATTGTAATCATTCAATCATGTCTTATATCATATCAATAAAATATTTATTATTATAAATACCTTGTGTATTTTTATAATTAAAGCTATTTCTGCTATCAAGTCAACAAGCGCACAAGTCTCACTGCTACAGTATCCAAATCTACGAATTCCGCTGTTACAGTGGTATCGGAGCCATATCAGAGCCATATTGAGGACAAGTTGAAGCAATGGCACACAACATTGTTCTACAAGCCTACGAACGTAGTTTACAAGCCCGAGCACATTGTTTACCATATAATGTGCCATTACGTGAAAAACCCAAACTAATTGAAAAGATTAGAAAAGTTCAAGAAAAGCTTCAGCACTTAGATAAGTTATCTACAGAATTTTCTGCAGGTCTTAAAAAAATTTCTGCAGATTTTAAAAAAAATTCTCGTAATAGAAAAGAAAATCATGAGAAACAGAAAGATGAAAAATGTTGTAATAATGAGAAGACAGCGAGTTATGTTAAAGGGAAATCAAGTAAAACATCCATGGGAAAGCCAACTAAATATATCCCCCCACCAATGCGTAATAAAAGTAAAGAAGAAGGGAAATGTTGGAAATGTAGAGACAAATATTTCGTAGGACACAAATGTGCCTTTTATACAAGAAATATCATTGCCAGCAACAGTAAAAAAACACAAAAAGATAAAGCTGATATAGATCAAGACAAGGATCTAGATGAAGCTGGTCCTAATGTGGATGAATATTATGAAGATCGGGATCACTCTAATTTTAATGAAGAAGACATTGTTGGTGACAATGAGGAAAAAGACATCTCGACTTTCTTAGTTGATAGGGATTATGACTGGAAAAGAAAATCTCACCATAAGTCAGCCACAAAGTTTCTACACACAGAAAATAGTTCACATCTTCCTATTCTTGATGAATGTAGTATTACTATATCACTAAGGCAGATTCGTGTCCCTCATCTTCTCGGAGCATACACCTCAAGCAAGAAATTAGATACTCGAAATTATTATTTTAGAAGGGTTGCTTCATTGATCTCATTCTACTCTTTTCCTGACTTTCTGAGAGAGGCCAAAGAGTGTTTGAAACAAAAAAGGGGGAGAGTTGCCCATTATTTGCACTCCAGCACCAAAGACAAACTATTAGAAATAGTAAGAAATGAACTACTTTCTCAATATCCAATGCAGCTTGTACAAAATAAACATTCAGGCTGTTCCGCATCGATAAGAGACCACAAGAAAGATGATCTTTCAAGGATGTATAGGATAATCAAGGATCTGGAACCGATAGCCCATTGTTTTAAACAGCATGTTACTGATGAGGGAACAACGCTTGTTAAACAAGCAGAAGATGCGACAAGCAATAAGAAGTCATTTGATCTCAAATTGCCTGCTGAGATGGTAAAAGGTGTAGAGGTATTTAAAGAATTTCACCAGATACAAACTAAACATCGAAAGCTGACACTATGTTTCCAGAAATTCCTTCATGACCACCATCAGCAGCGCTATGAAATGTACAGGAAGTCTTTTGAATTATACATATCTTTGGTGGTTTTACCAGCACTGAGTGAAAAACAAGGTGAGTTTATTTGTAGAGAATTTGAGAAACGTTGGGAAAATTACAAGCTTATGGTGCAATATATGTCAAACATGTTCTCTCTTTTGGATCGCTACTTCATGGGTGGAAAGACTGGTGTCGTGCTGCCCAAATTCAGAGAAGTTGCATTTCTCTGCTTCCGTGAGCTTGTGCATGATCTGATAAGCAATAGAATTATTTTTGCCTTTCACAGTCATCTCCGGCCTTCGTTCCGAACACCCGGCCGGGAACCATTGCGAACAGCATCTGACATTTGCTGGAATCTGCGGCCCATGCGCCAAAAAAATATTACAATATTTTGTTCCGCGTGATTGAAAAATTTCCAAACCTTGAATATTACGCAGTCACTGTCGCGTTACTGGTTGATCTGCATTGCCGCCTCCACTGTCACAGTCCGCTGTCACCTGTCGAAATCCATTGGGCGAACTCTTCCAGGCAATTAAACTGTCCCGGTGACTCGTGCTGCTGGGGTAGATCTCCGATTTCACTGGTGCTCGTGGTCGATGAACTTGTCGGGGGCGCATTAAAAGCTCGAAAGGGCCTCAAAATTCAATGCTATGCCGCCAAGACGTTCTGTTTGTCTGCCACGGTGTTATCTGTAGGGTCACGTTGTCTATCACCGCCCTTCACACCGCCCTTCAATCCATCGACGACCGTCGTGCCTCTCCGTCAACCATCACCTGTTTTCATAAGTCGAATAATACAACTAATACAATGTTGCATGTTAATCGAGCCACATAACATTAGCATCGGTGCTTCTTCTTCCACGTTGTGGGCTGATATTGTTGATAATCCAATAGAGGAAGAGGAGGTTCTGATTGAGGAACCAATTTACAGCCTCAAAGTTAAGGATCTTCGTCCCGGAACCACCGGCCACACTCTAACCGTTAAAGTCATCGATTCCACTCCCATTTCAATCACCGGCGCTATTCCTGTAGTTGAATGCCTTGTGGGAGATGATAACGCTGTCATTTTATTTACTGCCAGAGGTTCACAAGTGCATCTCATGAGACCTGGAACGACGGTGGTTCTGCGGAACGCGAGGGTTACAGTATTTAGGGGATCGTTGCGACTTTCAGTGGACAGGCTGCAGCTTGGCACCCAAAATACCAACCTCAACACCAACCCGAATCCCAAACCCATTCAACTGGTCAAATTATCCCCAGACCGTGATTTCAATGTTAAAACGGACCACAATCTATCGCTAATAGAGTTTGAGGTCATTCCTCTCGACTCTCTCATATATCAGCAATTCTAGTTCAACTAACCAAAATAGTTCAACTAACCAAAATATCAAGCGATCGTGGTTAAATACATTTTATAGTCATTTGTATTTAAATTTTAAAAAAAAGAGGAGGTTAGTTAAAAATTCATATATATATATATATATATATATGAAGTACAAATTTCTCTAAATGAAAGGAAGAGGTTTTTCATCCAAAAAAAAAGAAAGAAAAAGGAGAAGATAATTATATATATATGAGTTAAATAATATATATATATATATATATATATATATATATATATATATATATATATATATATATATATATATATATATATATATATTCAAGTTCCATTTTAAGGAAGGCAAAAAGTTTATAGCTTAAAAAGGTATTTAAAATATAAGTGGACCAATGTATAAGGATTAAATTTGGAAGGTCCACGAAATTACCAAGGTTTAAAATCAGAAAAGTCGTGAAATCTTTAAAAGCAAAAGTATCAATAAGGACTTCTAGCAGATAATCCGAAGTAAAGGAAATTGTCAAAAAGTTAAGCTTTGAGGACAAAGCTTTTCGAGAAGAAGGCAATGTTATGAACCTAATTCATAACTAATGTAATAAATATAGTCATCAATAGAATAAATACAAATAAATGTAATTACTAGCTAATCAATTAGGATTATGTTAAGTAGTCATTAGTTAACTGAAAAGGCATGTCTAAAAGACATGCCTGTTCATGAAAGGTCCCCTGCATAGGTATAAAAGCAGGGCCTCATTGTAATCATTCAATCATGTCATATCTTATCAATAAAATATTATTATTATAAATACCTCTTCTGTATTTTTATAATTAAAGCTATTTCTGCTATCAAAGTCAACAAGCGTACAAGTCTATCAAGCATAAAGAACCTAATCTACGAATCACGCTGCGACGTATTCCTCCTTTCCTTGCACTATTTTACAGATCTATACTTCCTGTATTCACATTTGACCTTCCTGAAGTGGCTCTGATGTATTCATTCCAAAAACAGAGAGCCCTATACTCCTTCTTGACTTCGCTATATAGCCCTTATCACCTTGCTTTACCAAATGGCAGAATTATCTTTCCTTCTGCTTTAGACTTATCCGAATTCTTGTGAGATATCTTACCTGTCCTTCTATCCAAGACAGAGAGCCCTTCTTATTATTATTATATTCCTTTGATATATATACTCTTCTCGTTTAGAGGTCTCTTGCAATAACACAAATCCGTCCTTTATTCTATCTGAAAACTTCAGATGTATCCAAGTTCCATTTTTGTGATTTTTGCGAAGTTTACTGGCCTATTTATATTTGATCGACTATATAATTAGTCGACCTATCAGTGCACTGTTGTGACATATTTTGAGCCGACCTTTCTAGGATTTTCAAGCTGACTTTACAAGGTTTATCTCCAACATTTTCGAGCTGCCTTCAAGGAGTACATTTGACCAGGTCCTTGGAGCATACAAATTGTCCTTACAAGTGTAACAATACCTCATATACATGACTCTAAATGACAAATCCCTAAAAGACATCAAGAATAATTCTTTTGACCTATAATAAAAACCTTACTCATGAAACCCATGAAGAAAGCATAACAAAAATACATTTTATTATCTTTGTCTTCTTCATTACATAAATACATAATTACATCGTCAATATGAAGACCAAACCTAGTTACGCTTTCCATTGATCCTGGCGTACCATGTGCATGGAGACTACTTCAACCCATAAAGGGCCTTCTTCAACCTGAATACATGAGACTCTCTCCCTACTTGAATACATGAGACTCTCTCCCTTACACCTTGAAGCCCTCAGGCTGCTCAATATACAACTCCTACTCATTCACGTCGTTGAGGAAACTAGTCTTGACATCCTTCAAATGTGTCCCCACCCCATCTCTAAAGTGTTACCGCTCAATTTAGTAGGTGTCTGAGGAGGGGTTCCAAAGGGACTACTACTAGATCAAGTGGCAACAATGAGATAAGGACCGATCGTCACCTCAGTCGATGCACCCTGCTCTTTACAGACTTTCATCGATGGGAGGAGTCGTGGTAAAAGGAAATCTCTAGGAATTATGAATCAGTGATCGGATAAACAATGATTTCTAGGGCCCATTCATGAGAGAGACTCAAATAATCAGGTTTGCTTGCTTTAGAAGCAAGGTGAAAGGCTCTCTAAGAAAAATTCAAGGGAGGCATAGATCTAGGGATTAAAGATATTCCCTTATGAAGAATATCCTATACCAAAGACTCTTTAAAGAACAAGGTTCCCCAAATGGCCTTGTGAGATGAAGAACAATGAAGATAGGGAACCACAAAGGAGCCTTAGGAAGATCTAGGCTAGACCTAGGGTTTGGGATGATTATTCGCAAAATGACTAGATAAAGCAAGGATGATAGGAAGAGTCAATGAGAGATGAACTTCCTTTGAGTTTTAAAGTGTGAATGACCCTTAAAAAGCCACTAATGAAGAAGGGGACTATAGGAATTGGTCTTATAGCTAGGGCTTGGTATATCTCCCAATCCAACCACGGAATTGGCCTCAAATTTTGAGGGATTATAGGAGACTCATGAGTGCAGTTGCTTGCCAATTTGCACCCCAAAGAGATGTGGCTAATGAAATTCATACAAAGCTATAGTTAGCCTTCTAGGATTAGGGCATAAAGAGGTGAAAAGGCGACAAAAGGATTTTAGGGTGATCACGCTAGGATTTAAGACCAGTGCCTAGCTATTTGGAGGATTGGAGTCAAAATGATCTTGAATTTGTCATCTTAGCTCTTCAAGGCGGCCTAAAGCAACAACTTCACTACCTAGGGATGCAATTGCGGGACAACTTTAGGCATTTATACTTCGATGGCAAATATTTTGTATTTTGGTGCATCATTATCATAAAATAAGTGGGACATGAGCAAGTAATAAATGGTGCTAAAGGATCCCATGGCATGGCTATCTGGTCTGTGCTATAGTGGAGTCCCATGGCTCTCAATGCACACCATATAAATGCCAAAATGACCCTTTGGAGGGCTTGGACCCAGTATAGGGAGATCAAACCCCAAGATGAAGACCCACCTGCAATTCTGCATAAGATCCAATGCGGCTCCTTGCTGTCCAATACAACAAATCATTAGTATAATTGAGTAAATAAGCTTACAAGTCATGGAACCAAGTGGACACTTCATAGTGGCATGCCCTTCCATAATGGGCTTTAGTGTGTACAGGTGACTCCAAGTTCAAGAATGAGGTTAATCAAGGACCCTATTAAGTGATTTCAACCTCTAAGGGAGTGACAGGTCCATGGTACATCTGCCATATGGTAGGTGTCATGTGATATAATGATGGGGTAGAGTGGGGTGTCAAGGGAAGGCTCCAAGCCACATGCCATGGCACAAGGGTAGCTATAATGAGGGACACCCACACTTGGGCGTATAGATGTAGGAGGTAGCAATCGTGGTTCATGAGTTACCTCGACCTTTGTTTTTCCACCCCTCTTTGTAGGTGTATATGCCTTTTTCCTTTTTATCGATTTTTCTTTTATGATTGCTCGGGGCTCCAGGCGCTGAGAGCATGATGTGAATGATATAACAGTGATACCCCCCTTTAAGGTTTGACAAATCATTGCTCACTAGGGGTTGGGACAATCATGAGTTTGTTAATGATGTATGGGGGCCAATATAGGGGGGCCTTAGGAACTAGGGTGATGGCCATAATGATAGGGGGTAGAGCTCATGTTGGCTTTTGCCCACGTGCTAAATTTTTGTGTCCCGACCATATTTTGCATTTTATGGTACATTTCCTGTTGAGAGTGGCCAATTTATGCTTTTTACTTTCTTATTAGTTGCATCAACCTCCGGGGCATCGTTCCAGGCCTGATCCAAAGTGTGGACAAGGGGATGGGGAGGCTAACTCCATTTCCCTTGTAGTGCCACTCCTAAACCTGGTAGCCAGTAAAGGAGGTCCCCTGCGACAAGGATACAAGGTTAACCACTGAGTTGGACAAGAAGAAAAGGGTACAAACCAAGCCCATCCTTCGCCAAATTTCACCACTAATCCATGCCCAAAAGTGTCCATGATAAGTATGCAAAAATACCCAAATACATAATGAAATCCATACTTTCGAGGTTGGAAGGCCTACCTTCAAACATATGATCATGACAAATGGGTGAGGGTGCATAATGGAAAAGATCTTGGGACATCGAGCTATTTGGGGGCTGCAAGGCGCTGCTAATTGTCTACTGAAGACAATTTAGGAGAAAATTTTCTCCTATGGTTGTCATCCACAGGTGGTCAGTAACATCTGGCTCCAACTGGCACATGATCTCTCATTAGTGTGCACGAACGTACTCAAACGGGGAGGTCATGACTCATGAGAACATCAACAATCTCTTGGGACCGTATATTTGTTACCTACACATCAAAGACAAAGCATATGGGGCAGTATGTTTTTGTGGCGTCTTATGATCACCCATGCTTGTATTAGACCATAAAAATCAACAAGAAATGAAAGTATATTGTAGACGCAATTTTCATATAATTTCACCTAATCTAGCATGATAAAAGAATATTATGTTAGTTCTAATGCGAAAATCAATATGCAATGCATCCTATTCTAACATGCATATTATCTAAGGCAAAGAAAAAGTGTAATCATAGAACCAATGCAACCAACATATTATTAGATCAGCTTAAACATGCTTGCCTATATGATACTCATGTAATAGGCTGACAAGCCAACACAGAAATAATCACATGAAGGATGATGCAGGTGGGAGGCGGGAAAATATGACATCCATATGAGGTAGAAAGGAGTCCTAGATGATGGGAAATACACTGACTTGGAGGCTCAGAGCCTCTCTTGCAAGCACAAAATAGAAGAATGAATGACCAAACTCAAGAACTCCCCACCACGATCATTGCTCATAATGTTATGCTTCGTGGTCATCACAGATTCATGACGGGATGGAAAAGGGGACCAAGGAGATGGAGGGGCACACCAAACAGGTTGCTCGATATGATGTTCACATTGGAAAGGGGCAACGATGGTGTGCTCGATGGTGTGCTTATAATCTTGAGGGTAGATTGGGAAGAAGGGATACATTTATTGAGTGGCTCTTCAACATCATACTCAGGTGGGGGAAAGGGTTCGTCAATATTAGTGATGGTATGAAAAAGGGAAAAGAATGGGTTCATGTATAGTGCAACTATGTGATTGGGATCTTGGAGAAGGCAAGGGAAAGTAGGGCTCTTATCGGGGTCATTATTGGTATCATTGACGGGGCCAACTACTTCCAACAACCCTTCTTCATGTATGGGAAAACCGTGATCCTCCCTTTTAATGGGGTGAATAAATAGATCATTGTGAGTATTGTCTTGAAGAAAGGGACAATCAATTTCAACCTCGTTGTCAGTAACATAAATAGGGTCATTGCTAAAACAATGGTTGCCAACTTCCCATTTTTCCTTGTTGATGCATAAGAAATAAAAAATGTCAACCTCACATTGAGCTACAATACCAACGTTCTTAGAATTTTCATCAAGCACCTTTTCTTGAATGAAAGGCCCCATTTCATCATGCTCATCTTTGTGGGTTTCAATAGGGCTTTCACACATACCATATTCGTACATAATTCGGAAATATGCAGTACAAGGATCTTCCATGGATTCTTCATTTGCTTGGTCATCATGATTTCCTCAGAATCATTCCATTCTTCCATATACCCCTTATTCTTTTGATGGTCTCCCACATGTGGGTTTTCTTCAAGATCATCTTGATCATCCAATTCATTGGCTTCTATGGGATGACTTTGTTGAAAATTCTAAAATCTTTTGTTGACGAACTCAGTTAGGATGTTGAAAGCACATGTATAGTGAGCGAACTCAAAGAGACGATCAAGATCTTTTTCATAGGCACATTGTACTAGGTAGAGGTATTTGCTTTTTCTACTACAATATTCACATATGAAATTCCTATCTTTGCACTCAATTAAATATCCATAATATTCTATAAACAAATCCATGCTTTCTTGTAATTTTTGAAGGTCTTCATGATTAAGTTGATTGAAAGGAAAGCGAAGAGCCATCTCTTTTTTACAACAAGCCATTTTTCACGATTTTGCATTTAGGATCATAATGGAGTTGCCAGGGTGAATCTAGATGCCTTGATAGATGCTTGCTTCACCCTTAAAGCATTTAACTTTGAAATTCAATGACGAACTAGGGCTTCATTCCGCCAAATGTGTCGCCAAAATGATATATTGATTATGTTGCAAGGGAAGCAAGATACATGTCTTGTGTCCCCGACAACGACGCCAAAAATGTTATCGCTCAATTTAGT
The DNA here is from genome assembly GCA_034641835.2 of Pinus albicaulis. NCBI lineage: Eukaryota > Viridiplantae > Streptophyta > Pinopsida > Pinales > Pinaceae > Pinus > Pinus albicaulis. Next base: position 277,491,251 of record CM076579.1, on the reverse strand, counting down.
AGGGGTTGCAAAGGGACTATTGCTAGATCAAGTGGCAACAACGGGACGAGGACCCATTGTCACCTTAGTCAATGTCCCCTGCTCTTTATGGACTTTCGTTGATGGGAGGAGTCTTGGTATAAGGAAATCACTAGGAATGATGAATTAATGATAGGATAAGTGGTGATTTGTCGTGCCTATTCACAAGAGGGACTCAAATAATCAAGTTAGCTTGCTTTAGAAGCAAGGTGAAAGGCTGAAGGGAGACTCAGACCTAGGTATTGGAAATATTCCCTTATGAAGGATATCCTAAACCAAAGACTCTTTAAAGAAAAAGGTTCCCCAAATGGCTTTGTGAGATAAAGAGTAATGAAGATAAGGGACCACAAAGGAGCCTTGGGAAGATCCAAGCTAGACTTAGGGTTTGGGATGATTATTGGCAAAATGACTAGTAGATCGTGTAATATTCCCAATTGGCTTTGCTAATTGGAATATTCATTTTCTTTATTTGCCGCTTTAGCTAGAAATAATAAATAAAGTGAGAAATAAGAGGGGTCACCTCGCTTTAGTCACCTCACTTTATAAATAAAGTGTTCTTTTCCTAGTTGATTGACGTTATAACTTAGAGAGGGGGCCTTGGGGGTCCACATGAGTATGATGGGAAGGCATCAGGCTGACCCAAGGTTAACTGCGCAGGCCAAGGAGAGTGAGGACGCAGTTAAGGTTTTGGAGGGAGTTTAGCATTATAAAAGGTGGGGTTCTCACCTCATTTGGACATGCATGATTTGATATTGATATTGAGAGCTAGACTTCTGTCTGCTTCAGCACGCGGGTTGTTTAGTCGGTCTGCAGCACTGTTTAGTGCAACCGAGTGTCTCCGTTCGGAGATCTCACCCTTAGCCTCGGGGGACTTCGAGTGCCTGCCCTGGTAAGGTTATTTTCTGGTATCACCCTTAGCCTCGGGGGACTTCGAGTGCCTGCCCTGGTAAGGTCATTTTCTGAGCATCATCCTTCAGTTTCAGTGGTGAGTAACAGCAGTTTTCTGGTGGAGATTTGGAAGGGAGAAACCCCTTCTTGTGACTGCGCAGTTCCAGGAGGTAGGACGCTGATCCAGAGAGGGAAGGACGCAGATCCAGCAGGAGGACTCAGAGGACGCTGATCCAGCTGACCAAGGTAGAGGGGACGCAGATCTGAAGAGATATTGGCAGATCCAGTCTTGGAGGACGCAGATCTGGAGGACTAGCAGCAGATCCAGCCTTGGGGGATGCAGATCTGAGGAGATATTGGCAGATCTAGCCTTGGAGGGTGCAGATCTGGAGAGATAGCATCAGATCCAGCCTTGGAGGATGCAGATCTGAGGAGATATTGGCAGATCCAGCCTAGATCTGAAGAGATAGCAGCAGTCGGCCTTAGAGGAGCTTGCATCCGGAGTGATAGGACGCGTATCCGGATAGGGAGGTCGCATCCGGGCAGATCCGAGTATGCTGCAGGACGCAGACCGGGGCCGTGAGGACGTCGATTCGATGAGCATGGTCTTTGTGTGAGGTGTTTGCGCCGGCGCGCAGCCTACTCTTTGAGGAGTCGATCATTCTATCCGAGACGTAGGCCGCCGTTTCATTCGTTTTCCGCGCTGCCACTAGCAGACAACGTTTTTATCAAGTAGGGAGGGGGCCTGATTGCGGTGGTGCTTCGGCCCACATTCACCGGGGGTTTGCCTGGGAGGATTGAGACTGCCCATCTTTCTTGTTCTCTACCATAGTCCAAAGGTATTTCGTGTGCCAGCACAGCTCTTCACGCGATCTTCAACCCGCCTAGACGTCGGTCTATATATCGATTTATTATTTGCTCGAGAGGGTCTCCACTTGCCTAGGACAAGGATAGGTGCACTCATTCTGATTGTCTTGTATTCCTATCTATGTATTCTCAGATTAATAAAATGGCTTAGTGTTCTGGCATTCTATGTGTACTTGTTCCAGTATCTGGTTCCAGCATTTTGTTTTATATATCTGTCTGGCATATTTCTGTGTATTACTGGTTATTTCCCTTTTGGGGATATTACAGTGGTATCGGAGCATAGATCTGGCTCAGCCTGTGGTGCTAGCAGTCTATGACGCCCGGGGATAACCCCTACATCTATCGGAAGGAACGCAGAGAAGCTGAGGATAGGTGGAAGTTTCCCTTCGGGGGAAGTGATTCCGATCAGGAGCCACCTGAGACAGATTCTGAGGCAGAGCAGCCTGGGAAGGGTCCAGAACAGCGTAACCCAATGGCAGATGATGATGTGAGGTTTAAAGAGGCGGTTCTCCGTCACATACAGGAGACGTCACAGAAGATGCAGGAGACGTCACAGAGGCTCTTGGCCATAGAGATCAGTCAGAGAGAACCCCCTAGAGTTCTTCAGATCGGTGAAGGATCGGGTATGTCTCGCCACGTGCCAGTGCACGATGCTATTCCCATTGTGAAGACTCAGGTACCCGCGCGATCCACTATGCCCACATTCTTGCCAGAAGACACAGGGACATGAGTGCGGGGAGGTGCACAGAGGGACAATCCAGCACCCACGCGACCCACCATGCCTACCTTCCTGGTAGAGGACGAGGGGTCGACAGCACCGAGAGATGTGGGTCCAGCTCAATGGGCAGCCGTTTTTACAGAGTGGCAGGGCTTAGGACAGGCATTCATGGATACTCTCCCCTTTGAGCGCTATCTCCAGTATCGATGCGGCATCAAACCCCCTGAGCAGCACCAGCACAAGGGGCACGGATACCACCGTGATGACCACCGTGCGGCTAGTAGATTCCATTTGCCTATGTTTGATGGTTCATCAAAGACTACGGCAAAGTCCTGGGTGGAGAAGCTGGACATCTATTTCCAGCTTAATCAGATGCCGGAGACGGAGGCCATTAAGATGGCTACATTGCATTTAGAGGGTGAGGCTCAGGATTGGTGGTTTCATGGATTGGCGACACTTGGGCATTCCACAGTGACGACATATGCCGAGTTCACCAGGAGGGTGGTAGAGCGTTTTGACAGGAGGGATCCGGAGCAGCATTTTGTTGAGCTGACCAAGCTCAAACAGACTGGGAGTGCAGAGGCATACATTTCAGATTTCTTGAGGGTTTCAGTGATGGTACCTGACCTATCGACAACTCGGATGGTCTATATGTTTGTGGAGGGGCTGTCAGAGCCACTTCGTGGCCTAGTCCGGTCGAACAAACCGGCTACACTGCAGGATGCCATCAGTAGGACTCGAGACTTGCAGGATGTCTTGCCTAGGACTCGGCCACCTTATCCCCAGAGACCGGCTTTCCAGCCTAAGGGTAAGGACACGAGGGCTCCGCCTCCCAAGGCGAATCCGGGACGAGGGCAGATTGATGATGAGGCCAGGAGAGAGCTGAGGCGGAAGCGATTATGTTTCACTTGCCAGGAGCCGTGGGCACCGGGACACAAATGTGCGGCAGGGAAGGCACATTTCATAGAGGTCTTCTCCGAGAGCAGCTGAGAAGAGGATGAGGAGGATGATGAGGAGGCAGGAGGATGTTATGCAGCACAGAGTACCTTACCACCTCCACCACCCGCGACAGGTGGGGCATCATTCGCACCTACTGGGGGAGCTCTAGCAGCATTGTGAGGAGTCCCCAAGTATTTGACCTTGCGCGTACGGGGGACAGTGCGCGGACAACGAGTTTCAGTCTTAGTCGATAGTGGGGCCACCCACAACTTCATTGATGCCCAGATGGTTGAGCGGAGAGGCATACCGACGGAGGGCTTTGATGGGTTTTCCGTTTTGGTACCAGGAGATCAGACCATGGCATGTGCTCGATATGTACCAGAATTATCAGTGACGATGGGCACCTATACATTGACCGATCACTTCTTTGTGGTAGACATCTCGGACACCAATGTGATATTGGGGGTTCAGTGGCTTATTACTCTGGGGAAGGTCACAACGGATTGGAAGGCCTTAGAGATGGAGTGGGATGATCCCAAGACGGGGAAGCATGAGAAGATACGAGGGCAGAACACATATCCACCCCAGACAGTATCGGCACACAGCATGGAGGCGACTTTCCGCAAGGGAGATATAGAGGGGGCAGTAGAGTTGCGGGCTTCAGAGGCAGTGGATACAGGGCGGACGGTGCACCCTGATCTACAGTCTATTCTCGATAGATATGCAGTAGTTTTTGGGGACATTCCGCCAGGACAACCACCGGATCGGGGGTTTGAGCACACGATCGAGCTTGAGCAGGGGATACAGGCTGTGATTACCACACCGTATAGGCATCCCAAGGCCTATCGGGATGAGATAGAGCGAGCCATTCAGGAGTTGCTGGCCCTTGGTCACATTCGGCCTAGCACTAGCCCTTTTGCTTCTTCAGTAGTGCTGGTGAAGAAGAAGGATGGCACATTACGCATGTGCATTGACTACAGGGCTCTGAACAAGAAGACCCTGAAGAACAGGTACCCCATTCCCAGGATCGACGAGCTGATGGATGAGTTGAGAGGAGCACGGTTCTTCTCAAAGATTGATTTGAGATCCGGATATCATCAGATACGCATGAGGGAACAGGACATTCCCAAGACTGCTTTCAGGTGTCATTATGGGCACTTTGAGTTTCTGGTCATGCCATTTGTGTTGACCAATGCACCGGCTACTTTCCAGTCTTGTATGAACCACATTTTCAGGGATCATCTGATGAAGTTCGTGCTGGTTTTCTTTGATGATATCCTTATATATAGCAGGACTTGGGAGGAGCATCTCCAGCACATTGAGACGGTCTTGCACATTTTGGAGGAGCAGCAGTTCTTTGCCAAGCTCTCCAAGTGTGAGTTTGGGTTGACGGAGATGCTGTATCTGGGACACATTATAGGAGTGGATGGGGTGAGAGTCCACGAGGAGAAGATCAGGGCTATCAGGGACTGGCCAGAGCCACGGAATGTGACAGAACTTCGAGGGTTTATTGGTATCTGCACCTACTACAGGAAGTTCGTCAAGGGCTTCTCTCAGCTTGCTGCACCCCTCACGGATCTGACGAGGAAGGGGGCATTCAGTTGGTCGGATACAACACAGCGAGCTTTTGACAAGCTCAAGGAGGTGATAAGCAGTTGTCCCGTATTAGCATTGCCAGATTTTACGCAGCCCTTTGTCCTAGAGTGCGATGCATCAGGAGAGGGGATTGGTGCAGTTTTGATGCAGGAGGGTCATCCGATTGCTTTTGAGAGCCGGAAGCTCCTTCCACACGAGAGGCTATATCCCATATACGACAAGGAGATGCTGGCCATCATGCATGCATTGGCCAAATTCCGGCAGTACCTGGTAGGTGGCAGATTCAGGGTGAGGACAGATCATAACAGCCTGAAGTACTTTCTGGAGCAGAAGCAGTTGCAGGAGAGACAGCAGAAGTGGATCAGCAAGATCCAGGCTTACGACTTTGACATAGAGTATGTCAAGGGGAAGAATAACGTGGTAGCCGATGCCCTTTCCCGTAGACCGGCCACGTTGTCACTCATGAGCCTGGACGCTGACTGGAAGGCTCGACTACTGGTTGAGTACTCCAAAGATAGATTTGCATGCGAGGTGCTGGATGGACAGGTAGCAGATAGCAGATACAGGGTGGCCGATGAGGTCATCTATTACAGGGACAGGATCTTCTTGACTGAGGGATCTCAGCTCAAGGAGAAGATACTCCAGGCTTCACATGATTCGCCATTGGCGGGCCATCAGGGGTTCACCAAGACGTACAGGGCCATCCGGGAGAGATTTGCATGGAAGGGCCTCAAGGAGGACGTACTCCAGCATGTCAGGGAGTGCGAGGTTTGCCAGCGGAACAAGGGAGAGATGAGTCATCCCGCGGGGTTGTTGCAGCCTCTTCCCATTCCGGAGGGGAAGTGGGAGAGCATTTCGATGGACTTCATCACGGGGTTGCCCACAGTGCAGGGCAAGGACTGCATCTTCGTAGTGGTTGACAGGCTGACGAAGTATGCTCACTTTTTCGCCATTTCTGCACATCACACAGCGGCACAGGTGGCAGAGTTGTTTTTCGGGGAGGTTTTCAGGTTGCATGGTCTACCCAAGACCATTGTCAGCGACAGGGACAGCCGTTTTATGGGTGGATTCTGGCAGGAGCTCTTTCGACTAGTGGGGACAGAATTGACACCGAGCACTAGTTATCATCCACAGACGGACGGGCAGACGGAGATAGTTAACAAGTGGCTGGAAGGCTACTTACGTAACTACGTCAGTGGGCAGCAGAGAGCATGGCTGAAATGGCTACATCTGGGCGAGTACTGCTACAACACAACCCACCATATGTCCATCGGTATGACACCTTTCTATGCTTTGTATGGATATCATTCCCTATCTTTTGTGGATATGATGGTTGGTGTTAGCAGGGCTCCGCGAGCCAAGTTATGGATCCAAGAGAGCCAAGACATCCTCCGGGCTCTCAAGGACAACATAGCCACAGCACAGAATCAGCAGAAGTTGTATGCTGATAAGGGTCGGGTGGAGAGACACTTTGAGGTAGGGGACCTAGTCTACCTACGGCTACAGCCATACCGACAGTCTTCGCTCAAACAGAAGGGGGCGGAGAAGCTAAAGCCTCGTTTTTATGGACCATACAGGGTGATACGCAGTATCGGGCAGGTTGCATATGAGTTGGAGCTGCCCCAAGGCAGCCGGATTCATAACATCTTTCATGTATCATGCCTGAAAAAGGCACTGGGCCAGCATGTGAGAGTCACCGAGGAGCTACCGCCTACAGATGATGAGGGGCATCTGGTGTTGCAACCGGAGGCTATTATCGACACTAGGGAGAGGCAACTGCGGAGCAGGAAAATCAGAGAATTCTTGGTGAGATGGAAGAATTTGCCGGATGAGGATGCCACTTGGGAGGATGAGAGGATCTTACAGCACCCATCACTTCAGTTGCTTGAGGACAAGCAACGTTTTGCCGGGGGAGACTGTAATATTCCCAATTAGCTTTGCTAATTGGAATATTTCATTTTTTGTTTAATTTTGCTGCTTTAGTTAGAAATAATAAATAAAGTGAGAAATAAGAGGGGTCACCTCACTTTAGTCACCTCACTTTATAAATAAAGTGTTTTTCCTAGTTGATTGACGTTATAACTTAGAGAGGGGGCCTTGGGGGTCCACATGAGTATGATGGGGAGGCATCAGGCTGACCCAAGGTTAACTGCACAGGCCAAGGAGAGTGAGGACGCAGTTAAGGTTTTGGAGGGAGTTTAGCATTATAAAAGGTGGGGTTCTCACCTCATTGGGACATGCATGATTTGATATTGATATTGAGAGCTAGACTTCTGTCTGCTTCAGCACGCCGGTTGTTTAGTCGGTCTGCAGCACTGTTTAGTGCAACCGAGTGTCTCCGTTCTGAGATCTCACCCTTAGCCTCGGGGGACTTCGAGTGCCTGCCCTGGTAAGGTTATTTTCTTGGTATCACCCTTAGCCTCGGGGGACTTCGAGTGCCTGCCCTGGTAAGGTTATTTTCTGAGCATCATCCTTCAGTTTCAGTGGTGAGTAGCAGCAGTTTTCTGGTGGAGATTTGGAAGGGAGAAACCCCTTCAGGATCAAGCAGACATCCGTGAAGTAGACGCCGATCCGTAAAGGGGAAGGACGCAGATCCGGGCAGGAGACTCGAGGGACGCCGATCCACCACCAAGGTAGAGGACGAGATCCTCAAGAGATATTGGCAGATCCTTGGCCTTGAGGACGTTGTGATCCGGAGAACTAGCACAGATCCAAATTTGGGGATGTGTGACTGGTGAGAGATATCAAGGCATCTAGGCCTTGAGGGTGTATATGGAGAGATAGTACTCGATCCAAATTCTTGAGGATGCAAGGATTCGAGGAGATATTTACAGATCCAAATTTAGATTCAAGAGATAGCAAGCAGACCTGCCTTGGAGGACGCGTATCCGGAGTGATAGGATGACTTCGGATAGGGAGGCTTCAGATCCAGTAGATCTGAGCATAGAGGACGCAGATCCAGTCAGGGAGGACGCTGATCTGATGAGCAGGGTCTTGTGTGTGGGGTTTGACAGCGTTTTTCAGTGCTTCCAGCCTTGAGGAGCTGATCAACTCATCTGGAGGATTTGTGGCCAGCGTTTCATCTGTCTTCTGCGCTGTCACTAGCAGAGACAACGTTTTCATTGGTGAGGGTTTGATTGGTGGTGGAGCTTCAGTTTCACATTCTCTGGGGGTTATTTGGAGGATTGAGATCAGCCATCTGTCTAGTCTTCAGCTCATAGTTCCAGTGCATTCCAGCAGCAGTTCTTCATAGCAGTTCTTCAGCCAGCTAGGACGCTGTCCTTATTTGCAGCCATTATTTGTTCCGAGAGGGTCTCCACTTGCCTAGGGCAAGGATAGGTGCACTCATTCTGATTATCTTGTACTCCTATCTATGTGTTCTGAGATTAATAAAATGGCTTAGTATTCTGGCATTCTATGTGTACTTGTTCCATTATCTGGTTCCAGTTGCTTTTGTTTTATATATCCTGTCTCTGTATATTTCGTGTATTATCAGTTATTTCTCGTATATTACATCAAGCAAGCATGATAGGAAGGATCAATAAGAGATGAACTTCCTTTGAGTTTTAAAGTGTGAATGACCCTTGAAAAGCCACTACCCAAGAAAGAGCCTAGAGGAATTGGTCTTATAGCTAGGGCTTGGTATATCTACCAATCCAACCACGAGATTGGCTTCAAATTTTGAGGGCTTATAGGAGACTCACCAGTCTAGTTGCTTGCTAATTTGCACCCCAATAATAACCATAAGAAATAAATTCCATGCATTAGATAATGATTATTTCAAAAATATAGCTTTAAAAAGGCACTTGCAAGACAATTAAGAATATATCCATCCACAAAAGAGGGGAAAGGGCGAGAAAACGATTTTAGTGCGATCACACTAGGATTTAAGACCAGTTGCTGACTATTGGGATGTTTGGAGTCAAAATGATTCGGACTTTGTCACCTTCGTTCTTCAAGGAGGCCTAAAGTTGTAACTTCACTACCTAGGGATGCAACTACACGACAACTTTAGGCATTTATACTTCGATGGCAAATATTATGGATTTTCAAGGATGCAAATAATCCCCTTGGAAAATTCATTCATCCATTATCTTTATGAATAACACATACGAAATTTTCCAATAGTATCAAGGCCTAAACCAATTTCCCATGAATTAGGCCACAATATTAACCATAAAAAATAAATTTCAATTTCCACCCTTCTTTATATGCCTTTTTCTCTTTATCGAATTTTATTTTATAATTGCTCGGGACTCTAGGGGATGAGAGCATGATGTGAATGATATAACAATGATACTCCCCTTTAAGGTTGGGAAATTCATCGTCCACCAGGGTTTGGGACAATCATGGGTTGCTTAATGATGCAGGGAGTCAATATAGGGATCCTAGGACCATGGTGATGGCCATAATGATAGGGGGTAGAGCTCATGTTGGCTTTTGCCCATGTGCTAAATTTGTATGTCTCGACCATATTTTACATTTTATGGTACATTTCCTGTTGAGAGTGGTCAATTTATGCTTTTTACTTTCTTATTAGCTGCACCAACCTTCGGGGCATCGTTCCAGGCCCGACCCAAAGTGTGGACAAGAGGAGGGAGAATCTAACTCCTTGTGGACCCAATGGACGAATGTGGACCCGAATGGGTAATATGTTAAAAGGGGTTATAATGAGCGGAGGGGAGTGATGTATGTGGTGTTTGGAAGTGGGACCATGCAACCAAAATCAGGATTTCCAATGTAGTTACATTGCTAAAGATGGTAGCCAATAAAGGAGATCCCGCGAGACTAGGATACAAGGTTAACCACTGAGTTGGACATGGGGACAAGAGTACAAGCCAAGCGCATTCTTTCCGCTGAATCCCCCCCACTAATCCATGCCCAAAAGTGTCCATGATAAGTAAGCAAAATTACCCAACTACATAATGAAAGCCATACTTTCAAGGTTGGAAGGCCCACCTGGAAACCTACTATTGTGATGCATTAGCCCAGTGTTCCATGAGGATTTGTCCCCCCCGCCCTTCCTTGCGTTTCGGGGACGTGGGGACGTTTCCTCACGTCCCAAAAAAACAGAAACGTGACGAAACTTGAAGGGGGAACGTTTCCAAAAAAATTTAAGTCAAATCCCTAAATATTTTTATAAAATATTATAAATATATTATAAATTGATTGGGGGGGGGGGGGATTTTTTTAGTTATTTCTTATTTGAAGGGAACAACAACACGATGGGATGTTGATCCAGAGGATGATGCACAGGTAGATATGGAGGAGGGACTTGATGAGACACAAGTGGGGTTGGTTGGTGTGCCACTTAGCATGTTTGAGAATGCTAGTTATTCCGTTTCAAATGGTGACATGGTTGATCCTGATTTATTCATGCAACAACTGTTTGCAGAGACTAACGAGGTACTACATTGAGCAATTGTGCTCATTTGTCATTTGATGTGTTCTTATGTTATCTGCTTTTCTGTTTTGGACTGCAGTTGTAGACTTTATTTTTTTGAATCTTGATATATGATACATTATACTTGACTTTATAAAAATTTGAATCTTGATGTATCAGACTTGACTTTTATTTCAATATTCAGTATTCACAGTTGGAACTTCAATATGGTTTAAACTTTTATTTCAATTGTACAATGTTACATTTACATGTATGATTGTATCATGCTTTTTGTTTTAAATTTGTTTCAGTTATATGATTCATCGATTTATTCTTCATGATGTAAGTGTTATATAAAGATAAAGACAGTTAAATTATAAAATTTCAATGATATATTTATAATTTTTTAGTATTTTACTAATTTTGTTGGGGTCCCTTGTGTTAAAGACCCTGATGTCCCCCAACGTCTCCTAAAAATTGGTGGGGAGATTTTTGCATAGGCCGCTCCTGCGTTTACGCGTTCCCCTGTCCCCACATTCCGGAAACTTGGTGGAACTATGCACTAACCACATTATTATTCTTGAAGGAATCCCTTAGATCACAGCTAACACGAGTGATAAACACATATTTTTGTAGGTGTTCACTTTATATGTGGCCTTTATTAATGTCAAAACAAAATGGAAATATTGGCATTGTAGAACTACTTGCTATAGAATTGCATTCCATAGGTATTTTCATTCATCTGCTAATTTCAATGTTAAATAATTTGATATTTGTCCTTCATTTCCTTGAACCTTCAAGTTAGATTTTTTGTACTCAGTCTTGAAACTTTAAATTCTTGGGATTAATAGGGTTTTTGAATATGTTGCTTTACAGGATGAATTTTTGGGGCTACTCAACCATCAACTTCTTTTCTCCAATGATTCGATATGCTGCTGCAGGTGTTAGGAATTGTGGACGAGATGCAATTCATGAATTTAAAATGCTTGTTAGAGAAGCACACAAGCATGGCATTGAGGTGATTACTTTTCTATATCTTTTGTCTTGATTGATTTTTTTAGGATACTTTATCTTCAAGCTCCATAACTTTAACAGGTGCTGATGGACGTTGTATTTAATCACACTGCGGAAGGAAATGAGATGGGTCCAACATTGTCTTTTAGAGGCCTGGATAATGGTGTCTATTACATGCTTGCACCCAGAGTAAGAAAATTTTTGTCCTATTTTGACTTGTTTTACGAATAAAAGTTCAACAGTAATGCATCGCAAAGGATTTTCTAATAGAATGTTTGGTTGATTGTAAAACTTGCTTCAAGTCTGTTCACTTGCTTGGCAGCATGTTTAGTGTTGCTTTTAAGTTTCTTTTTTATTCGCCTTTCATATATATTTCTCTCCATGTTTTTGTACAAGATATCATGTTAAAATTAGTGCACTAAGTGAATGAACTGTTTAAAATTATCTTGCTGCAGGGTGAGTTCTATAATTATTCTGGCTGTGGCAACACGTTCAATTGCAATCATCCCATTGTTCGACGTTTTATAGTGGATTGCCTCAGGTGCCCAAGATATGATGACCCTTGGGTATGCTTTTTGAATGCTTGTTATTTGGCATGACACAAAATCACATACATGTTGAAAACATCTTTTGTTACAGTTCCTCTGCTTCTTCAAGAACTTTAATTTGTCTGATATTTCTGCAAGTTAAAATATGACGACTTTCGGTTAATTGGTTTTCTATCAATTTGTTATTTATATCTGGAAAATACCTAAACTTAATTTTGTCTTAGAAAATGTACAAAGGAAAATTGGATAAATAAGAAAGAAAGGGATAAAAATGGAAAGTGAAAAAGGAGATAAAAGATAATATTATTGATGTCTAATAGATGACCAAAAGGATAGGTTGGTGGGACTTGTTATCGCTCAATCTAGCAGGGGTCCTAGGAGGGGCAACTACTAGCCCAAGTGGCAACAATGGGACAAAGACCCATTGTCACCTCAGTCAATGTCCCCTGCTCTTTACAGACTTGCGCCGATGGGAGGAGTCCTAGTATAAGGGAAATCATTATGAATGGTATATCAATGATGGAAAGATAGTGATTTCGAAAGCCCAGTTATAAGAGGGACTTAGATGATAGAGCTTGTGTGCTTAAGAAACAAGGTGTTGGGCTCTCCAAGAAAGGCTTAGAAGGAAACCTAGACCTAGGGATTTAGGGATGTTACTTTGAAAGGAATACCCTAGACCTAAGATCCTTGATGGAAAGGGTTTCTAAAGTGATCTGTAAAATAGAAATGATGAAGGTGCGGGACCACAAAGAAGCCCAAGTAGACTTAGGCAAGGTCTAGGGTTTTGGGTGAAACTTCAGACAAAAGATCTAGACCAAACAAGGGATAAGAAAATGATCAATGAAACTGAGTTTTACTTGAGTTTTTAATGGAATGATCCTTGATGAAGCTACTAACCAAGGAAACCTAGGGTCAAGAACGAAGTTGGAGCTAAGGCTTGAGATAGTTCCAAATCTAGCTGTGAAAAGTCTTTCAAATTTTGTGAGGGCCTAGGGAACATCCTAGCGCAATTGTGTCCCAAGTCACTCTTGGATTGGATGGCTATAATGGATTTTATTTAATTTCCTAGGAGGCCTCTAGGGTTAGGGCTTAGGAAAAGAGAAAAAGAGGTGAAACAGATATTCTTTAGGGTGATCACCAAGGATAGGATCAATGCCTAGCCTATTGTGAGAATTGAGTCAATGTGCTTTAAACTTTTGTAGTTCTTTAACCCAATCAAGGAGTCCTCTAGCAACTTGCATGGCCCTAAAGGCAATAACTAGGTTAGCAATGGAATTTATACTTTTAATTGCAGCAATTTGATGACTTCTCAAGGAAATTACAGAGATAATGTTCCTAGAACTTTTGAGTTCTTTAATCCAATCAAAGAGTCCTCTAGTAACTTGCATGGCCCTAAAGGAAACAAGTAGGTTAACAATGGAATTTATACTTCTTATTGCAGCAATTTGATGACTTCTCAAGGAAATTACGGAGATAATGTTTCCCTAGAGGGGAACATTCATTTGCTATACCCAAACATGTAACATATGCAATTCCCTAACAAGGTCAATATTTGACTAATTCACATAAAATTAGGGAAAAATTTCAGATTTCATGAGCGAAAATTTCATACATTATACATGTATACAATAAAGAGAGAGAAATAGATCATGAAAAACACTTAAAAGTATAGCGAAGCTCCAAGACCAAGAAAATTTATCTAAATATCAAAATGTATCAATGATTCTCCAATTCGTCCTCAAATAGTTATATAGCGAAATTCACAAAAGAGAGAGATACAAATCCAAGTGATGATGAGGAATAAAATGATCCTCTCATTAATATATATGATCCTCTAAGGATTTGATTTGCCTAATTAGGCCTAGTGATGCCCCTAATAATAAAATAATGTGCAAAATAACATTCCTTTGTGACAAGCCTACCAAGATAACACCATAATATGAAAAATAAGCCTCTGAAGAGGGCCAAAATGATATATAAGTAGCTAGGAGAGCCATTGAGCCAAGTGAAGTCCAATGAGTGGAAGGGCTCCAAATATAGTGACAAAGGGGGTGGCCCCTTGATCTCCAAGAAAATGACCTGTGGGTCTCCCAAGTGGCTTTGGGGCACAAAAACATCTTCATTGGTCTCCAAGTAGATTGATCAACCCTGTATCCCATTCGTAAGGGCTGGAATAATGATGCAAGCCCTCCCTTTGTCTCCTGTGGTGAGACACAACCGCATCTAGGCCTTGGATCAACTACCAAGTGTGTAGTTTACTGGGTAAAGTGGTCCAAGTGCATCATCATCATCAAATAGGTGCAACACGAGGGAGCAATGGATGGTACTGAAGGATCCCATGGCATGACTAGAGGGCTTGGACCCCGTATAGGGAGACCAAACCCCTAGATGAAGACCCACTTGCAATCCTGTATAAGATCTAATGTGTCTCCTCACCTTCCAGTACGACAAATCATTAGTGTAATTGAATAAATGGGCCTACATGTAATATCCCGAATAGAAATAGACAGTAATATAAAGCCACATAAACAAGCATTTACAGCAAATAGAGAGACATCACATAAACAATGCAAATATGGAGAAACGCTGAGCCATTTTATTATGTAACTGAAAGATACAATGAGTACAAAGGTGATCAGAATGATGCCACCTTGGCTTGCACAAGGCAAGTTGGAAATACTCTCGGAAATGCTCAAGGAATGGCTGCTCTATCAAGGACTGTGTAATCTCCAAAGTTGTTGCTGCTATTGCTGGATTGCTGCTACTTTTGGAATGGGATGGCTCTTTGGAGTTGTTCCCCTGCTCAAAAAAATATGAAACCCTAGGAATGAGCTCTCCTCCAAATACCCAGAAAAGCCCAGAAAGGAATTCCGGAATGGATGACCCCGAAATTTGACCTCCCTTAAGGAATAACGTTATCCCAGTGAAACACACTGGCCCTATATGATCCTCTGTAAATAATGGCCTCCTCCTATACCAAAATGACGAAATAGTGAAGGGCTGATCCCTTCACACTATCTCGCGCTGAATCCCCTGACAAATCCTCACTCCCAGAACTGCCTCTACCACAAATTGCGTGATCTCTCCCAGAGACTGCGCTGTCCAAACAAATGCGTAATTCCTGGCTGAAGATACTATGGTTCCCTCCTGCAAAACAATGGATAGAACTCTTCACCCGAGCAGGCACTTGAAGTCCCCCAGGGCTGAGGTTGGGATCTCCGCTCGGAGACACCCGATGTGTTAAACAACACTTGCAGAATTCACTTAACAGCAAAAGTGTGCTCAATGTCAAAAGACAAAAATCATAGATGCATAATAGAATGAGAGAATGAGGAGCCTCTTCCCCTTTTATGCTTTGAGAGCCTTGCTCTCACCCGGGGCCCACCAAACTGCGCTGCCCCTCTTGGTCCACGCTGTCCCTCTCTCACTGCGCTGTCATGGGCCCACGCTGCCCACACTGCCACTTCCCTCACGCTGCCACTTCGTCATCTTGGGCCCCACGCTGCCAAATAATTATATGCTCAAGTGACTTTAGGGAATGTTTATTTCCTAAGTGTAGGTTGTGTGTCTCATCACCCACTTTATTAACTGAATTAACTTTAGAAAAGCAAAACTGGCCAAAATTAATATTACCAATTAGCTGCTGCTAATTGGGAATATTACAATCCTTCCTACCAAAAATTGCTTGTCATCAAGCAATGCCTGAACAAGCCTCCTCTCTAGTTGATGCTCCCCACCATCACTGCAAAATTTGTCTGGGTCCCAGATGTGCCACTGAATCTTCCTTGTCCTCTATATCACCCTGATATGAAGGGATCTCTCAATGCCAGGATCCCAAGCCATCTTGTCCAACATGAAGCTCCACCTGCTCCACTCACCATCTTGCCATGCTAATGAAGTCCCCCACTTCATCAGTGACTCGTTAAAGCCCGATGGAAGATTTACATGATCTCCCCATTTAGTATACAACTCACCCATAGAGGTTAACAAGCTGTGTAGAGCTGTAATGCTCAACTCTTATCTCTTAGAGGTACCACCATGCTGATGCTGCGCTACTCTGATCATGAGATACTCCCAATCATGCGTAGACTGTATCCTCCTCTCCTGAGACCTAGTGGCAGGAGATCTATGAGAGACAAGCTCATCCGGACCAGGAATTGCCATGATGCCAATACCTTCCCCTCCGAATGTAGCTTTGAATCTATGCAGCAATAGAGAAATTCTGCCTTGCCATCCGACAAAGGCCTCTGTGTACCCCCATGTGCCAACCCAACAGTGAACTAGATCACTCTCTGTCGTGACTCCAACCATCATGAGACAGAATGGGCTATCAATCAACTGAATCTCTGCATCCCATAGTCGGACCTGCTGCACCATAGCTCTGACAACTGCGGGAATCCCCTCGTGCCTCATCTCTAGTCCCTGCTCGTGACTAATATAGAAGGTCCACATATCATGGGAAAATGTGATGCATGCTAACCTGCCCTGTGTCGGCCACTATGTAGTACCAATGATTGCTGGAAGCCATATGTGACAAATAGCCACCCCCTGAATGCAATCAATAGATGGATATCTGATACTCGCAATTGACTCAAGGCATGTGGATCCCTCTTGTCCTTGCCAACCATCTCCACTGGGTCTGCCATCCACCTTCTCGATAATGTGTTGATACATTGTCTGGAGCCCAGACACATATTAGGATGCTACCTCTGTTGTACCCAGTATCCTCTGCTCATGCATGGTCTCGACATGCCCTGAGAAAAGAGTGATGCATGTCTCCCTCATGACCCGCTCCCCAAGCGTAGGCTCAGTGATGACTGATGTGCCACCCCTGCAGAGGATCATCTCATCCCCTAACTTGTGCCTATCAACTAGCGCACTGACCCAGTGCCACTGTTGAGAAGTCTCTCCCCTAGTGTGCTGAGTGTCATCCAAATATCTTGGGTGAGCCTCGCGTACCTCGCTACTCATGCCCAAAGTGCCGAAGGACAACAACAGAATCGACTGTGCCCGTGAGTGATGTAGAAGAGGGTCAGGCGCGTGGGTCCCCACAGATACTGTAAAGTATTGCCCATTTGTCTCCCCATCGATCCTAGGTGAACTACCCCCAAAGGTATGCTCGGTGTCCCTGTCCGTGAGTCTCCCTGGAGGCAATACTCTAAGACCCTGTTGTGCAACACCGTACACCCTCACATACCACCGATCATCCATGTACTCCTCGACATGCCACTGCACATTGAGGCATACCCTTGTACACCGCTGGATACCCCCTGCTATTGCTGTATCACCCTGTACCATCTCGTGCCTTGCCTGTGTCAAGGCACCGGTCACTCCTCGCATGTTCTCAATGTGATGTAGGACACTCCTACTCCACATTGTAGTCCCACACACTACGGTACACCACCATGCAACTCCATGTCCACCGGTAGTCCACGGACCACTGCTCAATGCTAGATGCTCCCACACATCCTTGGATGTGATGGCCTAGAGTTGTGTCTCTACATGTCGGACCACCCCTAATCGGTATCATCACCTCCACTGTCGCATCGCTATACCTGCCGATGAATGGATCATCACTCCAAACCCTCCCCGAGGGGTCTGAGAAGTGAATTTTCCTTTTTATGTCAGTAGTGATACCACCACTGCTCGCTTTTGCTGTGACCTCTGTGCCCCATACAAAGGTGAAGAATCCTTGGCTCCATACAAGGCACCATCTGGTGGCCTGCCAATGCCACCTCCTTCGATAAGCTCCTGCCAAGGTATGTTGATCACCCTGTGACCCCGCGTACAAGTGTCATACCAAGACAACCTAGGGAGTCTACCCATAAACTGGTTGGCCACTTGAGCTGACTGAAACTCCCCTAGCGAATGTGCATGCTCAACTGCTAGGCCAACTGTACCCTCCAAGACATAGTCAATCGACCTACCTGGGAAACGACAGGTAGTCCCGCCTGGATCCCAATCCCAGTCTGGTGTTCCTGTATTCCTAGCACCTGGAAACTCCTGCTGAACTACACCCAGGTCCACAACTATCTCCATAACCCACTCCATTGGGTACCAACTCAAAATCTGTCGCCATCCAACCTCAACATGTGGACTGTGCAACTCCGATCGTCTCGTCTCGCTATCCAAGTCAACATATGAGATCAGACTAGGTGGCTCCGCCTCTCTCTCTCCAATGGAAATAAGTGACCCAACAATGCTGCTAGCCCCGTTTATGCATGCTTGAAGGGGGCTGCTCTGACACTCCAATGTGCCCTCTAGCTGTACCATTAGGGAATCCAACCATTCCCCAGTGTGGGTCAACTTGGCCGCTGACTCGGCACAAACCACTCTCATGCCCTCTAGCTCCTCGTTCTGTAACAAAATAGCCTCTCGTACTGATGTGGCCTTCCCTTTCAAACCTAGAAGGTCGGCTCAAAGCTGATGACACTGTGGTGTGCGACCATCGTGCAATACCTTTGTATCTCCTAGCGCCTCATCAAAGGTGGATACATCTCCTGGCACCTCACCCATCTGCCGCGCACTGCTACCACCCGAAGACTCGGACACTACCTCGGTCATCATCTCAATGGATGGCATTACTGGGGTAGGCTCTACTCTCTCTACTAAGATGTCAATAGATATGGTCAAAGAAGTCTCCAACATAGGTGACCCCTGCGTCATACTGGGTGTATCCACATGCTCTCCAGGATCCTGTGTGCCCTCATCCTCCAAGTGCGAGGTAGCTATTTTGATGGCTTCCCCCTCTGTTATTCAGTCAAGTTGGAAAGAGGTATCTAGCTTTTCCACCCGATCCCGAACCGTGTAATCAGTGGATCTATCATACGTGGGAAAAGGTGTCCTCCTAGTGGTACGCTGCAACTCTGAACTCTGTGTGCTAGACCCCCCACTGTTCCTTCCTTCTTCATCCTGCTTGAGTTGGCAGTAATCTCTGAAGGACAAAGCCGCTCTGAAGTTTTCCCCCATGGACTGCCATTCGCGAAAATAATCTCCCATGGGTATATGATTATGCCGCCTACCTTCCTTCCTCGGTACTAGAGGTAAGAATGTAGGCATCGTTATCCTGGTTGACCTACTGAAGGCTGGTGGATGAGTGGTTGGTAAAGGGTGGTCACACTGTTGTGAAATTCCCAGAGCCTCCCCAACTAGGGATTCCTGATGGATGCTCTCATTCTTATTCTATTGTTTGAGTCTTTCCAACATTCCCTTCTGTCCTTTGGCTAAATCATTTAGGGCCTTAAAAATGTTACCAAAGGTTGCTTCCCCTTTTCTCTTTGAATCCCCCATATTTGCCACCTCTACTGCCTTTGGTGGGTAAGATTCTGCACAACAAATAGAGAGACATCACATAAACAATGCAAATATGGAGAAACGCTGAGCCATTTTATTATGTAATTGAAAGATATAATGAGTACAAAGGTGATCAGAATGATGGCACCTTGGCTTTCATAAGGCAAGCTGGAAATACTCTCAGAAATGCTCAAGGAATGGCTGCTCTGTCAAGGACTGCGTAATCTCCAAAGCTGTTGCTGCTATTGCCGGATTACTAGTACTGCTGGAATGGGATGGCTCTTTGGGGCTGTTCCCCTGCTCAGAAAAATATGAAACTCTGGGAATGAGCTCTCCTCCAAATACCCAGAAAAGCCCAGAAAGGAATTCCGGAATGGATGACCCCGAAATTTGACCTCCCTTAAGGAATAACGCTATCCCAGTGAAACACACTGGCCTTGAATGATCGTCTGTAAATAATGGCCTCCTCCTGTACCAAAATGACGAAATAGTGAAGGGATGATCCCTTCACACTATCTCGGGCTGAATCCCCTGATAAATCCTCACTCCCGGAACTGCGTCTACCACAAACTGTGTGATCTCTCCCAGAGACTGCGCTGCGCAAGAAAATGTGTAATTCCTGGCTGAAGATACTATGGCTTCCTCTTGCAAAACAATGGATAGAACTCCTCACCCGAGCAGGCACTGGGAGTCTCCCGGGGCTGAGGTTGGGATCTCCGCTCGGAGACACCCGATGTTCTAAACAACACTTGCAGTCTTCGCTCAACAACAAAAGCGTGCTCAATGTCAAAAGATAGAAATCATAGATGCATAATAGAATGAGAGAATGAGGAGCCTCTTCCCCTTTTTATGCTTTGAGAGCCTTGATCTCACTTGGGCCCCACCAAACTGCGCTATCTCTCTTGGTCCACGTTGTCCCTCTCTCACTGTGCTGTCATGGGCCCACGCTGCCCATGCTGCCACTTCGTCATCCTGGAATGCTGCCAAATAATTATATGTTCAAGTGACTTTAGGGAATGTTTATTTCCTAAGTGTAGGTTGTGTGTCTCATCACCCACTTTATTAACTGAATTAACTTTATAAAAGAAAAACTGGCCAAAATTAATATTACCAATTAGCTACTGCTAATTGGGAATATTACACTACAAACCATGGAACCAAGTGGACACTTCATAGTGGCATGCCCTTCCATAATGGGCTTTAGAGTATACAAATTTCCCCAAGTTCAAGAAGGAGGTTAACCAAGGACCCTATTTGGTGTTTTCAACCTCTAAGTGAGTGACAGGTCCACGGTACATCCATCGAGTGGCAAGTGTCATGTGATATGATGATGGAATAGATTGAGGAATTAGGGAAAGGCTCCAAACCACATGCCATAGTACAAGGGTAGCTAAAATAAGGGAAGCCCATGCTTGGGCGTATGAATGTAGGAGGGAGCAATCATGGTACATGAGTTACCCTGACCTTCATTTTTCCACCCTTCTACATGTGCCTTTTTCCTTTTATTGATTTTTCTTTTAAAGTTGCTCGAGGCTCCAGGGGATGAGAGCATGATGTGAATGATATAACAGTGCATACCCCCTTAAGGTTGGGACAATCATGGGTTCCTTAATGGTGCAAGGGGCTAATATAGGGGGAGTTCCTAGGAACTAGGGTGATGAGAGCATGACGTGAATGATATAGCAGTGCATACACCCTTAAGGTTGGGCAGTTCATCGCCCACTAGGGGTTGGGACAATCATGGGTTCCTTAATGATGCAAGGGGCTAATATAGGGGGGTTCCTAAGAACTTGGGTGATGGCCATAAGTATGGGGGTAGAGATCATGTTTGGATTTTGTCCACGTGTTAAATTTGTATGTCTCAACCATATTTTGCATTTTATGGTACATTTCTTGTTGTGAGTGGCCAAATATTGTTTTTCGCTGCATCAACCTCCGGGGCATCATTCCAAGCCCAACCCAAAGTGTGGACAAGGGGAGGGGGAGGCTAACTCCTTGTGGACCTAATGGATAGATGTGGACCCAGATTGGAGATATGTGAAAGGGGTCATAATGAGTGGAGGGGAGTGATGTATGTGGTGTTGGGAAGTAGCACAATGCAACCAAAATCAGGATTTCCCATGTAGTGGCACTCCTAAAGCTAGTAGCCAATAAAGGAGATCCCACTGGACTAAGATACAAGGTTAACTACCAAATTGGAAAAAGGGGAAATGAGTACAAACCAAACCCATTATTTCCGCCAAATTTCTCCACTTTACCATGCCCAAAAGTGTCCATGATAAGTAAGCAAAAATATCGAACTACATGATGAAAGCCATACATTCGGGGTTGAAAGGCCCAGCCTCCAGCATACAATCATAATAGATGGGTGAGGGCACATAATGGCTAGCTCAAGTGGCGGAGATGGTGGCACATCGAGCTATTTGGTGGCTGCAAGGGGCTGTTAGATGCAGACTGAAGACCATCTAGAAGACAAATTTCTCCTATGGGTATCACCCACATGTGGTGGGTGTTGATTTTTGTAGCATTGGAAAGTGTTCCAAGTGTGAAAAATCCTAAGTCTGGATTCCTACTGCAACAAATCTGAATTACTTCTCCTATTATTTTTCATAATTATTTCATTACAGTGAAATACTGATGTAATTACTGAAGCAGTCTACACAAATAATGCTGCAGAATAAATCTAAGTGCTGAAACAAACTGAACAAAATACAATGAAAAACATCCACATTTGACACAGTTATTTTTGGACTAAGTCCCTAGAAAAACCCAACTCGCGAAAATCGGTGCAGCAGATCTGAGGGTTTTGTATTATTAAGCAGCAAAATCTTGAGTACAACTAGGGTGCCAATATTCGGTTCACCCTTCAGAGAAATCTAGACAACAGATGACAATGTGAGGTATACCTCACTCTGCAAATCCTCGATTGATTTGAACACATCTAGTGAAGCCCCTCTCTGCCTCTGTGTGATGCCTACACTGGTATTGCGTAAGCCTGCTTGGGCAAGCTCTGGAACTGCGTCACCTCTTCTCTGCAACTGATCAAGGGCCAAGGCTGATCTGAAACTGAGTTTTGGCCCTCCCGGCTTAGAAACCTCAACTTCCAACTATCTCCGGACTGATCACAAAAGGCACTGCGTCACTTCTGCGTGGTTTCCTTCAAGAACTGCGTCACCCCTCTATGTGACTGCGATGTCTCTCTCTGCCTCACTGCTGCCTCTCTCTGAAATGTACTCCTGGTCCTCCTGACCAGTGACTGCATCTGCCCCTCTCTGAAACTGATCACTGAATCAAAATCACTTAGCCAACCCTGCCCTAGTGATTCGATCTTGATCAAAAAGCTGTGTCTCTCTCACAAGCTCGAAAATGCCAAATGCTCAATGTGCTCAATGCGTTTTCCATAGGCCCCTCACCCTCCTTATATTCTTCCGTTGACCCTTAAACGACCAAGATTAAAACATAATCAAGGGCTAAAATTAACTTGGAGGTGATCCATGACTTTATTTGGAAGATTCTCACTTAGTTTAATTAATACCTTTTAATTAATTAGTTTTCCTAAGTTTAGACTTAAGAAAACTTAAAAAAAACGATTAATTAATTTAATTAAACCATCTCTAAGTGGAATTTTCCAAAACCATTTCTGATTATTATGGAATACATGTGTCTTAGCCTATATACAAAGTTACAAGGCTAGAGCACATCTGATGCTACCATAAATCAACACTAAGTCTCAAATTTTGTGAGGAGGCTTGGACATCAGTATTCCAAAGAACCCAGAAACCGTTTGTGGAAATTCCTCTCGGTTTATGTTTTATTAAAATAATTAATTATTTTAATGAGGACCCTAAGTCTAAACTTAGGGAAATTAAATAATTAAAGCGTATTAATAAAACAGACTGAAAATCTTCTAGAGAACGAAGATCAAGTCATGTTTTAATCTTAGCCATTGATTAGATATCTAATCTGGGACGTTGATTCATCAACGGGAGAATTATAAGAGAAGGCTTGAGGGTCATTTGGAAATCAAGCCAGGCACACAATCAGTACCTGAAGGAAATCGATTATGAAGGAATAGAATTCGATTTCAGAGGGAGAGTTGTAGAGAAAAGTTACAGAGGCAGAAGAAGGAAGGGGAAGTCAGCAATGACAGAGAAAGACAAGAGGAGGACGTAGACGGCCACAGAAGACAGTGCTGAGCAGCAGCACTGAGTGCCCACGCAGAGTGACACAGTCTAGCGTAGAGGATCATGTAGAGTGACGCAAAGGGAGCTAGGGTGTCTTACGGATGTCAGAAATTCTCCAAGAGGATTGGGAGAATTTATCTAAGGTGTAGTCTTAAGAGATCTGCCCGTCTATTTCTTGTAAAAGATTTTCATTGCTGAAGAATAATACAAACCCTCATCTGCTACACCGGTTTTCCTGCATTGGGTTTTTCCGTGGACAATTTTCCAAAAATAACTGTGTACATGTGATTGTTTTTATTGCGTTATATGTGTTCTGTTCTATTCTCTGCTTCTGGTTAAGTGATTACTGCAGTTGTATTTATTTCAGAATTTACTGAAAGAAATTCATAAATAACTTATCATAATAACAAGTAGGCAAAATAAGTCTATCATTGCAGTAGTATTTCAGATTTGAAATTTTCACATGGTATCAGAGCAAAAGACGAAGTAACGGAAGAAGAGATTCTGCAATGGAACGAAGATCCGACATTGATGCAACAACAACTCGGAAGGGTTCACGCAATTCTTTAGAACGCATAGAGGAACAACGGGATCATGACATCTCAGTGCTGGCTTCCAGACTTGCAGAGGAATTTGCTTGTGTGTCAATTATGGCCTCTCTAGAGATTTGGTATATTCACAGTTGAGTATCTGCTCATATGACAGGAGTTCGAGAATGCTTCTCAAGCTACCAAGAGGAGCAGATGAATTTTCAAATCACTATGGGAAATAAGGCAAAATGTACCCCTGGGAAGAGGCACCATATATTTCAAACAGAAGCTGGCAACAAGCTTCAGGCCACCAATGTGCTACATGTACCAAGGTTGGGGATGAATTTACTCTCTTTGTCTCAACTTTAGAACAAAGGTTACGACGTTTACTTTATTGGCAACAAAGTTTATGTCAAATGCCCAATTTGGAAAAAGAAGGCACAATTTCGAGTCAGGAGCCACAAACTGTACAAGTTATAGCTCGAGTCCTCGATGGCTCTGATAGTCTGTACTGATGAGAAAGATTTGAATGAGTTATGGCATAGAAGAATGGGGCATCTACATCATGGAGCCTTGAAAATTATCAAGAAGGCTGCCATGGGAGCTCCATAACTTAGCACTAAGCGAGACGATGTCTACAGAGGGTGCACAGTAGGAAAGTATGCCAAGGCAGTGTATCATAGAAGCAGCAATAGGGCCAAGAGTGTGTTGGGATTGATACACTCGGACATCTGCGGACCAATGTCCATGAATGCTCCTAGTGGTGCAAAATATTTTGTCACCTTCATTGTAATATCCCTTTCGGAATATTTTATAAATTTTGGTGGAAAATTAACTCAACCAAAATTTTGCCATTAAATTATCATGGATTTACAGAAGATTTCCATGTAAAATAAAACATACAAGTATATGCGAATCCATAACACCATATTGCAGGAAATAACTCAGCTTTATTATAATATAACTGGGGTTACATGTTGAAATGAAAATAACTGAGATAACTTTAATAAAACTGGCCTCAAGGATCTACTACAATACTGCACTGGCCTCCCAAAACTGAACTGCTGCACTCCCCCTCCGGCAAGAGCTGCCACTGAATCACTAATGACAATGAAGCACCAATTAAGGATCTAAATGATCCTCACTCCAATATCCCTGAAGCTCGGTGAAACTCCTGAATGAAGTCTCCTCAAAGAGAGTTGGGTTTCTATCCAACACTTGACAATACACCTGAGAGTTTTCGTCCTGGGGCTACCAATGGAGAAGAGAACCAAGTTCTCAAACCTCTCACATAAGAAAATGATCCAATCCAAGATATCCCTCAATGGCCTCCTCATCTCTTTTTATAGATCTCATGGATCCTTCTAGAGCCTTATTTTATTATTATTTTAATCATGGAGCACATTTCCCTCTTATTTCCAATTAAAATATTCATTTTTAATGCAGGAAAGAGTAAATCGGCTACGATGTCTCCTCAGGTCATTGAAACTCATGTCCAACCATCCCATCATGTAGGTATTCTCGTCCTGGTTCCAATGAGCTATTACACTAAGGTGTTCTATCATGTATTCCTCCTAAAATGCCACTTTGAGCGTAATTAATTGAGTTAAGCCCAAAAATAACTCGGTTTTCCGAAAGTTGTCGGAATGCACCGGAACGAAAGGAAAATTGTGCAGATAATGGAATATATCAAGCGAATGCCATCGATCTTCATAGAAACTCTTCAAAACTCCTCCAAAAAGCCACTAGTCCTGCTGATGACACCAACCTGTACCGGTGACCTGTCTGCTCCCAACTCTGGAAGTCCATCCTAACCCTATCATAGGTGACACCAAAAAAAAGAATATTACAGAAATAGAATATCAATCTCAGCCTTGGAGGTATGCCTATAGCCGAAAAGCTAATGAACCTAGGTTCGCTTATAGTTCTCATAAGCTAATGAACCTTACAACCAACAACAAACACAAGAACCCAACTGTGTCCTCCAATAATGTCTCAAAATAATAAACCATCGATCTTCCTTTGAAATTGAGCTGCAGTAAGACCCTTGAATTTGGCTTTTCTGGTAACTTGGAAGGTAAACCCTCAGCCTGGCAAGATCACCAGCCCTGATACCACTGTAATATCCCTTTCGGAATATTTTATAAATTTTGCCAGAAAATTAACTTAACCAAAATTTCGTCATTAAATTATCATGCATTTACATAAGGTTGCCATGAAAAATAAAACATATAAGTACTTGCAAATCCATAACACCATAATGCAAGAAATAATTCAGCTTTATTATAATATAACTGGGGTTACATGATGAAATGAGAAATAGCTGAGATAACTTAAATAGAACTGGCCTCAAGGATCTACTACAATACTGTGCTGGCCTCCCAAAACTGGACTGCTACACTCCCCCTTCGGCAACAACCGCCACTGAATCACTGAAGACAATAAAGCACCAATTGAGAATCTGAATGATCCTCACTCCAATATCCCTGAAGCTCGGTGAAACTCTTGAATGAAGTCTCCTCAAAGAGAGTTGGCTTTCCATCCAAGCAAGCATCGAGATAGAAGCAACAATAGGGCCAAGAGTGTATACCGGTGACCTGTCTGCTCCCAACACTGGAAGTCCATCCTCAACCCTATCATAGTTGACACCAAAAAAAGGAATATTACATTCATTGATGACCTAAGTTGCAGGAAACGTTGTACCCAGACCTGTTTCTTCTAGAAAACAAAACGAAAACGGGGAAACTTGCACTGTACGGTCGGGAAACGCGTTTCCGACCGTACTGGTACGTTTCCTGTACGGGAAACGATACCAGTACGACCGGATACACGTTTCCCCTCCGTACAGCGCAATTTTTCGACTTTTATTTTTATTTTTATTTTTGATTTGTGCAATTTAATATTATTTTATTCTTTTTAATTAGGTCTTGGATGCTTCTATATGGGTTTCTAAAGTTATAAAAAGAGGATTAGCCTCATTCTCTCACCACACAAATTGAGCAAGTCGATTCACTCGGAGAAGAGCGATTTTAGAGAGGAGGAAGGAGGAAGAGAGTAGTGCTTCAGCTTGGGTGTTTTCACCATTGAGCAAAGGAGATTTCAGCAGCAAGAGAAAGAGATTTGAGGAGCAGATTTGGAGTGCGAAGTTTCCAGCTATGGCATTCTTGGTTTTTGGCTTAGCTGCAACCATATTTCTCTTGTTTTTTTCTGGCATTTTGGGGTAGCTTCAGCTACAGGAAATTGTTTTGGGTAAGAAGCATTCAATTCCTTTGTTTTTTCTCATTGTTTTGTCTATTTTTCAAGGGTTTATGCTATCAAAATTATAAAAAACGTTTTTTATTTATTTATAGATTTGTTTTTAAAATTTTTTTTTGCAGCAATGGCTTCTTCCATCCAAGGTTCAAGTGCAAACCCCAAGGCCTACCCAAGGGATGAATATTATCCTCTTGGAAGGCATGTTGAGACGCTGCAAAGATGTGGAGGTGGTGGCTCATGTGAATGGTGGTGTACTCTTTGCAATAATTGCTACAAGGGCTCTTACCCAAGCGTGAAGGCACATCTTTTGCATGGAGGAGGACACAGGATTGCAGGGTGCATGAAAACATCAAACCCTATGGCAAGGAGGGAATATCAAAGAGAGAAAGATCAGGCTAATGGAATCACAAGAAAGCATGATGATTTTAGTCAAGCAGCTAAAAATCCAACAAACAGTGAGCCAAGGATTGTAATTGAAGCAAGGAAGAGGAGAGACACTCAACAACCAGAACAACCAACATCCAGAGGGGCATCTGGTACAGTTCAAGATAGTAGGATTGCTAAACTGGTGAATGTGCAAGGAAGAGAAGAAGCTGATTCCAGAGTGGCTCAGTGCATCTATGCATGTGGTCTCCCATTCAATGTTGTTCGCTCCCCTTATTGGCAAGATATGATAAGGGCAGTTAACAAAGCTCCTCAAGGGTACAAGGGGCCCAACTATGAGAAGGTTAGAACTCAGCTTCTAAAAAATGAGAAGGATCTCATGGAGGATGTGCTATCACCAATTTGTTCTTCTTGGAGTAGCTCTGGGGTTACCATAGTCTTAGATGGATGGACAGATACAAGGCGTAGACCATTGATAAACATCATTGCCACTTCACCAAAAGGAGCAATGTTTCTAAACGTAGAAGACTGCTTGGGAGAGGTAAAAGATGCACAATTCATTGCTGATGTCATTATCAAATCTATTGAACAAGTTGGTCCTAACAAGGTGGTGCAAGCTATCACGAATAATGCATCAGTATGCAAAGTTGCAGGTTTGATTATTGAGGGGAGGTATGACCACATCTTTTGGACACCTTGCATTGTCCACAATCTGAATCTGATCTTAGAGGAGATCGACCAATCACCACCAGTCTCGAGCAATATTTCAAGAGTACTCCAAATTGGAATTGTTAAAAGTTACTGAGACAAGATATACCTCAAACTTCATAATGTTGCGCTGACTTGTTGAGGTTAAGCAAGCATTAGTGTCTATGGTGGTGAGTCAGCTTTGGGCCGAGTGGAGATAGACAGATTCAGAGCGGGGAACTGCGGTGCGTAGATTGTGCCTTGATGAGGATTGGTGGAGCAAGATAGATTTCTTGCTACTGTTCACAACCCCTGCATTTGAGCTTCTTCGGCATGCTGACTAACCTTTCTTAGGAGAGGTATATGACGGCATGGATTCCATGGTTGAGAAAACTATGGAAATAATTTCACAAGAGTCACCACAAATTTTGTTTGTAGATGGTCAGTTTGTTGAATTAATCAAGACAATCATTGTTGACAGGTGGAACAATTTCAACACTCCATTGCACATGCCTTGAATGCAAAATTTTATGATGAGGAACTTATTGCTCAAAAGCAATGGGAAGAGGAAGGCACCCCATAAGGATAGAGAGGTGGCTAATGGGGTGAAAAAAGTCGTTATGAGAATTTTTCTAGCTCATCTACACAAGGAGGTGAAGGAAGAATTTGCCAATTTTGCTATAGGTATAGATGATTATTTAGATATATCATCTTCGGAGGAGAGAAGCACCATGAATCCAGTTAGGTGGTGGATTTGTCATGGAGAAAATGGTGTACATTTGCAAAACCTTGCCATTCGTGTCCTTTCACAGGTGGCAAGCTCTTCATCAGCAGAAAGGAATTGGAGCACGTATGGTTTTATTCATTTTGTGAAGTGCAACAAGTTGGGTTCATAGAAGGCAGTTGATCTTGTTTATGTGTACTCCAACCTTCGGCTTGCATCTTGTAGGGGTCCAGAATATGGTAATGGTCCTTCTAAGGAGTGGGCTGTGGAACCAGAAAATCATGATTTGGATCTCTCTCTTGCTGCCTTGAATATTGAGGACCAAGATCATAGAAGTGGAATTGGCCAAATGTCTTCTTCAGCTACACCATCCACTGCTGAGCATTCTTCTGCTGCTATATTTGATGAGGATTCTGATAATGAGTATTAGTCTTTTGACTTTATTGTACTTGCAGCCTCATATATATAATAAAGGTTGATTTTGAGATTTTGATATATAATAAAGGCTGGTTTTGGAGGTTCTGATATTGCTATTTTCATTATGTGTCTGTTATCAATGATCATTCATGAGTAAATGTGTTGTAACTTGTAAATTTGTAATAGTTTATGCTTTTAATACATGATTTATCATGTATGTTTTAAATTGTATGATTTCACATAACATTTCTTAAATGTCCTAATTATATATATATATACCGCGTTTCCCCTTTTCCAAAATTTGCGGAGGTAGCGTTTCACTTTGCTTCCCGTTTTGGAAACTCGTTTCCGTTTCCTTGTTTCGTGCAACTTAGTCGATGGCCATTCCAGAAAGGCATGGATCTACTTTCTGAAGACCAAAGACGAGGTATTTGATCGATTCAAGGATTTTAAAGCTCTTGTGGAGAATTTGATAGGAAAGCAGATCAAGGCATTGCGATCAGACAATGGTGGAGAGTACATTAACAAGGACTTCACAAGGTTCTACGCAGGGGAAGGCATTAAGATAGAATGGACCACTCCATATAATCTAGAGCAGAATGGAGTCATAGAGAGGAAAAACAAGACTGTTGTTGAAGTTGCAAGGGCAATGTTGTATGATCAAGACATGCCCAAATACCTGTGGGCTGAGGCTTGTAATACAACTGTGTATGTGCAGAACAAGGTTCCTCATAATGCATTAGGTAAGGTTACTCCTGAGAGCGTGTTCACTGGCAGCAAGCCTGAAGTGACCCACTTTAGGATCTTTGGCAGTATAGCGTATTGCCATGTACACGATGAGAAGAGGAGGAAGTTGGATTAGACTGCAGAGAAATGATATCTGGTGGGATATAGCGAGAATGCAAAGGCTTATTGCATCTATATTCCCGAGAGTAGGAAGATAGTAGTGAGACGGGACGTTAAGTTCATGGAGGAAATGTCTTCATCTACGCAGTCTAAGGAGGATCCGTTGGTCCAGCCACAACAACTTGCGAAAGATGGCTCTAGTGCCTCTCCAAGGCACAGGGATCCGAAGGATAGATTTTCCGAGGAAGTGCAAGAAGGAGAGCAGGTAAATCCACCGACCACCAGTGGGGAAGGACGAGCAGAGATCTACAACAAACTCTGAGGGATGTAGAGGAGTTTTTTGGAGCTCCTAGAAATGAAAAGAGGCAACGCAGACAACCAGACAGGTACCAAGCTTTGGTAGCACAAGTTGGAGAACCCTCTAGTTTTCAAGAGGCAACTCAGCGTCAGGTGTGGGTAGATTCGATGGTGGAGGAGTCCAGTCCCATCATGACAAATTATGTCTAGGAAATAGTTCCTAGACCTCAGGATAGGTCGGTTGTAGGTTCGACATGGATCTACAAGATTAAATATGCTGCAGATGGCAATATAGAGAAATTGAAAGCCAGGTTTGTAGCTAAGGGGTACGTTGAGAAGGAAGGGATAGACTATGAAGAAACCTTCGCCCTAGTAGCTTGGTATACTTCAATCAGATCCATCATATCCCTTGCAGTGCAGATGGGATGAAAGGTACAAAGTTCATTCTCAAGTTAAATGCTCCAAAAGACTTGGAATACAAAGATATCCATGAGGATACAAATATTATATTAGACAGTATGATGAATGAGATGAGATAGATGATTGAATGTCACAAATGAGTCCTTATATACCTACGCAGGTGCCTCTTCACGAAAGGTCATGTCTTATCAGACATGGCCTTTCAACCTAATTACTAAGTAACTAATTAATCACTATTTACATTATTTTATTCGTTACATTGCCTTTCTCCTCAAAAAGCTTTGTCCTCAAAGCTTGTTGATGAAAAGGCCTTGATTCTTGTCTCTGCTACGCATGTCTTCTCTTCTCGGGGTAGTCATCCTGGTTGACACAAGTTGATATGATCTTCTAAGTGACAAACAATATTGTCGCATGAAGAATGGATCGGACCATCCTAAATCAATCTTCTGTGGAATCTTACGACGACTGGCAACTTGTGACGACTTGTGATCACATGAGCGGATTGCACCGACATTAGTGTTTTTTGGAATATCAGCTTGTTGATTCTGTTCTGAATACATAGTTTGGTCAAGCTGTCTGCTCCCATGATTTGGATGTCGATAGGGAACCTTTTTGGTTTGCCTTATTTGATTTTCTTTCAGCGACGATGTTATTGAGCTTGTTACAGAGCCTTCACTTAGAATGTTCCTTGTTGGAACTACAACATCTAAGTTTGCATCTTCTGCAACTTGCTTATCTTCTTCTTGAGTTGTGGCATTTATTGGATCAATGTTCATTTTTTCTTCAACTTGAACTTCTACATTTGAAGGTTTCGATGATTCATTTTCGACATGTTGTTGCACCTTGTTTTCTAATGACTTATTGTCTTTCTTCAGCTTCTTAATTTGCATTAGTAACTTTTCGTTGTGGTCCTTGAGGCGAGCAACTTCTTCATTCTTGATAGTGGTGATTTTGTTAACTTCCTTTTGCATATTTTGGATCACCTTTTTACCTTCTTGAGAAATTACTTTTGAAATTTCTTGAATATCTTCAGGTGTCACTAAATTTGGTTTTAAGTTAACGTCTTGTAGCGTTATTTTCTTCTTTTTGTAGGAGAATGTTAAAAACTTCTTTTTTGTATTAAGGATAAATGACCCTTGTGATTCCATCCAGAGCGAACCCAGAACTATATCACTATTATTGAAAAATAAGGTTTTAACGGTAAATTGCGAGACAAAGGAATACTCCCCAATACTTAGGTGTAAATTCTTTATGTTGTATTGTTTGTCATTTGCGTTAAATGAATTTGCTTCAGTTATATTTGATTCAGGGATCACTAATTGGTTAGCACATTCGGTACTAATATAATTATTCTTTCGAGTAAAATCGATAGATATGAGAACCTCTTTTCCTGCAAGTGACCTTTTGATTTCAATTAGCGCATCGATACACATGGTATAATTTTTAGGAAATCTTCCCTCTTTTAGTTCTGTTTTGGATGCCATTTTGTCAAATAACTTCGAGGTTTTTAAGGGTGACCCTTCCTAATATTTATAATAAAATATTATTATTTCCCTTTAATAAACCCTCAAGCTTAATTATTCTTTCCTATATCCTTTACTATTATTCCTTCAATCTTTGGTAATGAATCCTTCACTAATATTCTCTTTTAAAAGAGGCTCAATTTTTTTTATATATGTATAAATTCCCTTTTTAAATAAAATCTTTAGAATATAATGATTTATCTCCTTCCACTTTTCCAATACTTAAACCTTTAATAACCTCTCTTTCCTTTTATTTACCTTCCAACTTTAATAATGATTGCTTAATATTTTAAGAAATCCTTAATAATATTTTTCCTTTTGTTTTTTTTTTTGAAAATTAATTCCATTATATAGCCTTAAATATATTCTTCCTTTAGTGATGAGTTCTTTGACTAAGTAAATTCTAGTTTTATTTATTAATTTTATTTATAATTTTTTGTTTTTAACAATTGATTTTTTATTTTAACTCTTTTTGTTTTGAAAAGTTACAACCCTAGTGAAATGTGGCTATTCACCTATAAAATATATGTCCATGTGTATTTGACTCGGTTAATGTTCTCCATGTAAAAGTAAACTTACCATTCACACAGAGATTTTTATTCCTTTTGTTCTTATTTTACCTTGCAAATACCATGGGCAATTACCATGGGCTTCTAAAACCACGAGCTTGTAAACCACTTAAAGAATAATCAAAATAACCTTATCTACTTTTCCTTCTTTCTTTTTCCTTTTTATTTTTAAATCGTCTTTGTATGTACATATATGCACTACTTTATATATATCTCTTTTTTTTTTTTTTTTGCTTATATATATATATTATTATTATTATTTTTGACTATATATATATATTGCTTTTGCTTATTTTTTTCAAAAATTTCCCCTTTTTTTTTCTTCAAATTTTTAATTTTGGCCAAAGGCCTACTGCTGAAATTTCTTCAAATTTTTAATTCTGGCCAAAGGCCTACTGGTGAAATTTCTTCAAATTTTTAATTTTGGCCAAAGGCCTATTGGAGAAAATGGAGAAACTCCAAGCCTAGTAGCGAAATGCTTCGACGACAACAATGTTGACGAATTTTTGATGGCTAAAGGCCTGGACTGAGGAGCATAGCTCTGTGCAACGATGAGTGGCCAGAAGATCGAACTGCTCTGATATCAAATGAAGGTACAAAGTTCCTTCTCAAGTTAAATGCTCCAAAAGACTTGGAATACAAAGATATCCATGAGGATACAAATATTATATTATATAGTATGATGAATGAGATGAGATAGATGATTGAATGTTACAAATGAGTCCTGCTTATATACCTACGTAGGTGCCTCTTCACGAAAGGTCATGTCTTATCAGACATGGTATTTCAACTTAATTACTAATTAACTAATTAATCACTATTTACATTATTTTATTCATTACATGAGATGGGAGATTCACCGGATGGACGTCAAGACCGCATTCTTGAATGGGGTGATAGAAGAGGTAGTATACATAGAACAACCAGAGGGCTTTGAGATGCATGAGCAGAAAACTCATGTGTGCAGGTTTAAGAAAGCCTTGTATGGACTTAAGCAAGCCCCTAGAGCTTGGTATGGTCTAATTGACAGTTACCTGCAGAATATGAGATTTGTCAAGAGTGACGCAAATCCCAATCTCTACTATTTGAGAGTAGGGAATGAGCCTCTAATACTGGTGCTATATGTAGATGATCTATTTTTGGCTGGATCATCTAGCCTTATCAAAGACTGCAAGGAAAATCTAGCAACAAAATTCGACATGAAGTATCTAGGGTGGATGCATTATTTTCTGGGTTTGGAAGTTTGGCAGCAGAAGGGAGAACTCTTCCTTGGGCAAGGAAGATATACTACAAAGATTCTGAAGAGATTTCAGATGGAGGGCTGTAGACCCATGGCTACACCAATGATCACAAACTAGAAGAAAATCGATATGTCCAAGGATCGTTGATGCACCTAGTCAATACTAGACTAGACATTTGTTATGCCATGAATACCCTCAGTCAGTTCATGGTAGAACCAAGGAGGGCTCACTAGGCAGTAACCAAACATGTTCTCAAGTACTTGAGGGGGACAACCGAGCTTGGATTGAGGTACAACAAGGGCAATGACATCCAGTTGAGTGGGTTCACTAATGCAGACTAGGCCGGAAGTCTTGTAGATCGAAAGAGTACCAGTGGGTACTGTTTCAATGTCAGATCAGGAATGACTTCCTTGGCACTGAGCTCAGTCGAGGCAGAATATATGGCATCTAGCACAACTTCGTGTGAGGCCATATGGCTTCGTAAGTTGCTCATGAACTTACTCAAGAAAAGGATGGAAGCAACCAACATTGTGTGTGATAATCAAAGTTGCATCAAGCTCTCTGAAAATCCTGTGTTTCATGATTGGTTGAAGCACATTGACATCAGGTGTCACTTCACTAGAGACTATGTCCAATGGGGAGCTGTATAATTGAATTACATTTCTACAGGAGAGCAGGTGGCAAATATCCTCACGAAAGCTCTGGGTAAGACTAAGTTTGCTTACTTCAGAGAAAAGATGGGGATGGTCAAGAATACATTCCAGTATGAGGAATGGATAGGCTCGACATTCAGAGGGAGCTACAGTATAGATGAGGTAGTAACAGTGATGGTAACATGGGCAGAAGTATAGAGGGCAACAACGCAGTAGATGAGGGGCAGTAGCTGAGACATCAACAATGCAGTAGATGCTTCAGGTCAGAGTAGATGTAGTTGACATTTTGCTAGAAGACTTTCCTCGTTAAGAGGGAGTGTTGATTTTTGTAGCATTGGAAAGTGTTCCAAGTCTCAAATTTTGTGAGGAGGCTTGGACATCAGTATTCCAAATATCCCAGAAACTGTTTGTGGAAATTCCACTCGTTACATGTTTTATTAAAATAATTAATTATTTTAATGAGGACCCTAAGTCTAAACTCAGGGAAATTAAATAATTAAAGGGTATTAATAAAATAGAGTGAGAATCTTATAGAGAACGAAGATCAAGTCATGTTTTAATCTCAGCCATTGATTAGAGATCTAATTCGGGTTGTTGATTCATCAATCAGAGAATTATAAGAGAAGGCTTGAGGGTCATTTGGAAATCAAGTCGGGCACACACTCAGTACCCGAAGGAAATCGATTCTAAAGGAATAGAATTCGATTTTAGAGGGAGAGTTGTAGGGCAGCATTGCAGAGGCAAAAGAAGGAAGGGGAAGTCAACAACGACAAAGAAAGGCAATAGGAGGATGTAGAGGGCCACAGAGGACAGTGCTGAGCAGCTGCATTGAGTGTCCACGCAGAGTGATGGAGTCCAGTGTAGGGACTGCGCAAAGGATCACACAGAGTGACGCAGAGGGAGCTAGGGTGTCTTCTGGGTGTCAGAAATTCTCCAAGAGGATTCGGAGAATTTATCTCAGGTGCATTATTAAGAGATCTGCTCGTCTGTTTCCTGTAAAAGATTTTCATTGCTGAAGAATAATACAAACCCTCATTTGCTGCACCGGTTTTCCCGCATTGGGTTTTGCAGGTGACAATTGTCCAAAAATAACTGTGTACATGTGATTGTTTCTATTGCGTTATATGTGTTTTGTTCTATTCTCTGTTTCTGGTTAAGTGATTACTGCAGTTGTATTTATTTTAGAATTTACTGAAAGAAATTCGTAAATAACTTATCATAATAATAATTAGGCGAAATAAATCTATCACTGCAGTAGTATTTCAGATTTGAAATTTTCACAGTGGGTAACATGACTAAAATGTTGCGATAAGAACCTGTAAGAATGTGTTAGGTTATTATGAAGACAAAGAAAAAGAGCTAAGAAAAATTAACAAAAATACATGAAAAAGAAACATGTATTGAATAGTCAGATAGGAAGAAATGTAGAAGTAGAGGGAGAAAGTTTTGTTGGACATCTCCATATCATGATGAACAGGTAGTAAGATGAGAAGATGACATGACATCCTAATACATTAATCACTGAAAAGGTGTTCACGTACTGTCTGATGATTTTGTCAGGCTAATAACCAAGTCTGAGGGTACTTGTTTGGGTAAGGGACTAAACTGTACAATTTGCAATAAGAACTTGTAGGAATGCGCTAGGTTAGTATGAAGCCATAAAGAAAAATAGCTAACAAAAATTAACAAAAATACATGAAAAAGAAACTTGTATTGAATAGTCAGATAGGAAGAAATGTAGAAGGAGAGAGAGAAAGTTCTTTTGAACATCTCCCTATCATGATGAACAGGTAGTAAGATGAGAAGATGACATGACATCCCAATACATTAATCACTGAAAGGGTATTGATGTACTGTCTGATTATTTTGTTAGGCTAATAACCAAGGCTGAGGGAACTTGTTTGGGTAAGCTTAGGGTAGCAGTTGTCTTGATCAAAACTATTCTAATATTTAGGTTGAAAGGGAGGAATATTGTGATAAGAGCCTGATCATGAGGGGAAATTTGCACAAATCTGTGCTGGGAACAAGAACTCCTTTGTGCCTTGTGGGTGGACAACCAAGGTCTAAGTGATTCTTTGCCCTTTACCTCACTGACTTGGCCCTTGCTAGGTTGAGCACTAGAGGATCCACACCTAACTTTCTTTTTGATGCTAAAATCGGCTAGAAAAAGGAAGTGATTACCTTGACTAGAGGGGGCTTTGGGGTGACTTGCAAGGTATGTCATACAAGGTTCACTGCATTGTGCATGTAGAAAGTGAGACATCTTTTGGTGGTATAACAGATAAAGGCTCTAAATGGGGCATCTGAAATGAAATGTTTTTCACATTCAACCTTCCCCATGTGGCATAACTATCAAATCTACTTTGCATGTGGTTTATTTTATTTACTGTCCAACTTGATTTGATATTGATGAAACAGTGACCAATTATGTGGGTATGCTCTGGACAAATGTTGAGACCATTCCTTAACTGCAGGAAATGTTTGGAATATGAGGCCATTTTGGAGTGCAGATTGTGAAAGGGAGTACTAGGAAGCATGCATATATCGTCTATAAAGGTTTCTTGCTTTTGTTGTTGATCATATGTGTAGCAACAAAACTGTATGCTTGTTGACTTTTAATTGTAAAATACACGAGGTATTTGTAGTAATAATTTATTAATAAAATGTATATATGATTGATATGATAAGATATAAGATGATAAAATGTGACAATGAGGCCATGCTTATATACCTATGCAGGTGACCTTTCATGACTAGGCATGTCTTTTAGACATGCCTTTTCAGTTAACTAATGACTACTTGATATAATCCTATTTGATTATTAAGTAATTACATTTATTTGTATTTACTCTATTTTATATAAATTATATTTGTTACATTGCCTTTTCCTTCAAAAGCTTTGTCCTTAAAGCTTAATTTCTGACAATTTCCTTCATCTTGTGCTTATCATGACTTAAGTAACTTGACGTCTCTCATCTTAACCCGACAACTTTCTTCACTTAGCTTACATTTAATTTTTTATTTTTTATTTTATTAATAATATAGGACTACTTTCTTCTTATTTTATATATATATAAAATATCTTGTATAGTTATATGCACTATATAATATAATATAATTATATTTAATTTATAACTATATAATATATTGCATTATATAACTATATAAATTACATTATACGATTTATGATAACCATGGGCCCGGATTAAAAAGGGCACGTCGTATCAACTAAACGTCGTGTCACGTAACTTGCCACCTCTGTTCCCATTGAAGGCAGCGGGGTTTGCTCTTGACAACGTCACGAATTGTCAGGCACTCGGTGGGGATCGAAGGTGGGAAGCGATCTGCGGGGAAATTCGCTGTTTGGTATCGTTAATTTGCAAAAAACCCTCGCATTTCCGGTTTGGCTCGAATGAAACAACAATGCAGCTTCTGTAGGTCGCCAAGCCCATGCGCCACCATTTCCAGCATTGTTTGCAGCTTGGAAGAAATTATTTGATAGAAGAAGTTGAAGCGTATTATCTCCTCCCAAAACTGAAGCAGCGTCAGTCAACATTTCTCCAACAGCAAATCTTGTTTGTTTAAAATCAAAAAGATCTTCTGTTGACCATTGATTATAATCTTGGGGGTATGTTACTCGGAAGCTAACCAGTGACACTAAAATCTGAAATACTGGATGAAAAACTGCCAACCTCCTTTCCCTTTCAATATCGATGGCAGCTTCGTTCTCAATTCCCGCATAATAATCCCTTTTTGTTAAGATAACTTGGAGGTTATGCCAAAAGTTGAAAGTCATTGCAGCGATATCATAATCTAGATGTGATGTAACTTCTGAAATGGCTTCTACAATATTCTTTGCTTCTGTAGACCCAATAGCAATCATATCAGAATATGCATCTCCCATTTCTGAAAATAAGCGTGCCATGCCTTTCACTATCTCATCATCATCCTCTTGACCCATTCCAGATCCTTCATGGTCTTGGGCACTCTCTAATGAAGCCCTGAAACGTGGCCTGAGTTTCATGACATGAGGCACAAGCACCTGAATCAAAAACTGCCTGATCAAGTTTGAATTTGATCTGGAAAGTCTTAACTGCTTACTTCGATCAGCATGTTCAGAAGTAACTTTCTCACACAAATTCTCAATGACAAGTTTATCAATGTTTTTTAGATCTGTTTCACTGTAAATCTTGCCATAATCAGTGGATGATTTTTTCTCTGATTTATCCAATTTAGAGATAGTTCCCCTCTGCTCCTTGTTTCCTTTTAGGTATTTTAGAGTACATTCTTTATCTGTTTTTTCTGAATTAGCTATGGTTTCCACTTCTTCCTTTTCATAGTAATGGCATACGTCAGACTGCTTTCCAACTTCATATATCTTTTCCCTTTCAGGAAAGCCAGCAAAAGGTATATTTTCATGATGATGGTATGAAATCTGAATAACTTGTTTTTCATGAACCATTTGTTGGCTACTAATCATATTTGTTACATCCTTTGGGTTCTGTGTAGTGGGGAAATTATCAATTTTCACCCTGGATTCCTCTATGTCTGGCTTTGCTGCCAATATCCTTTGCTAAGTGTTCCCAAGAACAACCCCATTCTTATTCTCCGAAGAAGGCACATATCCATTTTTAATTGACGATTCACTATCATTACAGTGATAGCCTGATGAAGGATGTATTTCTCTTTTCTTGGATATCGTTTCTTTATCAAAAACATTTTCTTGTTCTTTTTCTCCCTCCAAAATTTCCTC
The DNA here is from genome assembly GCA_034641835.2 of Pinus albicaulis. Classification (NCBI taxonomy): domain Eukaryota; kingdom Viridiplantae; phylum Streptophyta; class Pinopsida; order Pinales; family Pinaceae; genus Pinus; species Pinus albicaulis. The sequence goes on along the minus strand of CM076579.1, from coordinate 277,451,504 downwards.
TTTATCATCAACAATGTCTTCTTCCTCATTGTCATGATATTGTTCATCTTCTTCAACAATTTTATCTATATTACTTTCATCCATGTCAAGATCAGCTTCATCTGAATCATAATCTTCAATATTATAATCATTGACTTTTTCATCTTCTTCACCATCTTTATTTTCAGCATCATCTTCTTTATGATGGATTTCCATAAAATTCTTAAGACGGGTTGTAACTTTTGCACATGAATTTTCTAATCGCTGAAATGCTTCTTGAATTTTTTTGATCTTCTCACTTTTTTCAGGATCTTCACGTAACGGCACATTGTATGGTATACAATGTTCATAGGTTCGTATACTATTTTCATAGGCTTGTAAGACTATATTATGTGACATGGTTCTGATGGCTCTGATACCACTGTAGCAACAAAATTGTATGCTTGTTGACTTTTAATTGTAAAATAGACAAGAGGTATTTGTAGTAATAATTTATTAATAAAATGTATATATGATTGATATGATAAGATATAAGATGATAAAATGTTACAGTGAGGCCCTGCTTATATACCTATGCAGGCGACCTTTCATGACTAGGCATGTCTTTTAGACATGCCTTTTCAGTTAACTAATGACTACTTGATATAATCCTATTTGACTATTTAGTAATTACATTTATTTGTATTTACTCTATTTCATATAAATTATATTTGTTAAAATATGTTTGAAGCAAACCTTTTCCTTCCTCTTGTATGTCTAATCATGCTATTTTTGAATCATATCTTGAAAATCCTTGGCTACAAGCCTCACCTTATTGGCCTTTTCATAGGTAGGCTTTTCCTTATCACATAGAATTGAGCCTTGTTCTTAGACTAAGTACCTTGACTAACTTATTGAAGTGTCACCTTTGAACCTTTGACCTATAATATCATTTAGGTGACGTATATTGGGAAGCCTCCCATGTGGTGAAATTCCACTAAACAGTAGGAGGTGGAGTGTTGAGGTGACAGTGGCACCCCCCTGATTGTTGTGGCTTTTTGTTAAATTGGAGAACTAGGTCCAAACTCCATGTTGTGATGCTCAGATGAAGATACCAATATTTTTATTGGGTTCCTCTTTCGGAGAGGTGCAAGATCGTTTTAAAGATCATCTTGATCCGATGAGCAGAACATTTATTTTGAATTTATTTTCTAATATATTCAAATATGTGTAGGTTGGCTTTAAGGTTTTGTACCCCAGCAAATGTGTCACACACCCTCAGTGATGGATATAAATAAAGTCAATGTTGGAGGATATTTCACTCATCTCATCATTACACATATTTCTCTCTCCACTTCTAATTGGTTCGAGCTACTTGGAGGCAAATCTGCGGTTCACACGTGGGAGAAGGACGAAGGCATTTTCCAGTGCAGCTAGGGTTTCCATCGCAGGTTTGACCAGCATTGACTTTGATCAATGCATGGTCAAAAGGAGCTGATTTTTGGTATAGACTTAGATTTTTGCAGTCCGTACATTTTGGCACAAGAACCGAGGTCAAAGGTTGACCGTAGACCATGATGTGTTGACTTTTACTTGCTGCTGTTCTGCGTTGACTTTTCTGGGTTGACTTTTGTTAAATTTGGACAACTAGGTCCAAACTCCATGTTCTGATGCTCAGATTAAGAAGCTAATATTTTTGTTGGATTCCTCTTTCTGAGAGATGTAAAATCCATATAAAATATGTCTTAATCCGATGAGCAGAACTTATATTTTGAATTTATTATTTTTAATAAATTATATGTGCAAGGTCGGCCAATTTTGTAATGTAGGCTCGCATGCCCAACAGATGTGTCACACACCCTCATGATTGATATAAATACAGGAAAAGTTGAAGAGCATTTTATCATCAACACAACTCATCATCTTCTCTTCTCATCAAATAGTACGAGCTACCTAAAGACAAGTTTCAACCACACGTGTGAAGGACGAAGAGGACAAATTGTACGGCTGAGCTGAAGTACGGATTTTCTGCTGCTAGGGTTTCGCAGAAACTTTGACCAGCGTTGACCTTGGTCAACGCTTGGTCCAAACAAGCTGAAAACTTGTGGAAGGTTCGATTTATGAAGGCCGTACTACCTGGCACAAAAATCGAGGTCAAAGGGTTGACCGTTTTGCTGCTGCGTTGACTTTTAGCTTGCTGCCCTGCGTTGACTTTTTCAGGACAGCGTTGACTTTTGTAGAGTTGACTTGGGTTGACTCATCTGCTGATTGGAGGGCTGTTGTGACACATGCTGGGCTGGCTGACCAAGGAGACTTTGCTGGTTGAAGCATCCTGTTGACCGCCGAAACGAACACACATTTTTCCTGTTTCTGATTTGTCTTCTGTAAGATCTACTTATATGTTCTATCTGCATTTTGCTTACCTACTTGTATGATTGCTGAAAGAAAAGTGAAATTGCTACTAGCATAGAACATCTACAAAACTTTACATGGTATCGGAGCTGAGGTGAAGACAAACTCTATCTATAGCAATCATCATCGAAGGAAATGGGTTCCACTAGTCTTGAATTCAGGAAGAATGACAAGCTGACTGGAAGTGATGACTTCCATGCCTGGAAGATGATATTAGATCTCAAATTAGAAGATCATGATCTCCTGGATCATGTGACAGGGAGGATTCAAGAACCTCCATCCAATGCATCTGCTGCTGTTAGAAACAAGTATAAGAAGGGAGAAATCAGAGCAAAGCTGATGATCAGGGAATCCATAAATAAGACTCTGGTAGCCTACATATCTGAACTAGGCACATCCAAGGAGATGTATGACAAATTGATACTTATGTTCCAAGTAAACAATGTGAACCAAGTGCTATTCCTCAAGAACAAGTTGAAGAATATGAAGAAGGGCCGAGATGAGTCTGTTCAAACTTTCTTTCTGAAGTTGACCGAAACCAGGAACAATCTGCTAGCTATTGGGAGACAATAGCTGATCGTGAGATGGTTCTCACCGCACTTGGAGGACTTCCATATGAATGGCAAGTATTCACAACTACCATTCTCAACAATAATACCATTCCTAACTTTTATGAGCTTCTGTCTAGATGTATGCAAGAAGAAACAAGGATGAAGGAATTTGATAATGTAAGAAATGCTGCCTATGGTGCTCATTCCCGAAAGAAGAACTTTGGTGGTTCTAAGGACAAAAAAAGGACAAAGACCCAAGAGAAGAAGGGTAAATGTTTCACCTGCCATAGGACTGGACACTATGCTAGAGAATGCCCCTTCAAGAAGGATTCTCCCGATAGTGACAATAACAACAACAACCGAAGAAATGGGAATCGAAGAAATGACAAATCCAAAGGAAAGAGGAAGGCACACTTTGGAGGAAACAATCAACCTTCTAAGAGGTCCAGAAATACCAGGTATGAGGAGTCTAATGTTGTTGATAAAAGAAACGAGTACATTCTGGTATCTGCTCTCTCAGCTGCATCTCCGCCCGACACTATGGATGTCTGGCTAATTGATAGTGGTGCCTCAAGACACATCACTGGATTCAAGGAAGCACTTTCTGACATGGTTGAAAGGGATACTAATCTAGAAATTATCCTTAGGGATAATGCCACTTATCCTGTGAAAGGGACCGGGACTGTGACCCTCCACTTGTCTCAAGGACAAGTCCTCCGTCTACAAGATGTACTCTATGTACCCAAATTGAAGAAGAACCTTGTGTCTGTATCTGCAATGGAAGACAAAGGATTCAATGTAACTTTCTCTGATGGAAAGGTACTCTTGTGGAAGAAGAGCTTCAAGGAAGCTATATCAATTGGTTTTAGGGTTGGTACACTCTACCAGGTTGGAGGGAGTCCGTTGGGAGCTATGACTTGTGATACAATCCGTCAAACCGAACTATGGCACCAAAGATTTGGACACCTTCATTACAAAGCCCTTCCCGAAGCAAGGAAGGTGGTGACAGGGATGCCTGATTTTGGAAATAATCATGAAGGTGTATGTAAGGGCTGTGCTGAAGGAAAACATACAAGGGGACCTTTCCCCTCAAGTGTCACAAAGACATCTAAGATATTGCAACTGGTTCATTCTGATCTTTCTGGTATGTTGCCTGTAACATCCCTGGGGGGATGTTCTTACTATATGACATTTACTGATGACTTCTCTCGCAAAACCTGGATATACTTCTTGAAGAAGAAGGATGAGGCTTTCATGTGGTTCCGTACATTCAAAGCCTTGGTGGAAAATATGACCGGAAAGAAGATCCAGATTTTGAGGACTGACAATGGCACTGAATATGAGTCAAATGAGTTCAAAGACTTTTGCAGAGAAGCTGGCATTAAGAGGGAGACTACCACTGCATATACTCGTGAGCAGAATGGTGTTGCTGAACGCAAGAATAGGACTATTGTGGAAGCTGCCCGTGCCATGCTTTGTGACCAGGGTCTACCAAAGTTTCTGTGGGGAGAAGCTGCAAATACTGTTGTGTACATTCAAAACCGATGCCCTCATTCCGCTTTGGACTCCAAAACTCCCGAAGAGGTTTTCTCTGGTAAGAAACCTGATGTCTCACATTTTAGAATTTTTGGATGTCCTGTCTATTTTCATGTGCCGAAAGAAAAGAGAAGTAAGCTGGATGCTACTGGGAAGAAAGGAATGTTTGTGGGCTACGGTGAGACTTCTAAGGCATATAGAGTCTATGTACCTGGTCAAAGGGAAGTAGAGATAAGCCATGATGTCACTTTTGACGAAGATGCTTCCCTGAAGAAAGTAGTAGATCTTCCTAGATCTGAAGCAAATCATGAAGAAAGACCTGGAAATCTGGAAGAACCCCAGGATGAGACTATCCCTGATGTTGAAGGGCCAATGGACCCTATTGATCCTTCCCCTTCTCTAGGAAAGAGACCATCATGGCTCAGGGACACCCTCGAAGATGCTGAGGGTCATGCTGCCCCAAGAGGGACATTCCGAGAAAGCAAGAAGCCGTGTAGATACCAAGGGTATCAAGCTGCCATGAGTACTATTGTACAATCTGAACCTGGATCTTTTGAGGAAGCCATCAAGCATCAAGTTTGGAAGGATGCTATGCATGAAGAATATGAGTCTATTATGAAGAATGATGTCTGGGATGTGGTCCCGAGACCGAAGAACAAATCTGTTGTCACCGCTAAATGGCTCTACAAAATCAAACATGGATCTGATGGGAGTGCTGAAAAGTTTAAGGCAAGGTTTGTTGCCCGTGGCTTCTCTCAAAAGGAAGGAATTGACTATGACGATATATTTGCACCTGTGGCACGATATACCACCATCCGATCAATCATAGCCCTTGTTGCTACGCAAGGATGGAGTCTTCATCAGATGGATGTCAAGACCGCTTTTCTGCATGGTGCAATAAAGGAAGAGGTGTATGTGGAACAACCTCTGGGATTTGAAGTACAAGATCAAGACACTTATGTCTGCAGGTTGAAGAAAGCCCTTTATGGGTTAAAGCAAGCACCCAGAGCTTGGTACGAAAGGATGGATAGTTACTTGATGAAGTTGGGCTTCACTAGAAGTAATGCTGATCCGAACTTATACTTCAAGGTTGAGAAAGAGAAGCCTCTCATTCTAGTATTATATGTGGATGACCTCTTCCTGACTGGTGATGACCCTCTCATTCATCAATGTAAGAGGGAGCTTGCTGCTGAGTTCGAGATGAAAGACCTAGGACTGATGCACTATTTCCTAGGTCTGAAGGTCTGGCAGAGACTTGGAGAGATTTTCCTTTCTCAAGGAAAATATATTGTGAAGCTTCTGGAAAGTTCTGGTATGATGGACTGTAAGTCCATGGAACTCAACTTTAAGAAGTTGAGGAGCAACGTTGCTGGGCCCGTCCTACTGAGTATCGTGAACTCATAAGGACCCTGATGTTCTCAATGAACACTTGTTCGAACATATGCGGTGCAGTGAACACTTTGAGTCAACACATGGTTGATCATAACATTCACTGGGTTGGTGCCAAGAAACTCTTGAGATATCTCTGAGGCACGATAGACCATGGGCTGAGATACACTGCCGGGAGTATGACACTCCGTGGATATACTGATGCCGATTGGGCTGGCAGTGTGGTGGATCGCAAGAGCACATCGGGATGCTACTTCACATGTAGATCTGCTTCGGGCAGGAATCTAAAGTCGGCAGTCTTGAGCACCGCTGAGGCCGAATACATTGTAACATGTATGGCCTGTTGTGAAGTCACTTGGTTGCGAAAGCTCTTTGTGAGCTGTTCGAGCATGTGCTAGATGCCACCGTTATCCTTTGTGATAACCAGAGGGGGATTCATTTGTTATAGAATCCTGGGTTCCATGATTGATCCAAGCATGTTGATGGCTGGTACCACTTTATCTGGGATATGGTACAGCGAGGCGCCGTAAGGCTCGATCATATAGGAACTGATGAGCAGGTCGCGGATATTCTCACAATGCCCTTGGGGAAGGTCATGTTCCTAACCTTCCGTGAGAATCTTGGAATCATGGAACGACCCTATGATGTGGGTCCTGTTGGACGATGAGCTCTGGGAGCTCTGGGGGGGCTTTGGGGATAGCTTCTCAAGAGCTATAAGCACTCATAATGCTTCTGCCCCACCCTTGTGATTGTTGAGTTGGTTCACCACTCATTTATCTGTGCCCCGTATGCATCCTACCCATTGAGTTCAGGGCTCATGGGAAGTACCTCTCATTTGGCCAATGAGGTGTGGAAAAGCTAGAGACTATTAGCAAAGACTGATGGACGCATTAGAGATTGCCGTACTCTCTATCTAGGATGGCACGGTCCAACCACTTGATCTGGGATCAAGATTTGTGAGGTCTGGGACCTCTGGACTGACTATGTCAGTCGGGGGATGATGTCTTTGTGACTGACCCACTTCTGTTCTGAAATAAAGAAGCCGGCAAAGCAAGTTTCGGCGGGATGACGCACGATGTTGATTGCACTAATAGATGGAGTTCTCCCTAGTTGAGAGGGAGTGTTAAATTTGGACAACTAGGTCCAAACTCCATATTAAGATGCTCAGATTAAGAGGCTAATATTTTTGTTGGATTCCTCTTTGTGAGAGGTGTAAAATCCATATAAAATATGTCTTAATCCGATGAGCAGAACTTATATTTTGAATTTATTATTTTTAACAAATTATATGTGCAAGGTCGGCCAGTTTTGTAATGTAGGCTCGCATGCCCAACAGATGTGTCACACACCCTCATGATTGATATAAATACAGGAAAAGTTGAAGAGCATTTGATCATCAACACAACTCATCATCTTCTCTTCTCATCAAATAGTACGAGCTACCTAAAGACAAGTTTCAGCCACACGTGTGAAGGACGAAGAGGACAAACTGTACGGCTGAGCTGAAGTACGGATTTGCTGCTGCTAGGGTTTCGCAGAAACTTTGACCAGCGTTGACTTTGGTCAACGCTTGGTCCAAACAAGCTGAAAATTGGTGGAAGGTTCGATTTATGAAGGCCGTACTACCTGGCACAAAATCGAGGTCAAAGGGTTGACCGTTTTGCTGCTGCGTTGACTTTTAGCTTGCTGCCCCTGCGTTGACTTTTCAGGACAGCGTTGACTTTTGCAGAGATGACTTGGGTTGACTCATCTACAGATTGAAGGGTTGTTGTGACACATGCTGGGCTGGCTGACCAAAGGAGACTTTGCTGGTTGAAGCATCCTGTTGACCGCCGAAACGAATACACACATTTTTCTTGTTTCTGATTTGTCTTCTGTAAGATCTACTTATATGTTCTATCTGCATTTTGCTTTACTACTTGTATGATTGCTGAAAGAAAAGTGAAATTGCTACTAGCATAGAACATCTACAAAACTTTACAACTTTTGAGTTGATTGTTTGGCTGATCTGAGGGTTGTGTGACATTGCTGGTTCGCTGACCAATTGAGACTTTGCTGGTTGAAGCATCTTGTTGACTGCCGTAATGCACCATCACACTTCTCTGTTTCTGGCTTGTCTTTTGTCGATCTACTGGTATGTTCTATCAGCATTTTACTTTATGATTTATGTGATTGTTGTCTAGTATTGAAGAGAAAGTAAAGTTGCATCAAGCCTAGAACATCTACATCAATTTACATGGTATCAGAGCTGAGGTGAAGACAAAGCCCTAATTTGTAGCAATCACCGAAGAAGAGGATGGGTTCCTCAAACTACAATGGCTTCAAGGTTGATGACAAATTGATTGGGAAGGATGACTTCCATGCTTGAAAGATGACATTGGATCTTATGTTGGAAGACCAAGATGTCATGGACTATGTGCAGGGTAAAATCCAAGAGCCTCCATCCACTGTAACTGCTGCTGCCTAGACAAAGTATAAGAAGGGGGAGATCAAAGCGAAGCTCATGATCAGGGACTCAATTCACAAGAGTTTGATTGCCTACATCTTTGCACTGGGCACATCAAAAGAGATGTATGATAAGTTGGTCAACATGTTTAAGGTCAACAATGCAAATAAAGTACTATTCTTCAAGAATCAATTAAAGAATTTGAAGAAAGGCAGGGATGAGTCCGTTCAATCATACTTTCTGAAGCTGATCGAGATTAGAAACAATCTGCTGGCTATTGGGGAGACAATAGCTGATCGAGAGATGGTACTCACCGCACTTGGAGGGCTCTCATCCAAATGGCATGTGTTCAACACTACCGTTCTAAATAATAATGTGATACTTGACTTTGACGAAGTACTGTTGAGATGCGTTCAAGAAGAGACAAGAATGAAGGAGTATGGAAATGAAGGAAATGTTGCCTACGCTGCTCATTCTAGAAAGAAGAACTTTGGTGGTCCAAAGAAGAAAGGAAGAGCAGGGGCCCAAGGAAAGAAGGGCAAGTGTTACACTTGTCATAGGCTTGGTCACTATGCTAGAGAATGCCCTTTCATGAAGAATTCAACTGATGATGATGACAACAACAACAATCAGAGGAATGGCAATCAAAGGAACAACAGGTTCAAGGGAAAGAGAAAGGCTCCCTCCGGCGGAAATGGTGAACTTTTCAAAAGGTCGAGAAACTCCAGGTATGAGGAATCAAATGTTGTTGATAAAAGAAATGAATACATTCTTGTATCTGCCCTCTCCGTTGCATCTCCACCTGACACTATGGATGTCTGGTTGATAGATAGTGGTGCCTCAAGGCACATCACTGGGTTCAAGGGAGCACTCTGTGATATGGTTGAGAAGGATACTAATCTGGAAATTATCCTTGGAGATAATGCCACATATCCCGTGAAAGGGACAGGGACTCTGACCCTCCACTTGTCTCAAGGTCAAGTCCTTCACTTATAGGATGTACTATATGTACCTAATTTGAAGAAGAACCTTGTGTCTATATCGACCATGGAAAATAAAGGTTTCAATGTGGCATTCACTGATGGAAAGGTGCGCACGTGGAAGGAGAGCTTCAAGGAAGTTATCACGATTGGGTTTAGAGTTGATACACTCTACCAGGTTGGAGGAAGTCCACTGGGAGCGATGACATGAGATATTATCCGACAGACTGAACTATGGCACCGGAGGTTTGGACACCTTCACTACAAAGCCCTTCTCGAAGCAAGGAAGGTGGTGACGTGGATGCTCGAGTTATCAAATAATCACAAAGGTGTATGTCAGAGTTGTGCCGAAGGAAAGCATACAAGGGGACTTTTCCCCTCAAGCGTCACAAAGACATTTGATGTCTTGCAATTGGTACATTCTGATCTATTTGGTATGCAATTGGTACATTCTGATCTGTTTGGTATGATGCCCATGACATCCTTGAGAGGATGTTCTTATTATATGACGTTCATAGATGACTTCTCTCGCAAAACCTGGATATTCTTCTTGAAAAAGAAGGATGAGGCTTTCATGTGGTTCCGTACCTTCAAAGCCTTGGTGGAAAATCTGACAGGGAAGAAGATCAAGATTTTGAGGACCAATAATGGCACTGAATATGAGATAAACGAGTTCAAGAACTTTGGTAGAGAAGCTGGCATCAAGAGGGAGACCACAATGTTTGTGGGCTACAACGAAACTTCGAAGGCCTATAGAGTCTATGTGCCTGGTCAAAGGGAAGTGGAGATATGCCACGATGTCACTTTTGACTTAGATGCTTCGCTGAGGAAAGTAGTAAATCTTCCGAGATCTAAGGAAGACCATGTAGCAAGGCTTGGAAATTAAGAAGAATCGAAGGATGAGACAATGCCTGATGTTGAAGGACCGATGGACCCGATTGATCCACCTCCTTCATCGGGGAAGAGACCATCATGGCTCAGGGACACTCTTGAGGATGCCGAGGGACATATGGCCCCAAGGTGGACATTCCGTGAAAGCAAGAAGCCGAGTAGATACCAAGGGTATCTAGTAGCCATGAGTACTATTGTACAATCTGAGCCTGGATATTTTGAGGAAGCCGTAAAGCATCAAGTATGGAAGGATGCTATGCATGAAGAGTATGAATCCATAAGAATGATGTCTGGGATGTTGTTCCAAGACTAGAGGACAAAGCAGTTGTCACCTTGAAATGGCTCTACAAGATCAAGCATGGATTTGATGGAAGTGCTGAAAAGTTCAAGGCAAGATTCATTGCCCGTGGCTTCTCTCAAAAGGAAGGCATAGACTATGATGACATATTTGCACCTGTGGCCCGATATACCACCATTCAATCTATGATAACCCTTGTTGCTACACAAGGATGGAGTCTTCATCAGATGAATGTGAAGACCGCATTTTTGCACGGTGCAATAAAGGAAGAGTTATATGTAGAGCAACCTCTGGGGTTCAAAGTCTAGGATCGGGACACCCATGTCTGCAGGTTGAAGAAAGCCCTCTATGGGCTGAAGCAAGCACCCAGAGCTTGGTACGAGAGCATAGATAGCTACCTGATGAAGCTGGGCTTCACTCGTAGTAATGTTGATCCAAACCTTTACTTCAAGGTTGATAGTGAGAAGCCTCTCATTCTAGTGTTGTATGTGGACAACCTCTTCATGACGGTGTTGACCCTCTCATTCATCAGAGAAAAAGGGAGCTCACTGCTTAGTTCAAAATGAAGGACCTAGGATTGATACACTATTTCCTAGGCCTGGAGGTTTGGGAGAGACCTGGAGAGATTTTCCTTTCTCAAGGAAAACACATTGTGAAGCTTTTGGAAAGATCTGGTATGGTGGATTGTAAGTCCGTGTCGACACCAATGGAGCTCAACTTTAAGAAGTTTAGTGGTAGCACTGCTGGGCCTGTGTTAGCATATCCTATTGAGTATCGTCAACTCGTAGGGGCCCTGATGTTCTTAGTGAACACCCGTCCGGACGTATGTTGTGCAGTGAACACTTTGAGTCAACACATGGTTGATCATAACATTCACTGGGATGGTGCCAAGAAACTCTTGAGATATCTCTGGGGTACGATAGACCATGGGCCGAGATACATTGCCGGGAGTATGACACTCCATGGATATACTGATTCCGATTGGGCTGGGGGTGTGGTGGATCGCAAGAGCACATCTAGATGCTGCTTCACACGTAGATCTGCTTCGGGCAAGAACTGAAGTCGGTAGCCTTGAGCACCACTGAGGCCAAATACATTATAACATGTATGGCCTCTTGTGAAGTCACTTGGTTGCGAAAGCTCGTCAGTGAGCTGTTCGAGCATGTGCTAGATGCCATTGTTATCCTTTGTGATAACCAAAGGGGGATTCATTTGTCATAGAATCCTGTGTTCCACGAATGACCAAGCATGTTGATGGCTGGTACCACTTGATCCGGGATATGGTACAACGAGGCGTCGTAAGGCTCGATCATATAGGAACTGATGAGCAGGTTGTAGATATTCTCACACTGCCCTTAGGGAAGGTCATGTTCCTAACCTTCCGTGAGAATCTTGGGATTGTGGAACGACCCTATGCTGAGGGTCCTGTTGGATGATGAGCTCTTGGAGCTCTGGGGAGTTCTGGCGATAGCTTCTCGGAGCTATAAGCACACACGAGGCTAGGCTTGCCGAACCTTGTGGTGCTTTTGCCCCACCGTTATGATGATTGAGTTGGTTCGCCTCTCACGATCTGTGCCCCGTATGCATCCTACCCATTGAGTTCCAGAGTCATGGGAAGTGCCTCTCATTTGGCCAATGAGGTGGGAAAAGCTAGAGACTAGTAGCAAATATTGATGGACGCATAAGAGATTGCTGTACTCTCTATCTAGGATGACACGTGTCCAACCACTTGATATGGGATCAAGTCTAGCGAGGTTTCGAACTTTCTACTGACTTCGAGTTAGATAAACCAACTTCGGGTTGGTATGTGACTCTTTGAGTCCATGTGAGGTTTTGGACCTCCGACTGACTTCGGGTTAGGTAAACCAACATCGCGTTGGTATGAGACTCTTTGTGAGTCCTATAGTGGTTTCAGACCTCTGAGCTGAATCTGTCAGCCGGGAATGATGTCTTTGTGACTGACCCACTTCTATTCTGAAATAAAGAGCCTATAATATCCCAAAAGGGAAATAGACAGTAATACAAAGCATATAATAAGACATATAGTGCTAGAAACAAACCATGAAGCAAATACACATGAAATAGAGAGAATGTTAAGCCATTTTATTATACTGAGAAATATAAAGAAGTACAGGAGGTGATCAGAATGATGGCACCTTGACTTGCACCAGGCAAGTGTAGGAATACTCTCAGAATGTCAAGGGAAATGGTTGCTCTCTGTTATAACTCTAACTGCTGAAATACTGTCGTGCTGTTGCAACTGCTGGAACCAAAATGAGTATTTGGGGCTGCTCCCCTACTCAGAAAACGCTGATACTCTGGAATCGGCCTCTACTTACAATAACCAGAAAAGCCCAGAGAGCATTTTTGAAATGGTTGACCCCTGAAAATGCCTCCCTTGAGGATCTACGTTATCCTCCCAAGGGCCACACTGGTGCTGAATGCTACACTCCAAAATATGGCCTCCCTCTCTGTCAAATGTCTCCAATAGGCAAGGGCTGGCCCCTTGCTCAATCCTTCGGCCTGAATCCTCCAAAATGGCTCCAATCCGGAGCTCTCCCAAGATGAACTGCGTCCCCCTCTCTCAAGACTGCGCAGTCCCTCTAAGCTCTGCTCCTCCACGAATGCAACCACCTATCCTCTTGCAAAAATGTTGATAGAATACCTCACCCGAGCAAGCACTCGAAGTCTCCCGGGACTGAGGGTGGGATCTCCGCACGGAGACACCCGGTGTATTAAATAGTACTGCAGACCAGCTAAACAGCTAGCGTGCTCCAAGTCGAATGACAAGCTCCAAGATGCATAAACATGAATGACCAAATGAAGAGGCTCTCCTCCCTTTTATCACGATGGGCCTCTCACAACCGTAGGCCCCACCATCTCCTACGTACCCCTCTCAATTGCGTGAGGTAGGTCCCACGTTGCCCACGTGGTCTACGTCCTCCTCTCCCTGCGCTGTCCACGTGGTCACTAGGCCCCACTTCCTCAAATACGATGTGGACTTTAGGAAGATACTTTATCCTAATTGAGTTATTTAATATTTCACCCACTTTATTCATGCTCCAACTAAAATAAGGCAAAATTAGTCAAAATTAATATTTCCAATTAGCTATCACTAATTGGGAATATTACAATCTCCCTTGGCAAAATGTTGCTTGACCCCAAGCAACTGTAGTGATGGATGCTGCGAGATCTTCTCACTCTCCCAAGTGGCATCCTCATCCGGCAAATTCTTCCACCTCACTAAGAATTCTCGGACTGTCCTGCTCCGCAACTGTCTCTCCCGAGTATCAATAATGGCCTCCGGCTGTAGCACTAAGTGCCCCTCATCATCCGTGTCACTGTCACCTGCTGTCCTAGTGCCTTCTTCAAGCATGATATGTGAAAAATGTTATGAATCTTGCTGCCTTGGGGTAGCTCCAACTCATAAGCAACCTGCCCAACTCTGCGTATCACCTTGTAAGGCCCATAAAAACGGGGCTTGAGCTTCTCAACTCCCTTTTGCTTCAGAGTAGATTGTCGGTATGGCTGCAAACATAGGTATACCAAGTCCCCCACCTCAAAATGTCTCTCCACCCAACTCCTGTCGGCATACAGCTTCTGTTGGTTCTGCGCTGTAGCCATTTTATCCTTGAGAGCTCGGAGGATGTCCTGACTCTCTTGGATCCAGTCCTTGGCTTTCGCAGCCTTGCTGGCACCAAACATCACATCAACAAAAGATAAAGCATGATAACCATATAATGCGTAAAACGGAGACATACCGATGGACATGTGATGTGTGTTGTTGTAGCAGTACTCTCCTAGGTGCAGCCACTTCAGCCATGCTCTCTGCTGCCCACTGACATAGTTACGCAAGTAGCCCTCCAGCCACTTGTTAACTATCTTTGTCTACCCATCTGTCTGTGGGTGGTAGCTAGTGCTCGGTGTTAACTCTGTCCCCACCAACCGGAAAAGCTCCTGCCAAAACCCGCCCATGAAGCGGCTGTCCCTGTCATTGACAATGGTCTTGGGAAGACTATGTAACCTAAAGATGCCCCTGAAGAATAGCTCTGCCACCTGTGCTACTGTATAATGTGCGGATATGGCGAAAAAATGCGCATATTTCATCAGCCGATCAACGACGACAAATATACAGTCCTTGCCCTGCACCATGGGCAACCCAGTGATGAAATCCATCAAGATACTCTCCCATTTCCCCTCTGAAATGGGAAGAGGCTGCAACAAACTTGCCGGATGGTTCATCTCCCCCTTGTTGCGCTGACAAACCTCGCACTCCCTGACATGCTGGAGTACGTCCTCCTTGAGGCCCTTCCATGAGAACCTCTCCCTGATGGCCCTGTAGGTTTTGGTAAACCCCTGATGGGTAGACAATGGTGAATCGTGAGAAGCCTGCAATATCTTCTTCTTGAGCTGAGAGCCCTTAGTCAAGAAGATCCTGTCCCTGTAGTAGATGATCTCATCCATCACCCTATATCTGTCATCTGTCACTTTTCCATCCAAAACCTTACAAGCAAACCTGTCGTTGGAGTACTCCACCAGTAGTCGAGCCCTCTAATTTGCGTCCAAACTCATCAGAGACAACGTGGCTGGTCTGCGTGAAAGTGCATCAGCCACCATGTTGTTCTACCCTTTGACATACTCGATGTCAAAGTCATAGGCTTGGATCTTGCTGACCCACTTCTGCTGCCTCTCCTGTGGCTATTTATGCTCTAAGAAAAAACTGAGGCTATTGTGGTCAGTCCTCACCCTAAACCTGTTACCTACCAGGTACTGATACAAACTCACACTAATAAACCTGTTACCTACCAGGTATCTTCACTTGATGAACCTGTACTCCCTTTGCATTGATTATGTGTCCCAAGAAAATAATATTTGTCAATACAAACTCACACTTTGATGCCTTGGCATAAAGTGACTATTCCTGCATGATGCTCAATATTTTATCCAAATGTTCCAAGTGATCATACCATGTCTTGCTATAAATGAAAAGGTTGTAAAAAAATACTAATAAGAACTTCCTAAGTTGCTTGTTGGAGATGTTGTTCATGCAATATTGGAAGGTGCTGGGAGCGTTGGTTAGCCCAAATTTTATGACCGAAATCTCAAAGTGTATGTAGTGGCAATGGAATGTTTTTTCCACACGTCTTGCTCTCGAACTCGGATTTGGTGATACCTCAATTGTAAGTCAATCTTTGAAAAATATACTGCTCCATGAAGTTCGTCTAGTAATTCATCGATCCTCAGGATAGGATACATGTTTTTGATGGTCTTCTTGTTTAGAGCTTGGTAATCAATACATATCCTCCACTTGCCATCCTTCTTCTTCACCAAAACCATAGATGAGGTGAATGAACTTGAGCTAGGTGTGATATGGCCCATCGCTTATAATTCTTGGATGTTCTTCTTTATCTCATCTTTGAATTTCTTTTACAGACTTGGCCCCTTCTTCCAACTCTATAGTATGTTCAAATCCTCTTTTAGGCAGAAATCCTAAGGGAATATCACCAAATATCTAACCATGCTTGTCCAATACTCCTTGAGTGTCTGCTATGTATTATGGTTTGTAAGTGGCTGGGAGTCTTTTGGCTCATAATCTTGCATTTTGCAATGCATGCATGATGGCCAACATTTCCTTGTCGTATATGGCATACAACCACTCATGGGGTAGGAGCTTCCGGCGCTCAAAAGCTATAGGGTGGCCTCCCTGCGTCAACACTGCACCTATCCCCTCTCCTGATGCATCACACTCCAGAACAAATGGCTACGTGAAGTCTGGTAATGCTAGCACTGGGCAGCTGCTCATCACCTCCTTGAGCCTATCAAAGGCTCGCTGCGCTGTGTCTGTCCAACTGAATGCCCCCTTCTTCGTCAGATCTGTAAGGGGTGCAACAAGCTGAGAGAAACTCTTGACGAACTTCCTGTAGTAGGTGCAGATACCCACAAACCCTCGAAGTTCCATCACGTTTCTCGGCTCTGGCCAATCCTTGATGGCCCTGATCTTCTCCTCGTGGGCCCTCACTCTGTCCACCCCTATGATGTGTCCCAAGTATAGCATCTCTGTCAATCCAAACTCGCACTTGGAGAGCTTAGCATAAAACTGTTGCTCCTCCAAAATACGCAACACTGCCTCTATGTGCTGGAGATACTCCTCCCATGTCCTGCTATATATCAATATGTCATCAAAGAAGACCAACACACACTTACTCAGGTGGCTGAGGAAAATGTGGTTCATACATGACTGGAAGGTGGTCAGTGCATTGGTTAGCCCGAAGGGCATCACCAAAAACTCAAAATGGCCATAGTGGCACCTGAAAGCGGTCTTGGGAATGTCCTGTTCCCTCATGCGAATCTGATGGTACCCGGATCTCTAAATCAATCTTTGAGAAGAACCGTGCCCCTCTCAACTCATCCATTAGCTCGTCAATCCGTGGAATAGGGTACCTGTTCTTCATGGTCTTTTTGTTCAGGGCCCTGTAATCAATGCACTTCCTCAATGTGCCATCCTTCTTCTTCACCAACACTACCGAAGAAGTGAAAGGACTAGTGCTAGGCTGAATGTGTCCAAGAGCTAACAGCTTGTGGATAGCCCGCTCGATCTCGTCTCGATAGGCCTTGGGATGCCTATAGGGTGTGGTAATGACGGCTTGTATGCCTTGCTCTAGCTTAATCGTATGCTTAAATCCCTGATCCAGTGGCTGTCCTGGTGGTATCTCCCGAAACACCGTGTCATACCTGTCAAGGATGGTCTGTACATCTGGATGAACTGTCTGCCCGGTAGCCTCTGCCTCTGATGCACGCAGCTCTATTGCCCACTCTATGTCTCCCTTCCAGAAGTCTACCTCCATCCGGTGAGCTGAAACTGTCTGAGGTGGGTAATTGTGCATGCCCCATATCTTCTCGTGCTTCCCGGTCTTCTTGTCATCCCACTCCATCTCCAAGGCCTCCCAATCTGTGGTGACCTTCCCTAGAGTGATCAACCACTGTACTCCTAATACGACATTGGTATTCGGTATGTTAACCACGAAAAAGTGGTCAGTCACTGTGTAGGTACCCATCGTCACTGCCAGCGCTGGGACATATCTGGCACACTGCATAGTCTGATCTCCTGGGACCAACACTGAAAACCCATCGAAGCTCTATGTCCGTATGCCTCTCCGCTCTACCATCTGTGCATCGATGAAGTTGTGGGTTGCCCCACTGTCCACCAGTACTGATACTCGCTTCCCCCGCATTGTACCTCGGACGCGCAGCGTCAGATACTTGGGAACTCCTCGGAATGCTGCAAGGGTCCCTCCGGTAGGTGCAAAGGCTGCACCTCCTGCTCTTGGTGGTGGAGGTGGCAAATGATCTTGCACTGCATGGCTGCCCCCTGCCCCCACGTCATCATACTCATCTTCTTCTCCACTGCTCTGGGAGAAGACCTTGATATAATGTGCTTTGCTAGCAGCACATCTGTGTCCTGGTGCCCACGGCTCCTGACAGGTGAAACGCAATCTCTTCTTCTTCAACTCCCTCCTGGCATCATCATCCAACTGTCCTTTACCCTGATTCCCCCTTGGAGGCGGAATCCTCACATCCTTCGCCTTAGGCTAGAAGGCCTGTCTCTGGGGGTAAGGTGTCTTGGTCCTGAGTAAATCCTCCTGCGAGTCCCGTGTCCTGCCAACTGCGTCATGGAGTGTGGTCGGTCTAGTGGATCTGACCAATCTCCGGAGCGGCTCTGCTAGCCCATCAATGAACATGTAGATCATCCGTGCCGCGGATAGATCTGGTACCATCACCGAAAGTCTCAGGAAATCTGAGATGTATGTATCCAGACTCCCGGTCTGATTGAGCCTCGTCAGCTCAACAAAACAAAGTGCTCCTTCGGATCCCTCCGATCAAACCTCTCTATCAACCTCTGGGTGAACTCAGCGTAAGCTGTCACTGTCGAGTGTCTGAGTGTAACCATCTCGTGGAACCACCAATCTTGGGCCTCGCCATCTAGATGCAGCGCTGCCACCTTGATGGCCTCCGTCTCTGCCATCTGGTTGAGCTGGAAGTATATGTCCAACTTCTCCACCCAAGCCTTTGCCGAACTGTTTGATGAACCATCAAACATGGGCAAATGGAACCTGCTCATCATACGTTGAGTGTCTCCGTCGTGATAATGTCGGTGTCCCCTATGATGGTCGCGGGGTCTGCTGTCCCGCTGGAGCTGGACAAAATCACGAAATGAAAGGGCATCCCTGAACTCCTGCCCCTGTTCTACAGCCGGAAAATTGGGCATAGTGGAACGTGTGGGTGCATGAGATGCCATGTGCTGAATGGCATCGTGCTCCTGCAAATGGTGGGATGTGCCTGATCCCTCACCAATCTGGAAACCCCTTAGGGTTTCATGCTGCCTAGCCTCTACAGCAGTGAATCTCTATCCCATCACCTCAATCTGCCTTGACAGATCCTGCACTGACTTGAGGAGCATTTCCCCAAACTTCTTCGTGTCACTATCATCTGCCATTGGTTCCTCTTTCTCTGCGTCCACTACTGGAGCGCAGTCACCTTCTCTGAAGGTGATTTGCAACCTACGCTCTTGGTCACGGTACTTCCTACTTCTGTAGCAAATATACGGCTTCTCTTCCGGTGTCATAGACAACTCGCTCCACAAGCTGAACCAGGTCTATGAGCTCTGATACCACTGTAATATCCCGAAGGGGAAATAGACAGTAATACAAAGCATATAACAAGACATATAGTGCTAGAAACAAACCATAAGGCAGATACACATGAAATAGAGAGAATGCTAAGCCATTTTATTATATTGAGAAATATAAAGAAGTAAAGGAGGTGATCAGAATGATGGCACCTTGACTTGCACCAGGCAAGTGTAGGAATACTCTCAGAATGTCAAGGGAAATGGCTGCTCTCTGCTGTAACTCCAACTGCTGAAATACTGCCGTGCTGCTGCAACTGCTGGAACCAAAATGAGTATTTGGGGCTGCTCCCCTACTCGGAAAATGTTGATACTCTGGAATCAGCCTCTACTCACAATACCCAGAAAAGCCCAGAGAGCGTTTCTGAAATGGTCGACCCTCGAAAATGCCTCCCTTGAGGATCTACGCTATCCTCCCAAGGGCCACGTTGGTGCTGAATTCTACCCTCCAAAATATGGCCTCCCTCTTTGTCAAATGTCTCCAATAGGCAAGGACTGGCCCCTTGCTCAATCCTTCGGCCCGAATCCTTCAAAATGGCTCCAATCCGGAGCTCTCCCAAGATGAACTGCGTCCCCCTCTCTCAAGACTGCGCAGTCCCTTTAAGCTCTGCTCCTCCACGAATGCAACCACCCATCCTCCTGCAAAAATGCTGATAGAATACCTCACTCGAGCAAGCACTCGAAGTCTCCCGGGGCTGAGGGTGGGATCTCCGCACGGAGACACTCGGTGTGCTAAACAGTACTGCAGACTAGCTAAACAGCTAGCGTGCTCCAAGTCGAATGATAAGCTCCAAGATGCATAAACATGAATGAGCAAATGAAGAGGCTCTCCTCCCTTTTATCACGATGGGCCTCTCTCAACCGTAGGCCCCACCATCTCCTATGTGCCCCTTGGTCCACGCTGCCCCTCTCAACTGCGTGAGATAGGTCCCACGCTGCCTACGTGGTCTACGTCCTCCTCTCCCTGCGCTGTCCACGTGGTCACTAGGCCCCACTTCCTCAAATACAATGTGGACTTTATGAAGATACTTTATCCTAAGTGAGTTATGTAATATTTCACCCACTTTAGTCATGCTCCAACTAAAATAAGGCAAAATTGGTCAAAATTAATATAAAGCAAGTTACGGTGGGATGACGCACGATGTTTAGTTGCACAGGTGGATGGAGTTCTCCCTGGTTGAGAGGGAGTGTTAAATTGGACAACTAAGTCCAAACTCCATGTTGTGATGCTCATATGAAGATACCAATAGTTTTATTGGGTTCCTCTTTCGGAGAGGTGCAAGATCGGTCTAAAGATCATCTTGATCTGATGAGCAGAACATTTATTTTGAATTTATTTTCTAATATATTCAAATATGTGTAGGTTGGCTTTAAGGTTTTGTACCCCAGCAAATGTGTCACACACCCTCAGTGATGGATATAAATAAAGTCAACGTTGGAGAACATTTCACTCATCTCATCATCACACATATTTCGCTCTCCACTTCTGACTGGTTCGAGCTACTTGGAGGCAAATCTGCGGTTCACACGTGGGAGAAGGACGAAGACATTTTCTGCTGCAGCTAGGGTTTCCACTGCAGGTTTGACCAGCGTTGACTTTGGTCAACGCATGGTCAAAAGGAGCTGATTTTTGGTATAGATTTCGATTTCTGCAGTCCGTACATTTTGGCACAAGAACCGAGGTCAAAGGTTGACCGTAGACCATGCTGCATTGACTTTTACTTGCTGCTGTTCTGCGTTGACTTTTCTGGGTTGACTTTTGAGTGGACTGTTTGGCTGATCTGAGGGTTGTGTGACATTGCTGGTTAGCTGACCAATTGAGACTTTGCTGGTTGAAGCATCTTGTTGACTGCCGTAATGCACCATCACACTTATCTGTTTCTAGCTTGTCTTCTGTCGACCTACTGGTATGTTCTATCAGCATTTTACTTTATGATTTATGTGATTGCTGTCTAGTATTGAAGAGAAAGTAAAGTTGCATCAAGCATAGAACATCTACATAAATTTACACTTTCGTATGCCTCACAAGACTTGCTTGATATGGAGGCACCATTCTCCAAATGGGGCGCACAGTAGGTTGGTGAAAATATCTAAATGACAGATGCAAATTTTGGCATGCCTGCCGCAATTCTAGGTTCTTGAATAGCCAAAAGCCATAATTTAGGGCCTCAAAATGTTCCAAAATTTTAGGACCTGAAAGACTGTAGATAAAAATGCCAAGATGGAGAACCATGTTGAGTTAGTGGAAGTGGTGGGTGGCCATCGATTTCCACCTTGATGAATAGTGTAAAGGAAATGATGGAAAATGTATGATTAGGATATGGGGCATTCTATTTACCTTGATCTGTCATAGTACTTTCTGGCCTAAGCGAAGCCACACTTATCTAAGCACATATATGCCCCTCTGTGATAGATGTGGCAAATTGATACAATCTTTTCTTAGTTAATAGTCTTATTAGTTCAAGTCCGATGTCTAGTACTTTCATGACAAGTTAGAACCTTAGGACAACAAATCTAAGCAAGGAACTGACACATGAAACAACTGAAAGAGATATCATCATGAAGTACCATCTACTAGCACATATATGATCTGAAGTTTAGGGCACAGGAGCTGATATACCATGGTAGAGTCAATCTGAAAGATCTCAGGGATGTATCTGATGGAATGCAGTGAAAGAACAAGTCTGAATCTGAAAGGATAAGCAAGGGATCTCATCAAAGCAGCAGCATCACACCGAAATGAATCTCTCTTAGGGTAGTTACCCAAAAGGCAACAGGTCGAACCCCATGCCGGAAGAGTTCTGGCTGGAATCATCCTCGTGTACTGCTTGCTGGTGCTTATAATCTGGACAGCCCACATCCCTCCTGATGTCTCTAAAAGAAAAATGTAGTAGGAGGTGGGAGGGGCCTGGACAGGTAGTTGGTGTGGACGGTCTCAGAGAGAACAAACTGTCCTCAGAGAAGGAATTAATGGATAAAAAAAAAATTAACTAGGAACCCTTAATTTGTTTTCATATGAGCTCTTTTAGATGGCTTAAATTATCATCTTTATTAACAACTGCAAATTGTGGTCCAATATTATAGGATTGATCAACTATTTAGTAATTAATGAGACTTGAGTGTTTTTTCTTTACCTTGATATCTTTCCAATCAGTGTCGGTTTTCTTTCATTTGAGTTTTCATTCTGTACTGAACAAGAATCTTCAATTCATTTGCTGTTTTTGCTCCTCTCTTAGATCAGCTATATTAGTGTTCTTTGTTAATATCATGAAGCTTTTGTTATGAACTTAAATCACAGGCTGTTGAACTAGTAGAGCTTAACAAGAGTGCACCAGATTCTCAAGTGATTTTATTTTCTCCAGTTCATCTCTTATATTCGTAACTTGATTTTCATTTGGTACAATGGTGGCCATGTTAACTTGATTCATTCGTAGTTAAAATCAATTTGTTTGTAGTATTGTTGATTTGCAACTGTTAAGTTAGACTTTCCCTCTTAACTCAGAAGGGTTAGTGATTATACTTTTTTGTGTTTGATATGGATAATGTGCTATTGAAACATATTATTCAAGCTCTGTCTTGGTGTTTCATTCTTGTTTTTTCATCTTCTGTTTTGGGAAGGATAGAAATCAGGATGCTACCTGTTAAAAGAGTTTTGTGTGTGGCAGGTATTGGGTTATTGAAATGCATGTTGATGGTTTCCGCTTTGATCTTGCTTCCATTTTGACAAGAGCTTCAAGGTTGGCCTCTCTAAAATATCTTGAAGATAAACTTTATTACTTTAGCTTTTATGACTGTTACATGGGGTTTATTTACAAATATCTTTTCAGTTCATGGTTGTCAGTTTTGATACCTAGCTTTTATGTGTGTTTATCATCTATAGAAAATTGACTGTTCATTTACGGTTATGAAGTTTGTGGGATGGAGCCAATGTTTTTGGAAATGATACAGAAAGAGATTTCTTGACCACTGGGACCCCTCTAAGTGAACCTCCCTTAATTGATATGATCAGCAATGATCCAGTCCTTCATGGTGTCAAGGTAAAATGCATGTGTACATTTTCCCTATTTTTCTTATTTATCTTTATTGCTTATATCAAATTTGTTGATTGTTCAGGAATTAATATATGTTTAAAATAGTGGATGTACACCAATGCATCCTGTGCATTGCTGTAAATGAACTCAATAGCAACTAACATAATTTTATGTTTGTGTATCTTGCTATTCACTTAACGTCAGGTATATCTTGTACTTTTAGTGTTGTAGAATTATTTGCACTGTTGTGACTGCATTTTCTGTGGAGAAAAACAGGAAACCTTCTTACTCTTTTATTGTACTTTTCCCTTCTTTCTTGATTCTATAGTAGTTATGATAGTTGGGAGAGTGGGGATTTAATTAACAAATTTTTAGGGACTTGAAATTACCAACTTTTCTTTCATCAGCAGCTCTCGTTGTCTTGAACAGCTCATAGCTGAGGCATGGGACATAGGTGGCCTTTATCAAGTTGGCAGCTTTCCGCATTGGGGTATATGGTCAGAGTGGAATGGGCAGGTAATTTAGCTTCACTAAGTTCATCGTGGATAACATACTATTCCAATGGTGGTTTGATTGGCTGTCTTTGACTTTAAATTTCTGATTAAAATGCATATGTTCATGATTATTATGTCTGCCAAGTTTGCATATTAAGATATCATTAGCTGGTCTGATAGGCCATCAATTGACACCACCCATATATGGTGGTTAAGTATCTGCATTGATTGCTAATGTGACATGTTCTCCTATATAAGTATGTGCGATGTATTGTGCAAAGTGAGAAAGGAGCTCACATAAAATTAAGCAAATTCCATTCTTTTATCATCATATAAAGAACTGTCTTAATAAGATAGCTGAAAACCTTTGTGCATTTGATTTGAAGTAGATTGGACTTAACAGGAAATGGACCATTCAAAACAATGAAGCCAACTGAGTTGGGAGTTGTCAAGTTATTTGGAAATCTCACTCTTCATTTGAGACTATAGTGGTGTGGTTTTGGCCCTCGATAAAAGCTTAGCTATTAAAGATGTTAGATTTTGTAGCTCAGACAGTTGTTCTAGCCGTGAGAGGTGTCATTAATGCTAGGAACATAGAGGATTTAATTATCTCCAAGCCCATGTAATTTTTTGTAAGGGAAATATCTTAGTTATGTCAATTAGTGATTTTTTTAATTATTTCCCATGTCTAAACTTAGGGAAAGTGAATAATTAATTGACATTAGTTGGGATAAGATTGATTTTCCTCTAGAATCTTGTAGAAAGTTTCTAAGTTGATCTTAGCCATCGATTGGATCAAGTGAACTTCTAATCGTGGCCATTCATTTGTGAATGAGATATTTTAAAGGGAATTGATGGAAAACAATGGAGACACATTCGAGTGGGTGATTTTTCAGAGATAACAGGAGGGTTTCAGCAGCAGTGATTGAGAAGAAATTTGCCGAAGTTTATTCTTCACAGAAGTTTCCAGTTTCTGAGTGACAGGAGGCCGGATTATTTCTGTAGGAGAAGGCTGAATTTTCTAGTTCAAGTTTGCTACTTTACTAGTGCGAATTGCCAGATCAAATTCCTAGAGGCAATGAGAGTTGCTGGGAAGGGAAAATCAAGTTTCTAGTGGCAGTGTGAATTGCTATGAAGGGTAGTGCGAATTTCCGGAGGCTGTCAGATTGTCAGTGTGAATTGCTGGAGGCTGCCAACGAGAGTTCCAGAGGGTAGTGTGAATTGCTAGAGAGGGCCAAGTAGATCTGCAAAGGGAGAGAATGAAATTTCTCAGTTCGATTTTATCAGAAATGAAGATAAAAATATTGCCGAAGCTTTGCCAGTGGTAGACAAACAATTGTAATTTCTCAATAGCAGTTTTTGCTGAAGATATTAATATAAACCCTCAGATATGAAAACTGGTTTTCCCTACACTGGGGTTTTTCCAGGGACATTTGTCCAAAAATACTTGTGTTCATTGTGTGGTTGGTTTCTCACATTTTTTGCTGCAATTTTTATTTTGTGAATGGTGTTGTTCATGTTGTTGTTCATTACTTCCAACAAAAGAATTAATTTGCCATGAACAAGTAATAGGAAATAATTAACTAGGTTAATAGAACCTTTTAGGTAGCGAGAAATTTCACATGGTATCAAAATGACTACAGTGCTGGGTTTATTTTTATCTTAGCACGAGGGTTTCAGATTTATTGGAGTTTATTGTTCGAGGGTGTCAGAAATGGCTTCAATTGGATTGAGGGATTAGTATAGACTTGATGGTGCATCAAACTTTTGGAATCTGGAAATTCAAAATTATATTATTGTTGGAGGAGCATGGAATGGAGTATGCTATGGTAGTTGTTGCCGTACTGACAGATGCGGTGCAATTAGTGACCTACTGCAAGGTGGATGCCAAGGCTAGGCATATTATCCAAAATAGGGTTAAGGATCACATCGTTCCCTATATTGTAGAATTGGATATAACAAAGAAGATGTGGGATGCCATCCTGAAGTTGTTCCAGAATGCTACTGTAAACGAAAAGTCGGTTTTAAGAGATAAGCTAAGAAACATGAGAATGAACAAGGGAGAAGGCATAGTCAGCTCCTCACTAGGGTTAGATTAGTCAAGGATGAGTTAACAGTTGTCAGAGAAAAGATAGATGATGATGAGCTTATGAGACTGAGTATTGCTCTAAATGGGTTCTCAAAACAGTGGGATGTTTTTGTCCAAGTGATCAATGGAGGACAAGACCTACTTGACTGGGATCGTTTGTGGAGTGATTTCACTCAGGAAGAGCTTAGGTCGAGCCTTGTCATCGACAACAATAGTAAAAGCTAGAAGCATAAGGATGACGAGAATGTTGCTCTTGCGGGTAAGGGCAAAGCCAAGAAAGGCTTAAGCAAAGGGCCTAACTCCAAGGAGAGAAGAAAAAGAAAGACTTGAGTAAAAAGTGTTTTCGTTGTGGTCAACAAGGACACTATGATAGTCAATGTCTGAATTGGAAGAATGGTGATAAGAAGAAGCAACAAACAACAACTTCAACGGATATTGACGAGTTATCTTCAAGACTAGAAGATGAGCTTGGAGTCTTGTATATTGACAGCTGCATGTCATGTCATATGACAGGGATTAGAGAGTATTTCTTCAGCTACAAAGCGAAGGAGATAGCCTTCCAGATTCAAAGGGGAAATAAGTCCAAGTGTACTCCAGTTGGGAGAGGCACAATTACATTTCAGAGGGAGTCATGCAAGGCTACTCATGTTACAGATGTGTTGCATGTGCCACGTTTATGAATGATCCTGATTGTAGTTTCTTCTCTTTAGAATAAGGTTATGACGTATACTTCGGAGGAATAATCTGTATATCAAACATCATGATTAAAAGTGAGTGAAGGAAATTAGAGTGAGAAGCAACAAGTTGTACAGGTTGCAGTTGGAAGTTCCTAAGGCACTAGTCAACAACAACAATAATAGAGATATGAGAGAGTTATGACATAGGAGGATGGGTCATATCCATCATGGAGCACTTAAGTTGCTCAAATATGTGGAGAAATCAAGTGTAGTAAAATTAGGCTTGGTTTCTCTATCTTGAATCTTGATAATTACTTGTGAATGTTTAATGTCTTCTTTTTACTTCTTAAGTGTTCTTCATCAAGCAATTATACAAATGTTCAATCTTTCAAGAAAAGCCGAGTGACAAGAGACACAAAAATTAGGCTCCAAGCTAGGGAAAAACCCCACAACCCTTTTGTTATAGAATTAGATCAAAATGAGATGTCCAAGACCAAGACCAAAATCGCCACCAAAAACTCCGAGTCCATCCTTCCATGTCATCTCCAAAGTTGCTGAAAAGTGTAACTAGGATCGGTCTTCATATTGACTATGTAATTATGTATTTATGT
The DNA here is from genome assembly GCA_034641835.2 of Pinus albicaulis. Taxonomy (NCBI): domain Eukaryota; kingdom Viridiplantae; phylum Streptophyta; class Pinopsida; order Pinales; family Pinaceae; genus Pinus; species Pinus albicaulis. Next base: position 277,424,455 of record CM076579.1, on the reverse strand, counting down.
AAAGAAGAAGACAAAGATAATAAAATGTAATTTTGTTGTACTTGCTTCATGGGTTTCACGAGCAAGATTTTTATTATAGGTCAATAGACTTCTTCTTGATTTCTATTAGGGATTTGTCGTCTGGTCATAAATGTACAAATTAAGGAGTCATGTTTATGAAGAGTCAAGTCACACTTGTATGCCTCAAGAACTTGCCAAATGAAGCTTGAAGACATGGCATAAATAATGCTCCAGATCAGCGTTGAAATATCTCTTCAAGATAGCCTATTAACAGTGGACAAGTCAGCTCATAAACCCCTGAACAAGTCGGCTTCATAACATATGGACAGGTCGGCTAATTTACGAGTTGGAACAACTATATATAGCCTTGTGTATTGTGCAAAAAAGGCAGAGACAAAACTTCGATTCCTCTGTGATTTTTGGTTCAGATTTCAGTAATTTGCATGCGGTGAATTCAGGACTGAATTCTGTGGTTTAATGCGGAGTTCCAGGACTGATATAAAGTGTGAGAAAAGGAGATTAAATCTGTAAGTTGATGTGTAGAGGGATAAGGACAAGGAATCTGTAATATAAGTAAAGTTACAGGTTAAGAAATCTGTGATATAAGTGAAGCTACAGGACTGTAAAAAAAGTGCATTTTAAGGGCTGCGTTTTGATGAGTAAAAAGGAGTCTGATAAACGAAGGAAGATCAGTCAACCAGATCAAGTGGAGATGCATGGTGTGCATAGGACTGTCCCTAACAAGGTCATATCCCAGTAAGGATTACACTCAGCTGGAAAAAGGGAAATACATTGATAGAGACCAAGCTCTCTAGTGCTGGTGTAGAAAGGTGCAGGACGGTGCAAGACGGTGTAGAAAGGAATGATCAACTCAAGGAGTCAATGAAGAAGCAATGACAAGGTCTTGGAGGCATACAAGGGTCAAGGATCTGTGTTATGGTCATGGTACTTGTCATCTGAAAGTTTATAAGAAGAATTTCTTGTGGTTTTCCCTCTCCAAGAGGGAGAGGTTTTGGCCCTTGCTCGAAGAGCCTAAATTTCCGTCTCCTGTGTTTTGGTAATTGAGTTGATGAAATACATAATAAGCTAAGAAGAGAAGCCATAAGTAAAGGAAGTAAGCTCACAAGTAATTATCAAGAAGAGAATTTGAATTAATCTTCGGCCTTCCAAATTCTCAACATGGAATCAGAGCTAAGGTGCTGAAGACAAGGGCTACTTGACAAGGAGACATTCAAAGAAGGATAATCAAAGTCAAAGTCAAAGTGTGCATTGAAATTGAAAATTAAATAATAAAGTGAAATAATTAACACATGTGCTGAAATGTTCTAAAAGACACGGATCAAACAGTGTTTTAATTTCAGCCATTGATGAATGTTTTAATCTCGGCCATTGATAAGATGAATGAAAAAGTATAAGAGAAACGCTTGAGGGTCAGTTGGAGACACAAACAGTTACAGAGCTGAGAAATAGATCTAGAATTCTAGGGCGGGTTTGCTAAGAATTTCCGGAGGAATTTTCTACAGCGAGGGGTAGTATTGGCTAAGAGGATGATCTGATCCCAGAGCTAAGAGTCAGTAAGAGGCAGAGGAGCAGCAACAAGGACATCACAGAGAAGCTGCGCAACAACTATGTAGGACAGCACAGAGGCTCCAGAGGGCTTCAGAAATTACGGGGAGGGTCTCTAGGGCCAGCGTAAGGCCTGCGTCACCCCCTTAGGGGTTACACAGTCGTCTCAGCAACACAGTGGCATTCTGAGGCTAGCAGGGCTGATGTTGGGGCTTCAGGGGCAACACTGGGATTTCTAGGGTCAAATCCGGGTTGAGTCTTGTAAATCCCTTTTGAGGGTGTGGATCAGTCAAATATTTGGCACTAGAACAATAGGTTCGTTGCAGATTTGATTTCTTTTATTCTCTGTTGGGTTTTTCAGATTTGGAACCTAGATTTACTACACTCAGAATCTACTTAATAAAATAAACCCTCATATCTGCCCCATTGATTTTCCCGCTTTGGGTTTTTCCGGGGACTTATGTCCAAAAATCCATGTGTCACTTTGTTGGATGAGCGTATTATTCAGTAAATGATCTGCATGTGTAGACTGTAGTTGTGTTTATTTCGGTATTTTCTAAATCTAATTTCTGGAAATAACTTGTAATAATTTAAATCAAGTAGGAAAAATAAACCATGATACTATAGTAGATCTTCCATTGGGCTTTTGGGAGTCACTAATGGAGTGGGGGACTTCATTAGCATGGTAGGATGGTGAGTGGAGCAAGTGAAGCTTCATGTTGGATAGATGGCTTGGGATCCTGGCATTGAGAGATCCCTTCATACTAGGGCGATGTAGAGGACAGGGAAAATTCTGTGGCGCATCTGGGACCTAGGCACATTTTGCAGTGACAGCGGGGAGCTTTAGCTAGAGAGGAGGCTTGTTCAGGCATTGCTTGAGGACAAGCAATTTTTGGCGGGGAGGATTGTAATATCCCCAAATTAGCAATCAGCTAATTGGGATATTAATTTTGATTAATTTTGGCAAATCCTAATGTTGGGCGGAAACCACTTGTCCAAGGTATATTAAAAATCAACACTCCCTCTTATCGAAGAAAGTGTTTCTCACCATGCCCATCTTGTCCTTGAAATGGACATGCTTGCCTCTTGGCAAGGACTTCATTAGAACATTGACCACCTGCTCTTCTGTCGATATTACACTATAGCTTCGCTGCCCCCTTCTAAACATAGTCTCCGATGAAATGATATCTGATGTCAATGTGTTTTGACCTGTCATGAATCACTAGATTCTCCGTGAGTTTAATGCAACTCTAATTATCACAGTGAATAACCGTCGGTCTCAACTCCTAATCAAGCAGGCCATACAATAACTTCCCAAGAAAAATGACCTCACAACTCACAACTAGCCTGGCTAGCGGCCATATACTCGGCCTCAAAAGAGCTCAAAGCAATTGAATTTCGCTTTCTACTAAACCACGACACAACTGCCGAAGCACACCCTGCCCAATCTGAATCTGTGTAACCTGCCAACCTCACTCCATCTCCCCGCCTATAGTCCAAACCATAATGAACAACCCCCTGCACGTAGCGAAGAATGTGCTTTGCAGCTACCCAGTGCAACCTCTTGGGCTCAACCATGAACTGGCTAAGTGTGTTCACTGCAAAGCATATATCTGGCATAGTGTTGACCAGATACATCAAGGACCCAATAAGCTGCCTATACAATGTGGGATCCATCAAACTAGAATCTGAAGCATGAATCTTCTTCCAGTTGGTGATCATAGGTGTAGACATGGGTCTACAGTCTACCATGTGAAATCTGCTCAACACATCCACATCATACTGTCCCTGCCCCAAAAAGATATGCCCCTCCTCTTGCCACACCTCAAGCCCCAAAAAGTAATGCATCAGCCCAATGTTCTTGATCTCAAACTCCATAGCAAGATCCTCCTTGCAACCACTAATTAGTCTCTTTGCCTTAGTAATGAATAAGTCATCAACATATAGCACAAGAATGAGTGGATCATCCCCTACAACAATGTAGTATAGGTTTGGATTTGCATCACTCTTCGTGAAACCCATTTGCTGCAAGTAAGTATCAATCCTCGAATACCAAGCTCTTGGAGCTTGCTTAAGTCCGTAAAGTGCTCTCCTCAACCGACATACATGGGTCTCCCACCTAGGTACCTCAAAGCCCCGAGGCTACTCAACATACACCTCCTCCTGTATAACTTCATTTAGAAATGCGGTCTTCACATCCATCTGATGGATCTACCAACCCATTTCTGTGTGAAAATGGGTTCCATCTGATGGATCTACCAACCCATTTCTATGTGAAAATTTCTGAGCATAGAAACCCTACTTCTAACTATTGATTTACTTCTCCTACTTGTTTTATAATACACAAGTTATTTAACTAAAAATATTTAGAAAAACATCAAAGTAAACACAACTAGCAGCCTACACAAATATAGATCATTTACTGAACAACACGTTCATATGACAAAGGACACACATGATTTTTCCAACAAATGTCGCCGGAAAAACTAAATGCGGGAAAATTGGTGCAACAGATCTGAGGGTTTATTATTATTAAGCAACAATATTCTGGGTACATCTAGGGTTCCCTAAACTAGCTCACCCAACAGAGAAAACCTCGGCAACAAAGAAAATGTGAGTTTTACCTCACTTTGCACGTCCTCGCTAATCTGGATGAGTCACTGATGAAACCCCAGCTAGCTCTGCGCAGTCTCTATGTTACCACTGCGTAAGGCTGCATGGCCCTAACTGAGAGACTGCGTCACCCTTGCTCTGTGCTGATCAGCTTCTCTCGGAATTTGGTTCCAGCCCTACAGGCTTAGAAACCCTGATCTCCAGTGAATTTTGGACTTTCCCTTGGAGGCTCTGCACTGCCCCTATGTGAGCCCTGCGTGGACCTGCATCACCCTCTCTAGGGCCTGCGTCGCACCCTCTAATGGCTGCGCTGCCTCCACTGCGCCTCTGCTGCCCTTGCTCTGCGTTGTACTCTTTGTTGAGATTCAACAAGATGATGAGCTTAGTGAAAACTAAGCACCTTCACTAAGTGGGGCCCGCAAGCTATTTTTAGGTGTATGTCTATTTTTATACATGGTGAGCATATTCTATAAGTTGCAGGATTCTATTTGTAGATGGTTGGTCAAATGTGAAAAATAGATGAAATTCTATTTTTAGAATATTGAGCGAAGTCTATTTATAGATAGTCAATCTAAATATAAATGCATGTTGATTATTATTAGCTCTGCTGTCGCACAGAATGTCCAGGCACCGCGACAACGACTCAGATCGGGGGCTGTCACCTTTATCCCCAATCTCTTTATTTAAGCTGTCTCCTTGCAAACTAAGGGAGGTAGATCCTATTAGAAATGAAGAGGAAAAATCTAGGAGACATAGCTAAAACACCAAATACTTGATAAAATTAACGAGATTTCATAGATTGATTATGTTAAAATCAGTGCCTTATGGAGTCAAACAAGATCCCGTTATGCAATTAAAGATAAGTATTGGATGTATAACTGTTGCTAAATGACCACAATGATATTCAATAGAGAATGCCACGATCATTCATTAAGATACTGAAGCCAATCAACAAAGCTTATCATGAAACGATGCCAAATGCTTGAAATATTTCTAAAATTAAGATGTTCCAATATAACCCAGTTCGAAAATTAAAATGATCCACAGTCAAACTTTAGATAGAAAATTTTTAGAGCATTTGACTATAGAAAATTTGAAATTTTTTTATATTTTTGTATTTTCTATTTTTTTAGAATTTTTGGAATTTTTGGAATTTTTTAATATTTTTTAATATTTTTAAATTAAATCTAAATCTAAATTAAAACCAAAAAATTTAAAACTAAACTAAAACTATGCTAAAGTTAACACTATCTAAATTAAACAATCGAATTCTAAAATCCAATGTCAAACATCACACTATTATTAAAATCTAAAACTAAAATCTACGTTATCAAATAAACTCTAACAAAAATGAACTAAATTAAAGTTAAACAATCGAAAATCTAAAAAAAAAACCTAAACTATTAAAAAATGAAAACGATCAAATTAAAACTAAACTTAACATTTTTAAAACTATAAGCTAACAAATGAAAACTAAAAATAAATAAACAAAATCGAACTAACTAAAAAATTGAAATCTAAAACTAACGCTATCTAAACAAAAATTGAATTTGAGAAAAAAAAATACAACTAAACTAAACACTAACTAAAACAAAATGAATAAAAAAAAAAACTAACAACTAACGCTCTAACTTCTAAACTAAATTGAAAATAAAAATCTAAAATCGAAACCTATACAAAAATTTAAAGCGTATAGATATGGGCTCAAAAAATTTAAAACGTGCGTTTATCGTTTTTGTATTTGTTCTGATGTATTGCTTGCAGGTAGATGAGGAACACAATAGGACGAATAGCGTGAAGCGCTGAGGTCGAAGAAGGAATGAAGACGGAGGGCAGAAGAAAGTTTCGGACAGGTAGGCAGAGGGAAAAGGGGACAAGAAAAGAATTATGCAGTGTGAGATCCGGCTCGAGGGGCAGCAAGAGAATTAACGCAGAGATGTGGGAATAGCACAGGTGTTAAGACTGCAGGATCACTGGCTTGGACGGCAATGCAAACAAAAGAAATGGGATAGCAGAATGAACGCTGGGCAGCTTAAAGAAATCGATGGCAGCGTATGCAGAGGTGAACCTAGTACAATAAAAAACGTCCAGCAACTTCAATTTTTTCCAAAATTCAGATTTTCAATGCCCCTTAAATCAAATAATGTTCAGATCCACCAACAGATTCGATTCTGAGGCCAGATCAGGCCCTTGGGGGTTAGATCTGGTTCAGATCTTAAAAAAAAATTTCTGAGTAAACCCTTCAACCTGCAAAAAATCAATCAGATCCTGAAGATATACACACCAAGAAAATGATTAAACCCTTACAATTACAAATTTACAAACTAATCTACAAATCTGAGGCTCTCATGGCCAGATTTGAATCCATTTTAGCACAGTTTTTTAGAGATTTAAAATTTTAGGGAGAGGCACAAGCATTAAAAACCCTACAAAACCATCAATTTCGTAAGATAGGCTTGGAATTTAACAAATAATGAGCTTTTCAGATTTATGTCATTTGAGAGTCGGCTGGTCCAACCGAAGACTTCCCCAGACGCTCAAATCTTTAAAAAAAATTTCTCTGCACACTTAGATCTGAACCTTAGATCGATAAAGATTTAAGAAAATAACATGAGATCCTTCAGAAAAATCAAAATGTCATTTTATGAATCCAAAAAACTGCACAAGATACCTGTATGCAGATTAATCCATGAAGGCCATCAACCATAAAATGCAAAAACAAAGTAGCAGAGTTTAGAGACAATTCACCACATAGATCCGAGAAGGAACATCAAAATTTGTAACCCCAAAGTCTTTATGCTTTATTACTCAAAAATTTACAAGAGCTTCTAAGAACAAGTACACGATCCTGAGATCGGATGACTCAATACTGACAAAGACCTCTAAATTTATAGGACAAAAACTCCAACGGCTAGTTTGGATGATCATTGTCAAAATAATCTCAACTGTCCAAAAGATTTAATCATCTTTTAATCCGGAGCGTTGAAATTAAAATTTTGGGGAAAAAATGAATTTATCATTTAATTCAATTTTAATTAACTCAAAAATATTATTTTCGAGTTAATTACTCAAAAATATTATTTTCGAGTTAATTACCCCAAAATTTTGACTTTGACTTAACCACCAAGGCCCAAAGGTCCAAAATTTCTTAAAATTCTCAATATTCCCTTGGCCTGGGGCTTTCAAAATCATTTTCCAAAGACCCACAAATTTTGCCTTTAAAGATTTAATCCTAACTTAGGACCCTAAATTAATTAAATTTCTGGTTTAAGATTTTTTTAAATTAATTGACCAGAAAATTTAATTAATTGACTGAGAGGGGATTATAATTATTTTTCCAACCCTCTTTTACATGAGATAATACATTTACATACATAAAGGGGGAATACCCATTCGTATAGACCCTCAAATAAATACCCAATTCTGCGACTCAAAACATGATCTAGTAGACCAAGTAGTTGAAACTACTTTTACAAGGACTCGATAGAACACTAGGACTTACTTAGTATGCTGATGATAAAATCCACCCTAGCTTTGGGGTGAGGCTGGAGGGAAAAACTCTGCCGATCGCTTTCGTGAATCAGTGAGACAAAAAACCTCCTAGGATAGAGATCATCAACAACATACTAGGCTTACCTAGGTTGTTACATACATTGACGGTCTTACTTAGATCATTTATATCATAACATGCAGCATGGGTTTACATCATTTGTAAAACTGTCGACTGTTGACTGATGATGGAATCTGAATGGCGCAACCACGTCGAACATGACGAATCCCATTTGAAAAAATGGGGGTGTACTGCTATGGGGTAGTTGACAAAGTGTGGTCAACATCTGGCTCTACTTGGGGACACGTTGTTTCGTTGAAGGAATGTGAGAATCCAGAATCTGCATCCAAGCAACACACAAGATTACATAAGTAGCGTCCATCCAAATATCATCATATAACATTAAGCTCATGAAAAATAGAAGCTCTTATTTTATTTATTATTCTACTTAACATGAAAAGTAAATCTACTCTACCTGCAAAATGAAATGCTGAAATAACAAGTTGTAAGGTTAGAGATACAATACAAAGGATGCCCTGTGGCATCAGATGTGCTCAATATAGTGCATGCTGAGCATTTGCCTGCTTTCAGGCAAGTCTGTAGGCTGCTTTTCAGATGTGCCATGTCCAATCTTGCTAATTGTAGGACTCTGTCTTATCCGAATGTCAAGCTGCTCTCGACCATCAGATGAATCAAACCGCTTACTTCTTCTTTTATGATTTTTTCTCTTCGATTGAGGAGGCTGTGATGTCAACAATGAGACCATTGTAGATTTCTTGCCCTTATCTTGAAAATGCTTGTACAAAACATTTGATGAGCCTAGAATGTGACCAATCTTATTCTGAATATACTCTATTAAAGGTGACACATAAGCCTGGTCTTTTTCAACGTCCTTTGTAACCATAGTTAACTCTTCCTTAATGGGAAAAGTGACCTCTGTGTGATGAGATAGAAATTGCTTCAGCAAATTGGGAGGCCTATAATCTGTCTTGGGTTGGAAATTATGCATGTGTGATCTTTCCATTTTTTCCAACTTCTATTGAATATCATTGTGGTCATTTAGCAACAGTTATACATCCAATACTTATCTTTAATTACATAACGGGATCTTGTTTGACTCCATAAGGCACTGGTTTTAACATAATCAATCTGTGAAATCTCGTTAATTTGATCAAGTATTTGGTGTTTTAGCTGTGTGTCCTGGATTTTTCTTCTTCATTTCTAATAGGGTCTACCTCCCTTAGTTTGCAAGGAGACAGCTTAAATAGAGAGATTGGGGATAAAGGTGACAGCCCCCGATCTGAGTCGTTGTCGCGGTGCCTGGACATTCTGTGCGACAACAAGCCCTTAATAATAATCCGACAATAAATATCAACTTATTCTCTTGGAGCACTTTATTTCAGTGAACAGATTTGGCAAATCAGTGGGTTGAAGGAATTACGCAATTCCTAGGGTTATTGGTGGCTCATGCATAGAGGATTCAGTCAGAACTACAGTGGCAAAGTTGTGATAGAGTTGGAAGAGTAGTTATGGGAGTTGTTATTCAGTTTAACTCGGTTAAGTGACTTAAATGGAACAACAAAGCTGTAGGCTTAATAGCCAAATACACAAGAGGTATTGTAATAATAATATATTATATATAAATGTATAAGAGATGATGATTAGATGTTTACAATGAGGCCCTGCTTATATACTTATGCAGGTGGCCATTCACGAATGGGCATGTCTTTTAGACATGCCCTTTGACTAACTTGATGACTATTTACATAATCCCTATTAACTATTACTAACTATATTAACTATATTTGTTATGAATTATATTCATAACATTGTCTTCCTCTCGAAAAGCTTTGTCCTCAAAGCTTAATTTTTCGACAATTTTGCCACTTGAGATTATTTGCTTGGCATGTCATTGAGCACTGGTACCCGAACTTTGTTGAAGTCTCTCTTGTAATGTTGATTTTGAAACTAAATTATTATATATATATTTTTTTAAATGCTCCTTTTTTATTTTATAAATTGACTTTTGGATGTATAAACTTTTAATAATTTCCTTTCAACCCTTTTAACTTTAACATGGTCTTTGACCTCTTGTCTTTTCATAAAAGCTCTTGTTCAACTTGTTCAAATTCCATATAATATAATAATGTCATGTCCCTCGAAACACTCTACGAACTTTAACCTTAAGCCTAGCCATTGTGTGAACCCTTTGGTCACTTGTTTGTCGTATCTCTTGCCTCTTGTCATATCAATTTTGACAACTGTTGAAACTTTTGTGTGAAGTCAATTGGGCGGATGGACCAAACGATAGAAATGAATATTTGGATTTTGTTTATTTTTGTTATATAGTTATAAATTATATATTTTATATAATTATATAAAGTTTTAATTATATTATAATTAATTATATAGAACCGTTCACCCTAATTTTCAAACGTCACGTCATCGTAATTGCACTGCCTGTAAATCTTGGGCATTTCTATCATCAACGTCATTATCTGCAACTTTGAACAGCAATGCTTAAGGAAAAGGGGATAAGCCCTAACAAGGTGTATGAGGAGTATGACATCATCAATGTTGATGGTCGATTTCCAAAAAAAATTGCTGGATCTTGAGAAACAGATCAATAATAATTCCGAAGACTTTGGCAAAAGATTAGTTGGTCTCGAAGGTACAGTTGCAGGAAACTCCAACGATATCAAAAAACTTCATGATATGACAAATCGAATAGAAAGACAAATGTGGCTAAATCGTCACAAGACCACAACGTAGTTTTAAAAACCGGAACCGGTGGACCTAATGAACCGGGTTTCTAACTGGAACCGATCTAACCAGGAACGGTCAGATCCCAATGAACTGGTTTAAAAAAAAAATACATTAAATAATTATTTTTTTAATAAAAAAACTATTTTTAAGATTTGCAACCATGATTCCAAGCCAATAGAGACAAAATATGCAAAGTTTGCTCATTTATAAACCATGCAAAGGTGAATATATCAAAATGGCACCGAGTGCAATACATATCATCGAAAAATACATAAGAAATGAGGCTCCAAATGGCCCATAAAGTCCAAAAACAATGCTACAAGCTATGAGGCCATTGGCCTAATACAAGACTACACATGAATGATGATCAATCATCAAATTCATCACCGCTACTAGACACAGGATCAACATCGACTGCTGGCGCTGGATAGACATCATCTGGATCAGAGTCTGAGGATGCCTCAGCCTCAGGCTCATCTGCAACCTTAGTACCCCTGCCACCAATAACAATAGAAGTGGACCTAATGGAAGCACGAGTTGCTCGAGGTGCATGACTAGTGTCGTCCATTGGTTGTTTGCCTTTGCTTGATGCAGCTACCAATCTTGGGTCTGCGTCTGATGGTGCCACCAAATCTGCTTCAAATTCACCCCCCGCTACTGTTGCATCAAAATCAAAATTAGCCTCAAACATTGGATCTTCAGTCTCCACCCATTCTGATGTTGGATCAATATCATCCAACACAATGGGATCTAGATTAGGTGTTTTGCTCATCAGTTGGTTCCGCCTCAAGCGAAAGTTGTATTGCACAAACACAAGATCATTAAACCGTTTCTGTTCCAAACGGTTTCTCTTCTTTGTGTGTATGCGCTCAAAAACAGACCAATTGCGCTCACAACCTGAAGTGCTGCAAGTTTGGCTGAGGATTCTAATTGCAAACCTTTGCAATTGAGGACATTGGCCGCCAAATGACTCCCACCAATGTGCTACAAATAAAAAGACATTCATTAGTAACATAGTTCATTTCATTACTTATTTACAAACAATTTAACATGAAAAGAAAAACAAATTGGAATTGCTTACCTGTTTGATCCACATCTCTTGCCATTTTTGCCAAGTTCTTTCCAAAGGTACCAACTGCCATACTGAAAAGAGTAAGTTGTTTATGTGTTTCCAGAAGGTTTGCACAGTTAGGGATCATGCGCTCCAAGCAATCAATCAATCCAGATCTGACCTCCCCATCCTGCTGATCTCCTAGCTGAGCTCTATAATGATACTTTGGGTTCAAAAAATACCTAGCTGCATGTATAGGACGATGGAGTTGATTGTTCCATCTATTATCAATGATCTCCCATATTCGGCCATATTTAGCTAACCTGTCCCTGTACGCTGCCCGTATCTGCTCCTTGGCCTGATCCATAGCCTCATAAATGTATCCCATTGCCATCCTTTCCCCATCCACCATCCTTAGCACCTTAACAAGGGGCTTAGTAATTTTTACTAGCTCTGAAGACCTTTTCCAAAAATAATTGTCAAAGACTTTCTTTTTGGTGTCTTTTCCATCTTGTCTACGAGCCCACCGGGATTCAGTGCAATCATCAGAAGAAAACATTTTCTGCAGGTTTTTCTGTTGAGAATTGAGACATTACAACGTGAGGAAGTGAGTTGCAAATCTCGTAATGGCAGGCCTAACAAGCTCTTTGCCTCCTGTGTTTTTCCTCATTAGGCTCAATACCCATGAGTGGTTGTAAATATATTTTGTAATGCACTTGCCATGCTCTACAGTGCTTTTTACCCATTCCAGTTTTCTTATGTCCTCAAGCATGAGGTCTATGCAATGTGCAGCACATGGAGTCCAAAATATGGTACTATACTTGGACTCAAGCATCTTTCCAGCAAGAACATAGTTTGAGGCATTATCTGTGATGACCTGCACAACGTTCTGCTCTCCCACTTCCTGAATAATCTCATCCAAAAGCTTAAATAGAAGGGCTGCATCCTTCACCTTATCATATGCATCAACTGATCTCAAAAACATTGTTCCTTGAGGGCAAACAACAAGGAAGTTAATGATAGTGCGGTTCTTTCCATCAGTCCATCCATTTGACATGATGGAACAACATGTTTTGAGCCGTGACTCTTTATATTCAACCAAATACTCATCAATACTAGAAATCTCTTGTTGCAAAAGAGCTCCCCTTAACTCATGTGCAGTAGGGCCTTTGAAGCCCTTTCCTGCAACAAAAACAGAGTCCCACATAGCTTGGTAATAAGGTGAGTTAGCAGCATTAAATGGGATATCTGAATCATACCACCATCTAGCAATGTACTGATGAGAAGCTTCTTTGTATTGTTTTTTCCAATGTTGATCCAAAGTGGGTTGACGACTTGGAGTTGGCTGGGACATGGAGGCACTGGCAGTGGTTGTGGGATTAGCATTGGACGAGAAATAACTCATGAGGTTGGGTCTCTTTATTGGGTTTGATCTTTTGCCAACAGGAGGAACATAGTGAAAGGGATAGAAGTGGAGTCTTGAATATCATACTCCTCATTTTCATACCCACTCTCTCTCATCATTTCTACTATTTCCCTCTTCCTTGCAATTTCATCTTGGATGGCCTTCTCCCTAGCCTTAGTCTCCTCAAACTTTTCAAGCTTGGCAAGGTATTCTGCCCTAATCGGACCTAACACTGCATTAGGTGCATCACATGGCGTTACATTGCCTCTTATCCCAGCCAAGTGATATTTCAATCTAAGAATGCCCCCACCTCCAATACATTGTCGACAAAGTTTGCATACCATCTTTCCATTAATCACATCACAATGGACCCATGCAGTGTCCTTGGCTTTTGGAGGCATCTTGACTTGAAATAATTGAAATTTGGAAATAAATCTGCCATTTAAAAAAAATCGCTGCCAAGATAAATGGACAACTAAGGCTAAATTTACAAAACAAAATGCACATTCAAACATACAAAATTTGATAGCATAGGACTAGAGATTTAGAGCAATAAAATAGCTAAACATATGAGAAAATAAATACATGAACAACAATGAAATGAAGGATTTTTCAAGTGAAAATTCTTACCTGGCAATGCAAACTAGCCTCTTTAGCGTCCTCTTGAAGATGCCAACGCTATTGACAACTCCAAACTATCTCCAAGATAACTCCAACTCCAACTCCAAGCCTCCAAGATCACTGCTTCGGCAAACACTCAACACTCTCCAAGCTCTCAATCAAACTCACAAACAACAAATGAGTTGGTGTGCGACAAAGGAGAGGCTGCTCCTCCTTATAAAAGATTGGGGAGGGTGTTTTTGGAGGGAAACAACCCTTCCCTTGGCTCCACATCAGCCCTAAAGCTTAACTGCGGCCGTGTGTGGGTCCGCGTAGAAGGTTAGCAAGTAACCGGTCGGTTAGGAATGGAACCAGCCGATTTATGCCATTCCTAACCGGCCGGTTAGGTCTGGTTTATGGCAAAAAAAGGTGAAATGCCCTCCCCGAATGGGTTGCTTGGCCCGTTCCGACCGCGGGCACATCTGACCAGTCGGTTTGGCCGGTTACCAGTTTAAACCAGCTGGTTTTTAAAACTATGGGCCACAGAAAATCATAGCAAAGCAATGAAAAAGATGACAGAACTCTTCGATAAGATAAATGATAAGATAGATAAGATAAGTCAGACACAAAAACCAATATTCCCGAATGTTGAACATAATCAATTGAACAATTCAGCTAATTCAGATCATAATCATGAATATAACATGTTTGAAATAGAGCAATTAAATGAGGTTGAATTGGAAATCAGTGCACATGAAAGCTATAGTGTTGAAATACCTAGAAGTAGAGACTCTGAAATCAACCATGAAATTTATAAAGCTGAGAAACCAAGAAAAGAAAATGCAACTCAATGCACTAATAAAGCCAGTAATGCAGCAACAGAAGTTATTGAGAACTTTTATATAAATGAAAATCCAATGGCAAAAAAAGAAACAATGTTGGTGAAGGAGCCACATAAAGAAATCAACGTGACTGCTATCATAGATGCAACAACAGACATAGTTGTTGAAAATGAAAGAAACCATGAAAATACAGATGCTTATAAACTTCAAAATGTTTCATCCCCAGATTTGAAAGAAAAATGGGAAGAAACAAACACAGCCGAAGCCACTGATACAACGCCAAAAGTTGTTGAGGCCTTCAGTGATGAAGCAAATATGGTTGTTAAGAAGGGAACGTTTGATGATGAGAAGAAGTTGCGTAGGACGATAATTGTTGGTAATTTACCTCTAAATGTAAAAAGGAACCACGAAAAGTCACCAGAAGAACAAGGAATCGTTTAGAAACACGAAAAAGTCTTCCAAGACCTGCCAATGAAAATACCTCCTAATAAGGAACACGAACATCCAATAGAAGTCAAGAAAGGACCCGACCTTGTCAATATAAAATCTTGTCGCTATCCACATCACCAAAAGATTGAACTCGAGAAGATGCTCCACGATCTTTTTAAAATGTGGGAAGCAAGAGCCCGCCGCTCGAGAAACCCAGGCGTTCGTCAACGATGTCCATCATTACGTATGCTTTGAGGACAAAGCATCTTAAGAGAAGGGCAATGTTATGTATATTTTATTAATTATTAGTTAAATATAGTTATCTTAGGTTTATTAATGTGGAAGGGCATGATCAATGATCATGCCTCTTCGCCAAGGGACACCATAAAGCTGTATTTAAAGCCTTGGTGATCCCCACTTGTAATCATCTCATCTTTTATCAATAATAATATATACTTATTCAAGTTTACCAGAGTTTTTACACTCCATTGGTATCGAAGCTTCACAAAAATCCTTTTACTCTCCAATGATCTCATAAGGCAGTAAGTTAAAACCTCCCTGCCAATGGGAGAAGACACCATGGCCTTTTGAAGAACATAACCATCATGGACTGCAGCGTGATGGTTCAGGTCGAATAATTGGATGGTGACAGGGATGGTGGTAGGGGACAAGAGTGTTAGCGGAGGTGGACGACAGGATAGGCGAGAGCAAAAGTGACAGACGTTGAGGGAGGAAGGGTGGCGGAGACAGAGGGAGGAAGGGTGGTCGAGAAAGCTGACTATGGGAGGCGAGGAAGGGTGGAAGGCGGAAGGCTGGGAAGGTGGGTGTGAGGCAGCGGGAGCAGGTGGGCAGGAACGTGAGGAGGGAAGCGAAGGGTGTCGGGGGAGTGGGGGTGATGGAGTAGGGGTGACGGAGTAGGGTGTCGGGGTTATAGATGGAGCCGAGAGGCTAAGGAAGTGAGGAGTGAGTGCGGTAGGGAGAGAGGCCAAGGGTGCAGAGTGCGGGGTGCGCTGTGTGGTGAGGGCGAGGTTAGTAAGCGAGGGGCGGGGGCCGAAAGGCCGTGAGGTGTAGAGGGGGGTGAGGGTTGGAGTGCTGTGGTGAGGGGATGAGCGTGAGAGCGTTGGGAATAGCGTAGGTGGAATCGTGTGCAAAGAGGGGTGGGTGCCGAGTGTGAAAGGCGAGTTGGGTAGAGTGAGGGGGGGGTCGAAGGAATGGGGAGGGAACGCAGAATGGAAGCGAGGGGGTATGGGAGTGGGTAAGGGAAGTGTTGTGGGTAGTGTAGGCAGATGGCGTGGGTTGGGAAATTGTGAATGCGGATTGGTGAACCGTAAGGGAAGGGTTTAAGGGATTATGGGGTGAGTGTGAGGAATGGGGAGAAGGGGACAATAATTTTCTCAGAAATTCTGCACTTCGATTTTTTTTTTTTGCAATTTCCTCATAAATTCTTTAATCTCTTGATGATCACACAGATCCAGAAGAGCGATGGCTTCAATACCAATGGAACAACAAAGCTGTAGGCTTAATAGCCAAATACACGAGGTATTGTAATAATAATATATTATATATAAATGTATAAGAGATGATGATTAAATATTTACAATGAGGCCCTGCTTGTATACTTATGCAGGTGGCCTTTCACGAATGGGCATGTCTTTTAGACATGCCCTTTGACTAAATGACTATTTGCATAATCCCTATTAACTATTACTAACTATATTAGTTATATCTGTTATGAATTATATTCATAACATTAAACTCAGTTGAGCTAGTTGTATCTAGTCTAACTGAAAGATACACTAGTGAGAGTTTAGTGAATTAATTAGTTAATTAATTCACAACTAATAACTCACTAACAACTGAACAAATACAACAGTTAACTACTTGCATGTCAGTTCCAGTGGAGACCCAGTGGAGAGAAAGATGAAAGGGTGAGATGGACTATCTGTTGTGACTATAGTGATGCATTCAATGCATCTGACACACATTGAAAATGCCAATGAGGATTGCACAGTCAAGGCAAGGCCAATTCAAATTCATTTAGGGGTCTTCTTGAGCAAGGATTGTGCAGTGGAGGCAGGCTGTCAGGAGGCAAGAAATTGGTGCATAGATATGCAAATTTCTTCATGACAATGTGTAATGATTGTTGATTGTATTGAGAGCTTGATGTACTAAGCTTTGTATGAGATTATTACATGATCCATTGATATACATAATATATGATAGTTGGGGTTTTTAGCTTTAAGCTTTCCCGTTAAACAACTGTGTTTAAGTGCGATTGATTTTCTTCACATGTGTTTGCAATTGGCGATTTAATTTCCGCAAAATTAACAATGGAGGGATTCTGTATTTAACATAAGATTAATTTGTTAGATCAGAAGAATTCGGTAATACATCAGTATTAATAAATTTCTACACTCTTGGTCCTCTGACCAATCACTGCATCTGCCCCTCACTACTTCTCTGAATCACTTAGATCTGATTTTCGTCCGAGCACTGCTCCGTCAGAAGAATTCGATCTCTTAGACTCACAGTAAGAAGAATTCGATCTCTTAGACTCACAGTGTGTGCTTTCCAACTGACCCCAAGCCCTTCCTTTATAATATTCTCGTTGGCAAATCAACGACCGAGATCTAATCTCTAATCAACGGCTAAGATTAAAAGAATCTTGATCCATGTCACTTAGAATGTTCTCATTACATGTGTAAATTAGTACACTTTAATTTTTTAATTTCCCTAAGTTAGACTTAGGGTCCCCATGAAAAAATTTAATTATTTGAATAACTTTTACACTAGATGGAATTTCTCCATACGCTTTCTGGGTCTTGGAGATATTATGAGTTCTAGCCCCTTCACAAAGTTTTGGAGCTAGAGCACATACGATGCTACCCCAAAATCTCAACATTCTGCAACAATATAAATAAGGGACCGGATAGAAGTGTACCAAGCTACGGGAGCGAAATTCTCAGCATAGTCAACTCCCTCTATTTGTGAGAACCCTCTAGCCACAAATCTTGCTTTGAACTTCTCAATGTTGCCATACGCAACATGCTTGATCTTGTAGAGCCACCAGGAAGTCACAACTGACTTGCTCTTAGGCCTAGGCACTGCCTTCCAGACATTGTTTTTAATGATAGAGGCATACTCCTCCACCATAACCTCTCTCCATACCTCCTGGCTAGCAACCTCCTCATAGCTAGTAGGCTGAGAGTCAACAATGCTGGTAGCCTTGGCTAGATAACTGCAAAACCACTAAGGTGGCACACTCTTCTTGTTCACCCTCTTCAGAGGACCAACAGACTCTGCTTCCTTCAAGGTGTCTTGAAGCCACATGGGACTTCTCTTCCCTGAAGAAGCTTCCCCATAGGGAACCTCATCCTCTACCCCCTAGTCTGGTGAACCTGAAGTCTGCCAACTGACCTTGGTGTGCCTGTACCAACACCTGTCCTCGAAGAACCTATGCCTGTGTCAGCTGAAGTGCCATGTGAACTCTGTACCAGTGGAATCCCTAAAGAAGTGCTGAGTGAACTCACCATTGGTGCCATAGATGTCAGTGACACTGAAGTACCTCTTGTACCAGTCGATCCAAAACCCTGAGATCCTTCTCCCTGTACCTGACCTCCGTGCTGAGGAGAAGTCGGTGACTCTCTCTCATCATACTCTCGTGATCTCTTATAGGCCCCCTCCTCCTCAAACTTCACGTCCCTCCTAATCACCACTCTCCGTTTAGGAGGAATGAAGATTCAATAGGCCTTCGAAGTCTCGCTGTAACCCATAAAGATACCCTTCTTTGCCACGGGTTCCAACTTCGTCCTCTGCTCCTTAGGGATATAAGAATATGTGAGACATCCAAAAATACGAAGATGTCCCACATGAGGCTTCTCTCCAGTGAAAGCCTCTTCCAGAGTCATATTCTCCAATACTCTATGACGATTGCTGTTTTGAAGATAAACAACAGTATTGCAGGCCTCAACCCACAAAAACAAAGGTAACCCTTGATCATGAATCATCGCTCTAGCAACCCCAACAATAGCTCTGTTCTTCCTTTCAGAAACCCTATTCTGCTGGGGGTTGTAAGGAACCCGTGAACTCTCTCCTAATGCCCTCCTGTGCACAGAAGTCAGAAAACCCACCATCGATGTACTCACCACCATTGTCTGACCTCAAGACACGAATATCCATACCTATCTGCTTTTCCACAAGAGCTTTGAACTCTTTAAAGTGACTGAAGACCTCACCCTTGGTCTTCAGGAAGTATATCCAAGTCCTCCTAGAGTAGTCATTAATGAATATAACATAACACTCATAACCACCTAAAGACACATGAGACATATGACCACTAGCATCAGTATGAATCAAGTCTAGTATACCTGTAGATTTGATGTCGCTCGTTGGGAATGGTAACTTGGTGTACTTGCCCAAAGCACACCCGCTGCAGGCCTCATAATGCTCAAAACTGAAATCATGAACTCCAGTAGTGATCTCCCTCAGAACTCTCAAACTTGGTGTACTTGCCCAAAGCACACCCTCTGCAGGCCTCATAATGCTCGAAACTGAAATCATGAACTCCAGTAATGATCTCCCTCAGAACTCTCAAAGCTCCATGATGCATATGCGCCATCCTCCAGTGCCATAACTCGCACAAGGCTCTATTGTTGGTGGTACTAGTGTGACTGCTACCAGATATGCTACTCACCAATGCTCCTGTCAACTGAAAACTGAACCTATATAGTTTCCCAGAGCAGACTCCAATCACTTTGGCCGAAGTCATGGAAGCTAGCTCCCTTGGGATGCATCAATAGCTGCCCTCCTGAGAAAGTGACATTGAACCCCTTCTGCTCCATGGTAGACACTGAAATCAAGTTCTTCATCCCCGAAACATACAAAACATCCATGACCTTCAAAGGAGGCAAAGTCTCCCTCTCAAAGGTCACAGTCCCCACACCAACAACTCTCACAGTGCGGTCATCTCCTAGTACAATCTCAATATCAAGTGCCCTCTTTGCAAGCTCTGAAAAGAACTCCCGTGCACCTGTCATATGGCGAGAAGCCTTGCTGTTTGTGTACCACACATCGGATGATGTATTCCTACTAGATGTAGAAGTAATATATGCAAAGTCCCTGTCAAAATGTGAAGCAAACTACTGCACCTTTGCTGACGCTGCAATACCCTTCTTCCCCTTGTTTTTCCTCTCAGGACAAGTAGCAACATAGTGTCCCATCTTCTGACATGCCCAACATTTGACTTTGGACATATCCATATCTTTCTTCTTCTTCTTCTCCTTTCCCTTAGCCCCATCTGATGAGGCCCCTTTCTTGGCCTCCCCTTCGTTCTTCCCCATGGCTGTCAAGGCTACATCCTCCTCATCTGCTATCTTCACCCCATCACTTCCAGTCTTCTGTATCTCATGCTGCACACAATCATCTCATAATCTGTCCCAATTGGGAAGATTTACCCTTGAAATAACAGTATCTCCAAAGACCTCCCAAGACATAAGAAGTCCCGCTATGACTATCCTAACTAACTCTGTGGGTGCAACCTTTTGACCAATAGTAGTCAAATCATCACATACTTGTTTGACCCCGCCAAGATAATGAACTGCACTTTCAACCTTTTTCATCGTGATGCTCTTCAATTGTTCTTTGAGTACCATCTTCTTGCTCTCGTTGGTACTCTAAAAGAGAGTGGTTAGAGGTGTCCCAGCACAGTCCCAACACAACTTTTGTGTAGTAAGTACGAGGGCCTGCGTGGGGACTGCGTCACTCTGGCCTCTGCAAGGCTCTACTTCCTTCTGTTGCTATACTGTCCTCTCTGGTCCAGCTTTTGCGATTGGATTCTTAAGTCTTATTGCTGGTGATCCAGGCTAGATTTGCATCGCACTGATACCATGTGAAAATTTCTAAATATCTCAAACATAAACCCTACTGTTAATTTTCAGATTTACTTCTCCTACTTACATTAAGTTATTAATGTGGAATCTTCAGCATTAACATCGAAGTAAATACATTAACAGCGTACACATACAGATCTAAACTGAATACACACACAATGGCAAAGTGACACACAAGGATTTTCTGGACAATTGTCCCAGGAAAAACCCAATGCGGGAAAACCTGTCTTCTGGCTGCTGGAGGGTTTTCTTATTATGCAGAGTCTGAGTACAACATTTCTGGGCACCAAACTTGATAAGCTCTACAAAGAAAAACATGACAAGCAATACCTCTATCATCGGAGACAAAAATATGGCTAATTCAACCCTCAGTGGGGATTTATGAATTCGAGCCCTTTCTGGCCCACCAGAAACCCCAGCGCTGCTCTGAAACCCTCTGCGTTAGCCTGAATGGCTTGTGTCAACCCCTGCACTGCTCAGGAAGGGCCTGCATCACCCCAGACTGGGTTACACTGCCCCTGTGTTGCCCTGGCTAGCCCTGCGTGGTCCCTGCTGCCTCTGCGCTGCCTACTGTTAATTTTCAAATTTACTTCTCCTACTTACATTAAGTTATTAATGTGGAATCTTTAGCATTAACATCGAAGTAAATACATTAACGGCTTACACATACAGATCTAAACTGGATACACGGACAATGGCAAAGTGACACAAGGATTTTCTGGACAACTGTCC
Organism: Pinus albicaulis; assembly: GCA_034641835.2. Classification (NCBI taxonomy): domain Eukaryota; kingdom Viridiplantae; phylum Streptophyta; class Pinopsida; order Pinales; family Pinaceae; genus Pinus; species Pinus albicaulis. The sequence continues at coordinate 277,403,013 of CM076579.1, read as the reverse complement.
CCGAAAAAACCCAATGCGGGAAAATCGGTCTTCTGGCTGCTGGAGGGTTTTCTTATTATGCAGAGTTTGAGTACAACATTTCTGGGCACCAAACTTGATAAGCTCTACAGCGAAAAACAGGACAAGCAATACCTCTATCTTTGGAGACAAAATATGGCTGATTCAACCCTCGGCGGGGAATTATGAATTCGAGCCCTTTTTGGCCCACTAGAAACCCTAGTGCTACTTTGAAGCCTTCTGCATCAGCCTGACTGGCCTGCATCACCCCGGACTGGGTTACACTGCCCCTACGCTGCCTTGGCTGGCCTTGCGTGGCCCCTGCTGCCTCTTCGTTGCCTCTGCCCGCCCTCTGCTGGACTGCATAGCACTTGGTTGCCTCTGCGCTGATCTGGTACGCTGCCTCTCTGCCTTGGCTGTACTCTTGGCTTGGGATCAAACCTTCCCTGGAGTGTAAAAATTCTGGTAAAACTTGATAAATATATATTATTAATGATGAAAAGATGAGATGATTACAATGAGGGATCGCCTGGGCTTTAAATATAGCCTCAAGGTGTCCCTTGGCGAAGAGGCATGATCTTTGATCATGCCCTTTCAGTTAATAAAACCTAATTTAACTATATCTAACTAATAATTAATAAAATATTCATAACATTGCCCCTCTCTTAAAGATGCTTTGTCCTCAAAGCATATGTAATCGACGGACAACGTTGACGAATGTCTGATTTTCTCAAGCGATGAGCTCTTGCGTCCCATATTTTAAAAAGATCGTGAAGCATCTTCTCGAGCTCCATCTGTTGGTGATGTGGATAGTGAAAAGATCTGATATCAACAGAGTTGGATACTGTCTTGACTTCTATTGGATGTTTGATTTTCCTATGGGAAGGCACCTTTATGGGTAAATCTTGGAATACTTTTTCATGTTTCCCAACTATCCCTTGTTCTTCTGGTGATTTTTTGTGATTCCTTTTTAGATTTAGAGGTAAGTTACCAACAATTATTGTCTGATGTAACTTCTCCTCATCATCACATGCTTTATTCTTAACAACCATATCTGCTTCATCACTGAAGGCCTCAACAGCTTCTGTCGTTATATCAGTGGCTTCGGATGTGTTTGTCGCTTCACATGTTTCGTTCAATTCTGGGGATGGAACATTTTGTTGTTTATAAACATCTGTATCTTCACGGTGATGTGGAAAATCAGTTTTTTTCTGATGCTCTTCCGAGTCCCCTGAATCTGCAGGATTGTTTTGTTGATTTTGTTCCCTGTTAGGAGATATTGGGGATTGTGTCGGACTTAACTTATCTATTTTATCATTTAGCTTACTGTAGAGTTCTGTCATATTGTTCATGATTGCATTAAATTTCTGCAATATTTTGTTCTCTTTGTCCTTAGTCTCCATTTGTTTAAGCGATATTTGTCTTTTTATCTGATCAATCGTCATCATTGATAAAGACATACTGATATTTTTCTGCCAAATGTCTTTTTTTTCTTTAAAATTAATTAATTAATATTTAATTAATTAATTTTTTTGAATTAATTAATTAATTAACTAATAATAATTTTTTTTTGAATTAATTAATTAATTAATAATATATATATATATATTTTTTAAAACTATATAATTATTATATATATATATTTTTTAATTAAAAATTATATAATATATATATAATTTAATTATATAATTGTTATATATATATAATTGTTAAATGAAAAATATATATATATAAATGAATTATATAATTATAATATATATGTATATGATTATCAATCAACTATATATTATATATTTTATATAGTTAAAAAAAATGTTCCGTCACAAATGTGCCCGTTCCGTTTGGACACACTGTTTGATAAACTTTTAACAATTCGATTTTTTAATATATATGCTCAGAATTATATCGATAGTCCACAAGACGTTAACCGTCCAGGTTTAACCACACCGTCCAGATTTACACAGCCGTCCAGATATATGCAGCCGTATATATCGAATCACCGGTCCTGTTGTTAAAAAACGAAACCGAGCAATGACACGACAGCAGCATGGACATGGAGGTTTTGTGACTTGTCCTTCGACCGAATTTATGGTTTATCGTTATGCTTTGTTTGTTTGTCGACCACAACAGCAGACCAACCGGTTGGCAGTTTGTAACTTGGCAACCGCAACGATAAAGGCAGTGAGCAGGTGAGCACGGAAAATGTGACGACAGCGGAATGAAAAGCATTGACGGTATGACAGTGTGTCGAGTTTGTCGAATTAAAGGCAGAGGCTATACCCTGGAACAACGAGGTAGACAGGAAGTCGATGATGTCATAGAAATTCGTTTTTGGGCTAATCCTTGTATATTACAGCACTGTATTCTCAAGCCTATGGTGACACGAAGAGGGCTCGGATTGTTTTGTTTCGATTCTTTTTGTTTTTTCCTTTTAGTATATTTTTATAATTTAATAAGGGCTGTAGTGCGATCGCGGTGACTGTCACGCCTTTAACCCTTTATATAATTGTCGGACTCTCCTTTGCTTGGGTGTGGAAGTTTCCCAAGGGAGCTCTGTGTTTGTGGGCAGCCGTTGAAGCCCTTCTGGGCTAGTGACGAAGGAATTCAGAAGTCGTATTTCAAGCTCGGTTTTTCACCATGACTCGCGGAAATCAGAGAGATCGTGATAGAGAGAGGGCTGCTGCTCGAACTGCTTAACAACTGTCCAAAGTCCGAGCTTCTAGAAGAGCTGCAGATTCGAGTTCTTACAAGATGACTGTCCTCAAAAAATTTAATAGAATTTGCCCAAAAAAACAGAGATATCAAGTCCTCCTCGGTTTTCTTCAGTACATGATCTTGAAAAAATCTGATTTAAAAAATCTGCAATTCTGGAATTGCAATTTCTGGAATTCTGTAATTCCTTAATTCTGGTGATCACACAGATCCAAAGAGCGATGGCTCTGATACCAATGGAGTATAAAAACTCTGGTAAAACTTGATAAATATATATTATTAATGATGAAAGATGAGATGATTACAATGAGGGATCGCCTAGGCTTTAAATAGCCTCAAGGTGTCCCTTGGCGAAGAGGCATGATCTTTGATCATGCCCTTTCAGTTAATAAAACCTAATTTAACTATATCTAACTAATAATTAATAAAATATTCATAACATTCCCTTTCGCCAATACTGCCCCTCGCTGCAATTGAAACACTTCTGAAATTCTTAGCAAACCACGCCCTAGAATTTCAGCTTAGTCTCATTGCTCTGCCACTGTGTTTGTTCTCCAACTGACCCTAAGCCTTTCCTTTATACTTTTCTCATTGGGAAACCAATGGCCGTGATGTAATCTTGAATCGACGACTAAGATTAAAAGAAAGCTTGATCCATGTGACTTAAGTCATTTTCATCACATGTTTAATTTAATTAAGTTTAATCTTTTAATTTTCCTACGTTAGACTTAGGGTCTTGAATTAAAAAGAATAATTAATTAAATATCTCTTAAACAAGATGAAATTTCTCAAATCCCTTTTTGGGTCTTGGAGATCTCATGTAGTCTAGTCCCTCCACAAAGTTTGGGAGTTAGAGCACATTCGATGCTACCCAAACACTCAAAAATCTCAACACTAGGAACACAGATAATGAATTATCTCCAAGCCTATGTAATTTTTCCTAAGTTTCACCTAGTGAAAATTTGTTAAGTAAGTTAATTAATGATTTTTAAATATTTCCTAAGTTAAAACTTAGGAAAATTGGTTAATTAATTGGCATTAGTTGACATAAAATCGGTTTGTCTCTGGAAGCTTCTTAAAAATTTCCAAGATGATCTTAGCCATTGATTGGGATAGGATAACTTCTAATCTTGGTTTTTCATTTGTAAATGAAAGATTATAAAGGGAAATTGATGGGAAACATTGGAGCACATTGAGTTGAGTATTGTTGGGTGAGTTTTCAGTGTGATGCCAAGAAGGTTTCAGTAGCAGTAATTGAGAAGGTTTTTTTCAGGGTTTATTCTTCATCTGAGAGACTTCCAGCTTCTCAGTTTAAGAGGGGGGTTTGTTGGCCGAATTATTTTTTATAGAGGGAGGCCAAGATTTTCTCTAGGCTGTGAAGGGGCTGTGTGACTTGCAAGAGCATGGCTAGTTCTTTTATGCCATATGTGTGGCCAAGAGAGGGCCATACAAGGGCCGAGTTGCTTCCTGAGAGCCATATGGTTTGTAGAAGGAAGGTCGTGGGGCTTTCCTAGCCAATTTGATGAGCAAGAGTGAAGATCAATTTGCGAGTGCAGTGTTGCGAGGGAGCGCGCGGCCCCGCCCCCCCCTCGCCCCCATCTCTCGAACCCGCTCCAAAAGCGCACTTCGGGTGGGAGCAAATTTCTTGGAGTGCGCTCTCTAATTTTTTTTCACTCGCTGCCAATTCAGGCATGATAGAGGGAGCTATTGAAGATTTTTGAGTGGGGCAACCTAATATTCAAGCCTATGGCCCTAGTGTTGATATGTAGTTCATGGTAATGTTAAATTCTTCAGTGTTACAAGTCTTCGATCACTCGCGAGTGCTCACGATTGTGACTATGATCTTCAATCAAATGAGCCGATTTGAATTTCGGTGAGTCGAACTCGTGTTGACCAAGTTTGATTCATGGTCAACGCAAGTTTGACTCGCATTTTTGGATATTTGTAGAGGACTCAACAAGCCACTCAAATTCTTTGGTTAAATGTCGGTGGGGTTTTATTTTGTGGTTTCGCTTTCACTTCTTGCCGCCTGACGTGTTTGGAGCTTGCTTTCATTTCTTCTTGCTGCCCACCTATCTAGAGACTCCGTGGATCAAACAATGCCATTGTATATGTACATATTTGTGGCTACTCCCCGATGGTCAAGCTATAGAAATTTCTAAATCTTAATTCTTATGCAGAAATTATTTCTGTTAATCCGGTTAAGCTTCTCCTACTTATACAAGTTATCAACTGAATAAATTCAAGTTAACATCAAAGTAAAACACATAACAAATCTCTACCAATTTAGATCTAGAATAAGCACATGCACACATAGACAAAGTGACAGTTATTTCTGAAAAAACTGTCCCTGGAAAAATCCAATGCGGGAAAACCGGTCTCTGGCTGCTGGAGGGCTCTATTATTAAGAATATTTCTGAATACACAACTCTGGGTTCCAGATCTAGAAAACCCTATAGAGAAAACTCTAGATTTACAGCACCTGGCTGATCTAAGACCAACAATACTGACTGATCCACACCCTCAAATGGAATTTACAGAACTCAGCCAGATCTAGGCCTAGAACCCCAGATCTGCCCCTGAAAGACACTGCGTCAGCCTCTGAAGGCCTCCAAATGCTCAGCGCTGTCACTAGAAGAGACTGCGTTACCCCAGACTGGGTGACGCTGTCACTACGCTGCCCCTAAGTGTCTTTGCGTAACCCGTGAAGGGTTTTATGAAAATCACGCTGTCCTTGCTACTGCTGCTGTCTGCTGCTGCTGCCACCTTCCTTTGCGCTGTCTTTCCTGATCTCTTCTCTGCTTCTTGTGTATTCTAGACCCCGGGATCAGATCATCCCTTTGGTCTAAATTCCCCTCCCTGCAACTGAAACACTTGAGAATTCTTAGCAACTCCACCCTAGAATCTCAACTTAGCTTCAGTGCTCTGCCTTTGTGTGTCTTACAAATGACCCCAAGCCTTTCCTTTATACTTTTCTCGTTGAAAAATCAATGACCAAGATTAAATCTTTAATCAATGACTAAGATTAAAAGAAAGCTTGATCTGTGTGACTTAAGACAATTTCATCACATGTTTAATTAAATTCACTTTAATTATTTTATTTTCCTAAGTTTTAACTTAGGAAATACATTAAAATAATTAATTAATTTAATATTTCCTAAACCAGAAGAAATTTCCCAAATCCATTTCTGGGTCTTGTAGATTAGGTGAACTCTAGTCCTTCCTCAAAATTTGGGACCTAGAGCACAATTGATGCTACTCCAAATACACAAAATCTCAACACTCTCTCTTAGCATCAAGGGTGTGCTCTAGCAATACATCGCACTTATGCATTACATGATCTTGGGCACTGGTTCTGTGTTGCTGAAGCTTGGCCTCTTGCCACTCAACTCTGCACTACTACTGCCATTCTGTATTGTTGCCCATGACTCTGCCATTGCCATTGCAACCACTATAATACAGCTCCCTCTCAATCATAGTTTTAAAAACCGGCCGGTTTGAACCGGTAACCGGCCAAACCGGCCAGTCAGATGGCCCAGCGGTCGAAACCGGCCACGCAACCCGATTGAAGAGAGCCTGTCCCCTGTTTTTGCAAAAAACCGGACCTAACCGGCCGGTTAGGTGCTAACCTCCTACGCGGACCCACACACGGCCGGTTTTAAGCTTTAGGGCTGATTTGGAGCCAAGGGGAGGGTTTTTTCCCTCCGAAAACACCCTCCCCAATCTTTTATAATGAGGAGCAGCCTCTCCTTTGTCTCACACCAACTCATTTGCTGTTTGTGAGTTTGATTGAGAGCTTGGAGAGTGTTGAGTGTTTGCCGGAGTAGCGATCTTGGAGGCTTGGAGTTGGAGTTGGAGCTATCTTGGAGGCTTGCCGCTTGAGTAAGTATATTGTAGTAGCCATCATGCCTCCAAAAGGCCAGGATACTGCATGGGCTCATTGTGATATGATTGATGGAAAAATGATTTGCAGATATTGCCAAAAATCTATTTCAGGAGGGGTTATTAACAGGTTCAAGCAACACTTGGCTGGGATAGGAGGCCATGTAAAGCCATGTGGAGCACCAAATGAAGTAATAGGGCATATTAGGGCAGAATACCTTCAGAAGTTTGAGACTCGAGTCACTGAACCAATAGAGACTGCAGTTGCAAAGTTTGGCAGTCGAGAGTCGGGAGACTCAAGTTCATCTAACTGAGTTTGAACTTTGATTATGATTAGAATTTAGTAATATGATATATCATATATGTAGATTTGTAGTAGACTGTCACTCTAGTCTGTACTATACTCATAGCTTGTAGGATTGTTTTTGGACATTATGGGCCATTTGGAGCCTCATTGCTTATGTATTGTTCGATGATATGTATTGCACTTGGTGCCATTTTGATATATTCACCTTTCCATGGTATATAAATGAGAAAACTTTGCATATTTTGTCTCTATTGGCTTGGAATCATGGTTGCAAATCTTAAAAATAGTTTTTTTTATTAAAAAATAATTATTTAATGTATTTTTTTAAAAACCAATTCATTGAGATCTGACCGCTCCCGGTTAGACCGGTTCCGGTTAGAAATCCGGTTCATTAGGTCCACCGGTCCGGTCACTAGTTCCGGTTTTTAAAACTATGCTCTCAATATCTTTGCCTCGTACTTCTCTTAACCTTTTACTTATTCTTCCCGATCTGTTTGCAACTTGATTGTTGAAGAAATATAGCTAGAATCTCTTTTAATCTTTGACGAAATGATCGGATAAGTGCCATCCTTATCCTTGTGAAGCTCCATGAGCTATGAATCATCACGGCATCAAAGAACAATACTGTGCCAGCTGCGCACAATATGTCAGACTCCCTCACTGCGAAGTCACATCGGCTCCTTGTGTTGAAATCTATCTGCTATGGCCGCATGTACAAACTCTTTGTGGCTATTTCTGTTAAAAACTCTTTCTTGTCTTTGTCCTACGAAATACTACATTACCGTAGCCTACTGCCTTCTTGTTATTGGCAGTCTGTCTGACCTTTCTTGTTGCCCCTCCCTTCTACGATTGCAGCTGTGCCTGCTATTGTTGCTCCTCAATGAATCACCGCCTCTTCTCCCTTTTCACTCATGATCTATGAACCCATTGCTCCACTTGTTCCGCTATTGTCTTAAGGCTGTTGTAGCTCGCTTGTGATCCAAGAGATGAGCTGCTCAAGGATCCCTCCTTACTTCCATGTAGCTCCTCTACATGTCCATGTCACCCCACCTTCGTGGTTAATGAACACTCATGGTTACATCATCTCCTGACCCATCATCTGCCACTGCTGCTTTGGAAGAAGAGGCTTCCTTGTCCTTCTTCTTTTCTGGACAATGGCTGGCAAAATGTCCCATTTCGCCACACTGGAAGCACTTGATCTTAGAAAGATCCTTCTTCTTCTCCGGCTGCTTCTTTGATGCCAAGGCTGCATCTTCCTCCTCTTCCTTCTTAACCTTGCTCAACGCAGGGCTGTGCTGCTTCTTGGTGAAGCTTCGTAGTTCTTCTTGCCGCAGGATCGACCACAAGTTGTCCCAATCTGGGAGGTCCGCTCTGCCCAAGATACTTTGGACAAAGGTTTCCCACTCATCCGTGACTACATTGAGGGAAGTCCTGACTATCACTGCATCATCTACGGTTGCACCCGTTGCAGTCAGTTGATCCTTGATTGACTGCAATCTGAAGAGGAAATGCTCGATGTCTTCTCCCTTGGTCATCATGAATGACCTCATTTGGGCCTCCAACAACATCTTTCTTTGGACTAATTTTCCCTCATATAGGGAAGTCAAGGCTTTCCACATCTCATTAACTGTCCTATTCTCAGCTATGTGTGGCACAATATGATCCTTGATACTATCCATTATTAGCCGCTTGGCATGCCTAGCAGCTTCCCTATGCTTCCGTAGGAGATCCACATTTGTCGGTGTGGCCAAAGTCTGCTCTGCATGGTCTCTTAGACCGCATGCCTCAAGGACAATCATGATCCTTGCTTTCCACACTGAAAAGTTTGAGAGGCCCTCTAGCCTATCATGATCACGCATTCCATGAGGGGCCATCTGCTCAGAATGTGTCAGAGCTCCTCTTCTCTATGCTAGAGATCTGGATCTAGGGTCCTTTTCGAACTGGGAACCCTCTGCTCCCTCTAACACTTGATTTCCCTCCTTGGAAATCTACCAAATCAATTATGATTCAGCTTCTTCTTTGATCCTCTGACCAAACTGAAAGTTTCCTTTGGCAAGAAACTCTCTGATAAGCTGATCTCTTCCCAAACTTTGTCACTTGTGCTAAGGTTAAAAATCTGAAAACTTTAGAAGTTTAAACCCGCCAGCTCTTCTGAATTTCTGCAACTTTTCTACAGACTTTTTCTGGATCTGATAGATTCAGATCTGAATCACACTGGCTGGCTTCAGACCTAACTAGCGTTGTTTCTGAGCTGCCTCTGCGCAGTAATTGCGTGGGCTTGCTAGGACACAGCGCTGGACAACATCACCCTTCCCTTTGCGTGAATCTCCTCCTAAAAACTGCGCTGTCCCTTCAGATCTGCTTTTCTGCTGCCTTTCCAATTGCTTTCTGCAGCTAGATCCTTCAGATGCTTCAGCTGGTGACCCTTCTAGATTTGCAATTGCTCCGATACCATGTACAAATTTTTGAATCTTAATTCTTATGCAGAAATTATTTCTGTTAATCCGGTTAAGCTTCTCCTAATTTAAGTTATCAACTGAATAAATTCAAGTTAACATCAAAGCAAAACACGTAACAGATCTTTACCAATTCAGATCTAGAATAAGCACATGCACACATAGACAAAGTGACAATTATTTTTGGACAAACTGTCCTCGGAAAAACCCAATGTGGGAAAAGCGGTCTCTGGCTGCTGGAGGGCTCTATTATTAAGAATATTTCTGAATACACAACTCTGGGTTTTGGATTTGGAAAACCCTACAGAGAAAACTCTAGATCTGCAACACCTGGCTGATCTAAGACCAACAATACTGACTGATCCATAGCCTCAAACGGGATTTACAGAACTCAGCCAGATCTAGGCCTAGAAACCCCAGATCTGCCCCTGAAAGACACTGCATCAGCCTCTGAAGGCCTCCAAATGCTCAGCGCTGACACTGGAAGAGATTGCGTTACCCCAGACTGGATGACGTAGTCACTACGCTGCCCCTAAGGGTCTTTGCGTCACCCCTAAAGGGTTTTTTGAAAATCACGCTATCATTGCTACTGTAGCTGCTGTTGGTGCCATTTGTTGCTACTGCTGCTGTCGTCTGTTGTTGCTATTGCTGCTGCTGCCTTCCTCTGCGCCATCTTTCCTGATCTCTTCTCTGCTTCTTATGTATTCTAGATCCCAGGATCAAATAATCCCCTTGGTCTAAATTCCCCTCTCTGCAATTGAAACACTTGAGAATTCTTAGCAACCCCGCCCAAGAATCTCAGCTTAGCTTCAGTGCTCTGCCTCTGTGTGTCTTACAAATGATCCCAAGCCTTTCCTTTATACTTTTCTTGTTGACAAATCAATGACCAAGATTAAATCTTTAATCAATGGCTAAGATTGAAAGAAAGCTTGATCCGTGTGACTTGAGACAATTTCATCACATGTTTAATTAAATTCACTTTAATTATTTTATTTTCCTAAGTTTGAACTTAGGAAATACATTAAAATAATTAATTAATTTAATATCTCCTAAACCAGATGAAATTTACCAAATCCATTTCTAGGTCTTGTAAATCAGGTGAATTGTAGTCCTTTCTCAAAATTTGGGACCTAGAGGACAACTGATGCTACCCCAAATACACAAAATCTCAACACGAGCAACGTTCTTTTCCTTGAAAATATCATTTTGAATAAAAGAAACTGATTGTAGTATGTTAAAGTTTTATATCATTTCAAATAAAAGAAAATCGTTGTAGAATGTTGGAACTTTAAAAGGATCTATAATGATGAAACAATTCCTTAAATCCATTTGTTATCGTCAAGTGTATAAGTGATCTACCAATGGGTATAACACATTACCAATCCAAATTTTACCCAATTTAGTGTCAAATTTTCACGACTGAAAATTATTACTACAATACTCGGTTTGTTTCTCCTACTTATGAGATAAGTTATTTACAGATGGTTCAGCAAATTCTGAAATAAACACATTTGCAGATCTTCACTTTAATCAAAAGCATAAGAACGGAAAATTACACAAGTAGCACAATTGAAACAACCATATGAACACCGTTATTTTTGGACAATTGTCCCCGCAAAAACCCAATGTGGGAAAACTGGTGCAGTAGATGAGGGTTTTGTCTTTATCTTTAGAATTAGAAAGTATTTACAAGATTCTGATGAGCAGAGAAAAATTAGCATACACTTGGCTAAATTTTCTGGAACCTCCAAAAGAATTTCAGACCCTCGGGGTGACCTCCTTCACCCCTGGCATCATCCAGGGTGAGAGCTCTGCGCTGTCTCTCCCTAGACTTCGTAACTTTGCATGAAGGGGAGCTTGCTGCCGATCAGCTCACCCTTCCCTTCATCCTCTAGACTTCTGCTTCTCTGATTACTAAATCCTCCGTCCTTCTGCTTCCACAACCCTGACTCTACAAACTCACCCACTAAAATCGAATTCTCTTGCTTCAGAATCGATTTCCTTCGGGTACTAAGAATGTCCCTGACTTGATTTCCAAATGGCCCTCAAGTCTCTTCTTATAATCTTCTCATGAATCAACAACCAAGATTATATCATTAATCAATGGCTCAGATTAAAAGATGACTTGATCTTCGTTTTCTAGAAGATTCACACTCTACTCTATTAATACCCTTTAATTATTTAATTTCCCTAAGTTTAAACTTAGGGTCTGTATTAAAATAATTAATTATTTTAATAAAGTCATATACGAGTGGAATTTCCACAAACGATTTCTGGGTTCTCTGGATAACTGTTGTCCAAGCCTCTCTATGAAAAATGAGACTCTGTATTGCAACTGTACTTCTCCTCTTTGGACATAGTCCCTAATGAAGTGTTAGCAAATGTCAATGTGTTTCGACCGGTCATGAAACATAGGATTTTTAGAGAGCTTAATGCGACTTTGATTATCACACATAATCACCGTCGGTTCCATCCGCTTCTTGAGCAGGTTCAAGAGTAACTTACGGAGCCATATGGCCTCGCAAAACACTGTGCTTGCTGCCATGTACTCTGCCTCGACTGAACTTAGTGCTACGAACTTCTGTTCCCTGTTGCACCAGGAAGTCATTCCTGATCCAAGACTGAAACGGTACCCACTGGTACTTTTCCGATCCACTGTGCTTCCAGCCCAATCTGCATGTAAATCCACTCAACTGGACCTTATTGCCCTTGGTTTACTTCAACCCATACTCGACTGTCCCTCTCAGATATCTAAGAACATGATTGGCCGCTGCCCAGTGAGCCCTCCTTAGTTCCACGATGAACTGACTGAGGGTATTCATTGCATATTAGATGTCTGGTCTAGTATTGACCAGATACATCAATGATCTGATGAGTTGCCTATACAAGGTGGGATCAGCCTCATCATCCTATATTGCGTCTATCTTCTTCTAGTTAGTAATTATTGGCGTGGCCATGGGTCTACAATCTTCCATTTGAAATCTTTTCAGGATTTCTGTCGTGTATCTTCCTTGCCCCAGGAAGATTTCCCCTTTCTGCTCCCAGACTTCTAATCCAAGAAAATAGTGCATCTATCCCAGGTCCTTCATGTTGAATTCTATAGCCAGATTCTCCTTGCAGTCCTTGATGAGCTTGGATGATCTGGTTAGAAACAAATCATCCACGTTTGGTACCAGAATATGCGGCTCATCTCCTACTCTCAAGTAGTAGAGGTTAGGGTCTGCGTCACTCTTGACGAACACCATCTTCTGCAAGTAGCTATCAATTCGCCCATACCATGTCCTGGGGGATTGTTTTAAACCATATAAGGCTTTCTTAAGCCTGCAAACATGAGTCTTCTACTCATGTGTCTCAAAGCCCTTTGGCTGTTCTATGTACACTTCCTCCTCTATCACCCCATTCAAGAACGTTGTCTTGACATCGATCTGGTGAATCTCCCATCCCATCTATGCAGCCAGAGAGATGACGGATTTGATAGAAGTGTAGTGAGCTATAGGGGCGAAGGTTTCCTCATAATCAATGCCTTCCTTCTATGCATACCCCTTAGCTACAAATCTTGCCTTGAACTTCTCTGTTCTGCCATCTGCAACATACTTGATCTTGTAGATCCACCTGGATCCTACAACTGATCTGTCCTGTGGTCTAGGGACTACTTCCCAGACATCATTTGTCATGATGGAGCTATACTCCTCCACCATGGCATCCACCCACACTTGATGTTGAGCTGGTTCTCGAAAGGTGGACAGTTCACTAACCTGAGCTACCAGTGCCTGATATCTGTCTGGTTGCTTCCTTATCCTCTTTCCTTCTCTAGGGGCTCCAACAAATTCTTGTGCATCCTTAAGAATTTGTTGAAGTTCTCCGCTCGGTCTCCCATCAGTTGTGGGTAGTCTCACCTGCTCTCCTTCCTGTTCGTCTTCAGAAGAGTTCTCCTTAGAATCCTTGTGCCTTTGAGAGGCACTTGACTCATCCTTTGTAGGCTGTTGACGCTGTACTAGTGGATCCTCCTCAATCTGCGTATTTGTGGCTATTTCCCGAGATTTCCTGAAGACTCTCTCCTCCATGAATTTTACATCCCTTCTTACCACGATTTTCTTGTTCTTTGGAATATAGATGCGATATGCTTTTGCATTCTCACTATAACCCATAAGGAAACCCTTTTCTGCAGTCTAATCCAACTTCTTCCTCTTTACATCTGGAATGTGGCAGTACACCATGCTGCTGAATATCCTAATGTGGCTCATCTTTGGCTTGCTGCCTGTCAACACACTCTTGGGAGTCACCTTCCCCAAGGCTCTATGGGGAACTCTGTTCTATATATATACTGCTGTATTGTAGGCCTCTGCCCATAAGAATTTGGGCATATCTTGGTCGTACAAGATTGCCCTTGCAGCGTCTATTATGGTCCGATTCTTCCGTTCTGCAACTCCATTTTGCTCTGGGTTGTACGGAGCTGTCCATTTTCTCTTGATGCCTTCCCTTGCACAAAAATTGGTGAAGTCCTTATTGATATATTCTCCTTCGTTACTTGATCGCAGCTTCTTGATCTTCTTTCCCGTAGAGTTTTCCACCAAGGCTTTGAATTCTTTGAATCGATCAAAGACTTCATCTTTGGTTTTTAGAAAATAGATCCAAGTTTTTCTAGAATGATCATCAATGAAGGTAGAAAAATACTTTGCACCACTAAGAGCGGTTGTAGACATTGGATCGCAAATGTCCGAGTGTATTAACTCCAATACACCCTTGGCTCTGCTGCTACTTCTTGGAAACGCTGCCTTAGCGTACTTCCCTAGTACGCACCCCCTGCAAATTTCGTCTTTCTTTGTGTTGAGTTCAGGAGCCCTATGATAGTATTTTTGAGAATTCCCTAAGGCTCCATGATGTAGATGCCCCATCCTTCCTGTGCCACAACTCATTCAGATCTCTGTCATTTGTACTGCCAATTAGGGCCACCAGAGATTCAAGTTGGAGTTTATATAGCTTGTGACTCCTTACTCCAAGTTGTGCCTTTTTGCTCTAGCTAGGGTGTTTGACATACACCTTATCCCTAATAAAGTATACATCATAGCCCTTGTTCTGTAGCTGAGACACTGAGAGTAAATTCATCCCCAACCCTAGTACATGCAAAACATTCGTGTCTCGAATTTTTTTGCCATATTCTGTCTAAAATGTTATGGTACCTCTACCAATGGGGGTACATTTTGCCTTGTTTCCCATAGTTATCTGGAAATTAATTTGTTCTTCTTGGTAGCTCGAAAAACATTCTCGAACCCCTGTCATGTGAGCAGATGAAGCACTGTCAATATACCAAACACTTGGAGGGGCTGTGCTCGACACACAAGCAAGATCCTCCTCTAGTCTGGATGCCAACACTTTCATGTTGTGTTCCCTTTGCATTTTTGTGTGCTCTTGAGGACTGCGTGAGTCCCTTTGATTGCGTGAATCCTTCCGAATGATGGATCTCTGGTCCATGGCAGATCCTCCCTTTTTGTCTTTAGCCCTTTGCTTTGATACCATGTGGAATTTTCAAGACTGAAAATTATTACTGTAATACTCAGTTTATTTCTCCTACCTATGAGATAAGTTATCTACATATGCTTCAGTAAATTCTGAAATAAACACATTTGCAGATCTTCACTTTAATCAAAAGCATAAGAACGAAAAATTACACAAGTAGCACAATAGAAACAACCATATGAACATAGTTATTTTTGGACAATTGTCCCCGGAAAAACCCAATGTGGGAAAACCGGTGTAGCAGATGAGGGTTTTGTATTTATCTTAAGAATTGGAAAGTACATTTACAAGAGTCTGATGAGCAGAGAAAAATTAGCATACATCTGACTGAATTTTTTGGAACCTCCAGAAGAATTTTAGACCCTCGGGGTGACCTCCTTCACCCTCTGCGTCATCCGATGTGAGAGCTCTGTGCAGTCTCTTCCTGGACTGCGTAACTCTGTGTGAAGGGGATCTTGCTACCGATCAACTCACCATTCCCTTCATCCTCTAGACTTCTGCTTCTCTGATTACTGAATCCTCCCTCCTCCTTCTGTTTCTGCAACCCTGTCTCTACAAACGCACCCACTAAAATCGAATTCTCTTGCTTCAGAATTGATTTCCTTAGGGTATTGAGAATGTCCCCGACTTGACTTCCAATTGGCCCTCAAGTCTCTTCTTATAGTCTTGTTGCTGATGAATGAACGACCATGATTATATCGTTAATCAATGACTCAGATTAAAGGACGACTTGATCTTCGTTTTCTAGAAGATTCACACTTTGCTCTATTAATACCCTTTAATTATTTAATTTCCCTAAGTTTAAACTTAGGGTTTGCATTAAAATAATTAATTATTTTAATAAAGTCATATCCGAGTAGAATTTCCACAAACGATTTCTGGGTTCTTTGGATAGCTGTTGGCCAAGCCTCTCTACCAAGCCTCTTCGATTAAAACTCTTCGCTCTTTTGCCTCTCCGATTTATCGCTGATTCCAAGCCTTGTAACATTGAAATTCTTAGATTAAAAGTGACTTTCTCCTTTATCTTTCATTTTCATCATTTTACTTAAATTTTTAACATTACCATGAAATGACTCGGGATGTTTGAGAGTGGTTTTGACCTCATTGGATTTCATTTGGAGAAAATAGAATTTTAGATCTCACTCAAAATCCAATAGACTTGTCATTTTTTCAAGATTTCAGGATTGGTGGATTACAATGTTTCCATTGGATTTTGTCATGTACTAGGGTATGTAACTTGTATTTAATCAAGTCTCAAGAGCGTCAAGCCCTCTATGTAGGGGAGACACCTAATAATCAAGAGCACCTAGGGTACTAGGGTATATAACTTGTATTTAATCAAGAGCACCAAGGTCATTCGACTATGCAGGAGGATAGATATTTCTCGTGGCAAGAGGGTCAAGTAGTAGATAATAGATGTACTTGTCTTTTCTAGTTTCTAGTATTTTTTTATAACTGTTGACTCTTTCATATTTATTATGATATCTTTTGTAAACAATATATGACAATTTAAGTTTGAAGTTGGCATTTATAGCTCATTGGTAATGAATTATGAATATGATGCTTCGTGAAAGTTGAAAGTTGAAACATTTCATTTCATGTTAGATATTCTTTGTTATCATTTGGTTACTTTGTAATCGTAATGGTTACGAGTAAAAAGTTACAACTTTAGTGAATAATGATGATAAATATTATGTATCGAATTTGGAAAGCTTGAAACTTTAAGGTTGATGAATCATGAGACTCGATATGTTTTGTGTTGCTAACTTGTGGACATGGTTGATGAAGATTATAACTTCTAGTTGATTGATGTTATATGGTTCAATCCATGTTTTTATGCTTTTTACATCTAATTTATCATTTTACATGCTTTTGTTGACATACATGCATCAAAATATATAAAAATATATATTATATAA
This sequence comes from Pinus albicaulis, assembly GCA_034641835.2. Taxonomy (NCBI): domain Eukaryota; kingdom Viridiplantae; phylum Streptophyta; class Pinopsida; order Pinales; family Pinaceae; genus Pinus; species Pinus albicaulis. The sequence continues at coordinate 277,386,223 of CM076579.1, read as the reverse complement.
AAATTCGCTCCCAGTTCGCTCCCAAATCGGGAGCTTTTGAAAATGTCGCTCCCCACTCCTGCTTTTGCTCCCGCTCCCCGCTTCCGCTCCTGTTTCCAAGTAATCTTGTGCCAGTGTCAGACAAACAGTAAATGCAAATTCTCATTAGCAGAGTTGCTGAAGATTTAATAATAGAACCCTCATCCTGAAAACTGGTTTTCCCCATCTTGGGGTTTTTCTAGGGACATTTGTCCAAAAATATTCGTGATTTGTGTGACTGGTTTCTCGTATGCTCCGCTGCATTTAATTTAGTGAATGGCACTGTTAATATTATTTATTCATTATTTTCAGCTGAGATTTTAATTTTTCTGTGCATAAGCAACCGGAATAATTTACTGGGTTAAAGCACCTTTTGGGTAGTGGAAATTTCACAGACCACCTTTACTATCTTCATATTTTGGCTGATTTGGCACCTTGATCACCTTTACACTGCAAGTGTGAATTCACTAATTAGTTAGGCTGATTTGACAGTTCTTATGACAGCATTAAGTCAGCATTCACTAAGCATCAATTGAGTATATTCCTTGACAACAGGATAGAAACTAATATCTAACAAATATTACCAGTGATAGAGTGTGTTTCTAGCCTATTTTCAGACCAATTTTCACGCCTTATTCAGTTAACTGCTGGGTGCTGCTTTCCAAACTATTATTGGTTGTCTCAATGGTGTTTTTTCCTTGATAAAGACATATGAAAGGATGTCAGAATATTTTGAAGCAAAAAAATATGGTGTGGGAAGTTACTACTAAAAATCATAATATGCCACTCTAAAAGTGATGCAACCTACCTCCATTTGGCTCATTGTATGACTGCTGCAATATGAATGAGTTTAATTGGAAAAAGACCAATGTCGCAAACATTGGCATCGGGATAAAATTGGCAAGGGTTTAGAAAACTGCAATATCATAAAAATCGAAAAAATATTGGTAAAAATCGGCAAACATCGGCAAAAATATAGGTAAAAATCGGCGAACATCTGCTAGGCTAAAACATCGCGATAAAATTGGAATGTTTTCAACATTGAAAAAGACATCAAAATCTGCTACAGGAAAAATCATTAAAGCTGAGGGAAAAGTAAAAAGCAATAAGAGTTTCAGTTTAGCAAACTCAAGCTATGAGAGGAGGGTTCAACGTGGAATAAGATTTTGTGTTATCTTATTTTAAATAAATAATGCAAATGATCATCTAAAAGATAGAGAAAGCCATCTAAATAGCAAAAGGCTACAGTTGGATGTTGTGCATAGCCTTGCCAACTTGTTTAGCTTTCCTTATGCTCAAAAAAATATTCTAGTTGAATTGCTCGAGGGAGGAGTCATTTCCTTTATATGCAGTTGGAATAGACAGCGGGGCTGAACAATTGATTCTCTAGACAGTTTGGTAGCAGCAGATAGCTCTTCACTTTTCCATTTTCTAATCTTGGACCACTACCTGCACTGCAAGTTAGCTAGGAATCATCATGATACAATCAATTTTTTGGATAATATGTAATTTGGTTCAATTATGTTTTGTTCTAATTTCTTTGAATATATTGTTCAATTTATTTTGCAGTTTTATGGTAATTTAGAGTGCATTTATTTTGATTCTGCTTCACCTAAGGCACACATTTATTTCTCTCATACCATTTAAATTCATTGTTGCTACTATCTTTAGGATTTGATCTCGTTTTAACTTTAACTTGCCTTCGACTATTTATGAGTAGATTAGGAGGAAGCTTTTATTGTGTGCTAGACAATTGGAGTTTTATGCAGAAATATTAACTTGATAAATCATAATAGCATACAACCTCTAGGGATTTCCTTTGAGATTTAAAGTATTAGTCCAAATGAAGAGACTTCTAGCTGTGATAGAGTTGGTCATCTAGAAGTGTCATGTAGATTTGTATATGCGGAGTGCCATGATAAAAGGACTAATTTGAAGAATCATCTATAAGATGTAGAGTGAGAGATTTGGGTAGATCATGAGTAGGAAGTTCATTAAGGACAACATCTCCATGTTCAATCACTTGGTGAGTGGAGGGATCATAGAGGAAATATCCCTGGCAATTTCATTGTAGCCTACCAGAGGATAGCAGGGTTTTGGCAGTTCAGATATGTTTCACCCTTCGTTATGACTTCTGATTTATTGGTTTTAGTTGCCAATCAATTACAGTTGGATATTTTCGCTTTCATCAGATCTTATTGAGACTTGATTGAGTTGCTTTTTGATTGCTTTGATGACACTATCTGCTTCCATTGATTTATTCAAAGTTTCTGTTTTCCATATCTTCTACTGCTGTTATCGTTGAGAAATTATAATGTGTTGCTAGCTTATCAAATGCTTAGTGTGATTGGATCCTTGTTGCTGCCAAACTGTAGCTTTCACATGTGCGTTTCTGAAGTGAACAAAGTTCCTTCTCAAGTTAAATACTCCAGAAGACTTGGAATATCAGAATATCCATGAGGATACAAATATAATATTAGAAAGTATGAATGAATTGATTGATGATTGAATGTTACAAATGAGCCCTGCTTATATACCTAGGTAGGTGCCTCTTCACGAAAGGTCATGTCTCATCAGACATGCCCTTTCAACCTAATCACTAATTAACTAATTAATCATTATTTATATTATTTTATTCATTACATTGCCTTCCTCCTCAAAAAGCTTTGTTCTCAAAGCTTATTGATGAAAGGCCTTGATTTATTTTTCTGCTACGAATGTCTTCTTGTTTCGGGGCAGTCATCCTTGTCGATATTTGACTTTTCTCTTTTTTTTTTAAATTTATTTATATAAATTCTTCCTTTTTAATAATTTCTTCAAATTTTTAATTCTGGTCAAAGACCTATTGGTGAAATTTCTTCAAATTTTTAATTCTGGCCAAAAGCCTACTGGTGAAATTTCGACAAATTTTTTAATTTTGGCCAAAGGCTTACTGGTGAAAATGGGGAAACTCCAAAATTGGTAGCGAAACGCTTCGACGGTAACAACGTTGACGAATTTGATGGTCAAGAACATGGATCGAAGAGCGTGGCTCTATGCAACGTGAGCGGCTAAAAGATCGAACTGCTCTGATACCACATGAAGTGAACAAAGTTCTTTCTAAAGTTAAATACTCCAGAAGACTTGAAATATCAGAATATCCATGAGGATACAAATATTATATTAGAAAGTATGAATGAATTGATTGATGATTGAATGTTACAAATGAGGCCTGCTTATATACCTAGGCAGGGGCCTCTTCACGAAAGGTCATGTCTCATCAGACATGCCCTTTCTACCTAATCACTAATTAACTAATTAATCATTATTTATATTATTTTATTCATTACAATTTCATTTTGTCACTACTTTTCTTGGTTGCATCTTGCAAAAACTGTTCATATATTTGTCTCTACATTCTAAAAAAATTATAAAAATGGGACTTCCATCACTCAAGCTGATTTTGTGAAAGCACTTATCATATTTAAAAAAATTGCTATGATTAATCTTTAGTTGAATTCCTTTTAGAACCCCTGACTTGTAATAACACATGGCTCGTAAAGCTGTTGCATTTTTTGACATATGCATAGGTCTTTTTTATGGTGTTGAGTAATTGACATAGGAACGGATCAAACTGTTTCAGTTTTCGTTTAATCTGATAGGTAGTGTTGGCTTCTGTACAATTTTATGTTTTTAAGATATGTATATCTTTAAAGTAGGAAGCCTGTACGAGCAGAAATAATTTATATTTTCTCAAAGTGAATTAAAGCCCAATAACTTATTAGAAAACTCAAATGGAATCATTTCCTGTGGTTTATGCTAATAGTAAAAGATCACTCAAGCTGATTTTGTGAAAGCACTTATCATATTTAAAAAAAGTGCTATGATTAATCTTTAGTTGAATTCCTTTTAGAACCCCTGACTTGTAATAACACATGGTCCGTAAAGCTGTTGCATTTTTTGACATATGCATAGGTCTTTTTTATGGTGTTGAGTAGTTGACATAGGAATGTAGCAAACTGTTTCAGTTTTCGTTTAATCTGATAGGTAGTGTTGGATTCTGTACAATTTTATGTTTTTAAGATATGTATATCTTTAAAGTAGGAAGCCTGTACGAGCAGAAATAATTTATAATTTCTCAAAGTGAATTAAAGTCCAATAACTTATTAGAAAACTCAACTGGAATCATTTCCTGCGGTTTATGCTAATAGTAAAAGATCACTCAAGCTGATTTTGTGAAAGCACTTATCATATTTAAAAAAAGTGCTATGATTAATCTTTAGTTGAATTCCTTTTAGAACCAGTGACTTGTAATAACACATGGTCCATAAAGCTGTTGCATTTTTTGACATATGCATAGGTCTTTTTTATGGTGTTGAGTAATTGACATAGGAATGTAGCAAACTGTTTCAGTTTTCATTTAATCTGATAGGTAGTGTTGGCTTCTGTAAAATTTTATGTTTTTAAGATATGTATATCTTTAAAGTAGGAAGCCTGTACGAGCAGAAATAATTTATATTTTCTCAAAGTGAATTAAAGTCCAATAACTTATTAGAAAACTCAAATGGAATCATTTCCTGCGGTTTATGCTAATAGTAAAAGATCATGACATACGTCTTTGTTTATTAACTAATTTTCTTCTTGTCATGTTGTTTCATAAACAATCTTGGCAGTATCGAGATATAGTACGCCAATTTATTAAGGGTACAGATGGACTTGCTGGAGCTTTTGCACAGTCCATCTGTGGGAGTCCACATTTATATCAGGTATTGTTCTCAGGCTATGTTTCTTCAGTTTCTTCACTATTTGACTGTTCTTTTATGGTTATCTCATAGAACTTCATATGTATCTCTAATCTTGCATTCAATGCATATAGATATCAGTTAGAATCTGTATTGCAAACATAATGTTCGCCAAAGCGTCGTTGAGCAGTCAGAAATGAAAACATTGGCCACAACGGGGTTAAAGTTGGAAAATATTGGCAAAATTAAAATATATATATATATATATATATATATATATATATATATATATATAAATATATTATTTTTTTTATCAATTTTCTAAGCATCTAAAGTAATAACAACATCAAATAAATGCATTTCCAGATAAATATGAAAAGTGAACTAACAACAACATCAAATAAATGCATTTCCAGATAAATATGAAAAGAGAACTGATATATAAGATCTCTAAGATGTCTGGTGATACAACACATGATCACACATCAAGATTGAATCATGCCCTTAGTCGTTGCCGCAAAATCTAGCAGGTCTTGTAGAGGGATACCCTACAAGGAAAGCACTAGAGCAATTGACAATAATAAGGTAGTGGCCTGTTACCATTCAAACCAACAGGGGACCTAAACGGAACACCTAAGAGGGAAACTGCTAGGTCAAGGGAAATGATGGAGACTTAGCCAACTGTCACCACAGCTAAGACTCCCTACTTTTTACGGACTTTCACCGATGGGAGGAAACCCAGTAGTTGGGAAGTTACTTGTAAAGGGTAGATCAATGAATAGGGGTGAAGTGACCTTAAAGACCTTTTCCCTAAGATGGAATGAAGAATGGAACTTACTTGCCTTTTAAGCAAGGAAATTGATTTTCTAGGGAGAGGAGATGAGGATTGGAGGGTTGAGGTAGAAGAATATGGCTTATGAAAGGGGTTCTCAATCCCTACAATCTCTTGGGAACTTGGATTCTCGAGTAGTCCTTGATAAATAGGCTTTGGTGAAGAATGGGACCACACGAGGCCAAGTGGAGCCAACTTAGGTTAGGGAATAGATTTTGGAAACCAATGACGTTCTTAACTTGGTCAAGGTGAGGGGAAAGGATCAAACAAGAATTTTCACCCAAAGATGTTGAATTGATCCCTACTAGGTTCCAGCCTTGGGAACACCTAGGCAAAACCTGATCTTAGAGCTAGGGCTTGGGGTATCCAGAAATTCCACCATCGAAATTGCTTCAAATTGGGAAGAGAGTTAGGGGACCCACCATCGCAGTTGTACCTATGAGATCGAAGTTTTCTTGTGGTCATTTCCCGGGAAATTGATGCCCTAGGTGACCTAATGGAGCTAGACCTAGGAAAAAAAGGAAAAAGCTGAAAAAGAGGGTTAAAATGATCACCCTTTTTGAGGGACCAATGCTTGATTCCCTTGGGGATATGGAGTCAACGATAATGATGAAGAAGGATTTATTTTTTTTGTTCAAGGAGGCTCCAATAGTTAACTTCATCCACTGTTAGAGGAAAGAGAAGAAAAGTGACTTTTAAGCATTTATACTTCATACAAATGGTTTAATCTTATTAAGATAACATGATCTCAAGACATTTCATTCATCTAACAATGGCCCATACATAGAATAAGCTAAATAGACACATAATTCTACATCACATACATGTAACAATTAACTCTAATTATAGTGAAGTTCCAATGTACGCAGCAACAAGAAAAATAACGTTAAATTTGCAGTTAAAATGTTAGATAGTATGTCCAACTAGCATCACATTTGCAATTAAGAAGCTCCAAGATAGAAAGAACCCAATCCATACATTAAAATTCATTCATCATCCAAAAAATGTCCTCCAAGGAAAAATGTAAATTTCTCTAAAGATAGAGAGATCCCAAGTCAAGCAATGATACAAATGAATCCAACTAACTCCTATTTTTACACACAAATTTCTCTAAAGATAGAGAGATCCCAAGTCAAGCGATGATACAAATGAATCCAATTAACTCCTATTTATACACACAAATTTCTCTAAAGATAGAAAGATCCCAAGTCAAGCGATGATACAAATGAATCCAACTAACTCCTATTTATACACCAATTAGGAGTTTGATTTAGCTAATGGGCCTACATTAGCCCCTAAAAATAAAATAATGTGCAAATAACCTAACTTTTGGTGACAAGCCCACCAAACTAGCTCATAAATGAAATAATAAGCCTCTCAGGAGGTCAAATAATAATCCATGCATGTCGCGGGGCCTTCCAAAAGGCCTGATGAGGCCCATACGTGCCATGATAATGAATAAAATCTCAAAAGGTGATGGATAAGGGGGTGGCCCCTTGTTCTCCAAACAACAGACTTGTGGTGCTCCTAGTGGGTGTGGGGGCACACCAATGACCCCATGGATCTCCATATGAGTCAAAGATGCCTGTAGATCATTTGTAAGGGCTTAGATGATGGATGAATGCTGCCATGTCAACATACAAGTCTTGGGACATTTGCTAAGTTTGTGGTGCTCCTGTGGGGCCAATTGGGCATAATGTACCTAATGCATCTTCCTCGTCCCAAAGGTGGATATCTAGTAATCTCTGAACATCTGTGGGGATCCATGGAGTGTTGTATGCTGCTGTGGAGGCCCATGGCTCTCTACACACACCCTATATGTGCCATTGTGGCCCTCTAGGAGGTTAGGACCTTGTATAGGGACACCAAACCCAAATGGACACCATCTGCAATCTTGTATAAGATCCAATGTGTCTCCTAGCCTTCCAGTACAACAAGTCATTAAAGTAATCATGTAAAAGAGCTTACAAAACATGGACAACAAGTCGACACTTCATAATGGCATGCCCTTCCATAGTGGCCTTTTTTGACATGTGCTAATGTCTCCAAGCTCCAAAGGGGTTTAGCCAAGTACCTTATTAGGTGGTTGCTACCTTTAAAGGGGATAATATGTCCAAGGTGCATTCCTCAAATGGTGGTGGCATGTGACAAAGAGGTGAAATGGAATAGGGAACGAGAGGGGCAATCCTGCGCCACATATTGGAGCACAAGGGTAGCTAGAGAAAGGGAAGCCCACACCTGGGTGTATAATGTGTAGGAGGGAGCAATCGTGGTACATGAGGTGCCTCGACCTTGATTTTTCCACCCTTCTTTATATGCCTTATGCCTTTTATGATTTTTCTTTAATTAATTGCTCAGGGGTCAAAGGACAAGAACATGATGTGTAAGATATAGCAGTGGCTACCCCCTTTTAGTTAGGGCGGTTCGTTGCCCTCCAAGGGTTATGACAATCATGGGTTCCTGAATGATAAATGAGGCTCATCTAGGGCGTATGGAACCAGGGTGATGACCATGGGTATGGGGTAGAGCTCATGTATAGCTTTTGCCCACGTGCTAAGTATTTTTGTCACCCACTTCCAGGCTCAGCGTTAGCCCTCCAAGTCGTTTTGCCTCTATGGAAATTGAGGAACAACCTCTTGGTGCCACTTTCCAGATCCTGGCCTCCGAAACTAATCCACCAGCAAAATCTGAAACCTCTGCCTTTCCGTTGCTTTTGCATGAGTTTACGCAGTCACTACGTCAACCCTTTCCTTCATCGCTGGCTAGGCTAGATCATTGGAAGAGAGTCATTAGCTGCCATGGTATCAAGTCCACACTGGCAGGTATTAAAGGATAGGGCAACAATATCAATTGACAAACAAGGTTTTGAACAGGTGGAGGAGACTTCTCTTGATCCATTGTTTTGGGCACGTGTGAGTGAAATTTTGAATTTCACGAAGCCCATTTATAACATTTTTCTTTTTGCAGATACAGATAAACCATTGGGGAGGTGTATGAGCACATGGATAGCATGTTGGGGCAAATAAAAGATGTTGTTAAGGAAAAAGATCCAAACTTGTATTCAATAATTCACAATTGTGTGTGTGCACGGTGGAATAAACTTAATGTTCCACTACATGCTTTGGCGTATATCCTTACACCAAAATACTACTCTCCATCTTGGTTGGGCTAACCTACACCTGGGGGTGGGGTTAGGATCAAACCTCATACACATCCAGAGGTACAAGAGGGATTTATGAAAGCATTAGACAAGTCAGTCTCTGATAGGGAGGAGTGTGCTAATCTGTGCCTTGAATTAGGCAGATACTTCAGCTGCACTGGTTTGTTTGATGCAATGGAAGATAGAGACTGGTTTGATGCTCTCATATGGAGGGATACGTATGGCGGCATGGGACTTTTGCCAAAATTGGAAAAAAAAAGTTCTCTCACAGGTTGTAAATACTTCTTCTGCAGAGAGGTGTTGGAGCACCTACAACTTCATCCATAATGTGAGAAGAAATAGACTCAACGAAACCGAGCAGAAAGTTTGGTTTATGTGCACTACAACTTGAGGTTGTTGAGTCATTATTGTGATCGAGCTTATGAGGATCTCTCATATAAAGTTTGGGACAACAACCCAGAGGACGATAATTTGGAGGACGACACTATACATCTGGGAGAATTGTAAGCAGAACTTTTGAGAGATGAAGATGAAGTAGCAGCAGGCATGCCATCGCCACACGCATCATCCAGTAGTAGTGCCAGTGTTTGCCAGTGTTCGAGTTCCGACTATTGTTCCTTTGCGACCTCCACCTACATCCCACGTGGAGGGCATGGGCCTTCTAGTTATGGTCATGGTACTTCCTGCGAGGAGACTGTTGGAAGACCACCATTACCACAAGCTGCTCATAAATTAGACATTTCTTGTGGCAAGAGGCCAAGCAATAGATAAAATAGATTTACAGTTTACTAGTCTTTTCTATTTTCTAGTAGTTTTTAACTTTTTATACTTGTTGAAACTTGACTCTTCCATATTTAATGGAAGATATTTTTTTTAAACAAAATATGACAATTTATGTTTGAAGTTTGAAACTTTGAAGTTGGCAGTTATAAGTTTATAAGTCATTATGAATTATGAATATGATGCTTCATGAAAGTTGAAAGTTGTTTCATTTCGTTTCATTTTATAACATTTCATTTCATGTTAAATATTCTTTGTTGTAATGGTTACACTTAGCTTAAAAGTACAACTATGGTGATCAATGAATCAATGATGATAAATGTTATATATCAATGATGATAAATGTTATATATTGAATTTTGAAAGCTTGAATCCTTAAGATTGATGATTCGTGAGACTCAAGAGTCAATATGTTGTACGTTTCCAACTTGTGGGCATGGTTGATGAAAATTATAACTTCTAGATGATTGATGTTATATGGTTCAATCTATGTTTTTATGTTTTTTATGTCTAATTCGTAAAAACACATGCTTTTGTTGACATATATGCATCAAAATATAAATATATATATATATATATATATACTTAAAAAAATATACGAACGCTCAGGACGAGAGCACCAGAAAATGGTGCTCGCTCTCGCTCACTTTTATCCCGCTCCCCAATAACCAAAGCAGTCTAAAGCCATGGTTTATCTTGTAAAACGTCTCAACAGTTACGCACCAACCGATGATTTATATAGAGCTCAATCACTGTGATCCTAATTGTTTCTTTTGATATACGTTCGGACGAGTGTTCACTAAGAACATCAGGGCCCCTACGAGTTGACAATACTAAGTAGGATTTGCTAGCACGGGCCCAGCAGCGCTGCAACTCAACTGAAAGCTTGAAACTTTAAGATTGATGAATCATGAGATTCAAGAGTCAATATGTTGTATGTTTTTAACTTATGGACGTGGTTGATGAAGATTATAACTTCTAGATGATTGATGTTATATGGTTCAATCTATGTTCTTATGTTTTTATGTCTAATTCATCATTTTACATGCTTTTGTTGACATATATGCATCAAAATATAAAAAAAATATGTATTTAAAGAAAACGCTCCCCGAAACGCTCCTGGACCGGGAGCTTTTGAAAATCGCGTTCCCGCTCCCGCTCCCCACTCCCAAGTAACCTCGGTTCCAACGCTGGATCTGCCCAGAGGTTGCGCAGAGCTTGTCCATGGCAATGTCTCCTTCATCCGGATAAGCCAGAGACCTAGTAATTGAGTGAGGTATTTCTCACATATTCTTCTGCCAATATGTCTCTCTGTAACTGAATAACCCTTGAGGATATTCAAAGATGTATTCAGACATTGCTACTGCATAATAATAAAAAAATCAGATCTGCTGCACCGGTTTCCCCGCATTGGGTTTTTTCGGGGACTTAGTCCAAAATAAAGGTGTCATATGTGTGAATGATTTCCTTCACTAGTTTCCTTGTTTTTGAATCAATTTTAGTGTAGGCTGCTTCAGTAGTTGCTTCAATAATTCATATCTGATTTAATTATGTAATGTAATTTACATAATAGGAGAAGTACACTCATTTGTTGCAGTAGGATTCATTAGATTTTTTTGGATCTAGGAATTTTCACATTGTATCAAAGCATTGATGTGAAACAGGAAGGATGAATCTGATTTCGGAAGTGAAGGTCGTTGTTGTTGCAATGTAGCAGAACGAATCCATTGAAGGATTGCACAGTTCTGGTCAGGAGGGCTAAGATTTTCATGGTAGTCTCTCTCTGAGTGAGTCGACAGAGAGAAAGGAATTCCAGATTCGAGATCTTGCTGAGGCTAATGGAGCAGCGCAGAGCCTCCATGCAAAAGACACAAGGACGCAATTTTCTGAAGTTATTGCTGGGTAGAAAAGCATCAGAAGGAATCAACAACATATATTTGGGGAATTTCTTCCTTAGTGATTTCCTAGCCGAGGAAATCAACATTTCTCTGTTGCTGAGCAGTAGAGGCGCTGCAAAACTTACAACTCCACCTGGGAGCGCATAAGCCTGCCAGGGACTGCGCTGTAGGGAGGAAGAGAGAGCAGATTTGACAGTTTTTCGGTTGAGATGGCATCTCACGGACTTTCTGATCAAGATCAGTTGGAGGGTTCCTCCAACTATATGATCTGGAAGGAACGAGCTATGTTTCTTCTAGATGAATATGATCTGAAGGCATTTGTAGAAAACATGGTAGCTGTACCTACAAATCCGGATCAAAACAAAAGGTACTAGGCTGATATGGCGAAGGCGAAGAGGTTACTCCTTGATGGAGTCAAGGACCACATCGTCTCACATGGCTGGCAATAATACTGCCAGAGATGTGTGGGCAACTTTGCATGACCTATATGAGGGATCTTTCGAGCAGTGGAAGTTGTACTTGGACCAGAAGCTCCGTATGATCCAGATGCCGAAAGGGGAGCGTGTGGCTTCATACCTTATGCAATTTCAGGAGGTTCATGATCAACTGTCGACAGTAGGTGCTACACCTACAATTGCAACCATCATATAGATGGCCCTTAACAGTGTCATGGAGGAGTGGCAAGTGTTTGTCCAGAGCATACTGGGCTTGACAGCGTTACCTAGCTCGGAGCAGTTGTGGTCAACTTTTCAGGAGGAAGAGCTGAGGAGAGACCTCATCAAGTGCAAACTTGATGGAAGTAGCGAAAGCGAATCAAAATCCATGGAGGAAGAGGAGAACGCAGCCCTTGCATCGAAAGGACAACAGGCGCAACGGAAATAGAAGTGTGATGCTTCAAAGTGCTTGAGATGTGGCGAGATGGGCCACTATGCATCTCAGTGTCCTCTGAAGAAGGACAAAGATGAGAAGCATGACCCGAAGGCTGCAGTTGCAAGTATGGAGGAGGATGAGGTGGCCATGAGTGCCCATGCTTGTCCTAGTGAGAAGTGGGGTGATATTGAGCTATAGTTCCTTGAACTTCATTTTGGCAGGATCCTTGAGGAGCCCACCTCATGGATCGTACATTGCTACAGGAGATGGAGCTGAGGAGTGATGGAGACGACAATGCAGTAGATAACAACGTTTATTTCTGGAGCAGTGCAAAGCAGAAATGCAATGCACAGTGGTGCAGCGCAATACAGAGCACTAGTAATGTAGAGCATCAGAGGGACATCGCAGTCACTGTCAACAGTCAGATTCTTTAGCACCGAGGCGCATCCACTGAACACTTGTTAAATTTTGGGTGAGTTCAAATGTTTCTATCAGCAGCTGAGTTGCAGTGCAGATGCAGTGTTAGCAGCATAGCAGATGCAACACTTGAGAGGGAGTTGTAGTACAAATGCAACAATGATAGTGGCAATATCATGGGAAACAGTACAGTAGCAATAGCAACATAGAGACTGATGGATTACAACAATGCGAAGGATGCTTAAGGGACAAAGCAGTATGCAGCAGGCATTATTACTAGAGCACTTTCCTCGCTAAGAGGGAGGGTTGATTTTTGTAGCATCAGAAAGTGCTCTAAATCTCAAATTTGGTGGAGAGGCTTAGACACTTGTATTCCAAAGAACCCAGAAACCGTTTGTGGAAATTCCACTCGGTTCATGTTTTATTAAAATAATTAATTATTTTGATGGGGACCCTAAGTCTAAACTTAGTGAAATTAAATAATTAAAGGGTATTAATAAAACAATGTGAATCTTCTACAGAACGAAGATCAAGTCATGTTTTTATCTTAGGCATCAATTAGACATCTAATCTGGGCCGTTGATTTGTCAACGAGAAGACTATAAAGGAAGGCTTGAGGGTCATTTGGAAAACACACTGAGACACTTATTTGATTTAAGATCGAAATTTCTGGGGCGTGTTTTGCTGAGAATTTCGAACTAGAGATCTGAGCAGTGAGGGACAAAGATAACATTCGCAGGGGAAGAGATTTTCTCAGTCCGATGGAGCATCAGTCAGAGAGAGGCAGAAGTCATCTAGCCTAGCCAGCGTTGAAGGAAGGGGCTGACACAGTGGCTACGTAAGCTCACACAGAAGCAGCGCAAAGGCAGAGGTTTTAGAATTTTGCTGGTGGATTAGTTTCGGAGGTCGGGATCTGGAAAGTGGCACCGGGAGGTTGTTCCTCAGTATCCATAGAGGTAAAAAAACTTGGAGGAGGGCTAATGCTAAGCCTGGAAGTGGATGACACAGTGGCTAGAAGTTCCAGCGCTGGATCTGTGCAGAGGCTGCACCGAGCCTATCTAGGGCAGTTTTTCCTTCATCCGGAGACTCAATGATTGAGTGAGGTATTTCTCACATATTCTTCTGCCAATATTTATCTCTATAATTGAATAACCCTTGAGGGTATTCAGAGATGTATTCAGACATTGCTACTGCATAATAATAAAACCCTCAGATCTGCTACATCGGGTTTCCCACATTGGGTTTTTCTAGGGACTTAGTCCAAAATAAAGGTGTCATATGTGTGAATGTTTTCCTTGTCTCGTTTCCTTGTATCTGAATCAATTTTAGTGTAGGCTGCTTTAGTAGTTGCTTCAATAATTAAGATTTAAATTAATTATGTAATGTAAATTACGTAATAGGAGAAGTACACTCAGTTGTTGTAGTAGGATTCATTAGATTTGTTTGGATCTAGGATTTTTCACACTAAATGCAGCTAATCTGTCATGAGAAATATCATATGAGATTAGTTCTAATGCAAAAAATCAACATGCAATGCATCCTACTCTAACATGCATATAGTATATCGTCAAGTATCAAAGAAACGAGTGATGCAACCTAACTTAACCGGCTAAGGCCAAAGTTCATCGTTGAGTTTAGCAATGTAGTAATAATTGTCCCCAACCTTTCCATGGATCTTGACCGGAACCAAATCTTTGTCTACTAAGACTAAGTCCCCTACTTTATATTCTTTTTTAGGCTTCCACCTTTTGCTTGGCTTGTGAGTTGGCATTTGTAGGATACAAACATCTTGTGAAGGGAGAATGGGAGAAGGTTTCTCAATTTCATGTGCTTCATAATATGGTCGAGGCTTAATCACATGAGATAGGTAGGTGGGTTCTTTATAAAGGATAAAAGGGGTCCCATCAGATTGTGGGATGGTAGCATATGATAGGTCCATTTGAAGATAACCTCCAACAATTGCTCGCCATTTCATAGATAATAACATCCCCCACACATTAGGAATTTCAATGACAAGAACATCCATGAGAAGGGATATGTCGGGGTTCCTGGCCAAAGAAACCTTAAGGTCCTTTATGAGACCTTCCACCTCCACAGGTTTGGAATTAAATCCACACAACTTGTATGGCTGAGTGATGTTAAGACCCAGTTGCTTCATAACTATTAAGGACATGTTGTTGGTGGAAGCCCCTGATTCAAACATGCAATTATGGAGATAAAGGTCGTTGATAGCCAAAGTGAGCATAAAAGGTTCATGTCCAGGGTTACGATCAGGAATGTGAATGTTTTGTAAGTCTTCAGGTACTTCTTCCTCTTCAAAACCCAAGGACCTCTTAATTTGCAATTGTTTTTCGAGAAGCTTAGCAATCTCTTTCAAAGGGACAGATATAATCATCTTACCAATAGCAACATCAATGTAAATATTGAAGCCAACTTGTTTCCTCTTTTCTTTCTTTTCGGTGTTTCCTCCCTTTTGAAGGCCCTTCTTATGTTCAACTTTAGCTTGGGAATCCTTTTTGGGAGGATCCTTTGAAAGGGCTTTCTCTTTAGGAGGCTCTTTAGATGGGCTATTTTTGGGAGGATCTTGCTTGGGAGGAGAGTCTTCTTTGTTGGGTTCCTTGGAGGTTGCGAGGTCTTTGTTATTATCCCTTCGTGAATATTGGACCCCTTTGAATCTTCCACGACCTTCATCAACATTTATATATGTTCCTCTTTCTCATCTTTGGTTTTGACCTCACTAATGGGAAGATGAGTGTGTGAACCCCCAAGCAAAATGTTGAATACATCAGATTCCACAAGAATAGTTTGCTCGTTCGTTTCATCATCATCACTCTCATCACTCTCACTCTGATAATCTCCGGGGATGAATGTTGGTCCACTGCATTGGTTGGAGCCAAAGTGTTTGCGACTTGAGATGAGCTTGACTTATCTTCCTCACTTTGCTTTTTTGGAAAAGGTTTCCCTTTCAGAATATAACTTGACCTTTGCGCCTTCTAAAGTAGTGATTTCATTCATGACAATTTGATCCCGTGAATGGACCTCTTCAGTAAGCTTGTCCATCTTTTTCAGGACAACCAGAAGGGTTTCTTCGTGCCGATCCTTTGATTTCTCCTTCTTGGTCTCAGTTTTGGTTTTGGGGAGGTCATCGACATTGTTTTTGAAATACGAAGATTTTCTTCAACTTGTATTGCCATCTCTTTAGTCTCGGCTAATGTGGAGGGTTTCTTGTCTCTTAAGGCATAAGTTAGGTGGCCCCCTACGACTTTGACAAACTTGTCAAGGATGTTGGCATCAGAGGGTTTTAGGTGATCAAGGATATCCTGGACAACCCTATCAATCTTTTGAATGAATTCCCGAATGGCTTCCCATCCCCTTGATATTTGATAAAAAAATTCAATGTTGAAGGTTCCTTGGGCATTGCAAGACCACCTTTTCATGAATATATCTTCAAATTCATCACAGTCTTCAATGTATCCAGGAGGAAGACTAAAGTACCATTCTCTAGCTTCTCCCTCGAGTGACAAAACAAAAAGCATCATGAGCCTATCTTCATCAAAAATCATACCAGGGGACATGTGCCAATAGAATTCTTCAACAAAGTCATGGACACTCATAGTGGCATCTCCTTTGAACTTGGGTAACCATCAGTTATATTTTTCAAGTAATGGCTTAGGATCATCACTCAATTTCAACGGAGCGAAGACACTGACCAAATGTCTTTCACTTTTGGTCTTCTTCTGTTTGTTAGTGCTAGAAGTCTTTGCCATTTTTGGGGAAGGGTCATTGACTTTTTCAAATTCAGGAAGAAGGGCGGTTCCAACAAGTGATGGATCACGTTCCCTTCTTGCACAACCCTAGTTAAAGGAGGAATATTATCGCCTTTAAGCAAACTAGGGGTTTTGACAATGAATGGAGACGCCAGAGGAATAATGAGAGTGTCATCAATGAATGAATTCCTCAATGATTCACTAGGGAGGCAAACCGTGCCCTCCCCAACAACGACGCTGGAGATGTTACCACTCAAATCAGCAGGGGACCTAAAAGGAACACCTAAGATGGCAACTGCTAGGTCAAGGGAAATGATGGAGACTTAGCCGACTGTCACCACAACTAAGACTCCCTACTCTTTACGGACTTTCACAGATGGGAGGAGACCCGGTAGTTGGGAATTCACTTGTAAAGGATAGATCAATGAATAGGTGTGAAGTGACCTTAAATACCTTTTCCCTAGGATAGAATGAAGAATGGAACTTGCTTGCCTTTTAAGCAAGGAACTTGATTTTATAAGGAGAGGGGATGAGGATTGGAGGGTTGAGGTCTTATGAAGGAGGTTATCAATCCCTACAATCTCTTGGGAACTTGGATTCTCGATTAGTCCTCGATAAATAGGCTTTCGGTGAAGAATGGGACCACACGAGGCCAAGTGGACCCAGCCCAGGTTTGGGGATGGATTTTGGCAACCAATGATGTTCTTAACCTGGTCAAGGTGAGGAGAAAGGATCAAACAAGAATTTTCACCCAAAGATGTTGAATTGATCCTACTACGTTCTAGCCTTGGGAACACCTAGCGAAAACTTGATCCTAGAGCTAGGGCTTGGGGTGTCTGGAGATTCCACCGTTGGAATTGCTTCAAATTCGGAGGAGAGTTAGGGGACCCACCAACGTAGTTGTACCTAGGAGATGAAGTTTTTTTGTGGTCAGTTTTTTGGGAAATTGGTGCCATAGGTGACCTAATGGGGCTAGACCTAGGACAAAAAAGGAAAAAGTTAAAAAAAGAGGGTTAAAGTGATCACCCTTTTTGAGGGACCAGTGCCTGATTCACTTGGGATATGTAGTCAAGGATAATAATGAAGAAGGATTTAATTTTTTGTTCAAGGAGGTTCCAAAAGTCAACTTCGTCCAATGTTAGGGGAAATAGAAGAAAAGTGACTTTTAAGCATTTATACTTCATACAAATGGTGCAAAATTTTCAAGGTAACATGATCTCTAGGACATTTCATTCATCTAACAATGGCCCATTGTTAATTTTAGATAACCATGGTATGTTCTATGCTTAATGCAATTTTACTTCAATTTTTCTTATAGGCTTGATACAATTTAGCAATTAGATAAACATGAAAGTAAAATGCTGATAGAACATAATAATAGATCAACAAAAGACAAGCCAATAATATAGATCAGAATTTACAATTCTTCTTGTCTAGCAAAGATAGAGAATAATGTGCGTTATGACAGTCAACAGGATGCATCAACCAGTAAAGTCTTTCTCAACATCAGATCATCCAACCCTCCAAGTGTCACACACAACCCTCAAAGACAGCTCATCAAAAGTCAACGTTGGTGAACAAAAAGTCAGTGCAGAAAAGTCAACACAGAAAGTCAACGTTGCAGATTTAGGGCTTCGGTCAAAGTTATCATTCAACCACAATTTTTGTGCCCAACAATACGGTCTTCAAAAATCGGAATTTCTACAAAATTTGGAGGTCAAAACATCAAGGGTTGACCATGGTCAGCGCTGGTCAACGCACAACAAACAACCCTAAAACCACTCCACAGATTTTTCCTGTTTAGCTCCGCACGTGTGAAGGAAAGAGGCCTCCAAAGGTTGATCGAACTAATCAGATCGCAAGGGATAATGAGTGATGAGTTGATGAGCAAGTGATCTTAAAGTATCTTCAATTTATATCCATCAGTGAGGGTGTGTGACATATTTATTAGGCTTGTGAGCCTACATTACAAATCTGGTCGACCTTGCATATGTGTGGAAAATAAAATCAAAATATATGTTCTACTCATCCAAACAAGTTGATCTTTAGATCAATCTTGCACCTCTCCGAAAGAGGAATCCAACAAAAATATAATCATCATCATATGAGCAGTGCAACATGGAGTTTGGACCTAGTTGCCCAAAATTAACACTCCCTCTCAACTAGGGAGAATTCCATTTGTCCACCTGTGCCATCTAGAGATCAGTACCATCGTGTACTATCATATAGCATCGTGCGTTAGCCTGCCTTAACTTGCTTTGCTGGCTCTTCTATGTAAATAGAACAAAAAAGGGTGAGTCACAAAGACATCATGCTCTGCTGACCCGAAGTCAGCTTAGAGGTTAAAACCTCTCTCGAACTCAAAAAGAGTCTCATACTAACCTGAAGTCAGTTTAGAGGTAAGAACCTCATCATACTTGATCCTAGATCAAGGTGTTGGACGTGTGCCATCCTAGACATAGAGAGTACGACAATCTCCAATGCGTCCATCGGTCTTGCTATTGGTCTCTATCCACATTTCCCACCTCATTGGCCAAATGAGAGGTACTTCCCATGAGTCTGAAACTCCATGGGTACGATGCGTGCGAGGCAGAGATCAAAGAGAGGTGAACCAACTCAATATCATAACAGTGGGGCAAAAGCACAACAAGGTTCGACAAGCGTAGCCTCGTGTGTGGTTATAGCTCCAAGAAGTTATCCCCAACCCGCCTTAGAGCTCCTAGAGCTCATAGTCCAACTCAGGCAGGACCCTCACATTAGTGTCTTTCCACGATTCCAAGCTTCTCACGGAAGGTTAGGAACTTGACCTTCCCCAAGGGCTTCGTGAGAATATCTGCTACCTACTCATTAGTTCCTATATGATCGGGCCTTACGGCGCCTCGTTGTACCATATCTCGGATAAAATGGTACCGGATATCAATATGCTTGGATCGATCGTGGAACACAGGATTCTCAGAAAGACGAATCCCACTCTGGTTATCACAAAGGATAACGGTGGTATCTAGCACATGCCCAAACAACTCACTGAAGAGCTTTCTCAACCAAACGACTTCACAACAGGCCATACTCGTTGCAATGTATTTGGTCTCAGCGGTGCTCAAAGCTACCAGCTTCTACTTCCTACTCATCCAAGATATCGAAGTAGAACCCAAGGTGAAGCAACATCTAGATGTGCTCTTGCGATCCATGCCAACCCAATCGACATCAGTATATCCATGGAGTCTCAAACTCTTGATAGTGTATCTTAGCCCATGGTTGATTGTGCCCTGTAGATATCTCAATAGATTCTTGGCACCAATCCAGTGAATGTGATGAGGATCAACCATATGTTAACTCAAAGTGTTCATTGCAAAACATACGTCCGGACCGGAGTTCACTAAGAACATCAAGGCCCCACAAGTTGTCAATACTCGACCGGATTTCCCAGTTCGGGCCCAACAACGTTTCCACAAAACTTCTTAAAGTTGAGTTCCATTGGTGTCGACACATACTTAGAGTCCACCAGACCAAATCTCTCCAGCAACTTCACAACATATTTTCCTTGAGAAAGAAAAATTGCGCCTGGCCTTTGCCAGACCTCTAGGCCTAGGAAGTAATGCATTAGTCCTAGATCTTTCATCTAAAAATAGGAAGCTAACTCCCCTTTACACTGATGAATGAGAGGGTCAACACCTGTCTGTAAGAGATCATCCACATAGAGAACTAGAATGAGAGGCCTTTCTCTGTCAACCTTAAATTAAAGGTTTGGATCAACATTACTTCAAGTGAAGCCCAACTTCATCAAGTAGCTATCTATCCTCTCATACCAAGCCCTGGGGGTTTGCTTCAACCCATAGAGGGCTTTCTTCAACCTACATACATAGGTGTTTCTATCTTGGACTTCGAACCCAGAGGTTGCTCCACATACACCTCTTCCTTTATTGAACCATGTAGAAAAGAAGTCTTCACATCCATCTAATGGAGACTTCATCCTTGCGTTTCAACAAGGGCAATGATAGATCAGATGGTGGTATAGCCAGCCACAGGTGCAAATATGTCATCATAATCTATGCCTTCTTTTTGAGAGAAGCCTCTGGCAAAAAATCTTGCCTTGTACTTTTCAACACTACCATTAGATCCATGCTTGATCTTATAGAGCCATTTCGTGGTGACAACAAATTTGCCCTCCGGTCTCGGGACCACTTTCTAGACATCATTTTTCATAATGGACTTATATTCTTCGTGCATAGCATCCTTCCAAACTTGATGCTTTATGGCTTCTTCAAATGATCCAGGCTCAGATTGTACAATTGTACTCATTGCTGCTATATACCCTTGGTATCTATTCGACTTCTTGCTTTCACGAAATGTCCCCCTTAATCTGAATATTCAGAAAAACAGGGAAGTAAACACAAATAAAAACCTACACATATAGATCATTTACTAAATATAACACACATATGACAATGTGCCATAGATTTTTCGGACAAATGTCCCTGGAAAAACCCAATGCGGGAAAATTGGTGCAACTAGCTCTGGAGGGTTTTATTATTATGCAGAATCTGAATACAACAAAATCTGGGCACTAGACATGGTTGGCCCTACAGAGAAAATCACGACAGTAATACTCGGAGACAAAATATGGCTGATTCACACCCTCAAACAGGATTTACAGAACTGGAGCCTTTTCTGACCCACTAGAAACCCCAACGCTTTCCCTCAGCTCTATGCATCAACCTTTCTGGCCTGCGTTAGCCTTTGCGCTGCTCTGGAAGGACCTGTGTCACCCTCTCTGGGCTTACGCTACCCCTGCGTTGCCCTTATTGGGCTTGCGTCACCCCTAAAGGGCTCCTGCTGCCTCTGTGCTGCCCTTGAATGGGCTCTAGCTGAATTACGTAGCTCTGGCTAGCCTCTGCGCTACTGGGTATGCTGCCTCTTTGCCATTGTTCTAATCTTGGTCTTAGATCAGAATCTCTCGCCAATACTGCCCCTCACTGTGCTACAAGCTCACTTTGACTTAGCTTTAATGGTCTGCCAATATGTATATGTTCTCCAACTGACCCCAGTCCCTTTTCTTATACTTTTTTCGTTGGTAAACCAACAACCGTGATCTAATCTCTAATCGACGACTAAGATTAGAAGTTGTTTGATCCACATCACTTATAACATTCTCATCACATGTTTAATTTAATTCACTTTAATCTTTTAATTTTCCTAAGTTAGACTTAGGGTCCTTAATTAAAAAGATTAATTATTTGAATAACTATCAAACTAGATGGAATTTCTCCAAACGCTTTCTGGGTCTTGGAGATCTCATGTACTCCAGCTCCTCCACAAAATTTCGGAGCTAGACCACATCCAATGCTACCCCAAACTATCAACAAAGAGAAACCAACAAGGAACATTTTGGTATAAAACTGTGAGCCTTGAATCCAGGGCTGTGGGGGAGTGCCCCCCCCCCCCCTGAATTCGCTCTCGAAGCGTGCTCCAAACGGAAGTGACCCTATGAGCCTGCTCCCTAAAATAAATTGCGCTCCTTGCCAATTCAGGAGCGAGAAAGGGAACTATTGAAGATTGGAAACAAGAATTTCGTGTGGGGCAACCTAATATTCAAGCTTATGGCCCTGGTATTGATATGCATTTCATGGAAATGTTAAATTCTTTTACTTTAATTTTTAACATTACCATGAAATGGCTCAAGATGTTTGTGAGTGGTTCCGAGCTCATTGGATTTCATATGGAGAAAGTAGAATTTTTGATCTTACTCAAAATCTAGCATACTTACCATTTTTTTAGGATTTCAGGATTGGGGGAATTGCAATGTTTCCATTGGATTTGTCATGTACTAGGGTATGGAACTCGTATTTAATTATGAGCGCCAAGCCCTCTATGTACCTTGATGTTGTATAAATGACAACTTCTAATTTGTGGACCTATGGTTGATGAAGATTATAACTACTAAATGAATGATGTTATATGGCTTAATCCATGTTTTTATGTTTTTTAATCACTAATTCATCATTCTACATGTTTTTGTTGACATATATGGATGCGGATCTCTCTGAATTATTACAGAGTTTTGAATGCAGAATGTTTTGGAGTAAGTGCGGGTATAATGCAGTATGTATCTATGATTAAAGTCTGGTCTAAAAGGATAAAAAGAGATGTGGATGTCTCTGAGATTTTTCAGAGTGATAAAATCTGGAATAACATGTCAAATTAAGGCAGTGTTGAAAGGTATAAAGGTACGGATTTCTCTGATGGACACAGAAAAGAGCGAATTGCTCAATGAAGAAAGTAAAGATCAGTCTCGGATAAGTTTGATGTGAACAACGTAGTTTTGTAGAATAAGTGCGGATCACATTGATGAAGCTGCAGATTAATCTGAAGGGAACATGTGACATAGGTCTCCCTCTTTAGTTGCCCATAGGCCAGCAATTCTCTTTTGGACATAAACTTATAAGCGCTAGCTTGCGAGGTAACAAGTCCTATTTGGTTTTACACTGGCATCATCTGTAAAATGGGTAGTTACTCTGGGCTTTGTGTTTGCATGTGGTGAGGTGGGTGTGTGCTTTGTGTGTCCAAAAGGCAGACATAATTAATTGACTATACTGTTTAAATATTTTAACATAATATGATTCGTGAAATTCTATATCTTTCTCTTATGTTTACCATTTTTGTCCACAGGAAGGAGGCAGGAAACCATGGCATAGTATCAATTTTGTCTGTGCACATGATGGCTTTTCATTAGCTGATCTTGTATCATACAATCAGAAGCATAATTTGGCAAATGGGGAAGACAATAATGATGGCGAGGATCATAATAATAGTTGGAACTGTGGAGAGGTAACTTGGGTGTGGTATCTTTTTAGTCACTTTTATGCAAATGTTCTATACCCATTTGATCACAATAAGTGTTTTATCATTTCATTTTTTTTCCTCTTTTGAATTTTCTAAGTATTCTGCAGGTTTCAAAAATTGCCTTTGGCTTTTGATGTTAATTAATCAGCATTGTCATGTTTCATGGACATTTTCCTACCTATGTTTCTATTTATGAAGTTAGTACATGTTCATTATACATTAAAAAAATAGTATTGTCATGTTTAATGAACGTTTGAACTTTGAACTTTGAACTTTGAACTTTGAACAGCCTACCGCCGTTTCTACATTTGATGCTAGGACGTGTTCATTATGAGGTCTTTCTGCAGTAGGGTCCGGGATATGTTTTAAATGTGTGTTTGAAGTTTATCCAAATTCTGTGAACAAATTAACTTTGTAGATCCATCTTGAACGAATGGCCCAACCCTCTTTTTGAAGGGATGTTAGTGAGAGGAGATCAAAGGACAGAATCTGTAACCTTAACATCTGGAGGCATTAATGTAGGATGGTATAAAGTTGTTCTTGAAATTCACACTAGGATGTTATGCATGCTGTTTTCATTAACCATTGTGGGAATTAGGTACTGGGAGTGTGTCATTCATTAAAGTTTGTATATATATATATGTGTGTGTGTGTGTGTGTGATAATTTACAAAAGCTTTGATGAGGGTGTAAATCAGTGTTATCAAAACTGAACACGTTATCGAACTCGTCAACCCCAAAACTGGGAACTGGAAAAAAAAAACGGTCAAGCTAAAAATACATAAATATTCAAATTTTGAAAAAGGAAAGCTTATTTATTCATGTACATCCATATGAATCCAAACTGTTATACAAAAATATGCAGAGTATCTCATATATATAACAAGGGTATATATAACCAAATTGGCACTGAGTGCAATCCATCTTTGAACCAAAAATATCCATATGAATCGAAACCATTATATACAAATATGCAGAGTATCTCATACATCAACAAATTGTTGAGAAATCAATTCAAGCAGATTAGGGTTTGATTCCTCTTTCTTGATAATTACTTGTGAATTATGTTGGCTTCTTTTACTTCTTTATTAGATTATCTTTCATCAAGCAATTACCAAAGTATGTATGTACAAAGATCACAAGAACACAAGAGACAAGATGTAGGTACTATGCCAGGGCGAAACCCCTCTCTTAGGGGAAGACCCAGTCAAAATTCTCTTCCTTCAATAGTATTATTTGAGACTCTTCACCCTAGACATAGACCAAACCTTCCCTCCACACCAAGTCAACCTTCCAGATCTTCGACCTAGCAGCAACAACAACTTGTCCTCTTGCAACTTCGACTAGGCAACAGTTCTGGCAGCAGCAGCAGCATCAAACAAAAAGAGACTTAGATCTCCCAAGTTAGGGCACGAAATGGAGAGAGACCACCACCAAAGTTTTGATTTTCTCTTTCTCTATCTTCTTGACACATCTTGCACTACTTTTAGCTTCCTTGAACAACTTCGCACTTTTTCCTATGCAACAGTAGATATCGAACTTGCTTGAGAAGTGATACTCCAAATGAATTCAAGCTCCTTCCTTTTATAGGCTCCAGGTGAGGTCGAATAGGTTCTTTTGAGGCTGACTTGATCTCCTTAAGGCCGACTTGATGTCGAGGTACTATAAATCATTTTTGACTCAATAATAAATATTTTTTCATGATTCAAAAGCCCAAGAAGGGTCTCTTTAAATATATAATGACTCTATAAACTCACAATAAATCCTGGAAGTCCACAATGTGGACTTTGACCTACAACATTGAATATAATTTATGAAGAACAAACCTAGTTACAATCTTCAACACAAATAGGGGCTCTAAAGGGTCTTTTGCATCCAAAAAAAATCATGCTATAACAAATACCTACAAATCATCAAAATCATTGCCTATATTAGGATACTCATTAACAATATTACCCTATAAGCATTAAAATATGATAGAAAAAACTTAATATGTCAAATCGAGATTTGGTTTGAATGGCAGGTACATTTTTACTAGGGTCATGGTAGAGGAGTTAAACGATCAATGGCACTAACACCAAGGTATATGGAGTGCTTGGTGCTCTTGATTAAATGCTAGTTCCATACTTAGTACACGGTAGAATCCAATGGAAACGCTGCAATCCCCACAATCCTGAAATCTTAAAAACTATCAAGTGTGCTAGATTTTGAGTCAGATCTAAAATTGTACTTTCTCCATATGAAATCCAATGAGATTGGAACCACTCTAAAACATCCTGAAAAAATTAGTGGTAATGTTTAAGAATTTAACATTACTATTAGTGACATGGCATTAATAGTGTCTTGGGGTTGAATATTAGGTTGTCCCACTCATAATTTTTTTTCTAAATTTGTGTTCGAAGGGTTCTTGGTTGCATTGGACAAAACTAGCCAATCTAATGGAAAAAGGCCAGTTCAGTCGATGAATCCATCTGGTTCAATAACAAACTAGCCTTTTCTCGTTCTATGCCATTGGTCGAGTCAATTTTGGTGTCAAAATGGTTAGTCCCTCCGATTCCACCGTGTTAATTGTAGCTTGGGCCCTAATTTTTATTTTTTATATATTTTTTTTTAGTTTTCTCACATCTAATTTCCCCCTAGGCCCCCATAAACCTATTTAAACACAACCACCCCCTCTCTTTCATTCACACTATTCATTTGTCTCTTGAAATTCTTAAGCCATGTTTCATGAGGAGAATTTGGAGAGTTTTTTGCAAGGTTGTTTTGAGGGAGTTTTCTTGGATATTAGAATCGCTGATTGGAGTCTTGGAGAGTTGTTGGGCTGATTAATAAGAGAGATTTTGGAGCTGTTTCGAGGAATTTTTTTTCCCAAAGATTTTTGGGTGTTGTTGAGTGGTTTTTGGCGTTGATTGTAGGGGGCCATTTTTTCCCTTTTGTGGGGGCTAGAGGGAAAGTCAAGGTATATTTTTCCGTCCATTATTGTTCTATTTTTTCTTCAAAAAATTATTCTTTTTTCCTTAAAAATTTAAAAATCCTAGGGTTTGTTGCAAGTTTTTAATTTTTATTTGCAAAAGTTGTTCAACCCCCTATCTTATATTTTTTTCTCAACAATTGCTCTTTTGCAGGATTATTTTGAGGGATTTCGTTGGCATATTTGTAAGGGAGATTTTGGATCTGATTGAAGGATTTATTTTTTGATTAGTGGGAGCTTCTTCTTTTTTTCTCAAAATTTATAGATCTTTTCCAGGTATTTTGTGGCTTCTATTCTTGTTTTATATTTTTCTAAAAAATATATTTTTTCCCTAGAATTTTCATTATTTGTTGTAGAAGTTGTCATGAGGGTTGTTGTAGAAGTTTTCATGGCCCCCAAAAACATGAATGATCTAGCTTGGGTTCACTGCCATTTAAATGAAAAAGGGATAAAAATTTGCAACTATTGTGGGAAGGAAGTTAAGGGTGGGGGTGGGGATCCATAGAATTTAAGAACACCTAGCACATTGGAGAGGACAAGTAAAACCTTGTAAGAAGGTTTATGAAGATCTTAAATTAGAGATGCTAAGTCTTATTGAAGCCTACGAAGAAGAAAATGGAAAAAACAAGAATTAAAAAAGATTTAGGAAAAAGTCAAAAGGATGATGCTGCTCTGAGTGACCTTGAATTTGAAGAATGTATGCCCTTTTTTGAAGATTACTATATTTTCCTTGTTAGGGTTGGAGAGGGCACTTCTAGTACTTGTTCAACTACTTTGAAGAGGATAACAACCAATAAAGGGGGTGACTCCTCCTTTGTACCCCCCACCACCCTTGGTTCTCAACCCACCATTGATGCTAAATGGAAGAAGATAAGGAAGGAGGTTGCATATGAATGGATTGCTAGATGGTGGTATGACACAGACATACCTTTTAATGTTGTTGATTCTACATATTATCAGCCTATGATTGATGATATAGCTTCATGTGGAGCAAGATTCAAAGGTGGTAGCTTTCAAGATATTAGGGGACCACTTCTACAAAATGAGGTCCAAAGAATACAAGAGTACCTTACAGAGTTCAAGGAATCATGGACCAAAACATGGTGCACTATTATGTTTGAAGGATGGACTGATGGTAGATCTCACACCATATTAAATTTCTTAATTGTTTGTCCAAAAGGTACTATGTTTTTCAAATCTTATTGATGTAGCTTTCAAGATATTAGGGGTCCACTTCTACAAAATGAGGTCCAAAGAATACAAGAGTACCTTACAGAGTTCAAGGAATCATGGACCAAAACATGGTGCACTATTATGTCTGATGGATGGACTTGTTATCGCTTGCCGCCTACACCTACCTACAGTTAGTGGGAAAAGCCTCTAACCCCAGAAGGTGTGGTTGGTGGCAAGGAACTCAGAGAAGGGGCTGTCACACTAATCTCCACTCTCTCCGTTTAAACTATCTCCTAGGTTAGCTATGGGGGGTGGTCCCTAAATGGAAAACTAAGTTAGAGATTTTTGAGTTTTTAGGAGAATTGTTAGAGTGAAATTGGATTACTTTTAAAGATCTATGAGCATTTATGAGCAACTTTGAAATAATGACAAACCATTAACTAGTACCTTTACAAATAACGTGCTCAAAAATAAAAGAAATGCTCAAAATAAAAGAAATGCTCAAAGAGATGAGAACACAATAATCCTGAAATGGAAACAAAAGACTGTTAGCACAAGATATCAAAAATGCTCTCAAGATAAATGAATTTATGAATCAAAACACATGAAGCTATCTTGTTCACAAGGAAACAATTAGTGATCTAAATATAAACCAGATGATAAAAAGACTTGAAAGTTAAACCAACATGCATTTAGCTTTGCAACATGAAAGAAGAGTACTTGAAAGGAAATGAGATTCATCAACCATCCATGAACATGATGAACATTAAACATGAAATGGAGCTTTCTAAAGTAGATAATGTCCAAGTACAAGAAAATTTAGCTAAACTTGTTGCGAAAGAGATTACTATACTTGCATGAAAGGAAATGCTTCTTGAAAATGGGCAATGATATTTCATGTGAGATTCTGAACCATCAAGAAAGAAAAATTCAACTTGAAAGTAAGCTAAATGTGATGAAAAATACTCTTGGTTTATTTTATTAATTAGTTTTAGAGCAATGTTACAATTCAACTCTTTAATCCTCAGACCTCACCCTCACCCAAAGATATGGATCCCACAATGAGGAGTCAGTAGAGGAGTAGAGGGTCCCTAAAAACGTCTATTCAACCAACCTATGTTGGAGGTAAAATTTTAGTGATTGCTTGGGGCATGTAAGTAAATTAATGAAAATTAACTATCAAACTTGAGATATATTTGCATGTCATGAAGTAGAATGTTATTTTATGGAGAAAATTTGCTCAAATACTTATTTCATGTAAAATGTAATTAAAGGTGAAGCAAAAATGGTTTTGGAACAAAATTCATGAAAAATTAGATTCAAGTTAAAAGTGCATGCATGCAAAAGTTTGAACTTGCTTATGAAAGTAAAAAGACTAGAAATCTAAAGAAAATTAGTTTTAGGTGCATGCAAGATGAGTGTAATGCATGATTGTATTAATTCCCCAATTAAATGATATGCATGCAAGTGAAAATATTAAAGATCAAGCCACAAAGTCTCTCCAAAAAGGTGGAGAGATAGGGATACCAATGGGTAAAACCCACGCTCCCAAAACCAAGAATTTTGTTAATTTTACAAGAAGGAATTGACCATGACGCCTTTTCTAAACCAAGGAAAGTCTTTACAAATAAAAATTGAGACCATAGACTTTCCTCGATGAGAATTTCTAAAAACTCAAAAGAATTCAAACTTTACAATAGGAGAAGAGAAACTAAGCCTCTTTTATTCCCACAACCAAAGAAGAGAGAGTTATCTTCCTCATTTGAAATTCAGAGCCAAAGGTCCTGCAACAACTTGTTAGTAATTTCTTGTAGTTGTCCACTCAAGCTGTCACAAGAAAAGGTTCAGAAAGAGGGCTACAAACCTAGTCAAATATTAGACAGATAAAATTACAAAATAGTGCACAACAATTTACAAAGGGCTAAGCCAAAGAGTTCGAGTAAAGTCTCCTGTTTGCTTAGTCATCTTCAAACTCTTAGATAGAAAATGAAAGCAATGAAGTATAATGTTTTAAAAGATATTCAAATTTAGAAGTATTCGGCTTGTATACAAGCTATATCTCAAAACCCCTGCAAAACCACTTTGTATGATAAGACTATGAAGGCTCAAAGAACAAGTGAGAGCTCCTTTGAGAATGTATTAAGAGTGGGTTGGTCTCTCCAAGGACTTCCTCCAACACTTGATTCTTTGATCCCAACAAGATTTTCCCTCAACAAAACTTCAATCAAGAATTAGTTCCATATAGATCTAGCAATAAACAATGATAAGAAACTCTAGAGATTTATTTGAAACCAACTAGAGCATTCTGTATCTAGAGCATACTCCTAAATCAAATGTCAATGTAAGATAACTCTACATTAACAAATCTACAAGAGCATATGGAAATAAATTAAATCAAAGCATGAGTAAAATGAAATCAACAATTCATCACACTCCAAGAGGAGGAACATCTCATGAATAAAACCCCAAAGTCTTTATTGATATTTCTGAAAGTGTACAAGGCAGCAGTGTTTCCGCAAGCACAATAGCTAGTCACAAGATACAATATGAGATCCCATGGCTCCATTATATAGAAAGTTGGGAGAAAATCCCAATGAAGAACCATATGGCAAGTAGTGAGAGGGAGGAGATCTCAAGGCAAATTTGAATTTGATTTGTGGAGCTCCATGCCAAGTGTAAACATCGGATTCTGGCAAGTGGACATCATTTTCTTCTTCCCATATGTGTCAAATTCAAATTTTATGATGGAATGATAAGTGTATATGGGTGGTAACCCATGTGGGGACAATTTCCCACAAAAATATCCACCAAATATTCTAGCAAATCCTTCCAAATGTGCATTAACTTCACAAATTCGAATTTCCAAGTAAGTCGTTCCCATTTAAGGTCGAAAATTCGATTTTATTTGAGCACATGTGATTTCCTTGATTTTAGGAGTCCACATCACCTTGTGACTTCACTTTAACTCCTCCATAATTTTCCACCTCATTTCCACTTCATTTAGTATGTGTGAATATTTATTTGTCCCCATTTATTTAATTTCTGGCTTAATTAATTGTCATATTTTCCACTAAACTTAGGAAAAGTGGGTTTTGAGGTTTCAAAACACATTTTTAACCTCTCAAACTGTGTCATAGTAAAAAGTTGAGGGTGAGAGGTGTAATTTTGATTACTCATACCCTAAGTCACATAACACGAGGACACGAGACACGGAAGACACGTAAATATGAGTATTCGACATGAGACACCGTGACCTCGGAAACAAGACACGAGGGACACATTTTATTTATATTTAAATATATGTATATATATGTAGAGTGAAAAATCCTAGATCTGGATTCCTGCTGCAACAAATCTGAATTACTTCTCCTATTATTTTGATAATTATTTCATTATATAGTGTTAAAATTGGACAACTAGGTCCAAACTCCGGGTTGTGCTGCTCATATGATGATCGCAATATTTTTATTGGATTCCTCTTTCGGAGAGGTGTAAGATTGATCTAAAGATCATCTCGATCGGATGAGTAGAACATGTACTTTGAATATATTCCACTTATGTGCTAGGTCGACCTGGAATAAAATATAGACTTAAATGTCTTAAAGGACGTGTCACACACCCCCAAAGATTCCTATATATTGGAGAGACTTAGAGTTCATTTAACACACTTTGTGTGGAGGAATTCTCTCTCTCTGGATAGCATTGGAGCTGCATAATATATGGATTGTTCTTTGTTTGGGTTGTTCTGGGGTTATGTGTGACATGCTTGGCTGAATGACCTATTGGAGACTTTGCTGGTAGAAGCACCCTGCTGATCGCCGTAACGCCACCATTCATCATCTTTGTCTTGGCTTGTCTTCTATCGATCTATCAGTATGTTCTATCTGCTTCAGTTTTGTGCCCTAATCTGAAATGGCATAGAACATGTTCAAAAAAATTAACATGGTATCAGAGCCAAGTTAAGACAGCCAAATTTATGTTAATCATCGATTTATTAGATCCATTGTGGGCAATGTTACCTCTAGAGAGGAGGATCTTATGCCCTAGCCGCAGCACAGGAGAAGGCAGAACAGTGAGGGGACAAGGGTCCGTTTTAGGGTTAGATAGGGTCTGAATTGCTATGGGAGAAGTCGACTGTGTTAGCTGTTAGGCCGAGTTCTTGTAGGGTAAAATTGTTTGGAGCTATGAACAACACTGTTTTGGACGTCAAGGAGTGCTGTTGTGCTAGGCCAGGGGCCATGGCCCTACAGCTGGGCTTGTGTAGGGTGGTCAAGGGTTGGCATATGAAGAAGGCCACAGCTACAGCAGCTGCTATGCTAGGTCACAGGCCATAGCAAGCAGCTGTAGGCAGCATTAACGCAACAACCCCAATCGATCCTAGGGTTCTGGACGCCATGCTGCTGTATGAATTTGAATTTGAACTTTGAAAGATGGTGGAGGAATTTATTTAAAGGCTAAATTATTTTTTGTCCAAGTATCAGCCACCTCGAGGTCTAGAGTTCAGAACATATGCAGAAACATCGTCGAGAATGTGTCACGTGCTTCTCTTTATCGGTTCAATCCACCCACGATTTTGACCTTCTTTGATTATTGAATAACTGTGATGTTGTTTAGTCCACTCCACGACTTCTCTATAGCTGCGCAAACCCTCAGCATACTTTTGTTCATCCATAGCTCGGCATTGTGCTTGGCTTTGTCGTTTATACGACTCACTGAATAATAGATTCACACCTTAAAAAAAAAAAAAAAAAAAAAAAAAAAACTGACCAACTCACATACGCATTCGAAGTTCTGGGCATAAAATAGCTTAGCTAATAAGCATAAATGGCTTGCAATAATATGGTGAAGATACTCCTATTCATCGAGTTGCTGTGTGCAGTTGAAGGTTATTCCGGAATCGATTAAGAAAGACAAATCCACCCGTAAGACCTGGTTGATGTTCTGGAGAAAACCCGCGTAAGATGTCTGACGAAGCAGAATTATATTCTAAATTATTTCGATATGTAACTTGCTTCATGGGGGTGACCCTAGTCGCAGAGAGATTGGTGCCAAAGTCGCTTTGGGACAACCGAGCATAACTGAATAGATTCTTGCAGTAAAGATGGCTGGCCTTACGGTCTATTATTCGGTCACCCACTACTGATCGAATCTTATATCGCAACGGACACTCTGACGGGATTACGAACAGCACGAATGATGAACATAGTGATACTCTGTTAGTTCTCCTGGGCTTAACATTTGGCCCGATGCTCGCAGGAGCTAGAAGAGGTGAGCGTGGAAATTGCGTTCAGGAGTTGCCAGATCCTCAGAGCTGTAGTATAATTACCAGAATAATGGAGCTTATTATTGGCCCCTGTAAGCTTCTAAATTGGTGGAATATCATTCCTTAGGCAAGGCCACACATCTTTTGGCTGTTATATATATATATAGCAATTGCTGTCTCTTTTGTATGTCTGTTCTGAATCTGCAAGCTGGGATGAACCATATGCATCAGGATTCCTATGGCCTATTCGCAGGGAACAATAAGAGTGGTGACAATACGAGCCTTGGATGGAACGATTACATGCTAATGATTGGCGTGAATTTATCACCTTGACTAGTCTCTTTGAGCAAGATTCAGTGTACTTGGTGCTAGACTCAGTGGTCTTTTCTGCAGAGGTTCTCATTTTAAAGGAGACCTCTATAATGCAAGAGTGCACAGATCATGAAGTAGATTTTGTCTCTAAAAGTGAAGCTGAAAAAAAAAAGACTGTAAACCTTGGAATCTTCACATGGAAGGTCGAGAACTCTTTAGCTTTTAAGGAGATCATGGAGACAAGGAAAATCTTCAGCAAATTCTTTCAGGCTGGTGGTTGTGACTCTATGCATACACTTGGAAAATGATCAATCTGTTGGAACCGATTCTGATAAGAATTTCGGGTTTGATACTGGATGGCGCTTGTGAATCAAATCATTCTAGAAACTGCCCGGAAGCAATATCCATATGTGTAGAAATTTCATGTTTTCCCACCTCGGTTTTCAGTTTCACCTTATTCTCCTTTTAGTTAAATGCCCTTTCCCATATCCTTACATTCAACAACAACAAAATATTTTTTGCTAAAAACACAAATTCTGAAAAATTTACGAAATGCTAGAAAATGCAGAAATAAAAATCC